>JAIFGZ020000320.1:0-1200000 GCA_019925245.2 Oryza australiensis | reverse complement strand
CTTAATTAAGGAAATATATACATATATTACCAAAATATGTACACACATAAATATCCACATATATTACATTCTTTTCTGTTCTATATCATATGTTACAAAAAATTCTTTACGTTGTGGATCCAGGGTCTATGTTGCTCACACTAAAGTAGAACTCTTCCACGGGATCGTAATCTGCTCGTTGATAAATCCCATCAGTTCTTTTTGAGAAGCCTGTATGAAACTCGCGTGGGGGAGTTTGTCCCTTACTTGCATAAGTTGTCATTCGAATAAACGAGAAATAAATATATGAAATCAATAAGAAATTAAGACATAATTTATGAATGGCTGTTATATGTACATCTAGATCCTGGGGGCCTGTGACTTGGGTAACTAGGCGGTGAATATAGTCACAGACGTAGTAGCCGCACAAATTTGTCCCCTTCGCCTGTTTTGCACACTAAAAGAGAAACGACGACAGATTTAATACACATTTCTATTTTAGAACAAAATAATGATTGAATATAACTTTGGAGCATGTTACTCATTGGAAAATTCATCCTCACAGAAAGCTTTTCTTTCCAAGTCCCACAAACCTTTTCACGGTGCCGTGCCATGCCCTACATGTAGTTGAAAGCTACCGAGTAATTATCCAAGAACCGCATATATACAATAGCAAGTAAGATGGCATTACCTGTTTAACATTTCAAAAATCGTTTTGTATGTAGACTCTGGTTTATCCATTGAGTCAAAGACATGGATCCGTGAGCTCTCAGTGTCAATTAGGAAAAGAGTCCAGTGAAATCTACAAATTGCATGAGATGACATATATAAAACTGTATGTATGCATGGGATTGTAATTTGTATGGAAGGTAGTACAAACTCACGTTGTGTTGTATGACAGAAGTATAAATGTCTTGTAATGCTGCTGCACCAGCATACTGTAGATGTACTCCTCTGTTTGTGCCGAATATTGTTCTACCATCGTGGTGTTAACTTTTCGGGGGTCCATGAATCCATATTTGGTACATTCTTGCTTGTTATAATATTGGATAGCCATTCTACAATGGTTAAAAGAAATTTAGTCAGCTAAATACAAGGAGCTAAGGAACGAAATAAATATAACTGAACGATACTTACAAAACCCGTGTGGCTATAAGAGAGACGTCGAGGGCATCCAGCTGGTATAGGTCGAATATATCCTCGAAATGGATACACAAGTGGTCACCTCCATCAAAGAAATAGTCCATTGAGCATTTTGCCACGACCATCTCTGTACCTTTGCTTGATTGTTGCATGTACCACTTATGAAAGCGGTACATCTATGTATGTAAAGTTTTAACTTGATCGGGCTTTACAAGAGGTTCCCCAAGTTGGAACTTGTACTTCAGCACATCCTTCCCGATAGGTGTGTGCCTGAATACTTGGTCCATCGATATTCCTGCAAATTCCATAATTTTTCTTAACTCAGATCGAACAGTTGGAACCATGATGAACTCAAGGGTTTTCTGAGGTTGCATACCGAGCTGCGGTACATCTTTGCCCTTTGCTGACACCTTCCTAGCAGCCTTCCTGATCGTCCTGTCATAGTCGGTCGTGGTTGCGGTTGCGGTTTAGGCGTGGCGTACAATACGTCTTCTTAAAGAAGGACTTGGTCTGGGGCGATTTCGGGAGGCTTCTTAGGAGACTTCTTCGTGAAGTGTGCCTTGACCTCGGCTCAGACGGCCTCGTCCAACTCCTCTTGAGTCTTGTCATATGACAACTTCTTTGCGGGTGGCGGGAGTGGGTCAATTGTTTGCAGCTTTCTTCTGGGTACACTAGCTGACATTGACTGTGTGTCTCGAGTTGTGTGCTTAGGAGCCGATGGAGGCGGAGAAGGATGAGAGGCTGACCGTTTAGGATTCGGTGCTTGTTGTGATGACGGAGGAGGCGGAGAAGGCTGGGGAGTGGGAGATGACCGTTTAGGAGTCAGTGCTCGTTATGGCGATGGAGGAGGCGAAGGAGGCGGAGGAGATGGTCCACGTGGCGACGACGGAGGAATGAAAGGCGTCGCTTCTCGCAATACGATGAAGGGCTTGCTCCATAGAATTATCCCGTGGGTTGTTTCTCCTAGCGTCGTCTCCCCGTCTCCTCCGGGGATATCCAGCTCGAGATCTTCATAGCTGCGTTCCACTGTTCAATTTTGACTTTCGAGTACCCGGGTGGAACAGGCTGCAGTGGTAGGTCCCGTCTCGATCTCTGGTATCGCCATGCCCAACACCACCGTTCGAGAAGATAGCCTATTTTGATTAGTAATCAATCTTGATTGTCAATTTCTTAAAGGGAATATATAACATAAAACTACAAGCATACCTTGTTTGATAGGTTCTCCAGTGAAATATGCAGCTCACACGATGTCCGCTGCGTGATCTCATCAACAGTGCATGGCAGAGATTTTGGAGCTTGTGGTTCATCTTCATTTACTGTTGAAGCGTAGCTGCTGTGCTGCTGCTATAGTTACGCTGCTCTTGCTGGATCTGGCTGTTGGCTAAACTAGTGGCTCCGCTTCTCGACCAACTTTTCGGCCACCTTTTGCATCACTATCTGATAGATCTGTGAGAGTTTCATCTCCATTTCTACGAACCTCGCATCCGTATCTCGCTTCGTCCTCATGCAGCTCCTGTAGGTGCCGACGTCTGCTTGAAACTTGTATTTCTAGGGAACGACGCCTTTTCCTTGCGTTCGTCCTAGATGCTCAGGGTTTTGGAGTGCGAGCGTTGCTCGTCCTTCTCTCTGTCGGGCTTGAACGAGCCCGAGGCAGAGGCCTCCAGTGCGTCTTCCAATCTCCTGGTCACTTCTTGGATTTCAGCGCCGAATATTACTAATCCATCGGTAGGATTCAGCGATCCGCCGTGAGCATAGAACCAGTGTTTTGATCGTTCCGGCTAGTTGGTTGTGCCCGGAATACTATCTCGTGCTTCCAGGTCGGCTTCCATCTTCTCCCATTTCTGCACTGCCTTTTGATAGCTGCCCGACCCTAGCTTGTGATGGTATTGCTTCTTGGATGCATTGGCCTTGTTCTTTTCAATGAGGGCTTGCGTTTGCTCCCCTGTCTTGTATAACAAAGGCCTCCCAGTGATCTTTGAGCTTTGGGAACTTGTCAAAGTTTGGGTTCTGTCTCTTCAGGATGTATTTCTTGTGTAACTCCTTTTTATAATTCCTGAAGAGCTCAGCCATCTTCTTTAACGTCCATTCCTTGACCCTTGCTTGTTCTGACTCAGGGATGGTGAACGTCTGCAGCATTGTCGTCCACAACATCTCTTTCTCTGTGTCCAGGAGATAACTCTGCTCATCTTCTCTTGTCCTTGATCGCCTCCAGTTCACAATGCTGATGGGCATGTGATCCCTCACCACCCATCCGCTGTGTGCCACAAACTTCCTTGCAGCGTCGACTAGGGCACTTGGCCAATCGTCCGGTGCCACTTCAATTATGACATAGCGACCCTCAATTCGCTTACTGACACCGCGTTGCCCGCGTGTCCTCTTCTCTCCAATGGCTGGAGTGGCCTCATTATCCTCCTCGTTCACCTCCTCGTTGAGGTATTGATTAGGATCCTCGTTCCCCTCTTCAATGAAACATTGGTTGCTACCCTGTGCAATCTCGTCAAGGAGAAACTGTTCGTCCTCACTATCAGCCATTTGATTGTTGTGCGTTCGAGGACTTGATCAAGGAATTCTGATAAGGAAAAATTATCCGGTTAATACATGTATGATTTCCAATGAATAGATGTAGATCGAGTTAACACTAAATATATAACTGAGGAAAATATAGACGAAATATTGTCGAGCTACTCGTTAAATCAGTTTAATGTCATTGTACTATATATTGATATATATAATCAAATTATAGATGTGTATTGCATTATGTATTTATAAGAAAAAGAACGAGTTTTGACGACATTTTTTTCTTTGTCGAATCATTGACAGTTCCATTGGGATTGTTCTTTGTCTTGCGATTCATTTCTTCCTCTTGTCGACTTGACGTAAATACCTCATCTATTTCCGACCAGTACAGAATGCACTTGAAAATAGTACTCTATGTTATGGTGATGATGTGACGAATATAAGGCGGAGAGGAGAGGATGACGTGAGGAAGATAAGGTGGAGAGGAGAGGAGGGAAAGAGACGAGGATGACGTGAGGGAGATAAGGTCGAGAGGAGAGGAAGTTAAGTGGAGAAGAGAGAAAGAGACGAGGATGACGTGAGGGAGATAAGGTCGAGAGGAGAGGAAATAGAGAGGAGATGATAGAAAGAGAGGAGGATGGCGAGGTTGATTTTATTTTTTCCGTACAAACTATGAACTACAACGTTTTCATGGGAGGAGCGGTCGGTCGGCTGAAACGCGCACGAGACGATCGGTCGGTCGGCCGAAACACGCACGACCAAATGAACGACCGAAACAACGAACGACCGAAACAACAAACGCCCGAACGAACGAACGAACGACCGAACGGCCGACCGACCAAATGACCAAACGACCGAAACAACGAACGACCGAACGAACGAACGAACGACCGAACGAATAAACTCGTTCGGTCGTGAAAATCGTTGTATCATTGTATCGTTCGTTCACATCTGTTCTATCGTTTTATTGTTCTCGTTCATTTTATAGTTCTCATCCGTTCGTAAATACAAAGTTTTCATGTTTGCATTCACATTCACATTCACATTTGATAAATATGAAATTCACATTCACATTTCATAAATGAAAAATTCCCATTCGCATTCAAACAAATTCACAATCACAATCTATTCATGCATTCAAATTTAAATAAAAAGTCCATATATACATAAGTCCATTTACACAAGTATATAAACACATTGACAATTCAAAATTCACATTCAAAATTCAAATTCAAAATTCACATTCACAATATATAATTCGGCTGGAATTCACAATATCTATTCAAACACATGCATATATACACAAGTCGGCCGAATGCAACGGCGGCGGCAGGGGGCTGCGGCGGCGACAGTGGCGCGGAGGCGGAGGGCGGCAGCGGCGGTGTCAACAGGGAGGCACGGTGCAACGTCGGCAGAAGGCGGGGGGCGGCTGTGGCAGGGGGCAGCGGCGTCAACAGGGGACGGCGGCGACAGCAACGACGATGGCGATGGCACCCGGCCGGGTTAGGGTTTTGCACGCGGCACACAGAGGAAAAAATGCGCTTCGGAACTAACCTGGTGGCACTGGCGACGATGACTCCCCAGCGACGGCGGCTCCCCGACGATGATGACGACGGCGGTTGGAGAAGAAGACGGCGGCGCGGCGGCGTTCTAGGGTTCGGCGACGACGACGAAGACAAAGAAGCTTGAAGAAAAACAACTAAGTGTTTTGGATCCACCGCGGCCTTTGTTATATATACATATCGGGCTCTTTGGTCCCGCTTGGAACCACCAACCGGTACTAAAGATATATTAGTCCCGGTTGGTGGCTTCAACCGGGACTAAAGATCCAATATTTAATCTGGTTGATGGTTTCAACCGGGACTAAAGATTCCCGTATCCCCGGTAGGTGAGAATCTTTAGTCCCGCCACCAACCGGGACTAGACATGTTTTCCTGCTATTTTCAAATGTTTTTTCCCGGTTGGTGTTAAAAACTAAGATTAAATATTAAAACAGTGCCCTATTGAAAAGTACTTTAAATTCATATATAATTAACACATGTCCTATTAAAAATATTTTCAATTCTAATAATAATTAACATATGGCATATTTAAAAAATATCTTAAATTCTAATAATAATATATAATTAATATATGCCCTATTGAAAAATATTTTAAATTCTGATAATAATATGTAATTAAACATATGGTCTATTTAAAAAAATTTTAAATTCTAATAATAATATTTAATTAACATATGCCCTATTGAAAAATATTTTAAATTTTTATAATAATATATAATTAACATATAAAATCCTCCAATAGTTGCAAGGCTACATTTTGAAATTAATTTATCTACGTTATTATGCAAAAGGTCAGATGCAAAGGTGAAGATAGTGCCATAGTTCACACTTCACAGATGGGTTATGCAAAGTTGCGGACCATTTTCATTTGACATCACACACACCATCTTGCGGAGGCAAAGCAAAAGTAACCATGGAGCACGATACCATGCAATTCATACTATAAGTACACCAGAATTACTACTAGTACTAACCCTGAAGTTTAACACTGAGATAGGCTTATGTGTGACCCCAAAGCTAGCAAGGAAACACATGGAGCGGATGGTGAAGCTAGCGATCGACGAAGCCACTTCCTGAAGTCAAGGAGAATGTTAAGCGGTTCATGTTCTACTGTTGAAGGGTTGATCTTGCTGAAGGGTTGAGATTGTTGATGTATGGCTCTGACATCAGCATCTAAGTTATCTTGATGTGCTTGTCTAATATCGACACACGGTCTCCCATTAATTTGCTATGAAAAGAAGGACCATTTCGAAGGATAAAATCTTTACCATGCCAATGTTATTGCACATACCAAACAAGTTATTGCAAAACATCCTAACTTCATCCAGATGCATCCAGATGCATCAAAAGTCAAGCATGCCCAGTACTTCAAATGGTTATAATACATTCAATAAATTCAATCTAATTTATATCGTCCATACAAAATTTAGCTAAGTGATGGTTGTCCTCACGTACTTTCTCCGCACAATTGTTTCTTCGCTATGATCATTGCGTGAGTAAGATGTGTCCTCGTTTGATAGGAGGATGCTCGGGTCAACCGCCACCGTGAACGGAGGTTGCCCGTCAAACTAATGGTAATCTTCGTCAGTTCTATCCTCGACTCCCACGATTTTCCTTTTTCCTGGGAGAACCATGTGGCGCTTTGGCTTGTCAGACCCTTTCCCCTTCTTTGCTTTGCTAGCCATGTCCTTGACATAGAAAACTTGTCGTACATCATTGGCAAGGACGAAGGGTTTGTCTGAGTATCCAACCTTGCTTAGGTCGGCCGTTGTCATCCCACTTGCATCAGTGGTTACGCCTCCACCACTGAGCCTAACCCACTGGCACCGAAACATAGGGACCTTCAGAGGTCCATAGTCCAGCTCCCATATGTCATCGATGTTGCCGTAATATGTGCTAGCCATACCATCGTATCCCATGACATCGATGCGGACAGTGCTGTTCTGGTTCGTGCTCTTTAAGTCTTGGGCCTGTGTGTTAAATGTGTACCCATTGATATCATATACCTGAAATGTGGTGATCGAGCAAGATGGTCCCCTCGCCAAGAAGGCTAGTTGTTGGTCAATGTTGGTCAAGCAGGGAATGCATCAATGTGATGGCGTGTAATCTAGGCATCCGTCTTATCGATGTTTTCCGAGCGAACAATCGCCAAGTGCTCCTCGATGTAAGGAGCCACCAAGGAAAATTTTTGCAACACAGTCCAATGTGCTTTCCTGAACAAATCATTGTCTATGGTCATTATTGCCTTCCTTCCAAGAGTTCCCTTCCCCCATAATCTACCTTCGTGGCTTGATTCAGGCACCTCGATGGGACGAAGGTCTTCAATAAAGTCGACCCAGAACTCAATGACCTTCTCTGCTCCATATCCCTTGGCGATGCTGGCCTCTGGACAAGAACGATTATGGACGTACTTCTTTGGAACACCCATATAACTCTCGAAAGGGAACATGTTATGTAGTAATACCGGACCGAGGATACGGATCTCTTTGATAAGGTGGCATAGGAGATGCGTCATGATATTGAAAAAGGAAGGCGGAAAGATAATCTCAAAGCTGACAAGACATTGTACCCCATCAATTTTAAAGTCTTTTAGTATATCTGGATCGATGATCTTCTGTGAAATTGCATTCAGGAAAGCACATAGCTTTGTTATTGTTGCTCGGACATTATCGGAAGGATACCCCGAATTATAATGGGAAGCAGTTGTGTCATCAGCACGTGACAATCATGGGACTTTAGATTTTTGAACTTCTTATCCTTCATGCTTATTATTCCCTTAATATTCGAGGAGTATCCAGACGGTACCTTGATGCTCTCCAGGCATTCAAACATTATTTCCTTCTCTGCCTTGTTCAGAGTGCAGCTGACTGGACTTAGGTATTGGGCTCCTTTCTCCTTTCGTTGTGGGTTAAGGCCGTCGTGTTGTGCCATATGTTTCAGATCGTTACATGCCTCAAGTGTATCGTTTGATTTTCCGTATACACCTAGGAAGCCCAGCAGGTTTACGCAAAGGTTCTTGGTGAGGTGCATCACCTCAATTGCGTGGCGGACGTCCAAGACTTCCCAGTAGGGCAACTCCCAAAAAATTGACTTCTTCTTCCACATCGCTGCGTGACCACCTTCACTTGCTATAGGTTAGTTGCCGAGTCCCTTTCCAAATACTACTTTTAGGTATTTCACCATGGCAAACACGACCTTTCTGTTGTGATGCTTTGGCTTAGTACGATGGTCTGCCTTTTGATCAAAATGTTTGCCCCTTCTGCAGATAGGGTGGCTTGTAACAAGAAAGCGACGATGGCCCATGTACACTACCTTCTTACAGTGTTTCAGGTACGTACACTCGGTCTCATCCATACAGTGGGTGCAAGCATTGTACCCCTTGTTTGACTGTCCGGATAGGTTGCCAAGTGCAGGCCAATCGTTGATGGTAACAAACAGCAACCCTCGTAGGTTAAACTACTCCTATTTATCATCATCCCACACGGGAACACCTTCTTTCTTTCACAGCAGTTTTAGATATTCGATCAGCGGTCTCAGGTACACATCGATGTCGTTACCAGGTTGCTTCGGGCCTTGAATAATAACCAGCATCTGAATGTACTTCCGCTTCATGCATAGCCAAGGCGGGAGGTTGTAGATACACATCGTTACAGGCCAAGTGCTGCCTCGCTGCTTATCTCTCCAAAAGGATTCATGCCATCGGTACTTAAGCCAAACCTTAGGTTTCTTGCATCCTCACCGAAGTCTTTAAATGTTCTGTCGATGTTTCGCCACTATGACCCATCGACGGGATGTCTCAGCATGCCGTCTTGTTGGCGTTCTTCCGCGTGCCAGCGCATCATCCTTGCATGTTGTTTGTTCCTGAACAGACACTTCAGTCGTGGTATTATAGGAAAATACCACATCACCTTAGCAGGAACTCTTCTCTTCGAAGGCCGTTCGTCAACTTCGCTTGGATCATCTCGTCTGATTTTGTATCGAAGTGCTTTACAAACCGGACATGCTTCTGGGTTCTCGTACTCCTCACCACGATAGAGGATACAATCGTTAGGACATGCGTGTATCTTTTGTACATCCAGTCCTAGAGGGCAGACTAACTTCTTAGCCTCGTATGTTAATTTCAACAATTTGTTTTCCTTTGGAAGAATATTCTTCACGAGTTTTAGTAACTCGCCAAATGCCTTGTCACTAACACCATTTTTGACCTTCCATTACAAGAATTCCAGCGTGGTACCCAATTTTTTTTGCCCCTATTCACAACCTGGGTACAAGTACATTTTATGGTCCGCCAGCATAAGCTCCAATTTCTACTTCTTCTTTTCACCTTCTCAGTCCTCCTATACGTCGCATAACATCTGACCAAGGTTATCGACATCGTCGTTTTCTTCAGCATCCCCTCCCGCCTCGCCTACTTTATTCTCTTCAAACCCACCGTATTGACCACAGTCCGGAATGTTGTCGTCGTCTTCTTCATCTTCTTCCATTGCAACCCCCACCTCTCCATGCGATGTCCAGCAATTGTAGTGAGGCATGAATCCCGACTGAAACAAGCGGGCATGAATAATTCTTGATGTAGAATACTCCTTCTCATTTTTGTACTTTTTGCATGGACAACATATAAAGCCATTCTCCTTGTTGGCATCAGCCACACTAAAAAGTAATGCACGCCTTGAATAAACTCTGTCGACCATCGGTCCGTGTTGTACATCCATTGCCAATCCATCTACATTAAATGCACAAAAGCCGTAAGAAAAATCCACGAATGTCAAACTATTTAAATAATATTACAATAGTTATATATATATATAATCATACAATAATTATATAATAATCCAACTAACCTAATGTGTTGTACTTAAAAAATAGAATTATTTTTAAAAGATTTCTTAAAGTTAAAAACATAAAATTAATTAATGTACGTATTGACATATTTCTAACTATTTTAATGATCTTTAAATTACCTTCTTTTTCTAATATACTCTCAAATTTTCCATATTTTTCCTTTGTCATCTATTTATAACATTTTTTCCAAAAATTTCTCTCATCATTTTTTATAAATATTTTTTGAGATAAAATTATACATAAAATATGCTAAGCATACTTTTCTCCATCTTCATTTTTCCAAACAATTTTCTCAACAAAATGTAATGTGCTTAGTAAAATAATTTTCCCAAACAAATTTTCTCTCTTCATTTCTCCATAACCTATCTATAGATAAAAATATATAGAAATCAGCCGTAAAAAGCAAAATGGTAAGCATAGATCATAAGATGGTGAAGTTGCTAACCTTGTAAATAACAAAGATTTTTGTATTATCACCAAAAAAATTCACAAAAATTTTCGACAGCACCTCCCCTCTAGATAGAGCAAAAGATTGAAGACACTGCAGCTCGCTCGGGCTGAAGGATAAAGAAGAAGTATAAAAAACAACTCTATCTTTAATCCCAGTTGGTGTTATCAACCAAAACTAAAGATCATTTGGTTCTTTATCAACTGGGACTAAAGATCCCTGGCGTCTTGACAGGTTCTGACAGGAATCTAACCAGGACTAGACTCGGTTGGTATTACCAACCGAAACTAAAGATCCTATAGAGCCGTTGCCTTTTTCAACCGAGAGTAAAAATATTTTCTAGTCTCGGTTGTAACAAGGACTATTGTGGTTTTTAGCAAGTGAACCAAAAATTGTTTATCCAGTAATGCTTGTAGAGTGATATATTACCTGTTAATATTTTTTTTTATTTTTTTAACTATTTAAGTGATATATAAATAACATCTCCTCGAAAGTCAGCGTTCCTTTTGTTGTATATAAACGATATATATGGGCTATAGCCTAGCTAGTTCATATATATACTGTACGTAAATGAGTTCATTAGACAACCAAAGAAGCTATACTGTTTGGTAAAAGCGCGCTATTCCGATTAAGACGGCCATTAACATCATAATTTGTCAGTTTCTTAACCAGGGGACTGCAAATCGGACGTTTGATTTTTTTCTAATTTTTTTCTAAAAATTAGGCGCTGTTTCACCAGTTGCATAAAAATATTTTAGTACTGAAACGATGAAACACAATCAAATCACAAAATAAAATATTTTGCTATAATGTATAAAACAACGATTTCAAATATATTAAAATATCAAATACATTCGATTACGTCGAAAGAAAGAATGAAACATCATAAAAAAACCCATAGTAACATTTTAATCTAACTAATGAAACGTCAAGGTACATGAGATGGAACGTAAAAAATGTTAAAAAAAAATCTAGATCCACCTCTTCCTCTGCTCTAGTAGTTAGCCGCCAGCACATCGACCGGCATCATCGCCGTCATTGATGCAGCGCCGAGCTCGGCTAAGCATGGCCACAATCATGCGGCCGTCATTACTTAAGAAACGTTTTTCTAAATGAGATCTTAAATAGGTTTCGGCGGGTAATAAGAGGTAGCGCATGGAAAAACGATCCCGGGGGACTGGTTAAATGGCCCGCACGAGATAATCGCATTATCCCGTGCGGTCCACTTAAGCGACCGCACGGGATATTATCCCGTACGATGGTTTAAGTGGACCGCACGGGATAATGCGATTATCCGTGTGGCCCATTTAACCAACCGCACGGATAATAACGCATTATTCCATACGGTCCAGGACCCGCACGGGATAATGCATTTTCCCGTGCGGGCCGTTAAGTGGATCGCATACGATGATGCCAACTGTTGCTATATTTCTTTTGATTTATTTTATTTTCATGAATTTTTTTGTCAAGTCTCACATTTGAACTACAAGTGATTAAAAAATAGAATAAAATTAGCGGAAAAATTATATTCATGTTGTTTAGACATGCTTGACTCATTGTCCTGTAAATGAGAATAAATTTTCAATTTTTCTTCATAAAACATGAAATTTTTAATTTTTCTTCATAAAACATGATTAGAAACCTATTGACCAAATGATTTTAAAATTGTATAAATAGCAAACCAAGTCGAAAAATCATGAAAATTATAAGGTTGTCATGATATTATATGTAGAGGCTGTGGTAAAAAATTGAGAGGGTTTTGAATATTTTATCAGATACGTTATCGTGTGCGGTCGGCTTAAGGGCCCTCGTACTCGGCAAAATTTTGAAAAAATTCTTCTTCACCCTTCAAACTTTCTCTACTATGTAAATACAATATTTAACTCCTAATTACAAAATTTGTTAATTTTTTGATTGGTTTTGCTATATTTCTTTGATTTATTTTATTTTCATGAATTTTTTTGCCAAGTCTCACATTTGAACTATAAGTGATAAAAAATAGAATAAAATTAGTGAAAAAAATTATATTCATATTGTTTAGACATGCTTGAGTCATTATCCTGTAAATAAGAATAAATTTTGAATTTTTCTTCATGAAACATGATTAGGAACCTATTGACCAAATGATTTTAAAATTGTATAAATAGAAAACGAAGTCGGAAAATCATGAAAATTGTTTGGATGTCATGATATTATACGTAGAGGCTGTGGTAAAAAATTGAGAAGGTTTCGACTATTTTATCACATACGACACTCACAAAACCGAAGATTCTCGAAAGAAGATTAGAAGTGTTGAGAAGGATTGGTTAAATTTGGAGAGAAAGTGATGGCCAAATTGTCTTTTGATTTGAAAAATTTTTCCATAGGCAATAATTAGCATATATTGATGTATGGAAAAATTTGGTAATTTTTTGAATCAGTTTGATAATTTTTTCATTAATATCCAATTTGATGAAAAAAAGAGAGAGGTGGTCGATTATCGCGTGCGGGCCGCTAAACCGCCCGCACGGGAAAATATCTTCCGTGCGGGCCGCTTAAACCGCCCGCACGGGAAGATCGTTTTTCCATGCGGGCCTCTTAAACCGCCCTTACGGGAAGATTGTTTTTCCATGCGGGCCGCTTAAACCGCCCGCACGAGAAGATCGTTTTCTCGTGTGGGCTATTATGCCGCCCGCACGAAAAGATGGTGGCCTATATATACTCGCGCGCGGGCTCCCAAATTTTTCTAAGTCCCCAGGCGAAAATCCAAACAACCACCGTGGCATCAGGCTGCCAAAATCTAGCGCCGCCGGCGGATCCCCGCCCTGTTCGCCATCCTGCGCCGCCAGATCCAGCGCCGCCGCCGCCACTCAACCCTAACCCTTGCCTCACCGCCCCATCCTCTCTTTCTCCGTCGACCGACAACAAGACTGTCGTGCCGCCGTCCGTGCCCCTTCACCGACCTCACCGGCCGTCGTCCGCCCCTTCACCGCCCCCTCTCTCTCTCCGTCGCCGTCGTCGGCCTCAAGACCGCCGGCCCCACCACCGCCGGCCCGCCCGCACGACCACCTTCACCGAGACCGCAGCCCCTCCACCACTCCAGCGCCTCCTGCCTGCCCCACCACCGGCCTCAACCGGCGCCCCTTCACCGTCGCCCTCAAGATCTTCACCCTTCACCGGCTCACTGTCGCCGTCGCCTTCAAGACCGCCGCCTGCCCATCCTCGCGCGACCTTCGCTGGCCACCGGTTAGTACTCCACCCCGGGAATGTGGATGTTTGCTATGTTCTTGTGAGAAGATGATTATGCTAAGTTGATTATATGGATGTGGATGAATGGATTATGGATGTGATTGTACTGTGATGGATGTTTTTGTGATAGTAGTAGAGTATAAAAAAATATGATGTGTTGATGAATGGATTTATAGAAAATGAATGTGGATGAATGGATTATGTATGAATTTTAGATAAATTTTGGATGAATGTTAGATAATTTTTTGATGAGTTTTTGATATAACTGTAAAATAAACTTTTATTTATTTGATGGAACTCTAGTTAATTTTGATGGAAATGTAAAATGGACTGTTTATTTTTTGATGGATTTGTCGATGAATTTTTTTGTGTGAAATGATGTGTAGGACTTCAATTTTTTGATGGAAATGTAAAATGGACTGCTATTTTTTTGATGAATTTTGATGATGAATTTTTTTCATGTGAAATAATTGCTGTGAAATTTTTTATGTGAATTAATTGATGTGAACGAACGGACGCACGGACGAGCAAACGAACCGGTGTTCGTTCGTTCGTGGACGAACGGACGAACAGAGGTGGACGAACGGACGGACGAACGAACGAACGGCCGAGCGAATGACCGAACGAACGGAAGAACGATTCGTCTCGTCGTTCGTTCGTTCGTCGGTCGGTCGCTCGGCGTTCGTTCGGTCATTCGTTCGGTCGTTCGTTCGGTCGTTTGTTTTAGGATGAATTTTAGATTTTAGGTTAGATTTTAAATTTTTAAACACATATACCCACCGTCTCCTCGGTATATTCTATTCTCCCTCTCTCCTCTCCCTCTCCTCGGTCTCTCATCTCTCATCTCTTTCCCTCCCCAATCTCACCTCTTCTCACGGACAAAATAGGCAAACATATATATTTTCATCTCTCATCTCTAATAAAGAGAAGAAGAAGGAAATAAATAATTTTTCATTCTTCTTCTTTTTAGTTTTTGTCTCTATATTTTTATGCATGTCCTTAATATTAGATAATATTACAAGTTGTGCGTTCACTAATTTCACAAGTTGTGCGTTATGAACAACCGTAGATCAAATGTTGAACGAGAAAGCTCCCTCCGAGGCACGCAACGTCGAATCAATGGAGAAGTCTTCGAGCGAAGGCACATGCCATGAACCAAGCGATCCGTTCATCGAAGTTATGCAAGCACCCTCTCGTTTAACGTTATCGTTGTACGTACGGATGGAAGCAAGGCGCCGCACAAAGGAAAGGCCGCCAAGTCGTCGTCCGGTCCTGCTGAAGTCAAGACGGACACAGCAACGTCCGGTCCGGTAGAAACCAACACGTCTGCGAGCACTGGAGGACGTCAAAAAAGAAGACGTGGTCAGAGAAGTAAGAACCAATCCCCCAAGGAGACATATTATATCACCTCTCTGAACCACGATGGGAAGCCATTAGAGCCCAAGGTAGCAATGACAAAGTTCAGCAGCGCTTGCGGGGTACTGGCCAGAACCCACGGCCCTTTAAATGTAGATTCCTGGGAGCAGGTGGATGACAACTTGAAGAACTTCATATGGAACGAGCTGCAGAAGTGGCTTGTATATCCGCCTGGTTCAGAGGCTCTGGGAAAAGAGTTTGCATTAAAAACGATTGGGGGGAGGTGGAGGCAGTGGAAATCGGACTTGAAACTAACTACGTGCAAAAGAACAAGTCCCCATTCGAATACTACGGTGGGATTACGCCCGCCGAATGGGATAGGTTCGTGGCGAAGATGACAAGCCCTGAAGCCTTAGCACGGAGGAAGAAGATGTCCGACCTCGCGAAAAGGAACAAGTACCCGCACTGGTTGGGCTCTAGCGGCTACGATGGCCACATAGAGAAGTGGCGAGCAACCGAAGAACAGTTTGCCGCCCAAGGAAGGCCCCTGTGGATGCACTAAAAGAAAGAAGCAAAACTGGGTGTGGGCATGCGATGACGGGACGGTCACCGACGAGGAGAGATCTGTTCGGGGATCCGGATATAGAGCGTGTGACCACAAGTCTAAAAGACATAGCCGAAAAGGAGAAGACTGGGGAATTTATTGCTAAAAGGGAACACGATCAGTTGACAGTTGCATTAGGCAACCCCGAACATTCTGGACGAGTAAGGGGTGTATCGTCAAAGACAAGTTGGAAAGAAGGGTTTCCTAGGGAAGCTGCAAGTTACAAGAAAAGGGACAGGTACAAACATAAACTTGAAGAAAAGATAGCAGAAGAAGTTGAAGAACATTTCTACTCTCTTGTTGCACAGAATCGCCAAGTCTTCCCTTACTTCTTTCAGCAATCCGAAGAACCGACAGTACACATGCCCAGTAGTGTCGGGTCAGTTGACACTGCACCCTATCCCGTGGATACCATAACTGGCCCGATGCCGTGCAGCCTCCTCGTGCCGATAGGAAGGGCCGGGAAGAGAAAGGAGGTGGGTACAGGACTTGCTATACTAGAGCGACAATTTCACAACACTCCAATCCCTAAGGAATATGCAAGGGTGCAGGTGGCCAAGGTGCATGCAGAGCATAAAAGCTTAGAGCTAGACATTCCAGCACCTGAAGGGATATAATTGCTTGGGGATGTGGTGAATCAATTCATTCTATGGCATCGATGAGATATCTTACTGGTCGGTACATCGTCAGCATCCCCAGTACAGTCGGTTCCTCAGATTGCTGCTGCGCCTGCACCGCCTTCTCCACCAGGGCCTTCTTCCCCACCTCGCTCCCCACCTCGGCCTGCTTCCCCACCTCGCTCCCACCTCGGCCTGCTTCCCCACCTCGCTCCCCTCCTAATGATAAAGGTCCTGATTTGCCAATGCCGTCAGCCCCTGAAGTCATTGCACAACATATTCACCAATCTCCTCCGACACCGCAGTCGGCATTGGCGGTACCCTAAAGGCCCCTTCTACAAACAACAAGCCTTCCAAGTCCGAGCAAGCTCTCTCGTCAGATTATCCCAAAGATGGTTCGATAAAGCTATGACAAGGAATTAATGGCCAAAGACGGGAGAGACTTAGGGTTCTTGGCTTTTAGGGGAAGGGGCCGACCGACAAGCCGCAAGATCAAGCGTCGAAGTTGTCGGACTCACAACAATCAGTGAAGAACAAAGCGGAGGACCTGCAAAATTGGACTTCGGACGAAGTGCCAACAAAGTACGAGTACGGCAAGCCGTTCCTGCCGTGGCACGTCATGGAAGACATGCCCTGGGAAATCAGGCTAATGCACGACTGGTACCTAAAGGCATCCAGATTGGGGCTCAGCATGCTTACCGTGTAGGTCTCGGATGATGCGTTCAACAGTGGCCCAAATGGGATGCTGGTCATCGATTTCAACGACCTTCACGCATTATTCAGGATGGAAAAAATGAATATAAATCTCGTTGCTACGTTTTGCCTGTAAGTATCAGCCTAACTTAATGTCATTAATGAATTGATTTACAAACTAACTTGTGAATAATTAATTACTCGCTACATTACTTAGGATGCAATACGCAGACGTGAAAAAGACCAACTATCCAGCTGCGTTCGTTAACCCAACAAGGATATGCTGGATGGAACACGAGTTACATATTTGTGAAGACTCCGCTGAGCTCAAAGGCAAAACGAAGAAACAAAAGGACGCGATCATCAAACAATAGCACAGGGACAAGATTATCGCGGTAGCCTTCTACTTGGGCCATGCTATGTTCGAGCACAGAGACAAAAATGTCGTAATGGTCCCTTATACGTTGCAGTAAGTAATATTCATCCGTAAAACCGATATTTTACTAATATCACCTACAATTAACATATCTCTTTGATATTTCGCAGCGATCACTACATACTATTTCTAGTATATCCGCGAGACCACTTGACCGTAGTGCTTGATCCAGCACACTACAGTTAGGAAACATTTAAAGAGTTCCTCGTCATTTTAAATTTGTAAGTACTATCATGCACCATTTAATAAGTTTTATCTATTTTTACTATCGAATAATTAAACAATTGATCAGTGAAACATGCAATTATTTTGTCTATAGAGCACACCATAATTATGTAAGGCAAGGTGGACCGGTGAAGGATCCACAAAAGAGGAAGCTTCTTGTGAAGACAAATTGGCCGGTAATTATATGCTCGATATATGCCGATATTTTATACTGTGTTTAACTTCAAATTACTGACGCATGCACATAATAAAATTTTATTCAACACAGTGTTATAAGCAACCACCAGGCACTAACCTTTGCGGCTAGTACGTGTGTGAGATGCTCAGAATCTACGGGAGATACACTACTAAGTTCGAAGAAGTTCATCAGAGAAATATATCTTTCTACATGTTATCGATCTTGTATAATTTTCCTAATCGTATGTATATGTGTACTATTTTTTCTTAAACAGATCACAGAAGTTCCAGTTGTAGCGAACCGGTTCGACGATAGAACCATGCTTAACTTGCTTGCAGATCTTTGCCGCTTGATCCGTTGCGATGTTTGCAACCATTTGGGCGATTTCTACGATCCGGAGAGCGAGCTGGCGACAGACGATAAATTCAAACCACTTAGGGAGTGGGAAAAAGAGCACCGCCATTAAATAATTTATAAATTTGTTGCTAGCAAGACTTATGTTAATTTGTGAGACGAAACTAGCTTGATATGTATATAAACATTACGCGTGATCGATCTGTGTTATATACATATCTTTTATGAGGAAATAATATTAAATGTCTTTTTTTCTCGTGCGCAATATATATATATATTGACCCATTTAACATTACTGAGAGAGGAGAGGAGAGGGAGAGGATAGAGAGGAGAGGAGAGAAGAGAGAGAGGGACAATTGGGGGCTAACAGAACGTATACATAAAATAATGAGCACGACCATCTTCCCGTGCGGTCGGCTAAGCGGCCCGCACGGGATAATCGATCTTCCCGTGCGGGCCGCTTAAGTCGACCGCACGGGATAGTCGATCTTCCCATGCGGTTGGGCCGTCCGCACGCAAAAATGATCTTTTCCCAGACCATTTCGCATATGCGGGCAGGCCTTCTGTACGGGAATATGCCTTTCGGCCCGCATGAAAAAACCGTTTCTACAGTATTGCGTCGTCGTCAATGCCATTCCGAGCTCGGTCATGTCTGTGTGACTGTCATCGTCAATGCTACGCGGAGCTTGGCCGCGCCCGTGTGGCCGTCGTCATCAATGCCGTGCCGAGCTCGGCCGTGCCTGCGTGGCCGCTGTCTTCGATGCTGTGCTGAGCTCCTCGTGGGCTATGACGAGAGTAGCTCAGCGCCATGCGGAGCCGGCCGTGCCCTGCACGGCCGCTGTCTTCGATGCCACGCTGAGCTCCTCGTGGGCAATGACAGAGAGTAGCTCAGCACCACGCGGAGATGACTCGGATAGAGAAGAGAAGAAGTGCAGAGAGATAAGAAGACAAAGAGAGAGAGTAAGAGATGAGGGAATGGATAAGAAACTAGGGGATACAAACGTCCGATATTTAATCCTCCCGTCGGCCGTCCAGATAAGACCGTTTCCCGTGATAACCACTTTGGATAGACTGATATTTCATTTCTAGTAATGGAAATGGATGAGGATCACCTCTATGTTAAACAAGAACTCTCGATAAATAGTCTGGATTGTTCATAGATTCGTCGTGTATCCAACTTTTATAAACCAACCCTAACGATGTCCACCTCTCTCTCCTTAATTTTCTCCTTTCTTAGAACATCTTGCCTACCGCCTTGTTGGCACCCACAAGGTAACCATCTACCACCTTCTCCCACCATCTACCATATTGCCATCCCTAATCACCTCCCACACAGTCCAATGCAAATACTGTTCCCTCCTTGCTTAACACGAAGGTAGCCCACACATTCGTACGGGCATATATCTTATATTATGTTAAAAACTTATAGGAGCAGAATATGAACCAGATTATTCGTGTTGTAGTTCAGAAGTACACATTCCAAAAACATTCTTCATCGGCATTGCTTAAATAAAGTTTTTTCAATCTCTTTTGCTATCTTTGTATTATATAATATTTAATTTGCCTCTATAATTTGCTTAATCATCTTTGTTTTGGGAACATGTTTCACAAATTAAGTGTAAATTAAAAGTAAGGTGTTTCTTTTTTATAATTGATTGTTTAAGGCCTCTATTTTTAAAAAATCTTTGAAAACCATTATTTTTTAATAAACATGTTCTATTTGTACAAAAAAATTAACTAGTTCCCTCTAATTGGTTCATGTTGACGCTATTTGTTGCATACTTACGATATACATACATGTAATCATCAAAGCATTTAAAAATATTGCAAAATTATGTTAATGAGTGTTCTAGTTTAAGTGAAAGCTAAGAACCTATTTTTTCTATGAATTTTACAATATTTTCCACAATTAGTTCACTTTACTCCCTATTGACACTTTGTATTTTCTATTTTATTTTACATAATCTTATTTTAAGTTCAAATTTTGTGACATTATAGAATAGTGACAGAGTGTTACACTTTACATGTCAACCTTTTAAAAATATGAATCGGCTTCTGTATAAACATCTAATACTAAAATAGGTTATCGTAGTCTATTTATTCATGGATTGGGGGATTCGAGACTGTTAAATACACATGTAGAGTCCAATTCTACTGTGCACTATAGGAGACAACCCATGTGGGATCATTTCATGCAAGTGTCCGAGGCTAGCGAGAACATAATTGTGTTCTCGGATGGTGTCGAAACTTGGTTTCGGCAATAGAAATTTAGGGGTGCAGTCAAGATCGCCAAGCTCGGTGGGTTAAGTGAAAAACAAGGTTTAGACAGGTTCAGGCCCTCTCGTGAGGTAATACCCTACTCCTGTTTCGAGGATTCGATCCGCCGAGTGTTTATTGATCTCAATATCTATTGCTCTTGTTTTGCATCTAACTGATATCCCTCCAGGGACGCCCCTTACCCCTCTTATATAATCTTGAGGAGCGGGCATACAAGTCGGAAACCCTATCTTACTCTAAGTCGGTTTCCTCAATCTTACCAAGTTATGACTATGAGTCATTGCCTTATCTAATTGCAACGTAACACCAAGTCATAGCCGGTTTACATAATTAGCAGGCGTAACCTATCCCTATTATCAGTCGGATAAGCTTGCCATGTGGGTATCCGATTGCCATAATCTCCACAGTAGCCCCCGAGTCCTTCACAGTCGACGAGATAACTTTGCCTCGAACCAAGATAACACACAGCCAAACAACTCTTTGGCCGAGTGCTTCTGGCGCCGAGTGATTCCATTATCTCTGCCTGAACCTCCCGAGCGGCTCCAAAGACTGTGAAGGGCTGGAAAATATCTCAAAAAATTCTCAAAATAAATATCTAGGTGCATCTCCTGATGCAACTAATTAGGTGTAGCCCCCGACTATGTGGTTAGTCAAAAACAGACTAAGCATATAGTCAAGAACTATAAAAAATCATTCTGATGTAAATGCTTAGCTTAAGCTAAAGCAATCATAAAAAATCTCATCACTCGGCAAGCTCATGCTTATCCGAGTGAATTTGCCCGAGTCATCTCAGAAAAAATAATTCAATCAACCCTCGTGGGTGAAAAGCACTCGGTAAGCTCATGTTTATCCGAGTTAACTTGCCCGAGTCATCTCGGAACAAATAATTTAATCGACCCTCATGGGTAAACAAATTTCCAGTAATCTGAAAAATATGACCAAACTATTAAATAGCTCCTGCCATAATATTGGTCTTAATCTTAAAAAGATCTTCACCAAGGTGGAAAAGTAGCATTGATACAATCATTTAATCAAATGCTTAAAAACCAAACAGTCCCTGTCATCAGGACAGCCATGAAAAACTTAACTGTTTGTCACCTTTCAAATTGCATCGTGCCAACTTCTCATGAAGTTGTGCAAACCGCGGTACGAAAGGGTTTTAAAGGTATTGGGCTATTAGACACGTGCATGTTGCCTGGGCAAATCTGCTTAAGTCCATCCACTTAAGTCCCTAAGGACACGCGTCAGGCCACACCTTAGCTGGGCTGTAAGTCTCTCATGGGCTCGGCTCAATTGCGAGATGACTTAGCAAAACCCTCAACTCTTTATATGAAGCCTCGAGGTCATCCCCGCCACTTCGTCTTCCCAAAAATTTCCTCTTTTCGCATTACTGTTCACCAGCTCCCTGCGAAAAACCCTAGGCTTGCGTGCGCCCAAATCCATCGATCTAGGAGCTCGCATTTCACCACAAGCTAGCCTCCGCATCCAGCTCCCAAGATCCCCCTCTCAAATTCCCATTTCCCGAGCCAGATCTACTTCCCCCAAACCGCATCCATGGCGGGAGAGAAGGAAATCCCTTTCGAGCAATGGGCGACTTCAGATGTCAAGGAGTCAACTCTTCGGGAAATGGTGAAGAACGGAGTTCTTCCGCCTAAAAAGCTCATTGGTGGCGTCCGGCGGGCGGCGAGGAGTTCCCACTCCGAACACCGGTGAGATCGTAGTTTTCACCTCCTTTTTCTATTGTGGCTTCGGCCTTCCTTCTTCTGAGTTCTTTCGGGGTCTTCTTGAGTATTACGGCCTTCGAATCTATCATTTGAACCCCAACTCCATGCTTCACATCGCACTCTTCATCCATGTCTGCGAAGCTTTTGTTGGCATCCTTCCCCACTTCCAGCTCTTCCGCCGCATGTTCTATCTCAAGCCACATCAAAACAAGGATGAGCCCTGCGTCGTTGGTAGGGCCGGCTTTCAGCTCCGCGGATCCCTCCGCAGAGATTATTTCTCTCTTCCCTTGAAATCTTCCAAAAAAGGTTGGCATGCAAACTGGTTCTACATCTCAAACCTTGAACCCAGTCTGCCCAACTTCGTTGTCCTTCCTCCGGTTCCAAGACCTAACTGGAGCACCGTGCCAGTAGCCCAAGATTGGGATGATGCCAACAAGCTCTTGGCCAGTGTCCTAGAGATGAAGAAAAAGGGCCTTCGGGGTGAACAGATCACTCGGTACTTCATCAAGAACAGATTGGCGCCTATTAAGGAGAGATCCAAGCCCACATTCGAATATGAGGGCGAAAAGGATCCCAATCGGGAGGACCGCGATTCCCTGAGCTACGAGACCCCGAAGACTCGCATGTACAATATCTTTTCTTCTGGGATCGCAGTCGACCGCAGCCTCATGTTGCCTGTCCTCCCATTCGGCTGTATCGTCCTCCTCCTCTGGTAAGCTGACTTAACTTCTTTAATGTCTTTCAATCTTAATATTGCACCTCTGAGTGTATATAAAATCTTCTTGCAGGAAAATACTTTTATTATCTCGAAGCCGTATAAAGTGCATCATGAAGATGCGCCGGCTCGGCCTGGCAAGAAACCAGCCGGCGGCGTCAAAATCCAGAGTGATCCAATCGGCAAGAGCGCCGCGGCCGGCGAGGATATCAGCAAGCGGGCGAGTAAAAGGAGGCTGGTGATTGATGACTCGGATGACGATGTCCCAGCCCCACAAGCTGAAGTGACCCATCCGAGGCCGTCACCAAAATCTACGCCCAAGATGCGCCGATCGACCAGGTATGTCTCATGACTGAAATCGTGTCCTTGTTGAAAACCTTTCTACCTGTGTCCCGATTGCTCCCATCTTTCTCTTTGCAGGAGGCCTCAGAACATAGACCCCACTGGGCAGAGTGAGGGCCCAAAGACATCTGCAGTGGCTGAAGCGACAAGGCCTACAGAAAAAGAATCCCGGAGCCCTCTCCCGAGTGAGAGCGATCCGAGTGAGAAGCCCGCACCTCCCGGTGAGGATGTCCCAATAAACGAGCCCCGACCGGCCCGAAGCCCCGACGGAAACTAGTCGGCGAAGAAGAGATCCGGCCGCCACTCAAGGTACCCCGACTGAGAACCAGTCGGGCGCGAACCAGAAAAGAAAGGCACCGGAAGTACCGGTCAAGGACTCGGCCACCGAAGCGGTAAGCTCTTAAGCGATCTTCTGACTTTAATATTCAATCCGTTCTTTCTCTGTCTTCATCTGTCTTCTTTAAATTGATCAGCCAAAGTAGAGGAGATCCCCAGGCTGCAATCTTCGAGAGACCCGGGTTCCTCCAATTAAAATAGAGTGGCGTGACTCGAAGGCTTGAAGCAAGGCATTGTCTTGAACAAGCAAAAGGAAAATGAAGAAAGAGACATGCTTGTTGACTGAATGAAGCAACCCTACTTGCTAAATGTAAGCATCACTCTTCTCTATTTTAGCCTTATGGTTTATTTTAGTCGACCAACTCGAACTCATGTGCGAGAGGGTATATTGCCGGTCGTTGGCTAAATCGGATGCACTCGAGAAGCTGGTCCCGCACCTGAATTCCCTGGAGAACATTCAGCAGGAGTTAAAGACCACTCGGGAAGAGGCTGCATCGAGAGAAGCTGCTCTGCGGAAGGAAATAGTCACGCTCCGGGAGGAAAACCTCGACCTCCGGGGTTCAGTCGGGAGTAAGTTTAATCCTCTTGGTCTCTTTATGCCTTCATACGTAGTCTGTTTTGATTTTGGCGTCAACAAATTTTCTTGTTGCAGAGAACTCGACGGAAGTTCACATGCTCCAGACCCAGCTGGAAGAAGCTAACGCCAACAAAGCCGAGCTGGAGTCTGAGTTCGAAGGTAAATCCCTTCAAGATAGCATTCTTCGTTTTGCTTCATCTTCGAGTGTCCGTGTAATCATATGTCTTTGGTAGCTTATAAGGTCAAAACCCGAGCCCAGTTTGATGTCTTCGTTGAAAGGGTCCGAAGGGTGAAAGCGTAAGGGACGATGTCGCTAATGCACGACACCGATTCTCTTGTCACTATTCCATCATGGGCTCGGGACCAGTTCGTTGGACGCCGTCGAGGTCTTCGACAAGCTCAGGAGGGCTCTGGATCAGTACATAGCCAACATCTCAGAAGCAGCCACCATGGGAGCAAACTTTGCCCTTGCGCAGGCCAAGTCACTCTATCCTCGGATAGATGTTGACTCAGTCAGGGAGGGCTTCGCTAACGACACTTCGGATGAGAAGGCCTTGGAGTTGATCAGTGAAGCACAGGAGCCAGCTAAAAAGGTAGCTGCTGATGTAGTTAACAATTTCTGATCTTGATGGCTTTGTAAATGTTGTTTGTAAACTGTGATGTGGACTTGTAGATATCTGGCTTATTTATGTTAACGCTTTGACCCGAGTCTTCCTAGAAAATTTCTTAAGTAATTTTTGTCCGAGTGTCACCAAGCCTAAGCTTGATTAGGTCATCAAAAAATTCTCAGTCCTTATCTATTGAACTCGAATCAAAACATTAAGCAATGATAAACCAAATGTGAACAAGTTGCCGAAGAAAACCGTGCTTTATTGATGCATGTGCAGCCCCCGACTGTCAAATCAAGAAGTCATCTTGCTTGAGGTTGGCAGTCGAGAATAACATGAAACTTAAGGCAATTTAAGCATAGTATCGTCAAAGATGTTCGATGTTCCAAGAGTTCTCCACCATGGATCCATCTTCACGCTTTAGTCGATATGCTCCTGGCCGAGTCACCTCAGCAATTATGTATGGTCCTTCCCATAGTGGAGATAATTTGTGATGGTCCTTGGTGGTCTAGATCTTGCGTAGAACCAAATCGCCGACAATGAAAGCTCGCGCCCAAACATTGCGACTATGGTATCGTCTAAGTCCTTGAAGATATCTTGCCGACTGGATCAGGGCTGCCTCTCGGGCCTCTTCCAGTCGGGTTAGATCGTCCACTCGGTCTTGATTGTAGCGCTCGTTGTTGAAGCTGCGGACTCGAAAAGATTCGTACTCCATTTCATTCGGCAACATGGCTTCTGCCCCGTAAACCAATAAGAAAGGAGTTTGGCTAGTGGCCCAACTGGGCGTAGTCCATAGAGACCATAGAACTGAGGGCAGCTCTTGAACCCATTTGCTAGCATATGGATTTAGCCGGTCAAACACTCGGGCCTTGATGCCTTGAAGAACCATGCCGTTGGTGCGCTCAACCTATCCATTGCTTTTGGGGTGCGCGACCGATGCATAATAGATTTTGATGCCGAAGTCTTCACAGAATTCCTTGAAAATGCCTCCAGTGAATTGAGTTCCATTGTCGGTTATTATTCTGCTTGGGACACCAAACTGGTGTACAATGTTGAGGATGAAGTCTCGTGCCTTGTCAGTGGTGATGGTAGCAACCGGCTTAGCCTCGATCCACTTGGAAAACTTGTCAATTGCGACGAACAAATGCGTGAATCCTCCTGGAGCCTTCTTGAAGGGACCGACCTTATCCAAGCCCCATACTGCAAACAACCAAGATATTGGAATCGTTTGTAGTTCTTGGGCTGGAACATGGTTCTGCCGAGCGAAGAACTAGCAACCTTCACACGTTCGGACCACTTTGTCGGTGTCGGAGACCGCCGTAAGCCAGAAAAACCTTGTATGTAGGCTTTGCCTACCAAGGTGTGTGCTGTCGCGTGACTTCCGCATATACCCGAGTGGATATCTTGGAGTAGTTACCGTCCTTCCTCAGGCGCGATACATCTCATTAGGACTCTAGAAGGGCTCCTCTTGTATAAATCAGAGTCGATCATGACATTAAGCTTGACAACGGCGTCGGACTCGTTCCGCCTCATCCCGGTCTTCCGACAGCTCTTGCTGAGTTAAAAATTTGATGAGCGGTGTCCTCCAGTCGACGTCGAGCATGGCGACTTGGTTTGCAGCTTGTTCGTTGGGAGTTTGTTTTGCTGTAACAGTCAGCTCATAGAGATGCTCTACGAAAACGTCTATTGGAGCAGCTTCTCGCTTGGACCCGAACTGCGCCAACTCGTCAGCTGCCTCGTTGTTATGTCTTAAGATGTGGGATAGCTCTAGTCCGTCAAACCTGTCTTCAAGTTTGCGAACTTCTTGTCGATAGGCTTCCATGGTGTCGTTTAAACATGACCAGTCTTCCATCACTTGGTTGATAACCAGCTGGGAATCTCCTTTCACAACCAACCGTCGCATCCCGAGTGAAACAACAAGTCGTAGGCCATGTAGCAAGGCTTCGTACTCGGCGACGTTGTGTGAGGCGGAGAAATGAATGTGAAGAACATATCGAAGCCTTTCTCCAGTCAGGGAGATCAGCACGACTCCCGCTCCCAAGCCAGTGATCCTCTTGGATCCGTCAAAGTGCATGGTCCAGTATTGTAGATCTTCCCTAGGTACATCTTCTTGTTGTTCGGTCCACTTGGCCAGGAAATCCGCCAGGGCTTGTGACTTAATAGACGTCCTCGCCTTGAAAGTTAAGTCCAGCGGCATCAGTTCCAAAGCCCATTTTGCGATGCGCCTGGTCGCCTCCCGGTTATGGATGACATCGCCGAGTGGAAAGAAAGTGACGACGGTGACCGAGGTCCCTGAAAGTAGTGCGCCAATTTCCTCGCGGTTATCGAACACCATATACCAATTTTTGTACCGAGGGTAGCGAATTTTGGCTCCTACCAAGCACTTCGCTAACAAAGTAGATTGACCTTTGAATCTTACGGACTCGCCCTTCTTCCTCACGCTCAACAACAAGGACTGTGCGACCATCCGGTGAGTTCTTTGAGACGTACGAGTCGGGGGTTTCCGAGGCCGAGGTGAGGCTAGGACGGCGGCGTCATGAGAAATTCTTTAAAATCTTCAAAGGCCTTGTGGGCTTCCGTAGTCCACCGGAAGTTGTCGGTTTTTTCGTAGCTTGAAGAAAGGCATGACTCCTCGCCGAGTCGGGAGATGAATCGGCTTAGCGCCGCATGCGGCGGTGAGTTTCGGACATCTTTCGATTACTCGGGGGCTTCATATTTAAAATAGCGTTGATTTTCTCTGGGTTAGCTTCAATGCCGCGATGGGACACCATGAAGCCGAGCAGTTTGCCTGATGGCACGCCGAACATACACTTCTCCGGGTTCAGCTTCATTCTGAAGGCCCGAATGTTTGTGAAGGTTTCTTCCAAGTCGGCAATCAGGTCTTCCTTCTGCTTGGTTTTGATGACGACATCGTCGACGTAAGCTTCCACGTTTTTCCCGATCTGCGTCTGAAAGCATCTTTGGATCATGCGCTGGTACGTGGCTCCAGCGTTCTTCAGGCCGAAGGGCATCGTGATGTAGCAGTAAGCTCCAAACGGCGTGATGAACGATGTTTTCAGGCAGTCGGATTCCTTCAAGCTGATTTGGTGGTAGGCCGAGTAACAGTCCAGAAAGCTCAAGAGCTGGAGCCGGCTATTGAATCTACGACTTGGTCGATGCGAGGGAACCCGAATGGATCTTTAGGCAGGCTTTGTTGAGGTCGGTGTAGTCAACGCACATGCGTCATTGCCCTGTCTTCTTCCGGACCAGGACTGGTTAGCCAGCCAGTCGGGATGGAGAACTTCTTTGATGAAGCCGGCGGCCAGGAGTTTTGTGAGTTCTTCCTTGATGGCATCTTTTCGATCCTGAGCAAAATGGCGTAATCGTTGTTTGATAGGTTTCGCGTCATCTTTGACCTGTAAAGAGTGCTCGATCACCTCCCTAGGAATTCCGGGCATATCAGATGGTTTTCATGCAAAAACATCTTTATTATTTTGAAGGAAGGTGACAAGCGCGCTTTCCTATTTAGGATCTAGCTCAGCGCCGATTACAGCGGTTTTAGAGGGATCCGATGGATCAAGGGATATTTTCTTCGTTTTGGCGTCGCCTTGTCCCGACTTGGCTATCTTTTTCGTGGGGATTTCACCCTCTTCAGATGTGGATGCAGCCAGTCGGATTTTTTCCTGGCCGCGTGATCTCTCACGAGATTGGGCCATATCGTAGCTCTCCTTGTCGCAGGTAAAAGCTTGTTTGACGCGCGCGCGCGCGGGTGATGACGCTATTGGGGCCGGGCATCTTCATACGAGGTAGGTGTAGTGTGGTATCGCCATGAACTTGGCGAGCGCAGGCCTTCCAATGATTGCGTGGTAGGCCGTCTCGAAGTCGGCCACCTCGAAAGTGATGTTCTCCATTCGGAAGTTCTCCGAACTCCGAAGGTGACTGGAAGGGCGATGTGCCCGAGTGGCGTGGATGACAGCCCCGGGATAACTCTGTGGAAGGGGGCTGAGCTTGCCTTCAACTCGGACCTTGAAATCTGCATCTCGTCCAGGGTCTTGGCGAACAGAATATTGAGGACGCTGCCCTCATCGATGAGGACGCGCTTCAGCTTTATGTTGCGAACCACCGGGTCTAGTACCAGGGGATACTGCCCCGGGTGAACCACTCGGTCAGGATGATCCGAGTGGTTAAATGTGATGGCAACCTCCGACCACCGTAGGTATTGTGGGACTTTGGGTTGTGCCGCGTTAACCTCGCGGTCAGTCAGCTTTTGCTTCCTCTTGGACTCATAGGCTTGCGGCCCCCCGAAGATGTGATTTAGCTCGCCCACGGGATCTTGAAAAGGCTCTGAATTTCTAGTCGGGTTGTTCTTCTTGGTCCCCGATTGCCCGGCTTCATCAGTCGGCTTCTTGTTAAGTTGTGCCGCATATTGCTCGGCGAATTGCTTGCAAATGAAGCAGTCCTTGGCCGCATGCTTGTGATTTGAGTGATGCGTGCACTGAGCGTTCATGATCATGTCATAGGCCGCGACTCGGGGACGGCATTGGAAGTTGGACGTCGTGGCAACTAGGTCCTCGGGCCAGCGCTTGTGGTCTTTCTGGCCCTGATTGTTGCTGCCATTATCCTTCTTAGGATGCCGGCTTCCTCCCGAGTGCTTGTCGTCCCTTTTGTCGGCCGATCTTGCCGCGCCTTGATTGCGTCGTTGGATTTGGCGTAGAAGTTCGCTATCTCGAACATTTGCTTTACCATCTTTGGTCGCTTGCGCCCAAACTTTTCGATCAGCAACTCATCACGGACTCCCTTCTGGAAGGCGGCCATGATGATGTCGTCGGTGATGTTGGGGATCTTGTTGCTTTTTCGGAGAAGCGCGAGATGTAGTCCTTCAACGGCTCGTCTGGCTTCTGGATGACGTTGTAGAGATCAAAGTGGGTCCCAGGCCTTTCAAAAGTGCCCTTGAAATTGGCGATGAAGTGGTCCTGGAGCTCACTCCATGAGCCAATTGAGCCTCTTGGCAAGCTTGTGAGCCAGTTCCTGGCCGAGTTGGCGAGGGCGACAGGCAAGTAATTGGCCATGGCCTTGTTATCTCCTCCTGCTGCACGGATGGCGAGGGTGTACATGGTCAGCCACGACTCGGAGTCGGTCTTTCCATCGTACTTCTCGATTCCTGTGGGCTTAAAACCACTCGGCCAGTGCACTCGGCGTAGGTCCCGAGTGAACGCGGGCACTCCGTCGTCGTTGCTATCGAGCGATCTCCTTCGATCTTCGTGAGAGCGCTGCTCTCGTTCTTGATAGCGCCGATCAAGGACTTCCCGCAGATCACTCAGTGGGGTCCTTAGTAGGCTGCTTCGGTAGTCGAAGTTGTTGCTGCGACGGACCCGGTCATGGACGGGTGGTCGTCCATGCCATTTTTCACGGGAATCGGCCGATTGTTCTTGATGCTTCCGTGTGGTCTCGTGGCGGAGGTCTTTTGACCTAGTGGCCGTCCGATCTTGTTCGGGCCCCCTGTAATCCTTCGACCGCAGCGGCGGAAGTCGGCTTCTGTTGGGCGTCTTCACGACGGACTCAGTCGGCCTTCGCGCTGATGTGGATGGAGAGCAGTTGGCTGTGGCCGCGATGATGGTCTTGATCTTATCCAGGATTGGTGTTACCGTGGTGGGTGCCGTCTCGATAACAGTGTCGAGGAGGGTGAGGGCGGCAACAACGTTCTGTTGAGGCGTCTGGAAGATGTTGGTGTTGTGGACTCGCGTCTGAAGTATGGCCTCCCGAGCAGATCGTCCAGTCGTCCTCAGGTCTCGCTTTCTCCTGTCGGCTTCCTCCTTGCGTCTATTCTCCTCCGCCAGCTTGCGCTCCTGCTCAAGCCTGGTTTGCTCCTCTTCAGTGATTCTGCGGGCCATGGCTAAGTCGGTCTCGGCCACCTCACCCATGAGAACGTTGAAGCACCTTGGATCGTAATCCTTGTCGAAGTCGGAGTCGTTAGCCTCGTCTGTAGAGATGTCATAGAAGTCGTCGAAGTCTGAAGAGCTGAGGTACTCGTCAAGCTCAGTGGATGAGCATGATCCGAACGGTTGGAGGATGACGGTGATTTCCCTTGAGCCCGGATTGCTCGAATCTGGATCGTTCCAGTCCGGGTTGTGGCTTGATGATGGGGGTTCTTCCGAGTGAGTTGATTTTGACTCGGAAGAGAGGAGTTTGCAATAGACCTCAGCGGCGTTTGGTAGCCCAAACGGTGCCAAGAGGGTTCCTCCTCCCGAGTGGATCGATTCCGACGGGGAGGTCAGAAGATGGCTGTAGATCTCAGCGGTGTTCGGTGATCCGAACGACGCCGAGTGGATTCCTCCTTCCAAGTGGATGGACTCCAACTTGGAAGTCAGAACTTTGTCGTAGATCTCGACGTTGTTCGATAATACGAACGGTGCCGAGCGAGTTCCCCCTCTCGACTGGTTCGATTCCGAGGCGGGGAAGGACAGCTTGTTGAATCCTTTGGCGGCGAAGTCGTCGATGCCTGATGAAGATACCATCACGCTTGCCGGCGAGATTGAAGAAGAAATCTTGACGCGCGGGCCCCTACCTGGCGCGCCAACTGTCGAAACTTGGTTTCGGCAATAGAAATTTGGGGGTGCAGGCAAGATCGCCAAGCTCGATGGGTTAAGTGAAAAACAAGGTTTAGACAGGTTCAGGCCCTCTCGTGAGGTAATACCCTACTCCTGTTTCGGGGATTCGATCCGCCGAGTGTTTATTGATCTCAAGATCTGTTGCTTTTGTTTTGCATCTAAATCTGATATCCCTCAAGGGACGCCCCTTACCCCTCTTATATAATCTTGAGGAACGGGCTTACAAGTCGGAAACCCTATCTTACTCTAAGTCGGTTTCCTCAATCTTACCAAATTATGACTATGAGCCGTTGCCTTATCTAATGGCAACGTAACACCCAAGTCATAGCCGGTTTACATAATTAGCAGGCGTAACATATCCCTATTATCAGTCGGATAAGCTTGCCATGTGGGTATCCGATTGCCATAATCTCCACAGATGGCTAAATATAACTACGCAGACATCGTTATTTTTGGAATGCGATTTTTTATGATTGTTCCCATGATTTATTTTTATAGAACTTATGGTTAAATATTAGGAACCCTGATCAATATACTAATATAGTTTATAATGAACCACCACCCTTGGATAAGAGCATATATTATTCTTAAACCAATCTACAAATATTTTGTTTAGCTAGGTTGCACTGAGCATTAATTAAGTACAATCAGATTATATAATCGTTTATCTGAAGCCTATAATGTCTATCCACCTACCATAATTATCACATACTCTATGAAGTTCTAAAAGACTATAGAACATATGTGTTTCCAAGATCAGACAAATTATTTGGAAAATTTTCACATTTCTAGTATGGAATTTGTTTGGTCTAGCATGGAATTTGTTTGGTTGGTAGCAGCTCCTACTCAATATGCCCTATGACGACAAAAAGTAAGACCTAACACTAAAATAGAAGTTCTTAAGGACTGGATTGATTGATTTATTGTAAATATTCTTTGCCTGTTAATTTAAAAATCAACTGTGGGGGTTTCTCTCACATTACTTTGGTAAAAAAAAGTAAGGCCTATCTGAGCTCATTACGACTCCTCTCATCCTCTGGATAAATTATTCTTTATCTCAGACTGTCTACTCACTCTCTCCCTGCTTCACTTTCTCTCTCTAACTGACGACCACTGTATTTTTCGATCAATCTACAAATCAAGATATTAATATTATAATTATAATTGTTGTGGTAGGTAAAGTTGGAAGCCGACCTAAACCAAATATGTCATTTTTGTATGTATTAACAGTGAAAACAGTATTGTGCCAATGGAGAGCCCGAGGGGTATTGTACGTATGTAAGTGCGTATGCCATGACCCAACCAGCCGCCCCCTCCGTCCTCATTCATGCCCTCTCCCCTTCTCTTGCCTATCCTGTTTTACCTTAATTTATTATAACCTTTTAAAATAAATAGTTATTTTTTATTGACTTATGTCATTGGACCCATATTAACTATATTTCAACATCTAAAATAAATATGTTCTTTTGGGTTATATTTTGACTTTTTTCATATCATTTAAACAATTATTACAAATATGATAAAACCAATGATATATATTTTATCGACTAAAAATATTTTTGATGATTTTTCTTCAAATCTATGTATCATCTAGGCTTATGACTATCGAAATACCAACCAAATAGTTTCAAAATATTCCAAAAGGATTTGATAATCTTAATCTCACATGAATTAAAATTTAAATTGTATCAACTTTAAAAAACACAACTAAATTAAGTTGTTTGCATTTTTTACATATGTAGATTAAATTACCGTTGTATATTTGTTAAGTAATATTTGATACCATAAAGTATTATGATATGATTTTTTTGAAAAATTGTTATAGAATTAACTAATACGTGTCAACATCATGTGTCACAATTTATTTTGTGCTAAAATATAGCCAACATAAGTCATCAATGTAAAACCCCAATAAAATTAGTGATAATTACGTATTTCTTTTAGTAAGAAGAATAATCAAACATATGCTAAAAAATTAATAACATAAAAAATAGAGGTAATATAAATATATTATGGGGTATGCTAGGAAAAAATAAAAAGGATGAATGGGATGGGAAGAAAGGGGTAAGTTACCTACGTACGTAAGTACGTGCGAGGTTGGGAGGAGGCGTATGTACACACAGGAGAGATGAGAGGGATGGACTAACTTCTATTTTTAATCTAATCTATAGTGTAAAATAATGATAGTGTAAAATAATGGATCCATCAGTTTAAATGAAAATCAATGAAAATCGATGGCTAGATATTTTTAATATATTAAAACATTATATGGTGATTCAGGTTTATAAAAGTGTCATGTAGTGATATGAGAGCGTTAATAGGATGTTTAATGTATCTTTAATGCAGAATAGATGACCAAATGATACATACACCCTGCATGCATCTCGAAATTCCTGGACCTTAACATGATCCTCCAAGCCCATTATGTCAACGTAGCCCTCTATCTATACCCTCTCATTGCTCCGAATGCAGCCCCTACCACCAAACCACTCTATATCTGCCAATTAGTTTTGCTCCGTCATGCTACATGCAATGTCCCTCTATAATCCAATCGCAGCGCTTTGCGAGTGTCTCCTCGTCGTTGCCCCCTCCTCTATCCCTTTCGCCCAATATATATACCACAAGCATAGTAACTTACTACTGACACTTGCATTAATGCCAAGACATTGTCAGAGAAGATGCCATTCTAGAAAAAAAATTGTTCAAATTCAACCTGAGCCTTGACAAAAAAGGGACAAATGAATCCAAACTGTAAACATTATATATATGCACTGTTCACCATCCTATTTGCTATTTCGTAGAGTGGTGAATGTTGATAAACTCTATAGTGTGAAATTCTTTTCAGATTCTCTGTGACTACTTGCATTAGATAAATGTTATAGTAACCGACAGGAAACAAGTTATTTTTATAAAGATATGGTACCTCCTACTACCTAACACTATCAGAGCTGGTAAGCTCTCCTATGTGCGAAGAACAAACGGGAACAGAGTATTGTGTTACATAGACACATACTCGACAAATGTGTAAGATAGACATACCCGGGGCATAAAATGGCTAGTGGTAAAATAAGGTCATCGATCAGCTAGATCGAGATAACAAGCTAGCTAGGTGCATGTGAAACCGAAAATAACTAACATGCATTCGTCATGCCTAAACGCTAACAACTACTAATATATATGATAAACATCGAAAATTGGCTTTTCTTTCAAGGTTTTGTAATGCGCGATGAGTTGCAAAAGTAAGCAGATGACTGTACTGGATTACGTTGGATCGATCGAGAGATATACATGAAACTGGAGTGGATTACGTTGAATCATACGTATAATCCGATCATGCGTGCGTTGACTAGGTTCTTGCGAACCATGCATCTACCAACAACAATTCATGCACCCAACTTTGCAGTGCAGATCGCGTCAAACACCGAGCATGCAAAGACGCTCTAAATTTTGTCTAGTTAGGCGCCTCCTCTGTCTTAATATGTTATTACTTTTAGTGGCTGTTGACATTTCATTATCCGATGCATTTGTGGCATAATAAACAAAAATAATAAAATTTTAGGAGATTATGATATTACCGATGAAGAATTTAATGAGGTTTAATTCTCATTAATTAGTATGATTGTTTGATGACATGACATGAAATTAAAGAAAAAAGTAAGAGAACTAGTTTTATTTTGATGAAACCCTGTGTACACGAATACCAACTCTGAATGAGTCATAAAATTAAATGTGATTTTGATCATATGAAACCACACCATAAAATTATGCATTGGGGAAGGTAATTTCAAACACCATTTCATTTCATTCATTCTTATGTGGTTGTCTTGAAAACATCAATATAAAATTTTTCATTGAAATTAGCCTTAAAATATATTAACCATCGTTTACTACATAGAAATAAATGCCATTACGACTGAGAGGGGCACGACTAACTAAAAAATGATAGGGAAAAACATAATAGGCTGGTTTGAGGAGCTTGTGTCAATCGTAGCTTCTCCCCCAATTAAAACATTTTCAAACAGTTCAGATTTTCGTTCTGATTCGATTCTATAGTCATAGAATTTAGAAAATAAAAATGAAGTAGAAACTAAAAGCGGGTTTTTCTAGCCCCTCCAAATTCTCAGCGGGTAGATTCTCACCAGGTGTTTCTCAAAATCTAAAATCTTGTTATATGTAGGATGTACTCCCTAAGTCATTGCCGTTTTGTTAGTCAAACTTTTTAAGTTTGACGAAGTTTATAGAAAATATAGTAACATTTTCAATATGAACCAAACATTGTATCAAAATATATTCAATGTAATTTTAATAAAACTAATTTGGTGTAAATGTTGCTAAGTTTTGTATAAATTAGGTCAAAATTAAAAAATTTTAACTAAAAAACTTATAATATGAAACCGAAAGAGTTGTTCCATTAGAACGGCGTAACGTACCACAGCATTTTTCGTAGTGCTCTACCACTCAGCTCATGGTTAAATTCATTGTTGTCGCCTAGGCCCACGACATAGCCATGACATTTCTGCTGCTGGACACCCCAAGTTAAGCAAACCATCTTTTTCTTAAGCCAATTCCCTAAAAATGATAAATTTACAGAATGGCAAGAAACCTCAAGAGCAAAAAGGAAAAAAAAGAGGAGGAATGGGGTCAAATCGGAAAATTTTGGGGTGATGATCCAAAATTAGACAAGTGTGTGTAGATCTTATCTTTTTTTAATAATGATAGAAATTCGGACTTTATATCCACAAGTTGGATAAATAAAATCAAAAGTTAAAGGAATACTTAGATTCCAAGTACCATATTGAGAAAAAAAAAAAAGACTAAAAGACTAGCTTCGATCCTCTGCTGCCTAGCGAGGCCTGCCATACCAAAAATCGTACAGATGATCTTGATATGCAGTCCAAACTACAGCAGCCCTCAACCACATTGCATCCACATTGACTCCTTTGCCACCCATCACTAACCATCGGCCAGGTCCAATTGATCTGGATTGAGCAACTCCCAACCCTTAGTTTCTTTGCTTGTCGACGACATCTACTTGGAGGCAGAGAAGACACCTCCGAACTGTAGCTTGCGGTTGCATGGACAGTTCGGGCATGATCACCTCATATCCAGTGGCACATAATTAGGTCCTAGATCTGGCGTTGTGCTCCATGTGTCGCTGGCATTGCTAACCAGCTCGTCATCGTCCTGCCGATACCCCTCTCTTTGTAGTTGTCTTGAATTTTAGAAGTATAACGGATCTGGCCATCAAGCCGGATCCAGCCACCCCGGTCACCACCGGGCATGCTAATGAGCAATATTCCCTACTCACCATAGCCATGTTTTATAAACATGAGAGTATTGGATCTAGCCATTAGACCATATTCATATAGCCCAGATACCGCCGTACTATTCCACCATCGTCGCAGGTTACATCGTCCAGCCCAACTTGGTCGACTGGCCACCACTTGCATTTCTGACTCCTGACACCTCCACCACAAACTTCACGCTCCATCCATCGCTACCGCAATGACGCTCGTTGTTGCCGAGGACGATGAGCATGAGACGAGGCAGAATGATTGTCATGGTAACGGCAGCGAGCCAACGTCCTTCTGGATGGCTATATGCGGCACACCGACAACCAATGTCGCTACCAACACCTATCGTGGCGCCCTGCCCTCCCACTTCTACCGCCGCACCGCACCGCCTTGTGAGCCCACATGAAGTGGGCATCATCGGCCAGCCTCGCCACGAGGCACCACCCCTCCATCCACCGGCTGGTTCCTGTACAAAGCCAACTCATATTCAATAGGTCATATAGAAAGTTCACTACTACAAAAAACAGCATTGGTGCTGGTTGGGAAACCACCATAGGTTCTGGATTTTCTAACCAGCACCATGGAGACGGCTCCAATGACTCGGGTCATTAATGCTGGTTTCACAACCGTTACCTCTGAGATGCACACGAGGCAAAAAAATTGATTCGATTCGAGCCGATACATCGAGTTGCTCCTCGTTGCCCCAAAATCGTTTGACAAGAACAAAATCCTCCAAATCTAGTTCCTCATTTGATTCTAATGTTCATCCAAATACAAATCCCCAAACCACAAATCCCAAATCCAAATCCAAAACACGGAATTAGTCGACGAAGGTGGCGAGGGAGTAGTTGGGGGGGGGGAACTGGGCGAGCAACATGTGGCGAACCTGGTGATGGCGATGGATCAGCGTGCGAAGGGACGACAGGCCACGCACGGAAGAGGATGCAGATCACAGCCTCCTAGTAGGACTGCCATCACCATCGTCTTGGAGAGGGAGGGCCATAGATCCGGTCACCCCCATGTTGGACCTCCATCGCCATTGGAGAGGGGGGCGCAGATCCGACAGCTCCCGAGTCAGACCACATTGCCATTGGAGTGGGAGGGGGGAGATCCTTCGGATTGCCATCGATGTCTCTATTGGAGGGGAGGGGCGCGGGAAGGGAGAGGTAGAGGGGGCGATGGGCAGGGCGAGAGCGAGGGGTTGGAGAGAGTGAAGAGGAAGAGTGCGCACGTGAGGGGGCGGGTTGGGCAAGAACAAAGGGATAAGGACGAGCTCGCTTCCCCCGTCCCCCGTTTGGCTAAAAAAATATCTCCTGTCCCGTGTGCGGCTCGGCTCTGTTGTTATGAGGGCCGCTTTTTTAAAAAAGCGGTACCTATAATATATTATAGGTTTCCTTTTTAATTAACCGTTACATATAATATATTATAGGTTTTTCTAAAAAATCGTTACCTATAGAATTGGTGTTCGCTCAAATGTGTTGGTTGTACATTTTTTAACCTATGGAGGTGAGAAAAGGTCCATAGGTGTCCATTTTAACATTTTTGATACCTATAATATCATATCTTTTGTCTCTTTTGTTAGTTTCTATGGTAGTGGTTGTTGGAAGCAGGAACCTCCATCTCTAAGCTATACGTATATCACCTACCGAGTGTTGATTAATGGTGAGGTTCATGGGAACAGAGTGCGAATATATGGCAAGCTCGGTCGTAAATTGGTGATGGAGATAAAACAGAGTCAGTTGTGGAAATAACCACTTGTAGTTTTTTACACACCAAATATACATATTTACAGTTAACTAGAGTATAGGAAATCATATGTGTTGTGACAAAGAGAGACACGCCCTAAGAATGGCACAATATAATGCTATCTTCAAACATTATCCATCTCATGTAGACCAAGTTTTTGGATTTGAAAGGATGATACATCTAGAGCCAATCAGCTCACTTGCACTAATTATCCTCTTGACAGTAGGCTGACATGGCTTTATATTGATTAACCGGCCGGCCGTATCTCACAAGAATACAAGCTGACTAAGGCCCACGTCACTGCTGAAGAAACCCACACTAGTCCCGGTTGGTAACCCCTGTAGTCCCGATTGTGAAACCGAGACTACGAATCCGGGACTAAATATTGCCATCTTTAGTCCCGGTTGAATTAACCGGTAACCAGTTGGTAATACCAACCGGGACTAAAGATGGCGGTGCCACGTAGCTGGATCCACCATCTTTAATCCCGGTTGGTGTTACCAACGGAAACTAAAGTTTTTTTTATTTTTTTAATTTGCTCCTGCTATAGCTGCTAGCTTGATGCATACATATTTTACACACGTATATTTATACATATATATGCAACATACATATAAATGTATAAATATATAATTTACACACATATAAATGGAAAATATATATATTACCAAAATATATACACACATACAATATCCATATATGTTTCATAGCTTACAAAAAATTGTCTCTAATCTACTTTGTGGATTGAGTGCTAAAGTTACTAAAACTTATGTAGAACTCCCCCGCGGGATCAATGATCTGCTCGTTTATAAATCCCATCAATTCTTCCTGAGCAGCTTGTATGAAAGTCTCGTGGGGGAGGTTGTCTCTTACTCGCATAAGCTGTCATTAATTCGAATAAACGAGAAATAAATAAATGAAGTGAATAAGAAATTGAGACGTAATGTATGAATGGCTATTATACGTACAACTATATCGTCAATAGTTGTGACATCGATCACAAAGCGGTGAATGTAGTCATAGACGTAGTATCCGCAGAAGTTGGTGCGCTACGACTGTTTTGCACACTAAAGAAGAAACGACGACAGATTTAATATACATTTCATATTTTAGAACAAAGTAATGATTCAAAACAACTTTGGAGCATGTTACTCACTGGGAAGTTCATCCTCACAGAGAGCTTATCTTTCCAATTTCAGCGAGCATTCACCCGAAGCCGTTCCCATGCCCTACATGCAGTTGAAAGTTAGCTAGTAATTATCCGAGAACCGCATATATGCAATAGCAAGTAAGATTTATGGCATTACCAGTTAAACAGTTCAAATATCTTTGAGTACCTGGACTCTGATTTATCCATTGAGTCAAAGACATGGATCCGCGAGTGATCCATGTCAATTGCTAATAGAACCAGTGGAATCTGCAAATTGGTTTAGATGACACATATGAAATTTTATGTATGCGTGGGATTGAAATCGGTACGGAAGGAAGAAAAAACTTACGCAGTGTTGTAGGGCAGAAGGATAAACGACCGGAAGTGGTTCTGCACCAACGCATTGTATATGTTGTCCACTGTTGGATCAGGAAATTGATCAACCAATACGCCGTTGATTTTGCATGGATCCATGAATCCATGTTTGGTACAGTCGTGCTTGTTGCAGTATTGGATCGCTATTCTACAACGGTTAAAAAGAATTTTAGTCAGCTAGATACAAGGAGGTAAGAAACGAAATAACAGAACGATACTTACATAACCCGCATGGCTAGAAGTGAGACGTCGAGGGCATCAAGCTGGTACAGGTCGAATATGTCTTCGAATCGGATATAGAAGTGGTCACCTCCATCGAAGAAACAGTGCAGTGAATATCTGCCTGTTACCATCTCTCCACCCTTGTTGGATTCTTGCATGTATCACTTGTGAAAACGGTACATCTGTGTAGGTAGCTTTTTCACTTGATCCGGCTTTACAAGAGGCTTTTCAAGTTTGAACTTGTATTTCAGTGGAGCCTTCGCCAGGGGAGCACAGCCGTGTAATTGATCCATTGAAATTCCAGCAGATTCCATAACTTGTCTTAACTCTGATCTAACATTTGGAACTGTGCTGAACTCCAGAGGTTTCTGAGGTTGCATGCCAAGCTGGGGTACATCTTTGCCCGTTCTCTTCGCCTTGCCAGCAGCCTTCCGAATAATCCTATCGTAGTCAGACTGCGGTTGAGGTTTTGGTTCAGGCTGTGGCATTAGGTACGTCCTCTTGAACAAGTCCTTGGTCTCCTGGGGTATTTCAAGAGGCTTCTCAGGAGACTTCTTTCTGAAGTGGGCCTTGACTTCAGCTTGGACGGCCTCATGCAGCTCCTCTGGAGTCATGTCGTACGCCATTTTCTTTGGGGCTGGTGGGAGCAGGTCAAGTTTAGGCCTCTTGCTTCTTGGTCCACTGGTTGACATTGACCGCGTGGCTCGAGCTTTGCACTTAGGAGGTGATGGAGGAGGCGAAGTAGGATAGATGCTGTCTTTTTAGGAGTCGGTGCTCGTTTTGGCGACGGAGGAGGCTGAGAAGGCGGTGGAGTTGGAGACGACCATTTAGGAGTCGGTGCTCGTGGAGGCGATGCACGTGGCAGAGGAGGTGGAGGAGGGGAAGGAGGCTGAGGAGACGGTCCACGTGGAGGCGACGGCGGTGGAACGATAGGAGACGCTGTTCGTCTTGGGAAAATGATGAAGGGCTTCCTCGAAAGAAATATTCCGTGAGTTGTTTCACCTAGCGTCATCTCCTCATCTCCTCCGGAGATATCTAGTTGGAGATCTTCGTAGCCGCGTTCCACCTGTTCAACTTCCACTTTTGAGTACGCAGGTGGAATGGACCTGCAGTGGTAGGTGTCGTCTCGTTCTACTGGAATTGTCATGCCCGACACAACCTGTTCGAGAAAATTGCTTATTAGTTAGTAATAAATCTTGATTGTCAAGTTATTCAAGGAAATATACAACATAAAAGTACGAACATACCTTTATTGTTATGTTCTTGAGCGGAATATGCAGCTCACACGGTGTCCGCTACGTGATATCATCCACGGGGCATGGCGGACACGCTTGAGCTTGTGGGGCCAACTCGTCTTCATTTCCTGTTAACACGTAGCTATTGCGCTGCTGCTGTAGTTGAGCCGTTGTTGCTGGATCTGGCTGTTGGCTAACCCAGTGGCTCTGCTCCTCTGCCAACCTTTCGTTCAGCCTTTGGTTCATAATCTGATTAATCTGTGAGAGCCACATCTCCATTTCTGCGAACCTCACATCCGTCTCTCACTTCGACCTCATGCGGCTCTTGTATGTGTCGATGTCCGCTTGAAACTTGTATTTCCAAGGAACGACGCCTTTTCCTCGCGTTCATCCCGGATGCTCTGGGTTCTGGAGTGCGAGCGTTAGCTCGTCCTTCTCTCCGTCGGGCTTGAACGAGCCCGAGGCAGAGGCTTCCAGCGCTTCCTCTAATCTTCGCCCGGCTTCTTGGATTTTAGCGCCGAAGATAACTGATCCATCTCTAGGATTAAGCGATCCCCCGTGATCGTTTAGGCCAGTTGGCCGTGCCCGGAACGATACCTCGTGCTTCCAGGTCGGCTTCCATCTTCTCCCATTTTTGCATTCCCTTCTGATAGCCGCCCGTTCCAAGTTTGTGATGGTATTTCTTCTTGGTTGCGTTGGCCTTATTCTTTTCAATTAGGGCTTGCGCTTCTTCCCCAGTCTTATGTTCCACGAAGGCCTCCCAGTGATCTCTGAGCTTTGGGAACTTGTCGAAGTCTGGGGTCTGGCCCTTTAGGATGTATTTCTTGTGTAACTCCTTCTTATAGTTCTTGAAGAGCTCAACCATCTTCTTTAACGTCCAATACTTGACCTTTGCTTGATTGGAGTCTGGGATGGTGAACGTCTGCAACATTGTCGTATAGAGAATCTCTTTCTCTGTGTCTGGGAGATAACTCTGCTCATCTCCTCCTGTCCTTGATCGACTCTAGTTGACAACGCTGATGGGCACGTGGCCCCTCACCACCCATTCGCTGTGTGCCACAAACTTCCTTGCGGCGTTTGCTAGGGCACTTGGTCGACCGTTCGGTGCTACTTCTGTTATGACATGTCGACCCTCAATGCGTTTGCTCACTCCGTGTTGCCCGCGTGCCCTCTTCTGTCCAACTGATGAGGAGCCCTCATTCCCCTCCTCGTTGAGGTATTGATTTGGATTCTCGGTCCCCTCCTCAGTGTAAAACTGTGTGCTACTGTGTGTGATCTCGTCAAGGAGAAACTGTTCATCGTCACGATCAACCATTTGATTATTGTGGGTTTGAGGACTTAATCAAATAATTCTGAAAAGGAAAAAATTATTCGGTTAATACATGTATGTCTACGTAGAAAAAACATAGACAAAAAGGAGATGGACTGAGGAGAGTATCCAGAAAAACGGTCATCATGTGATGATGATGCAGAAGGCTAAGCGCAAACCACCTGTCAAGAAGCTTTGCACCAAGAGGAAGTTAACTCCCGATGAGATCGCGAGTGCCTCCAATGCAAAGAAGGGCAAGAAGGGGTCGGCGGCATTAGATGCCGTTTGCTTCTATTGCAAGGAGACAGGCCACTGGAAGAGGAACTGCAAGAAGTACATGGAGGATCTCAAAAAGAAGCAAAGTACGACTTCGCTTCAGGTATTAATGTTATAGACATTAATCTTGCTACTTCACCTCTGACTCTTGGGTATTTGATACCGGATCGGTAGCTCATATTTGCAAGTCGTTGCGGGGAATGAGAAGAAGTAGAGGATTGAGAAGGGCGAGGTGAACTGCGCGCGTCGGCAATGGAGCAAGCGTTGCTACGGTTCTTGTCGGCACGAGTACCCCTTCATCTACCTTCAGGATTAGTTTTGGAATTGAATAATTGTTATTGTGTTCCAACACTATGTCAAAACATTATTTCCGCTTCATGTTTGCAAGCGGAAGGATATGATTTTAGATCAATGGACAATGGTTGTTCAATATATCTTAGAGATATGTTCTATTTTCATGCTCCATTGGTGAATGGATTATACGTTTTGAATCTTGAAGCGTCTCCCATCTATAACATTAATACGAAAGGCAACTCTCTAATGATATAAACCCCACGTTTATCGGCATTGTCGCTTAGGCCATATAAATCGAAACGCATGGAGAAGCTCCATAAGGATGGATTGCTTCACTCTTTTGATTTTGAATCATTTGAGACATGTGAGTCTTGTTTACTTGGTAAGATGACAAAGGCACCTTTCACGGGACATAGTGAGAGAGCAAGTGACTTATTGGCACTCGTACATACTGATGTATGTGGACCAATGAGCTCAACGGCCGGAGGTGGTTATCGTACTTCATTACCTTTACGATGACTTTAGTAGATATGGTTATATCTACTTAATGAGGCATAAGTCCGAATCCTTTGAAAAGTTCAAAGAATTCCGAATGAAGTACAGAATCATTTAGGGAAAACAATCAAGTTTCTACGATCGGATCGTGGAGGAGAATACTTGAGCCAAGAGTTTGGTAATCATCGAAAGATTGTGGAATTGTTCCACGGTTGACTCCGCCAGAACTCCACAATGGAATGAAGTGTCCGAACGGAGAAATCGCACCTTGTTGGACATGGTGCGGTCGATGATGAGCCAAAGTGATCTTCCGTTATCCTTCCGGGGATATGCTCTTGGAGCATGCTCACACTAAATAGAGTTCCATCTAAGTCGGTTGAAAAGACTCCATATGAGATATGGACAGGGCAACCCCTAGTTTGTCTTTTCTCAAAATTTGGGGATGCGAAGCTTATGTAAAACGCTTACGGTCGACAAGCTCACACCCAAATCGACAAGTGCTTTTTGTGGGATATCCTAAGGAAACCAAGGGATATTACTTTTATAATCGGGAACAAGGCAAAATGTTTGTCACCCGACACGGTGTCTTCTTGGAGAAAGAGTTTCTTTCAAGAAGGGTTAGTGGGAGCAGGGTGCATCTTGAAGAAGTTGAAGAAACACCGAAAACGTTTCAGCGACCACGGAACCACAACGGGAGGAGCAAAGTGTTGCACCACCGGTTGTAGATACACCAGCCCCACGGAGGTGCGAAAGATCACGTCGTGCACACGGCAGTACAGTGCGGAACAACGTGATATATTGTTGTTGGACAACGATGAACCTAAGACCTATGAGGAAGCGATGGTGGGACCCGATTTCAACAAGTGGCTTGGAGCCATGAAATCCGAAATAGAATCCATGTACGACAATCAAGTTTGGAACTTGGTTGATCCACTGATGGTGTCAAAACCATCTAGTGTAAATGGGTTTTTAAGAAAAGGCCGATATGGATGGAAATGTTCACATCTATAAGGCGCGATTGGTGGCGAAAGGTTTTAAACAGATTCAAGGAGTTGATTATGATGAAACCTTCTCGCCCGTCGCAATGCTTAAATCTATTCGGATTATCCTAGCGATTGCTGCATATTTCGATTATGAGATATGGCGATGGATGTCAAAACGGCTTTCCTAAATGAAAACCTAAGCGAGGATGTATATATGATACAACCTCGGGGTTTTGTCGATCCAGAATCGCTGGAAAGATATGCAAGCTACGAAGTCCATTTATGGATTGAAGCAAGCATCTCGGAGTTAGAATATTCGTTTTGATGAAGTAATCAAAGGGTTTGGTTTCATCAAAAATGAAGAAGAGGCATGTGTTTACAAAAAGGTCGGTGGGAGCGCAATTGTATTTTTAATCTTATATGTGGATGACATATTGTTGATTGGAAATGATATCCCTATGCTAGAATCCGTCAAGTCTTCATTGAAAAATAGTTTTTCCATGAAAGACTTAGGGAGGCAACATACATATTAGCATTCGGATCTATAGAGATAGATCCAAGAGGCTAATTGGATTAAGCCAAAGTACATACATCGACAAGGTGTTGAAAAGGTTCAACATGCATGATTCCAAGAAAGGTTTCTTGCCCATGTCACATGGCATTAATCTTAGCAAGAATCGGTGTCCTCGGACACATGATGAGCGGAATAAGATGGGTATGGTTCCATATGCTTCGGCAATTGGATCCATCATGTATGCCATGCTTTGTACACGCCCGGATGTCTCGTACGCTTTGAGTGCTACGAGCGATACCGCAGTCGGATCCGGGTGAATGTCACTGGATTTGTAAAGGATATCCTTAAGTACTTGAGAAGAACTAAGGATATGTTCCTAGTCTATGGAGGTCAAGAAGAGCTCGTTGTAAGTGGTTACACCGATGCTAGCTTCCAAACGGACAAGGATGATTATAGATCGCAATCTGGTTCGTGTTGCCGAACGGAGGCGCATCACTGGAAGAGTTCCAAGCGGGATACGTTGCTGATTCTACAACGAGGCCGAGTACATTGCTGCTTCGGAAGCTGCAAAGGAGGCTGTTTGGATCAAGAAATTCGTTTCGAGCTTGGTGTGATGACTAGTACGACGGTCCAATGTCTCTCTATTGTGATAATAGTGGATCCATTGCGCAAGCCAAGGAGCCGAGATCACATCAGAAGTCCAAACACATACTTCGGCGATATCATCTCATCCGCGAGATAGTGGATAGAGGTGATGTCAAGATATGCAAAGTGCACACGTATCTCAACATAGCCGATCCGCTGACAAAACATCTCCCTCAGCCGAAGCGTGAGGCGCACACAAGAGCAATGGGTATTAGATACTTACATGATTGACTCTAGTGCAAGTGGGAGATTGTTAGTGATATGCCCTAGAGGCAACATGGAGATGTTGGATATCACGTCAATGTTTATGTATTTATGAATAAAGTGTTATTCTTCCATGAAATAGACATCTTGTATTGATCAATAAGTACGTGACTTATTTATGAGACTCGATATGTATGAATCTATTTCTAAACGATCCCTGATCATATGTCATATTGTTGGAACAAATATGATTCTAAGATCGGCATGTTTATTGATTGATGATCATGTCTCATAGATCATGGGTATGAAGATACCAAATCAATAAACATGGACATATGTGTTGGAGAACACATTGTTGGATAGACCCACCATGATACACTACGGGAATTAATGTGCCATTAGTTGGTCTCGGGTAGTGTTGGTACAAAGTCCTTAGACCTGAGATCACCATGGATTCCAACATGTGTAGTAGCCTACTTTGGGACTACCAAACGCTATTCCGTAACGGGTAGTTATAAAGGTAGTTTTCGGGTTTGCTATGAAACATGGAGTGGGATGTGAGTGATCAAGATGGAATTTGCCCCTCCTTTGGAGAGATATCTCTGGGCCCCTCGAGGTAATGGATTATGGAAATGCATAGCCATGCTAAGTTGATTGAGAAGTCAATCAACGGACGGATAATCCAATACGGTTCGAGTGAATGGTTAAGCTATTGAAGGGATGGCACACATCTTGCCTATAGCTTAACGGTATCGTGAGGCAAAGGGATTTGTGTACACATTACGAGGTTCGAGCCGATATTATATTCTTGTATACTATGGTGTCAATATATGCTGCTAGGCGCCGCTATTGACGGTCGGCTGAGTTGGACTCGAGCCAACGATCGGCTAAGTTAGACTATAGCCGAAGCCGAGTATACCTGAACCTACGTGGTCGCACGCTTAAGGGGATAGAATAGATATTCGAGTTGGACTCGGATACGGCTCGATCGGATAGGGATCCGATCGGATAGAGTCCTATGGGCTTACGACGTATGGGCGGCCAACTCTATGAGATACGGATGAGATCCGATTCAAAATAGAGTCCTAATCGGCCACTAGTCCCAGTCGGCCAACTCTATATAAAGGAGGGAGGGGTGGAGAGCTGCGACATGTCAATTGCATCGCGTGCAACAGAAGTCGCCGAGATCAATCTCCACGGAAACCCTCCCTACTTTCGAGCCAAACCCTAGCCTTGCATCGCGTGCTAGCACACGGGTGTTCGGCGTTCTGTCCCCGGACGTGTGGATACCGGTAGAGGCGCTGCTACGTTGCGCGCTGTTGATCGGCTTCGGATCGGCTGCAATCGGAGCGATCGGCTGTGGTGGAATCGGCTGCGGTCGGGCGCATCGGAGCGAGGCGTGAGAACGCGGCCGGACGACTCGAATCGGCTGATTGGCGAATCGGCTGTCTCCGGGAATCGGCTACACTGTTCCGGATCGGATTGCCCTGATTGGCTATTCCGCTGCACTCTACTCCAATCGGTAACGATCTATCGGCCCTTACTTGCAAGTGTTCCTGGTTTGCGCGGTTAAAAGTTTTTGTTTTCGGCTAGCGTAGCCTCCGCGTAACCCTAATTTAATATGAATGGCTCGAAGCTCGGAGGGAGCGACTGGAGAATCACATCAGTAGCCAACTCTTGGCTAAGGGGAAAACCTTGTTTTTCCAGACTCTCAATGTAGCCAATCATTTTTATCACATGCGGACTGACGGGATTCCCTTCAACAAGCCTGCACGCAAACAAGGACTTTGAGGTGTTGAACCTCTCGGCCCGAGCTTGGTTCTCAAACATGCCACGCAGTCCCTGAATAATAGTGTGAGCATCGCTACTCTCATATTGCTTCTGAAGCTCAGGGGACATTGTAGCAAGCATGAGACAGCTTATATCTAGGGCATCATTAGTGTGCTTCTCATAAGCCCTCCGTGCAGTTGCAGTGGCATTATTTGGCAAATCCTCAGGATAAGGTACTTCAAGAACGTACTCCTTACGCTCTTGCTTGAGAATAATTCTCAAGTTACGATACCAATCCATAAAGTTTGTTTCATTTAATTTTTCCTTTTTGAGAATAGATCGCAAATTAAAGGTACTGGGTGTAGTATTAGCCGCCATTTATTCTACAACAGAAAAAGCAAAGTTTAGCACAATGTTTATGCTATGTCTTTTGTTAAACAATTTAACATAAGACTCCCATTACGTATTTTCCACCTTCCCTCTAGGTTACGTATTGGGTCAAGATCCACATGTTAATTAATTTTCTAGTGAGCTTTGGCATCACTGCTAGAAAATTAATAACATCGGTAAGCAACTCCTTGCTAATCACATCTCTATGTGACTCTTGTTGTTGGTGTGGCATCTCCATGCCCCGGCCCCAACCTATGCCCCAAGGCCCAAAACTGTTTTGATAGCCTTGTTAAGTAAACCAAATGCTCTGCTGTATATGTCGACATATACCCCCTCGTGTTATGATAGAGAATGGCACTCGCTTTGGCGGACCCACCATTGACGAGCATAACGGTGGCGGGTGCAACATTTGGAAGGGCATCATTACTACTTAATTTTGCGAGGGATGCTATCCTATCAAACAAACATATCACATATATGAAAGCAGGTAGAATAGCATATAATAAAATAGTATGGCCCCCTTCACATGGTGATCTCCATCTCCATGTCGGCGCTGAGGATCTCCATCTTCGGCACCATCTTCCAATGTGCATGATGCTTGATTTCTTCAAACTAAGCTACTACTATAGAAGCTCTAATTGAAGATTACATCGAATCGCAGGTCATGAAAGAATATTACAAGCATTGCACGTATGAAAGAATATTACAGGGATTGCACATATGAAAGAATATTACATGCATCACATGCATCTCATACATACAATAGGGCCATACCATCTCAAAGCATTCTCTGCAAAAACAAGTTAGGCGTAGAAACGCTTTCTACCTATCGCAGAGATTCGGCATTGAGACGACCTATAAGGTGGGGGGTGGACACGGGGGTGCACACGGCAGCGCCCGGAACACCACACGAAATTCATAGATCCAATCTATGAAATCGCTTACGGAAACCATGTCGGCATAATCATATTATGTCGTCCCGATACACTATCAAGGGAGATGGTTTGCGTAGGCGCGAGGCAGCTAACAAGATCGGACTACGAGATAGCTTCGGCATAATCACATTATACCGTTCCGATACACTATCAAGGAACGCTATCTCTAAGCCGACTCAAACCGAGTTCTATGGATATTGCTTCGACGTAATCACATTACGCCGTTCCGATACACTATCAAGGAATGCAATTACCATGAACTCTCCTCAACAAATCCCGTAAAACCGATTGATATAATCAACCCGTGCGTAAAACTTGTTCTAGATCCAATCTAAAACCCGAACTAAGCAAGATTATCTCTGATACCACTGAAGGGTTACGCGGAGGCTACACTAGCCAAAAACAAAAAACTTTTAACCGCGCAAACCAGGAACACTTGAAAGTAAGGGCCGATAGATCGTTACCAATTGGAGTAGAGTGCAGCGGAATAGCCAATCAGGGCAATCCGATCCGGAACAGTGTAGCGATTCCCGGAGACGGCCGATTCGCCAATCGGCCGATTCGAGTCGTCCGGCCGCGTTCTCACGCCTCGCTCCGTCGCCCGAGCCGCGGCCGATTCCACCACGGTGATCGCTCCGGTGCGGCCGATCCGAAGCCGATCAACGGCGCGCAACGTAGCGGCGCCTCTGCCAGGTATCCACACGTCCGGGGATAGAACGCCGAACACCCGTGTGCTAGCACGCGATGCAAGGCTAGGGTTTGGCTCGAAAGTGGGGAGGGTTTCCGTGGAGATTGATCTCGGCGACTGCTGTTGCATGCGATGCAATTGACATGTCGCAGCTCTCCACCCCTCCCTCCTTTATATAGAGTTGGCCGACTGGGACTAGTGGCCGATTAGGACTCTATTTTGAATCGGATCTCATCCGTATCTCATAGAGTTTGCCGCCCATACGTCGTAAGCCCATAGGACTCTATCCGATCGGATCCCTATCCGATCGAGCCGTATCCGAGTCCAACTCGAATATCTATTCTATCCCCTTAAGCGTGCGACCACGTAGGTTCAGGTATACTCGGTTTCGGCTATAGTCTAACTTAGCCGATCGTCGGCTCGAGTCCAACTCAGCCGACCTGTCAATAGCGGCGCCTAGTAGCAAATATTGACACCATAGTATACAAGAATATAATATCGGCTCGAACCCGTAATGTGTACACAAATCCCTTTGCCTCACGATACCGTTAAGCTATAGGCAAGATGTGTGCCATCCCTTCAATAGCTTAACCATTCACTCGAACCGTATTGGATTATCGCTGCATTGATTGACTCCTCAATCAACTTAGCATGGCCATGCATTTCCATAATCCATTACCTCGAGGGGCCCAGAGATATCTCTCCAAAGGAGGGGCAAATTCCATCTTGATCACTCACACAAATATTCTGGGAAATCATGTATGTCTATGTAGAAAAAACAAAGACAAAAAGGAGATGGAAAAAACCAGATGAAATTCGGCAAACACTACGTTCTATATTTTCCTTCTTCTCTTTTTTTCTTCTCTAACCCTAACCCTAACCCTATTTAGGGAGAGGAGATGATAGAAGGAGTACGTTGCATGCCGAGCTACGTTCGTTTGACCGAACGAATGACCAACCGAACGAAGCTCATTCATTCGTTCGTTCGTCCGTTCGTTCTATCGTCTGGAGAAGAGGAAGATAAGAGGAGAGGAGAGAAAGAGAGGAGGATGACGTGAGGGAGATAAGGTGGAGAGGAAGTGGAGAGGAGAGGATAGAAAAATGACGTTGCATGCCGAGATATGTTCGTTTGACCGAACGTACGAACGAACGAACGACCGACCGAACAAAACTCATTCGTTCGTTCGTTCACGTCCGTCCATTCGTTCTATCGTCTGGAGGAGAGGAAGATAAGAGGAGAGGAGAGAAAGAGAGGAGGATGACATGAGGGAGATAAGGTGGAGAGGAGAGGAAGTGGAGAGGAGAGGATAGAAAGAGGACGTTGCATGTCGAGATACATTCGTTTGACCGAACGAACAAACGAACGAACGAACGACCGACCGACCGAACGAAACTCATTCGTTCGTTCGTTCGTTCACGTCCGTTCGTCCATTCGTCCGTTCATTCACGTCCGTTCGTTCGTTCGTCCGTTCGTCCGTTCGATGCATTCGTTCGTTCACGTCCGTTCGTTCACGTCCATCCGTTTGTTTTATTGTAGAGTCATTTGAAAATACAAAATTCACATTCACAAGTCACATTCACAAGTCACATTCACATTCAAATTTAAATCTATTCATGCATTCAAATTTAAATACACATTCAAAATTTAAAATTCACAATCTTCATGCATTCAAATTTAAATAAAAGTCCGTTTATATATAAAGTCCATAAAGTACATTTACACACATATAAACATACAAAATTCACACAAATAAATTTACAAACATATACAATATCCATTCACATATAAATTTAATTCATTATAACATACACATACATATATTCAAATTTGACACCTTTCCATTCCATACACATACACATTCAAATTTCATCAAATCCATTAATTTCATCAAATTAATCGGCTGCGGCACGAGAGGAGGTAGAGGGCAGAGGGCGACGTCGGCGTGTTGGGGAGGCAGCAGCGGCGGCGTCGGCGTGTGGGGAGGCAGCGGCGGCGGCGGCGTGCGGGGAGAGCGATGTAACACCACGAAATTCCGGAGTTTTAAAAATCGAAACATAAAAATCGAAACTTGCAAAAATCTTTTGATTGATTGCATCTTGTCATATTTATTTGCCTTTTATTCGCGAGTCTTTGATGCCAAGTTAAAATAAATAAATAATTGTTTTAAAAAGGATAAGGTTGAGAGCAATTTCAAAACCCTAAAAAGGAAAAGAGAAGTTCCAAGAATGAAATAATTAAAATAAAATTCTAAGAAAAATAAATTAGGGAGAACTATGATCTAGTAAAACTTGCTTCTGGGAACAATATTAAAATATTAGGATAAAATACCAAGAATTTCTAAATATAATTAAAAAAGAAAATATACATGTGAATATATATATATATACATACAAAATATACATATGGATATATATATATGCATATATATATATATAATAAAAAGGGTAAAGTTCATAAAAATATTAATTAAGCCATAATTAAGTCAAAATCTAATTGCAAGAAATACAAAGGGTAGGCAACAAAAAGAAAAAAATAAAATTAGGGAAAATCGGAAAAATCGAAAAAGCTACTCTTCACGCGTCGCCAAGTGTTCGATCCGAGCCACGCCGCCCGGGCCTCCCGCGCGCCACGCGTCGCGCCGCGCCGCCGTCCTCCACGCCATGCCGCATGTCGCCCGTGTCGCGCGCTGCCCACGCTCGCGCGCACGTCGCGCGCCGCTCCCGCCCACGCGCGCCGGCCCCGTGCGCCACGCCACGCGTCCGCCGCCTAACCGGGCCGTCGCCCGCGCCGACCGCGCGTCGCGCCGTCACCGCCCGTCCACGTCCCGCACGTCTCACACCGCCCAACGCACGTCGCCGTGTCGCCACGCCGTGTCGCGCGCCGCTGCCGCCGCCCCACGCGTCTCGCCGCGCCCGGCCCTCCCGAGCGTCGCCCGCGTCGTCCCGCCGCACCGGTCCCCCACTATGCCCGCGCCACCCCGGCCCCCTTCTCTCCACGCCGCGCCGGCGCACTATAAAAAGGAGGTCGCGCCCCTCTCGCTCCTCACCGCGCCTCCTCCTTTCCTCTTGCCGCACGGCCACGCGCTGCGCCATTGTTGCCGTGCCGCGCCACCTCGCCGCCGCCGAGTAAGTTCCCCCTGTGCCCTTATTTTCCCTTCGCCGCTTACCGCCACCCTTGCGCGCCCGACCCGGCCGGCTCGGCCATGCCGAGCGCAGAGAGAGAGATGGAGGGAAGGGAAGAAGAAAAGCGGGGAGGGAAAGAAAAGAAAAAAGAAAAGAAAAAAGAGAGAAAAGAAAAGAAAAAGAAGAGAAAAAATGGGAAAAATTTATAGAAAAATTAGGAAAAATTAGGAAAAAGTTTTTGGAAAATATTTTGGGAAAATCTCTGGGAAAATATATATTTTCTCGAAAACAAATTCGGTTTTCAAAAATAATAAGCGGCCGACTATTAAAATATGAATTTGGAAATATTTAACTGTCGCGTAGTTTATTATGTAGGAATTTCCTTTTGACTTAGCTTGTCGTCAGATATTATTTTTCTAAACCTAAAATTCTAAATTACTTAGTATAGCGTCTAAGCTTCACGGTTAATTAGTTATTTTCGGATTCAATTATTTTTAACCCTAGGGCTTATCGACCCAATAAAATTTGGATAAAAATCAGAAGTTAACCATTTTATTATTATATTTTGAGTCATCACCCATAATATTCTCAAACTATGAATATATTAACTTGAAATAATGCCACATCATGATTAATTAAATCGATTCAATGCAAAACTTTAAATCGTTGTAACTCGTTCATTCTAACCCGGATTTTATCAAAACTCGAACCTAAATCTACGTAAAATCATAGCCTAGTGTTAGGAGCCACTCTTGCGATTTATTTGGCTTTTATCAGATCTTATTGGATTTTATTTGAATTCTAATCGAATTCAAATTGGATTTCTCGCACGTACGATAGAGTCCAAGGGAACTATTGAGAACATCGAAGACTCTAGCCAAGAAGGCTTTATTCCACCATGCTAGTTGTGTGCAAAAGATCACTTAAAACAACTGGAAGTGAAAAATCGATTAGAACCGTGACCTTAGTCGATCCAATCTCTTACCCCATCTATATTCCTCAAATGGCACACCGTCGCACAGCCTCATCAACCAACGAAAACCCGCCGAAGCCTAACCTCTCCACCCTATCGGAGTCATGGCTTTACAAACCCAACTGCTTCAAGCCATTGCCAACAACCAAGGACAATGCGGAGGATCAAGCTTAGGCAAGTTTATGCGAGCCAAGCCGCCAACATTCTCCACGGCAGAGGAACCAATGGATGCTGAAGATTGGTTGAGGGTAATAGAGAAGAAGTTGACTCTCGTCTGAGTGTGGGAAGCTGACAGAGTCATCTTCGCCACCAACCAACTGGAAGGTCCCGCAAGTGACTGGTGGGACACCTACAAAGAGACTCGGGCTGAAGATGCCGGAGAAACAACCTGGGAGGAATTCACGGCCGCCTTCCGTGAAAATTTTGTACCCGCCGCGGTCATGAGGATGAAGAAGAATGAGTTCCATAGGTTGCGCCAAGGCAACACCTCGGTGCAAGAATACCTCAACAAGTTCACGCAGCTTGCCCGCTACGCCACAAGCGACCTGGCAGACGAAGAAGAGAAGATGGATAAATTTATCGAAGGACTGAACGACGAGTTGAGAGGACAGATGATCGGTAAGGACCATGCCAGCTTCCAAAGCCTCATCAACAAGGTCGTGAGGCTTGAGCATGACCAAAGGACGGTTGAAAACAACCGAAAGAGAAGGCTTGCTCTGGTCCGTCCAACACAAGGGATATCTCGGCGACCCATGGGAGCAACATCATCAAGTTGGAAGCTAGCCATCGCGGCGACCAATCGCCCCTCTGCACCCAACAACGCTAGCAGGCCACCGGCAACACCTTTCCGTACCCCGGCCCTCACTTTGGCAGCACCGGGAAATCAGAATGTTAATTGCTTCAACTGCGGAGAATTCGGGCATTATGCCAATCAATGTCCCAAACCGCACAACACACCCAACCATATTGGAGCCAACACCACGGTTGTGAGAGGAACCCCTACCCCGGCGCCCGGACGAAGCTTGTTCAGAACGCCCCAGCCGAAGGAGGCTACCACCAGATTCCGCCGTGGCCAAGTGAACCACGTGCGTACAGGAGAAGCCCAGGAGGACCAGGTCATGCTAATGGGTATGTTCTCTATCCATTCTGCACCGATTAAAGTTTTGTCTAATTCTAGAGCTTCGCATTCTTCCATAACCTCAAAAACAAGCATAGAACATAACCTACGTCAGGTAGACCTTAAGAGACCCATAATAGTACATTCACCCAGAAGAGATATAACTATACCCCATGCGTGCATTGATGTGCCCATTCGGATCAGAGATGTAGTATTCCTATCAAACCTTGTGGTATTGCCAACCCAGACTCTAGACATCACATCAGGAATGGACTAGTTAACAAAGAACCAAGGGGTATTAGACTGTGGACAGAGAAGAGTTACCGTATCTACCCCATAAGTTTCACCGACAGACATGACCATGGATCAAGACTCAACAAAGTATGGATCAAGGATGGTTAACCTAGGTTTAAGATGACCCTTTCAGTTTCAGGAAACCACTTCGACACCTTAATGTTACTTGAAGGACGACCTAGGAAAAGTTTCCCATTGCCCTGCCCGGAAGCAAATAAAGCTCAAACAACGACTTGGGAAATCCAACCACTCTGATGTGATACGGAAAACCCATCTCGGTGAACCATTCCGACCCAAGGGTTGAGAGTAAGCTCGTGAGATCGACGGATAGACCAAAAGGACAAGCCAAGATCTTGAGGACATGATAGGAACTTGTGCGTTGGACTCTATCTAGGAATGATGAAGATGCCAACCAAGCCTGAAAATGCCGATATAGCCCTTACCCTAAAAGCCAAGCTTGAACTTATTGTTAGGGGGGTAGAGTGACATAAACTTGGACCCTCAGATTGGACACTATGTTGAAGCTAGGTAAAACCAAACCTTCTCTAGATAACCTCTTGTCACCCACCAAAATCACACGACTGCAATCATACCAGGATCACCACCCGTCTGCCAGCTAATGGTCTCTAAAGTTTCGGAACAACAAGTCTATTATACAACTTAAGGAAATTGGCGACATACTAAATCTTGTATGCTTGAAGGATGCCCCAAGGATTAAGAGCTGACAACAACATGTTATCAGAAACAAAGAATCGAAGTGGACGACCCTTAGAAACTCACTGATAGATTCCTGCGTCACCCTGAGCAGCCAACCTATTCGTCGTTCTGTTAAGAAGAAGTTCTAATGGATCCGTCCCATATGTTTATACCGACCGACTCCTAATCGTGACACGACCCAAATCTCGGGGACGAGATTTATTGTTAGGGGGGTAGGTTTGTAACACCCTGGAAATCCGGAGTTTTAAAAATCGAAATATAAAAATCGGAACTTGCAAAAATCTTTTGATTGATTGCATCTTGTCGTATTTATTTTCCTTTTATTCGCGAGTCTTTGATGCCAAGTTAAAATAAATAAATAATTGTTTTGAAAAGGATAAGGTTGAGAGCAATTTCAAAACCCTAAAAATGAAAAGAGAATTTGCAAGAATGAAATAATTAAAATAAAATTCTAAGAAAAATAAATTAGGGAGAGCTATGATCTAGTAAAACTTGCTTTTGGGAACAATATTAAAATATTAGGATAAAATACCAAGAATTTCTAAATATAATTAAAAAGAAAATATACATGTGAATATATATATATATATATACATACAAAATATACATATGGATATATATATATATGCATATATATATAATAAAGAGGGTAAAACTCATAAAAATATTAATTAAGCCATAATTAAGTCAAAATCTAATTGCAAGTGAAATACAAAGGGTAGGCAACAAAAAGAAAAAAAAATAAAATTAGGGAAATCGGGAAAATCAGAAAAGCTACTGTTCACACGTCGCCAAGTGTTCGATCCGAGCTGCGCTGCCCCGGGCCCCTTCGGCGCGCCACGCGTCGCGCCGCGCCGCCGTCCCCCACGCCATGCCGCACGTCGCCCGTGTCGCGCGCGCCCCTGCACGCCGTGCCGCTGCGCGCACGCGTGCCGCCCGCGCCGCACGTCGCGCGCCGCTCCCGCCCACGCGCGCTGGCCCCCGTGCGCCCACGCCACGCGTCGCCGCCTGCCGGCACCGGTCCGCGCGCCAACCGCGCGTCACCGTCGCCGCCCGTCCGCGTCCCGCACGTCTCACGCCGCCCGCGCACGTCGCCGTGTCGCCGCGCCGTGTTGCGCGTCGGCTGCCGCCACACGGCCGGCCCCCTCCCGAGCGTCGCCACACGTCGTCCTCGCCACGTCGGTCCCCGTGCCCGCGCCACCCCGGCCCCCTTCTCCACGCCCGCGCGCACCTATAAAAGGAGGTCGCGCCCCCTCTCGCTCCTCACCGCGCCTCCTCCTTTCCCCTCTTGCCGCACGGCCACGCCGCTGCGCCATTGTTGCCGTGCCGCGCCACCTCCCGCCGCCGGGTAAGTTCCCCTTTGCCCCTATTTTCCCTTCGCCGCTTACCGCCGCCCTTGCATGCCCGCCCCCCGGCTCGGCCATGCCGAGCAGAGAGAGAGATGGAGGGAAGGGAAGAAGGAAGCCGAGGAGGGAAAGAAAAGAAAAAAGAAAAGAAAAAAAGAGAAAAAAGAAAAAGGAAGAGAAAAAATGGGAAAAATTTATAGAAAAATTAGGAAAATTTAGGAAAAAGTTTTTGGAAAATATTTTGGGAAAATCTCTGGGAAAAATATATATCTCAGAAACAAATTCAGATATCAAAAATAATTAGGGGCCAACTATTAAAATATGAATTTGGAAATATTTAACCGTCGCGTAGTTTATTATCTAGGAATTTCCTTTCGACTTAGCTTGTCATCAGGTATTATTTTTCTAAACCTAAAATTCTAAATTACTTAGTATAGCGTCTAAGCTTCACGGTTAATTAGTTATTTTCAGATTGAATTATTTTTAACCCCAGGGTTTATCGACCCAATAAAATTTGGATAAAAATCAGAAGTTAACCATTTTATTATTATATTTTGAGTCATCACCCATAATATTTCTCAAACTATGAATATATTAACTTGAAATAATGCCACATCATGATTAATTAAATCGATTCAACGCAAAACATGAAATTGTATTAACTCATTCATTCTAACCCAGATTTTATCAAAACTCGAACCTAAATCTACGTAAAATCGTAGCCTAGTGTTAGGAGCCGCTCTTGCGATTTATTTGGGTTTTATCGGATCTTATTGGATTTTATTTGAAGTCTAATTGAATTCAAATTGGATTTCTCGCACGTATGATAGAGTCCAATGGAACCATTGAGAACATCGAAGACTCAAGCCAACAAGGTCACGAGCAAGGCAAGTCAATACTCCCCTTTGAACATATTGATCCTATTTTGCGAAATGATGTTGATTTAAACTTCAAACATGCATGCTATACACAAAATACCTATGCTTGATATACCATGCCTTCATATTGCTTACCTTTAGATATAATCTTTGTAACCCTCGATTTGATATGACCGGAGGATATCTTCGGTAAAATGCTTAGCCATGCTTATACTAGAATCTTGCATACTCATACTTTTACAAAGAGCTATATGCTTGGGCAGCTACCTTAGGGAAGGTAGTTGGAATACGGCATGTGGAGACATGAGCGCCACATTGCCTAGAACATGATGAAATGAGTTTTTATGAAAACCAAAAATGAAAAACCAATGTTTTAGACTGGGGCGGATGGATGGATTTGGGTGGATTCCGGCAAAGGCTAGTACCGTCCCTGGTCAATTAAGGACCGAGCCACAGGACTTACAACTTAGAACGAGCCAGTACAACCGTACTTCTCGAATGGGTATAGACCTAGCAGAGTAGATAGCCGAGCAGAGGCAGTATCCCTGCATAGTGGTTCAGGTGTATGTGTTGAGTTAAGGACCTACCAATAGGTAGAGTGTCCTAGGCCTACCAATTGTAGAGTGCCCATGATTGTGATAAGACAAAAGGCCTTTATGTGAATAATAAACTGAACTTAACGATGACTTAAAGATTAAGTGAGTTTTCCCCCTTACCCCGGGAACGCCAGAACTCCTCTCACTGCTAGGAAACGACGGCTAGAGTGCATGAGGACTTAAGTTCATGGAGCGGGTACTACCAAAGTGAGGTTATCGAAAAGCTTTGCCGTGACCATCCCATATGAAGGGATGAAAGCTCATTCAATGAGCAGTTGCGAAGTACGGGTAAAGTGTACATCGACTGCAGTGTGAGTAAATCAATCTATTCGAATAGCCGTGCTCGCGGTTAATGAGCGGCGTGAAAAGTTTCTCCCGTGGCTAGACTCATAAGTTTTAAAATGATGGGTTAATTGGTATGCATAATAATTTTGTGTGCTGGTGGACTCAATTTCTCGACCTGCGAGAAGAGGTAGACTCCCCAGAAAACCATGACGATCCGGAGACAGGAAACCATCCTTGGTATCATGATGGATGGCAGACAGAACCGTCACCGATTTAATATACTCCGAAACTAAAATTTGACTGGCTAGATGTTAGGTTTGTGAAATGATTTGCGAAAATTGGCTTTTGTGCAAATAAACCACAGCCACCCTTTGAATGACCCTATCATGTGCATCATTCCGTGTTGGCTTGCTGAGTATGTTGGATACTCATCCTTGCTATACACACAAACCTACAGATGTAGGCATGGAAGACCTGGAGGACCTGTACGCATACTACCAGGATGAATGAAGACTATGGAGCGCAATAAGTCTTAATCCCCAGTCGTTGCTTGTAGGCAATCGACATGCCGCTGCCTTCCGTCTGCTATCTTATCTAATTTTTGTTTTTGGTTGTATTCAGATCGGTAGGTCCTATATGTATTGGATATTGCCTTCGGGCCTATTATTGTAATACTCTTGGTGTAAGACTATTCGTGCACTTTGCACCTGATAATTCAGTATTGTATTCGTGTACCAAACTACTCGATCCAGGGAAATGGTACTATGAACACGAATGATTCCCGTCCTAAAAAACGGGGGTCTACAGGCAGGGGCGGCGGCGGCGGCGTGGGGAGCCTGCAAGGGGCGACGGCGTGCGGGAGGCATGAAGGGGCGACGACGGTGGCGGCAATGCCGCCTCGGCCCGAAAACCCTAAACCATAAACCCGATCACATCACACATGAGGGGATCAAAAGAGGGACGGTGGCGGCTAACCTGCGGTGTGTCCCCGGTGACGGCGACGCGACAGCTTTCGGCTTTCGGCCCACGACGATGAAGACAGCGGCGACGGTGTCCTAGGGCTTGAAGGGCGACGACGACAAAGACGACAAAGAAAATGGCTAAGTGTTCGGATCCCGTGAGGCCCCTGCTATATATAAATACCGGGCTCTTTAGTCTCGGTTGAAGCCAACAACCAGGACTAAAGATACTTTAGTCACGGTTGGTGGCTTCAACCGGGACTAAAGATATCTCTTTAGTCCCGGTTGGAGCCACCAATCGGGGCTTAAGATGGCGGGGAGCCACGTGGCCCACGTAGGTGGGCATCTTTAGTCCGGTTTATGCCATCAATCGGGATAAAGATGTTTTCCGTCCATCCAAATTTATCTTTAGTCCCGTTTATGTTAAAACCAGGATTAAATATTTCAATAGTTTTAAATTATAATAATCATATTCAAAACTATTTTAAATTTAAATAATAATATATAATTAACATATGGCCTATTTGAAAAATATTATAAATTTGAATAATAACATATAGTTAACACTTGTCATATTCAAAACTATATTAAATTTAAAAAATAATATATAATTAACATATTGCCTATTTAAAAAATATTATAAATTTAAATAATAACATATAATTAACATTTATATTATGGAGTATTAAAATTATATGATAACATATAATTAAAATTTAAAAATGGTTTCTCCGTAGTGTATTCTTTATATCATTATGACTGTCATTACACACACATTGACTTATGGACCCATAAAAAATGAAACAGTGACATACTCGAATATTATCACATATAAAATTACCACGCATAATAACCGTGATATAAGCACACGATTATGTGAAACCTGGGTTCAACTTCTAACCTAACACGATTTGGATGGACCATGTGGCCACGTGACATGGCTGCCTATGGTGTTTGGCGCCGGGACCAGCAGTAGTACCCCTCTTGTATATAAAACGGCTGCTCCGCAATGCTTTCTTCCCCATCTGCAAATTGCAAATAGATCTCCTCTCCTCAGCAAATCGTCCAAATTTCATTTTTATTTATGCTTACGATCGATGGCTTGCCTCTCTCGTCTCAATGCCTCGGCGGCGCCATGGGAGCCGCTGGTGACACGCGCGACAACAGACTACCCGTATCCGCCCGCCGTGATCGAGCAGTACTACCCGCCGCCGTAGACCTTGCCCCCGGCGCCACCGCTGTCGTCGGTCTGCGGTAGACCGGTCGCTGTTCCCGCTAGTCCCGGTTTGTTTTAAAAACCGGGATTAAATATTTCAAACGGTGCCCTATTATAATGTATTTTAAATTATAATAATCATATTCAAAACTATTTTAAATTTAAATAATAATATACAATAATTTAAATATGACAAAGTTACAATACTTTACAACAAATTCAAATGATAACAATAATTTCAATAATTCAATGTAATTTACATCGTCCATACATAAATTTAACTAAGTGACGTTTGTCCTCACATACTTTCTCCGCACAATTGTTCCTTCGTTATGATCGTTGTGTGAGTAAGGGGTGTCCTCATTTGATAGGAGGATTCTCGGGTCAACCGACACCACGAACGGAGGTTGCCCGTCAAACTAATCATAATCATCGTCAGTTGTATCCTCGACTCCCATGATTTTTCTTTTGCCTGGGAGAACCATGTGACGCTTTGGCTCGTCGGACCCTTTCCCCTTCTTTGCTTTGCTAGACATGTCCATGACATAGAAAACTTGCCGTGCATCATTGGCAAGGACGAAGGGTTCGTCTGAGTATCCAACCTTGCTCAGGTCGACCGTTGTCATCCCACTTGCATCAATGGTTACGCCTCCACCACTGAGCCTAACACACCGACACCGAAACAGAGGGACCTTCAGAGGTCCATAGTCCAGCTCCCATATGTCATCGATGCTGTCGTAATATGTGCTAGCCGTACCGTCATATCCCACGGCATCGATGCGGACATCGTTGTTATGATTCGTGCTCTTTAAGTCTTGGGCTCATGTGTAAAATGTGTACCCATTGATTTCATATGCCTGGAATGTGGTGATCGAGCAAGATGGTCCCCTTGCCAAGAAGGCTACTTATTGGTCAATGCTGGCATTGCCCATGAGACGTTGTCGTAGCCAAGAAGGGAATGCATCGATGTGATGGCGTGTAATCCAGACATCCGTCTTACCGATGTTTTCTAAGCGAACAATAGCCAAATGCTCCTCGATGTAAGGAGCCACCAAGGATGATTGTTGCAACACGGTCCAATGTGCTTTCCTGTACAAGTTATTGTCTATGTTCATTATTGCCTTCCTTTCAAGAGTTTCTTTCCCCCATAGTCTACCTTCATGGCTTGATTCAGGCACTCTGATGGGACGAAGGTCTTCAATAAAGTCGATGCAAAACTCAATCACCTTCTCTGTTCCATATCCCTTGGCAATGCTGGCCTCTGGACGAGAACAGTTACGGATGTACTTCTTTATAACGCCCATATACCTCTCGAAAGGGAACATGTTGTGTAGGAATACCGGACTGAGGATATGGATCTCTTTGACAAGGTGGCATAGGAGATGCGTCATGATATTGAAGAAGGAAGGCGGAAAGATCATCTCAAAGCTGACAAGACATTGGACCACATCATTTTGAAAGTCTTCTAGTCTGTCTGGATCGATGATCTTCTATGAAATTGCGTTCAGGAAGCACATAGCTTTGTTATTGTTGCCCGGACATTATCGGGAAGGATACCCCAATTTATAACGGGAAGCAGCTGTGTCATCAGCACGTGGCAGTCATGGGACTTTAGATTTGTGAACTTCTTATCCTTCATGCTTATTATTCTCTTTATATTCGAGGAGTATCCAGACGGTACCTTGATGCTCTCCAGGCATTCAAACATTATTTCCTTCTCTGCTTGCTCAGAGTGTAGCTTGCTGGACTTAGGTATTGGGCTCCTTTCTCCTTTGGTTGCGGGTGAAGGCCGTCACGTTGTGTCATATGTTTCAGATTGTTACGTGCCTCAAGTGTCTCTTTTGATTTTCCGTATACACCTAGGAAGCCCAGCAGGGTTATGCAAAGGTTCTTGGTGAGGTGCATCACGTCGATTGCGTGACAGACGTCCAAGACTTCCCAGTAGGGCAACTCCCAAAAATTTGACTTTTTCTTCCACATCGCCATGTGACCACCTTCACTTGCTATAGGTTGGTTGCCTGGTCCCTTTCCAAATACTACTTTGAAGTCTTTCATCATGGCAAACACGACCTTTCCGTTGCGATGCTTTGGCTTAGTACGATGGTCTGCCTTTTGATCAAAATGTTTGCCCCTTCTCCGGACAAGATGGCTTGTAACAAGAAAGCGACGATGGCCCATGTACACTACCTTCTTACAGTGTTTCAGGTACGTACACTCGGTCTCATCCATACAGTGGGTGCAAGCGTTGTACCTCTTGTTTGACTGTCCGAATAGGTTGTCAAGTGCATGCCAATCGTTGATGGTAACAAACAGCTACCCTCGTAGGTTAAACTGCTCCTGTTTATCCTCATCCCATACGGGAACACCTTCTTTCTTCCACAACAGTTTTAGATCTTTGATCAGTGGTCTCAGGTACACATCGATGTTGTTACCAGGTTGCTTTGGGCCTTGAATAATAATCGGCATCTGAATGTACTTTCGCTTCATGCATAGTCAAGGCGGGAGGTTGTAGATACACATCGTTACAGGCCAAGTGCTATGCCCGTTGCTCATCTCTCCAAAAGGATTCATGCCGCCCGTGCTTAAGCCGAACCTTAGGTTTCTTGCATCCTCGCTGAAGTCTTTAAATGTTCTGTCGATGTTTTGCCACTGTGACCCATCGGTGGGATGTTTCAGCATGCCGTCTTGTAGGCGTTCTTCTGCGTGCCAGCGCATCATTCTTGCATGCTCCTTGTTCCTAAACAGACGCTTTAGCCGTGGTATTATAGGAAAATACCACATCACCTTAGCAGGAACCCTTTTCTTTGAAGGCCATCTGTCAATTTCGCCTGGATCATCTCGTCTAATCTTGTATCGAAGTGTTTTACAAACCAAACATGACTCTAGGTTCTTGTACTCCTCACCGCGGTAGAGGATACAATCGTTAGGACATGCGTGTATCTTCTGTACCTCCAGTCCTAGAGGGCAGACTAACTTCTTAGCCTCGTATGTTGATTCTGGGAATTCGTTTCCCTCTAGAAGAATGTTCTTCATGAGTTTTAGTAACTCGCCAAATGCCTTGTCACTCACACCATTTTTGGCCTTCCATTGCAAGAATTCTAGCGTGGTACCCAACTTTTTATGCCCCTGTTCATAGCCTGGGTACAAGGACATTTTGTGATCCGCCAACATATGCTCCAATTTCTGCACCTCCTTTTCACCTTCGTAGTCCCCCTGTACGTCGCGCAACATCTGACCAAGGTCATCAGACCCGTCGTTTTCTTCAGCATCCCCGCCCGCCTCGCCTGCTGTATTCTCTTCAAACCCACCGTATTGACCACAGTTCGAAATTATTCTCTTCATCGTCTTCTTCATCTTCTTCCATTGTAACCCCCATCTCTCCGTGCAATGTCCAGCAATTGTAGTGAGGCATGAATCCCGACTGAAACAAGTGGGCATGAATAATTTTTGATGTAGAATACTCCTTCTCGTTTTTGCACTTTTTTTGCATGGACAACGTATGAAACCCTTCTACTTGTTGGCATCGGCCACACTCAAAAAATAATGCATGCCTTGAATAAACTCTGTCGACCATCGATTCGCGTTGTACATCCATTGCCGATCCATCTACGTGGAATGCTCAAAAATCTTAAGAAAAATCCACGAAATTCAAACCATTTAAATATTAGTACGATAATTATATATATGTAATCAGACAATGATTATATAATGGAGGAGGAAGAAGGAGTATAAAAAGGAACCCCATCTTGAGTGCCGGTTGGTGTTACCGATCGGCACTAAAGATCAAAATAACACATACGCAATACTACCGCTGACACACACCATCGGGCAAGTGTAGATACTGCTACTTGTAGGGAAGAACAGGTCGCAACAACAGAATGCAAACTAAAGGAACCTGAGGTGATTCCCTTACCTCAAAATACGGTTTTTCTCCGTCACAAATAGCTGCGGCTTGCAGCTCCGGAGGCCAAAAACAACAACAGCGGGAAGCTATGCAGGAGAAAAAGAAGTGGCGGGTAGACGGAGACGGGACAGGTGTGTTGCGGAGAATGGGAGAAATTAAGAGGAACGTGTGGGCTGTGCGGAATATATTTCACAGTGCAGCGGCACGCCTTCTTCAACAAATGTAGAGTATATTAAGATGTCTTACTGCACGGCGTACCTCTCGTCTCATCGCTTGGTCTTAGACTTGACCTAAACGGTCTTTTAAAGTGGTAAACATAAAATTAATTAATTATTTTAAAAGTTTTTTAATGTACGTAGTGTACATATTTCTAACTATTTTAACGATCTTAAAATTACCTTACTTTTATAATCTACTTTTTTCCTTTGTCATCTATTTTATAACTTTTTTGTCCAAAAGATTCTCTCATCATTTTTCATAAATATAATGTAACGTGCTAGGCGTACTTTTCTTTCTCTTTATTTTCTCAGACATTTTTCTCAACCCAATATAATGTGCTTATTAAAATAATTAGTCCAAACAAATTTTCTCTCTCTTCATGTTTGCATAATAATCTAAAGATAAAAATGTATAGAAAACAACAAAAAAACGAAAGTGCTAAGCATAGATCATAAGAGGAACAAGTTGCTAACCTTATAGATAGCAAAGATTTGTGTATTATTACTAAAAGAAAATCACAAAAAATTTTGGCAGCACCTCCCCTCTAGCTAGAGCAAAAGTTTTAAGACAAGTGGAGCTGGCTCGGGCTGAAGGAGGAACTAGAAGTATAAAAAGAAACCCCATATTTAGTCTCTGTTGGTGTTACAAACTGGCACTAAAGATCAAAATTATCTTTAGTCCCGATTGGTAACACCAACCGGGGCAAAAAATAGTATCTTTAGTCTCGGGACTAAAGATCCCTGGCGCTCTGACATGTTCTGACAGGATTTGAACCAGGACTAAGATGATCTTAAGTCCCGGTTCGTGTCACGAATCGAGACTAAAAGTTCTAGAGAGCCGTTGCCTTTTTAAACCGAGACTAAAAATATTTTTTAAGTTTTGGGTATAACTCCAATCAGAACTATTGTGAATTTTGCCACTTCAATCGAAAATGGTTTATCCAGCAGTGCGTTGGCTAGCAGGTGCGTCTCACGCACGATTCATATGGCCATTTCTCTATACGCAAATCACGCGTACGTACGATCGATATAAGTGGGAGCTTACACGACCATGCACACACAATTAATTTGTTCAATATGTCTATTAAAAACTCGTGTACCGGGATTATAAATTCACGTACGAGCCCTGCAGTTCGAGGCACCCAATACCTATCATCTGTCCAGCTCTAGCTTAGCTACTTCTAGCTAGCCAGCCATCGATCAACCGATCGATCGATCGATCAAGACACCACTGACTAATTAAGCCATGACGAAGCTTGCCCTGTGCTTCTGCGTCCTCCTCGTCCTCGTTCTCGTCGTCTCCTCCTCGCCCACGCCGCTCTCCGATCATCACCGTGCCCCGCTCGGCCGCCGCGGCCTGCAGGACGCCATTACCGTCGATGGCAGCCCGACGGCGGCGGCCACCACCACCACCACCACGACGTCGTGGCCCCGGCCGGACACCCCGCCGGATAACTGGTACGACGGGACCAAGAGGCTCAGCCCAGGTGGCCCTAATCCACAGCATCACTGAACATTCACCCATGAATTTTGTTGACAGACCATCCCGGTTAATTACTCCTAACACGCCGTTCTCTCCACAGGATTTTGCAGCCCCTAATTTTACTTTTGTAACACCGGCGAAGTGCCGGACCGGAATTTTAATTTCTCGATGATGTGTGCGCGAGTTAATAAATATACCTATAGGCTGATCGATATTTCTACACTTTCTTAATTATGCAGATTTCGATTTGCACTTGATCGAAGTGCGATCAAGGAGAAAAAAAACGAGATCTATATATGATCAGTTAGAACTGATCAGTAAATTTTCCTCAATGTGCGTGATTTATGTTTTGTTTCGATAATGGAAATAAATATACCCAGCCTCTACAACAGATGCATTCAGCCTGAATTGTACAGGTGAAACTTGTACTTATTCATGTTTGTGATGACATGCAATAAATTTTATGTCAATCAGCCTAATTAATGAGTCTGGTTGCAATTGAATTTTGATATATGCGCGCTTGATGTGCCGTCTGCGACGTACTCTTAATTCGGAGATCTGAGTTGAGTGGTAATTATAATACTCTTATATAGTTTTTTAGTGTGGTCTTGTCAGTGATCGATCGCTATAGCTTACATGTTCTTGGAGTTCCTTTTTAAACGAGAAAGTGGAATGTCTGTTTGATCCGTAGGACCACCAAGGATACGAAATTATGCATGCTTTTAACTTTTAAGCGTCTTATGTTCTGGGAAAGAAAAAATCTATGTCGCATCGTTCTTTTCATTCTTAAGAAAATATAAAACAATAGAGTTTGAAAACTCAGTGTCATATATATGCCTCAAGGCACGAGCAACAGAGCCTACGAAGCTAGAGGTTATTTTCCAAACTCTAACCCTCCGTTATTTTTCACACGTTATTTTCTAACGCCACTGATGCCCGATGGGCTTATCCACTCAATTCGGACTCTCGCGGAGTCTTGAGTGTCCGGCCAGTCGCAGCCGCCACGTTCCTCATCCCTCTCACTACCAGAAAAAAACGTTTTTCCAGACGATCCAAAAGGATTTTCACGTAAACCGATCCGTCTACCCTCAAGTTCAGGCGTCTGCCACAATCTCCATCTTCGTATACAAACGGCTCAACCGTAAATAAAAATATGTCTTTGCAGATGGTTCACTTATAACACAACCATATGAAAAAAATCTATCTTTTCGTACGGTCATATTAAGCAGACCGTCTATAAAAACCTATTATTACATGCGGTCATGCAATAGCTAGCCATTTAAGAAGTTTTTTTCATGGTATAACCTAATATTTTCCGTTATTAATATTCAGATTTCTGAATGCTACGTGTACGATCGAGCTAACAAATTTTGTCATTATTTGCACATATACAGACTTGCTTCATGAAATAAATTAGATATTACAAATATTGTAATAAAAGATATAATATACATATGTACATAGACATATCAACATGTAATTTTGTCTCACATATTATAAGTGAACACAAATATTAATACACTATATTATTTATGTATATGTTCTTTCTTCCATTCTGTTAGGGGTTTGAATGAGTCCTCAGTGCAAGTTGGCTTTCACCAACGTAGAATATTTTTAACTGGTTGCAGCAATCACGGCGGATGAAATAGCACAGATCTGCACATAGGTTAAGAATTTTTTTTGTCAAACTGGTTTACTACATAAAGAATTTGTGGAATCTGTTACAAAACAAGACATAATAAAAGTAAGAAAATAAAATTAGAGGAAATATTTGTATGGAGGATGTTCTCCAGACTTACATCATCGTTGTTTATTGTGTACCTCCCGTTGACTCTAAACATTTCGCGCACGTAATATCCGTAATATCCACATAGGTTAGTTTCTGGGGGTTGCTTGAAACATTGCATACAAAAAATTACACCCGCCAATCTTTAAAACTAACAAGTACAACAAATTATGTTAACTACATATGTCATTACCAGCCAACGTGTCTTCACAAGAAGTTTTTCCTTTGTTGCATCCTTTACTGACTCGTGATGTTTGAGGTAATACCTGTGTGCTCTATGTCGATAGAACATTTGTTTGAGTTAATTTTAAATTGCCGGAAAGCAACTAGGTATTGAGGGTGTGTGTGTTAGTACGTACAAATTCAACAAAATGAGGAACTCCATGAACATTTTCTTGTTGCAGTTTGTCAGATCAAGCACTACGACCAAGTGGTCCCTCGAATATACTAGGAATAGTATATAGTGGTCATTGCAGACAAGATATATGAATTACAGACGGTATTTGCTAGTAATTTTGTTGTACTACGAAAACATTATTGAAATAGAAGAGAGATGTTGCTTACCAAAAAGCGTAAGGGGTCATTATGATATTCTTGTTTTGGTGTGATTGCATTGCTTTTCCAAAGTAGGTTGCTACCTTGATCCTCTTTTGCTTGTGCAAATCCTTGATGTATGCGTGTTGTTGCTCCGAGGTCTTATCCCTTAGTTCAGGGCAATCCGTAGGAAGCTACACAATGTGTTGTGTCTGGCAAACCCTTGTTGGGTTGACATAGCCTATTGGTTGCCTCGCTCTTGCTGAGTCGTGGAATTGTGACCTATGGAATGCAGCTTAAATGAGATGCAAGTTTGTTTCATGTATTCACTTACAGCAAACAAGAGTAAAGCACTTACATGCAAAACACAGCAACGAGGTTAACGTCCATTTTATCGAGCCTAAAGAGACCGTGTAGGTCCTAGAAATCAATGAGAAGCATCCCATTGGATCCACTGAAGAAAGTGTCATCTGGGACCTTGACACTAATGTAACCGAGGCCCTTTCTAGCTGCTTTAATGTATGATTCATGCATCGCCCTCATATGCTAAGGTAGCTCTTTCATGATGTGCAATGGTAAGAATGGTTTGCCATATCCGTATTTTTCTGGCACGTCTGTAGATAGCCAAGATCACAATTCATCCATGGAACCTTGTACTGAAATTTATGAATCCAATAGCTGTTGAGGTTCTTCTTTTTTCATCTCTGTCGGACCTCTCCCCCTGAAGGCCTTAAACGCTAACCTCTGTTCATACACTACCGTTTCGTGATTGTACGTGGAAACCATCTTTGGTATGAGTTGACGAGGTTCAAGGGTAGGAGTGATTGGGATAGATTTAGCTTTCTAGGAAGGTGATGGTGAAGTGGGGACTTGTCACGCCCGGAAATTCATCCCAAATTTCCAGACTATCTTGTGCATTAAATCCTCATCCAGGAATCAACCAGGGTACACAAAACAATAAATTAATACATAGATCCAAACGTAAAATAAAACATACAATAAAATACTTACTGAAAAGACACTTAGTCCTCACACTCAAAAGAAACAACAGCAGAAAAGAAAGACGATCCTAACGACTTTAGCTTCACTTCATAGGCAAACTCAACTAGGGTCTGAGCCTTGATTCTCTAACACCATCTTTAACTCAGAAGCACTATACTTCTGAAAGGGAAGAAAATTGCAAGGCTGAGTACAACCAACATACTCAACAAGCCACACCAAGGGATGCAGACGTGCAAGGGAAAAGAAAGAGTGGCTTGGGCTATTTTGCATAAATGCAGTTGTAAACCTTTATGGTTTAAAAAGCAGTAAAACAATTGATTAAGTTGAGTCATGTTTTATCCTCCACTGAACAACGATGTCCCACGTTGCCTCAGGATCTTCCTTGTCTCGACAGAGGGAACGATGGCTGCTAGCTGAGCTAGTTGAGTCTTCAACATCTTGTTGAAGCTTAGCTTGTTCTTGATAGCCAAGGAAAGACCTTACATCTTGGTATGTATGCTTTTCAAGATTTTGTCATTGGCCGCTAGCTTTTTTGACATAATCATGTTTATTTTGGTGTGGTGTTTATGGTCCTTAAATACTAAAATCCGACTGTCAATCCTGCATAAAACAGATAAAAGATGAACATCAATATAGTGGTAGGATTATCAATATGTTCCACAAGTATTGGTGAATATTTGTATGCAAGTAATTAATGGGAGTAAACACACCCGCTATTCGACAATATACATCTCTGACCAATCACGCGCGAGCACAAGGATTGGAGGGCCCACAAGTTTGCTTGAACCGACTTAAAGTGGGAACAAACCACCCTCAACTGCCTTAGGGGCCCACCTAGAAGCCTCTGGTGAAAGGCGGTGGAGAGAGTTGGGGTCCTGGGTTTGGCCAAACCAGCCCTGGCCCGCCTCATCTCCACCTTCCACATGGACGGTCCTGATGACTTCCTAATGAAGGTTATGCACGTTTAGCGGCAAGAAACCGACCTTACAACCGCCATACAAAAGGCTATAAAAGGGGAGCTTCACTTCACTCTCAACACACAACACAAAAAGATCAAAGCTCAATTCCAAAGGCGTAGCCCTAGTTCTCTAGTGCTTAGAAAATAGGGTAGAGAGTGAGGGGTAGTCCGGAGGAGTGTCGGGTATCTCAGCACCGCTTCCAATCTTGTACCTCAATGGATACTTACTCAATCAAGTAAGTGTTTGTGATTTACTATGGTTGCTTTCCTTTACTTAAAACAATTACTTTACTGCATTTACTTACGGGATTATCGTCCATTCGTGGGTGCTCTAGTCTAAGACCCCTAATGAAGATGTGTGTTCTTGGCCAAGATTAGAGTAGTAATCATTAGCGTAGACGTGGTGTCTAGGTTGAGGTTTACCTTTGTTTGCCGTGTACTCTACGGTTGTAGAGGTAGGCGGTAGGTGGTGACAGCCCTATCCGTCCTTTGTAATCCTCCATGTTCGGGTATGTCGTAGAGCTTATAGGACGAAGTCTCTTGGCAGACTGAGTGTAAGTAAGTAGAGCAAAGCGATTACCATCTATTTAGAACCTCAACCATAGAAATCCTCTCTATACCATGGCCTACAAATTATTGGTGTCCTTGGATGAACTTGACCCTTAGATAATCCGCACACGTTCCCTATGAAATTTGATACCTTGGAATACTTCCGGGTGAAGTGCTACAACGGTATTACGTGCGCTTGCAAACTAATCTGAGATCATAAAAAATACCAACAAGCATTTCTGGCATAGTTGCTGGGGAATGATTGCTATTAATCTTAGAGCCTAGGTCATCCTCGTATCTTTTTATTTTTCTTTTTAGATTATAGAGCAATCTATCCACAACCTATCCTCTCCGAAGGGCGAGTTCTAGGAGCCACCATCATCTTCTAAGCCAATCCTTTCATCTGGCTATGAACTTCGCCCTGGCTTGATAGCCATGGTTTGGAAGGCCTTCTCTGGACGCGATAGCAGAGATCCATACCATCATCTGCGAGAGTTTGAGGAATTGTGTTCATGCTTGATGATTCAAGGCATGACGCAAGAAACTTTGAAGTGGAAGTTGTTTCCCTTTTCTCTTACAGAAAGGGCGAAGTAATGGTACACTCTTTGTCGGACACGACCCAGGCCTCCCATTATATTTCCAAGATGAGGTGAATCACCTCAATTCATCCGACAAACATAATAGAACATCCGACGTCCCGAGAGAAGAATATTGGAGACGTTGCTGGGCCTTTAGCCTGCCAGTCAACTTCATCCTGAGATGTGCCCGTCAAACTACTCGAAGGTGGCAACCAGATGTGTTACACATTCAGGAGAGTTGAAAAAAATGGCTAAAGATCTACAACATCTCAAATATTCCTAACTCATACTCATGTGAATCTAGCTCCCAGGATGTGTGCTAGATTCACACTTTCATCACAAGCATGAATATACATAGCTAATACATGTAAGATGAAAGGACTTTAAAGGATTACAACAATTAGATAATTACATAGGCTGACCGGCCAAATAAATATATAATTAGAGTATAGCAAACAGCGGTGGCTTAACTACCCATCCACAAGCACACCGACTAGGGTTTTACCCCGTTAAGTTCAATCTTAAAAGAAGCAGTCGATTTCCCGCATCACTCAAAAAGACTAAGTCTAAAACCTGCAAACAAAATGGATATTCCAGTGGCAAGAGTCAGTATATTAAACATGTTAATAAACATGTTAATGTACTGGCAAGCGCACAATCAAACCTAACAGACTACATGATTGGCATATAATCAGCGAAAGGCTATATGAGTAGTTCATTTTCAGCCTAAAGCAAGTTTTGTTTCACAAATCATTTGAGAAAGGAGTTGACAATTCAATTAACAAAACAGTCATTTTAGTTTCATCATTAATTTTGTTTTGGTTCCATCATAATCAATATCTTGTCATCCTCCATGACAACAAGTCACATTATATCATCACACTCACACAACTCAACACTTTTTGTTGAAAACACATAGTCACATTTTTTTAAAACAATTGAGTCTATACTCATGACACTTCACCAAAGCGCTCTTGACTGCGAGCACCGCTAATCGATTAATTTTATTAACTCTGCAGAGTTTGTAAAGCTTTACCCACATGATATGAACACTCTAGTTTGTTTTGAGTTTGCATGACTCCACCGCACTCTTTATGTTGAGTGTGATCTAGAGGTCATAACGAAGCCTTTACACTACTTAGTCCCTAGCCTTGCACCAGCACGATATGTGTTTCCTCCATCCTAGGTCATACTGGAATAAGACATAGAGCCGTTAAGTGACGGGCCCACGCCTTAACTTAACGTCGTTAAGTGGCGGGCCCATGCTTTAACTTAACGCCGTGGTGGCGGACACGACAGGAACCCACCCACGTGGCATGATATCGTTGTATTGGACAGACTGAGTTGCCTAAACTACCACATCGGCGGTAAATAGGAAGTTCCTCTGGGTTATCGAACCCATACACTTCAGCCTACCATAATGCAAGGCTAGGTGCTAAATAGATTACTCGGCTAAGGCTATCCCATACTAGCATATGTGGATGTACGATAACTTTAAGTTGGTGACATAAGTTCGGTCCTTACGGACTCGGGCAAACACTCTCCCTATCGACAATGCAAATACATCAATTGCACGCCACTTGCCGCCCGAGTCAAAATCTTGTTTTGACACATTTTACTTTGCAAGTACTCATCATTTTAAACCCACTTCAGCAAGGGTTCATTTTAAGAAAATTCACATTTACTATATATATATATATATATGGAACGAGTATTTGCAAAATCTCTAGGCAGGGCTAAGCAAGTATTGCAGAAAACATGATTAATCCCATTCGAGCACAAGGTAAGTACTTTAACATTTCTAGGGATACAAATAGCAAGGATTTAAAATATCAAGGAAGGAAAATTCAGCAAGTAGGTCATATCTACCATACCCAAGTTTTAAAATACCGATACAAACAGCAAGGATTTCAAATATCAAGGATGGAAAATTCAGCAAGTAGGTCATATCTACCATACCCATGTTTTAAAATACCGATACAATCTAAATTCACATGCAAGTTTGCAAACAAATAATTATGCAAGTTTGCAAACAAATAATTTCATCCCTCAAAACATGAGATTCAATGTGTTCAAAGGAAGGAGGGGAAGAACTTGCCTTGGTTGAGCAATGTCAGCACTCAATCAACTTCATCACCATCTACGCAGTCATCTAAATAAAACACACGATATGCGATTAAACACCGAAAATAGGTGAAAATCCAAAATGTTCTAAAATGCATGATTTTTATACATTGAGTAGGTACTGATCTAAAATGAATTTAGGTGAAATAATTTTCAATTCATATTATTCTAATTAAGAGTTATGATTTTTAGAAGTTTTATCGGGACGTATTGGCATAGGATCAGGTGCTGTTTGGATAGTGTTTCTAAACTTTGATTTTTATTAGTTTGACTTCACAGAGGTGTGTAGAAGTGTTTTCGAAGGCTAACACTATTGATTTCATAATTTTTAGAGTTATTATGAATTTCCTGGCATTTTACAAATTTACGACGGGTTCTAGGCTTATAGTGTTATATATATATATGTATATGTATGGCTGTAGGGTTTTGGGTCCATAAATTGTTTTGTTTGCTAAAGATGTATGAGAATAAGTAGTTTAGGAACTAATTTAGCCTTATTTCATATTTCTAGGGTTTATATTATTCTACCACACTCTTTGCAAGCTAGAGGGTGTTCTAGGCTATTTCTTTAGCATATTAATCTAGATAGTGTTATATGAGCTAAGTGCTCTAAACCTTAGTGAGTGGAGTTAGAACCATAGCTCCACTGGTTTAACAAGTTTTATTAGATTTACTTGAGCTAGGGTACAATTTATATATATACATCTATGCATACATACACAGTGCTTAATCTACCTATTGTGTTTAGCACCTAAGCTAACTATTTAAGGTCTTCCTATATTTTTAGTACATGTGTTGCCATATTTTCTTTCTCCTAATTGGAATCCATTAGTTGCTGGTTTCTAGAAATTTGGTTTACTCAAAATGAATTAAAGGTGAATTTTCTACAAATTTTATATGTTGGAGGGTGTATAAAAGGGTTTATTTCTTATGTAAATATTTAAGTGATGTTGCTACATAGTAAGCACATGTTTTTATTTTATAATTTGAAAATATGTATTATGGTGAATCTACAGAACCTGAGTTTACTCAAAAAGGAATTAGGAGGAATTCTAAATAAATCTCTAAAGTTCAGCTTACCTAAATCACATCAGTTTTAATGTAAATAATTTTAAAGGAATTTGGTGCAAAGTGACTATGGGTTTTTATTTTTCCTAAATATAGAGGGTAAGTTGTTGGATCTGTAGGACTTGAGTTTTCTCAAATTGGAGTTTATTTGAATTTTCTAGGGATTTTTACAAGTTTGAACTTGGTGTATGCATGGCCTGTTTTATTTGAATTTTTGGGACAAATCTTGAGTAATAAGGTCCAGGTTTTATGGTTGTAAAATTAAGTTCACTACTCATGGAATCTACAGAAATTTGTCCCATTAAAAATGTGTTCAAATAAATTTTATATGGATTTTATAAGTGATGGTTTGTTCTCTGTGAGGAAATACATTTCTGCTATATTTTTTTCTTATCTCTCTTGCACTTGGGGCCCACGGGTCAGAGGCTGGGGGTTTTGAGAGGGAGGCTTTGGCGCCCAACGGTGTGGGGCCCGGCTGTCAGCGAGACAAACAGGGGAACGGAGGCAGAGCTCGACGGCCGGGGTCTTTCTTCCCCTTGTCGGCGGCGAACGGTGGCGTTTCAGCGAAGGTGTCCAAAAGAGAAAATGTGCAGTGGAGGATGGTGAAGCTAATGGGGGTGGTCTCGTGCAAACCACCGATCGGAATCTACACGACGGCGAAGTGCAGGTTCGGGACGCCGGCGCAAGTCGAGCTCGGCTTGGTTTGGTGCGAGGTAATGCATGTACATGTGTCTACTTGGTCCCTAGATGCTTACCAGATGGCGCAAGAGTCTTGGCGGGGCACGAGCGACGGTGGCGTCGTGAGGTCCAATTCGGGCGGCGACGGAAAATGGCAGGGCAGCGGCGGCAACTCACTCCGGTGTTCAACCTGCCAAGGTGAAGGAAGGGATGGCTCATTGATGCTTTAGGGATGCTTCATGTGCGAGGAATCGGGCTCTAACTTACCGAGACGGTCGGAATCGGTGTTGGCGGCTCCTTGCCGGACTTGGGAAAGACGATGCCGATCCACGCGATTACTTGACCTTTGGCGACGGTTCTTGAGGCGTTTTGAAGACGAGGTCGAGGTGATCCCGGTGGCATGTCGGCTTGCCTTGGGGTGGTCGAAGTCGGCCGGAACGTTGACGACGAGGTGACGGTGACGCTCTGGAGCACGTACATGGTAGCGGTGGCGAGGGGCACGTTCCCCGTCGTTTGGCTGCATGGAAAGGGAATGTGTCAAAATGGAAAATGGTTAGTGGACTGAGGGGAGTAGGGAATAGGAGATAGATGTCAATGAGCGCGGCTCAACGACGATCTCCATGGCTTCCTTCCGGGCGGCCAACAATGGAGTGGAGGGTGTCTAGGACAAAATGGAGTTCTATCTCTCGGTTCCCTTGGCTTGGCTGTGTAAATGGTGATGGGGCGACGCGCTGTGGGAGGTTAGAGGCGAGCTCGGCGCAGCCACATCCTTGGACACGCGTCGAGCACGCCGGCGGCTCGATCTTCGGCGCTCCCTCTCTCTGTCTTTGTGATCCTCAGTCGGTCCTGATAGGCTTCAAGTGGTGGGGTGTCATGTACTGAGTTGGAGCAAGCCTCAGTGGCTGTCTGGTGGGGCCAAGGCGAAGAGGGCAAGGCTGGGGTGAGGGAGTTGGGTAGAAATTTGAGTGAACACTGACTTGAGCAGGTTTTCAGATTATTTTCATTCTCCCTAGATGTTGGAGCTTAATTGTCAACCCTGTGGGCATGGTAAATTCATGGAATTTTTACTGGAGGTAGTTAATCATCCCTAGATTCCATTTTCTTTGGTTTCACTCAAAAATCACTTGTGGTTTGCTCTCAAAAATTCAACAAAGACAGGGCATTTGGAGCCTAAAAAGTGGGGAAAATTCTAGAAAAATTATATTTATTCATGGTTTTTATCCTAGCATTTGAATAATATATTTCATGTATATACTCTTGTGAATTTTAATGGTCTTTTGGGTAAGTTGGCATTTTAGCCGATTAAAGTTATTAATTGGCCTAGTATGGGACTGTTTTGCTTAATTTGTTTGGGACATCAAACCTAGTTTTAATTTCCACAAAACTTATGTTAAGTTGAACATAACATTTGGGACTTTCATGAATTTTTTTATGAATTTATCCTATATGGTTCAATCTAGAAAATTTGGGTAGCCTTCCTACGTATAGTTGCTTCTGCTATATGGTTTCAACTAATATGATCGTAGTGGTTTATTTGAATTTTATCTTGGGCTGAGGAAATGATCTTTGAATTAAATTTCTATGTTTACTTGCTAGCATCCAAAACTTGTTGTAGGTTGGCAATTCTAAATCGTCTAGGCTATGCGTATATGACCTATAATGAGATGTGTTTTTCGAAAACCCGAATATACGTAAAGAACCTAAGTCAATATGGGCTTTTATGTTAGTATGCATGCTTCCACATGAGCTTGCATTTTTTTCCCTAAGTTATAAATGAAAAAGTTTTAATTCGTTCCAAAATTTAGGTCTATCATGCAAAGTCGTGGTTGAAATCCTTTAACCTAAGTTAGAAAAAGAAAATTTTTGGTTCTTAAAACTGAAAAACTTTTCTTTCATTTTATTTGAACAAAATTTCGTTGACCCTAGAATTTGGGTATGTGACACTCTTACCATAGGGAATGCGAACGGTGAGTGGGAGAAACTTAGAGATAGATTTTGTCTCGCTTTCTTCCTGCTAACCCACATCACATCCCTGTGAATAGAAGTTCTTAGCTTTCTGCAGAATGAGAATGAGACCATAGGTGCATCCTGGGCTAGATTGTTAATGCTAATCCAATCCGGCCCTGACTTGTCTTTTCCGACCATGTGTTGTTACAACATTTTTGGTCAGGTCTTGACAAAGAATCTGCCCTATACCTTGACATCTCAGCCAACGGTTCTTTCTCACATAAAATTCCGACGGAAGGAAGGGAGGTCCTAAACCATATCTTAGAAAACACTTCCATCATCGAGAAATACCATGAACCTCCATCCGAAGAAGTCAAGGTGAGCGACGAGGACCCAGCACAAGCCAAATCCGATCCTTTACCCTATACATCTCAAGATACGTCCGTTGAATCCTTGGCCGAACCACGAACATCGAAGGAAGAAGATATTCAACCTTCGGAATTTCCTTTCATATTTGAGGATGATCTATTTAAAGATTATGGAAATACCTCGAATTTCTTTTGCAAAAAGAGACCACCAGTTTCAGTTGCTCCTCATGTGCCTCTCGAGGATGAATCCCTTAGGGACAAAGTGAAGTGGTTAACGTCCATTATGAGCCATGAGTAGTTGAAAGAGTGTGAGATTTCATCCAAAGCAATTCGGATTAGCTCACCTTCGTCAACCATTCATTGTGACATACGGGGAACTCTTGTTGAGGTCCTTTAGAATCCCATTGTCGGGGTGAATATCATATCCAATTCCTTTGCGTTTGCACTTCTAGGTGACGAACCTTTGACCCCGACCAACAAAACTTTCCAAACTCCATCTAGAAATCTTTTAGAAAGTTATAGGATTTTGCAAAATGTGGCCGTAAGGCATGGAAACCTCAAGGCCATCCTAGATTTTTCACATGTTCGAAGCCCTAGACTTCGACATTTTGATCGGGCATCTGTTTGAAAAAAAACTTTTCTTAGATGCACCGACACTAGGAAACCTCGACGTTAAACTCGGAAGAAATGCATTTTCTGTTCGTATCTCTAGAGCTATCAACACCAGAGCTAAATCCTCTCCCGAGTATGAACCTATCGACGAAGTAATGGAGGTTTCTCCTTTTGAGCGCCCACAATCCATCCTTGAGAAAAAGCTCATCTCTTTACCAAGAAACGAACGATTCTGGAGAGACTATCGAGCTACCCAAGTCTGAACCACCATCACGACCTTTGATAGAGCTTAAACCCTTATCATCTGGCATTCGATACACTTTTCTACATGGAAATACGAAATCCCCTATCTTCATTAGTGACAAGATTTCTGAGGAAGAAACTTTGAAACTCATCTCCATTTTGGAAAAACATCAATCTATTCTGGGCTACTCACTCCAAGACTTCAAAGGGATAAGTCCCGCTCTCTGCACCCATTGCATCCCTACAGACCCAACTCTTACACCATCTGGAGAACCTCAGAAAAGGTTAAATAATGCGATGAGAGAAGGTAGTGAAGAAAGAGGTCTTGAAACGCTTGCATGCCGGGGTAATTTATCATGTTCCCTATAGTGAGTGGGTTAGGCCCGTACAAGTAGTGCCAAAGAAGTGGGGTATGATGGTTTTTGCCAATGATAAAAATAAATTAATACCGCAACGAACCATCACAGGTTGGAGAATGTGCATAGACTACCGGAATCTAAACAAGGAAACTATGAAGGATCACTTTATGCTTCCTTTCATCGATGAGATGTTAGAGCGGCTTGCCAATCACTCCTTCTGTTTCCTTGACGGGTATTCTGGCTATCACCAAATTTCCATCCATCCCCACGACCAAAGTAAGACCACCTTTACATGCCCTTATGGAACTTATGCCTATCGTAGGATGTCCATCGCGTTGTGTAATGTGCCCGCATCGTTCCAAAGGTGCATGATGTCTATCTTCTAGGACATGATTGAACAAATCATGGAAGTTTTCATGGACGATTTCTCCGTCTATGAAAAAACTTTTGATCATTGTCTTGAGAATTTAGACAAGGTCTTGCAAAGGTGCGAAGAAAAGGACTTGGTGCTTAATTGGGAAAGTGCCATCACATGGTCTGAGAGGGAATAGTCGTTGGACATCTTGTGTCCGAAAGAGGAATAGAGGTGGACAAAGCTAAAATAGCAGTCATAGAAAAACTTCCACTTCCTGTCAACGTAACGGGGGTCCAAAGCTTTCTAGGTCATGCAGGGTTTTATCGATGGTTCATTAAGGATTTTTCTCAAATCGCTAGACCCCTCACAAATCTTTTAGCTAAGGATGCCACATTTGACTTTGATGATGAGTGTTTGCATGCTTTTAATATTCTTAAAAAAATACTCATCTCTCCTCCAGTCATTTAACCACCCGACTGATCGCTACCCTTTGAAATCATGTGTGATGCTACGAGCACATACATTTTGTGCCACGAACACATACAACCACCTTAAGGTCCTCACTAAAAAAATATTTAGGTTAGTTGTAGATGCATTTGTTTATCATAAACATTGTAAATTTTGTGGTTGCACCTAAGCCACTAACTTTGCAGCTACAACTTCAATGATAAATCAACAATTGGTGGTGAAGTTGGGGACTACATCGCCAATGGTGGTTACAATGTAAAAAGTCCCATGGTCGAGCTTTTGAGTAAAACAAAGCACTGCCGGGAGGTAGCCCAAATTATCATTTCCCTTCATCAATAAAAAGCAAGAACATATTTTTAGGATAAGTTTGTCCTAGGTATTTTTTGTTTAACCATTGCATGTTAAGATTAAAAATAATGATGGTCATGCCATGCCTGAGAACATGGGAGCTACATCAACTATAACACCTTGGTGTTTTTGGTGATGAAACAAGTTCTGAAGGAGGCTCGAACACCAGACACTTGATTTTTGGTGTCCCGCGACACACAAATCTAAGTGTGGGGGAGGTTGGTACGTATCTCATAACAAAATCCATTCATGCCAAAACTCCACCTTGGTTTAGAAATGATGTTAGTTCTTGTATCTTGCCTTGCTGAAAAATTTTGAAAAAAAGAGTGATTGACATTAAACAAAGCCCTACCGGGAGGTACCCGAAATTACCGTTCATATACTCATATTTATCTTCATGTGAATATAAATTGATCATATGCTTCCTTTATCTATTCTCGCATGCTTTTGTTTGAATGGATATGTAAAGTCCATTCATAGTCTCTTTAAATTAACTATGTGTCGAAACTTGGTTCCGGCAATATAATTTCTGGGGTCGCAGTCAAGATCGCCAAGCACAATGGGTTAGAAGGAGAAGAAGATTTAGACAGGTTCAGGCCCTCTCGTGAGGTAATACCCTACTCCTGTTTCGGTGGATTCGATCCGCCGAGTGTTTTTATTGATCTTGTGATCTAAGGCTGAAAGCTAAAAGCTCATAAAGCATATGATATCCCTCAAGGGACGCCCCTTACCCCCCTTATATAGTCTTGGGAGGAGGGCTTACAGATCGGAAACCCTATCTTACTCTAAGTTGGTTTCCTCAATCTTACCAAACCGTGACTATAGGCCGATTGCCTTATCTCTATCGGCAATCGTAACACCCAAGTCATGTTTGGTTTACAGATATGGCAGGCGCAAACTATCCCTACCTCCAGTCGGATAAACTTTCCAAGTAGATACCCGATTGCCACAATCTCGACAGTAGCCCCCGAGTCCTTTTCAGTCGATGAGACAACTCAGCTTCAAACAAAGACAGTACACGACCAAAAATCTCTTTGGCCGAGTGCTTCTGGCGTCGAGTGATTCCATCATCTCTGCCTGAATCTTCCCGAGTGGCTCCAAAGACTGTGAAGGGCTGGATAACATCTAAAAATTCTCAAAAATAAATATCTAGGTGCATCTCCTGATGCACCTAATTAGGTGTAGCCCCCGACTATGTGGTTAGTCAAAAATAGACTAAACATATAGTCAAGGACTATAAAAAAATTATTCTCATGTAGATGCTTAGCTCAAGCTAAAGCAACCTCATTACTCGGCAAGCTTGTGCTTATCCAAGTGAATTTGCCCGAGTCATCTCAGAACAAATAACCCAATCAACCCTCGTGGGAGAAAAGCACTCGGCAAGCTCATGCTTATCCGAGTGGATCTGCCCGAGTCATTTCGAAACAAATATTTTAATCGTCCCTCATGGGAAAACGAGTTTTTTCAATCATATGAAAAATATGACCAAGTTATTAAATATCGCTTGCCATAATACTGGTCTTAATCTATAAAGATCTTCACCAAGGTGGAAAAATAGCATTGATATAATCACTTAATCAAATACTAAAAAACCCAACAGCTCTTGTCATCAAGGCAGCTATAAAAAGCTTAACTGTTGGTCACCTTCCAAGTTGCATCGTGCAAGCTTCTCATGAAGTCAAGCAAACCGCGGTATGAAAGGATTTCCAAAGGTATAGGGCATTCGGACACGCGCATATTGCCAAAGCAAATCTGCTCAAGCTCATCCGCTTAAGTCCCTAAGGACACGTGTCGGGCCACACCTTAACTGGGCCGCAGATTCTCTCATGGGCTCGGCCCAATCATGAGAAAACCTAGCGCAACCCTCAAATCTTTTTATAAAGGCTCAAGGTCGTCCCCGCCTCTTCGTCTTCCAAAGAGTTCCCCTTTTCGCAGCACTGTTCACCAGTTCTCTGCGAAGAACCCTAGATTCCTGCGCACCCAGACCTATCCATCCAGGAGCTCGCTTCTTGCCACAAACCAGCTTTCGCAGCCAATCTCCCAAGATCCCTTGTCAAAATCCCCATTCTTTCCGACCAGATCCACTTCCCATCCAAACCACACTCATGGCGGAAGAAAAGAGAATCCCCTTTGACCAATGGGCTACATCGGATGTGAGGGAATCCACCCTCAAGGAGATAGTGAAGCACGGAGTGCTTCCTCCTAAGGAGATCGTGGGCTGGCGCCTGGCGGCGGGCGAAGACTTCCCAACCCCGAACACCGGTGAGCTCGTTGCATTCACCTCTTTTTTCTATTGCGGGTTCAGTCTTCCACCTCCGAGTTCTTCCGGGGACTTTTAGATTACTATGGTCTCCAGCTTTACCATCTGAACCCCAACTCCATGCTTCACATCGCTCTTTTCATTCATGTATGTGAAGCATTCCTCAGCATCCTCCCCCACTTCCAACTCTTCCGCCGCATGTTTTATCTCAAACCGCATCCGAATAAGGACCACCCATGCATCGTTGGCGGGCGGGTTTTCAACTCCGCGGATCTCTCCGCAAGGAGTACTTTTCTCTTCCCTTAAAATCTTCCAATAAGGGATGGCACGCGGGCTGGTTCTACATCAGCAATCTTGAACCCAGCCTGCCAACCTTTGTTGGGCTTCCCCCTGTACCCAGGCAAACTTGGAGCACTGTTCCAGTGGCTCAAGATTGGGACGAGGCCAACAAACTGCTTGCAAAGATCCTAGCAATGAAGCAGAAGGGTCTTCGCGGTGAGCGAATCACTCGACACTTCATCCGGTGCCGACTGGCTCCAATTAAAGAGCGGTCGAAGCCGGCTTTCGAGTACGAAGGCGGGAAGGACCCCAATCGGGAAGATCAAGATCCACTCAGTTACGAGATCCTGAAGATCCGGATGTACAAGATCTTCTCGACTGGAATTGCAGTCGAGCGCGCCCTGATACTGCCAGTTCTTCCCTTCAGCATCCATCGGCCTCCACCTCCGGTAAGCCGATTGACTGCTTCATAATGTCTTGCAACCTTGATGTCATGCCTCTTAATGTTGTGCGAACTTCTCTTGCAGGAAAATGCTTCTGTCGTCTCAAAACTGTACAAGGTGCCTCATGATGACGTGCCGCATCGCCCCGCCAAGAAACCAACTGGCGGCATAAAGATTCAAAGCGACCCAGTCGGGAAGAGGGCGGCCCCGAGTGAGGACGCCAACAAGCGGGCGAGCAAAAGGAGGCTCATCATTGACGACTCAGACGATGACGTCCCGGCTCCTCCAGTCGAGACTCCTCCTCCAAGGCCATCGCCGAAGGCGGCGCCAAAGATCCGCCGGTCGTCCAGGTATGCTTTATGACTGAAGTCCGAACTTTTTTTCGTTGAGAACTTTATTTGTCTTCATCCCAGCTGTATTTGTTATTGCAGGAGGCCCCAGGACATAGATCCTGCCGAGAAGGGTGAGGGGCCGACTCCCGTCGCTGCTCCCGAGGCGCCCAAGCCTGAGGAGCCGAGGCCTCGGAGCCCGCATCCGAGCGAGAGCGCTCCGGGCAAAAAACCTTCGCCTTCGAAGAAGGATACCCCAAGGAAGGAGCCCCCGACCACCAGCCGGGACGTATCGACTGAAAGCCAGTCGACAGCTGGGAAACCTCAGGCTACGGCTCGGTCAGCCCCGACTGAGGATTAGTCGGCGAAAAGCCAGAGGAAGGAGGCCAGCCGGGCTGTTCCACCCAAGAGCGCAGCCACTGAAGCCGGTGAGTCCTGAATCAGAGTCTTGTCTTTCCTCTTTAGTTTGAATCTTTCATGTCTTCATTTGTTCTTCCTATCTGCCAGCCACAGTGGAGGAAATCCCCAGGTTACAGTCTTCTGAAACCTGGGTTCCCCCGATCAAGATCGAGTGGCGGGACTCAAAAGGCCAGAGGCAGGGCATCGTCTTGGACAGGCAAGCTGAGAGCGAAGAAAGGGATGCCCTTGTCGAGAGCTTAAACGAAGCGACTCGGCTACTCAACGTAAGCCTTAGTCTTTTTCTCTTATTGTGTTATCATCTTTTTCCAGTCGATCATTCTTCGGATTTCACGCGCAGAAGGAGTATTGCCGCTCCATGGCAAAGTCCGAGGAGCTGGAGAGGCTGGTTCCTCACCTGAACTCTTTAGAGGACGTCCAGCGAAAGATGAAGTCCACTCAAGAGGAAGCCGCGTCGAGGGAGGTGGCTCTGAGGAAGGAAATAGCCGAGCTCCGGGAGGAGAACCTTGACCTCCACGGTTTAGTCGGGAGTAAGTCCACTCTTCTCAATTCCTTTATAGCTCTCATGTTGATTCCGGTTACTGATGACCCTCTTTGCTTGTAGAAAATTCGTCGGAGGTCCACTCGCTCCAGGTCCGGCTGGAGCAGTCAGCCTCGACAAGGCCGAACTGGAGGCCAAATTTGAAGGTAAGTTTCTTCGAAGTAACATCCTTGGCGCTGCTTTATTTCCAAGTGCTTTGCATGATTAGATTCTTTTGGCAGCTTACAAGGTTAAGACCCGAGCTCAATACGACGTCTTGCTCGAGCGGGTCAAACGAGCCGGAGAGGTCCGGGAAGAGGTCGCCAATGCGGCTGCGCCAATCTTGCTGTCCTTGTTTCACCAAGGGGTCGGGGCCAGTTCGCTAGAGCCATTAGAGATTTTTGACAAGCTGCGGAGGGCCCCTGACCAATATCTGGCGAACGTCACTGAAGCCGCCAACATGGGGGCTGGTCTGGCTCTTGCACAGACCAAGTCTCTCTACCCCCGAGTGGATATCAACTCGGTCGGAGAGGGCTTTGCTGACGGGACCACGGATGAGCAGGCCTTGGACATGCTGAGTGAAGCGCAGGAGTCGGCGAAGAAGATTTCCGTTGATGTAGTAAATAACTTCCGGATTTGATTTGTCTTATGAACATTGGCTTGTAAATATAGTATGATCGTGATGCTCTGACACAGACTTGTGATATATTTAGTTTATTTATGTTAATGCCTTTATCCGAGTTTTTGTGTGAAATTTCTTAAGTAATTTTCGTCTGACTGTCACCAAGCCTAGGCTCGATTAGGTCATCAGAAAACTCTCAGTCCTTAGACACTGAACTCGAATCGAGGAACATTAAACAATGATAAACCAAATTATGCATAGAGGTTGATGAGGAAAACTTATGCTTTTATTGACATATGTACAGCCCCCGACTGCTAACTCAAGAAGTCATCTTGCTTGAGGTTGGCAGTCAAGGAAAACATGAAACTTTAGTCAAATTAAGCATAAAATCGTCGAAGATGCTCGATGTTCCAAGAGTTCTCCACCATAGATCCGTCTTCACGCTTTAGTCGGTATGCACCGGGCCGAGTCACCTCAGCGATTATGTATGGTCCTTCCCATAAGGGGGATAACTTGTGACGGTCCTTGGTGGTTTGAATCTTGCGTAGAACCAGGTCACCAACGATAAAAGCTCGTGCTCGAACGTTGCGACTATGGTATCGTCTGAGCCCTTGAAGATATTTGGCCGACTGGATGAGGGCTGCTTCACGGGCCTCTTCCAGTCGGGTGAGGTCGTCCACTCGGTCGGGGTCGTAGCATTCATCGTTGAAGCTGCGGACTCGGAGGGATTCATACTCCATCTCGTTTGGCAACATGGCTTCGCGCCGTAGACCAAAAAGAAGGGAGTTTGGCCGGTAGCCCGGGGTGTGGTCCGCGAGACCATAGGACCGAGGAAAGCTCTTGGACCCACTTGCCTGCGTATGGGTTTAGACGATCGAACACGCGGGCCTTGATGCCTTGAAGGACCATGCCGTTGGCCCGTTCGACTTGTCCATTGCTTTTGGGATGGGCAACTGACGCATAGCAAATCTTGATTCCAAAGTCTTCGCAGAATTCCTTGAAGATGCCTCCCGTGAATTGAGTCCCATTGTCGGTTATGATTCTGTTTGGGACGCCGAAGTGATGCACGATGTTGAGGAAGAAATCCCGTGCCTTGTCGCAGTAATTGTGGCGACCGGCTTGGCTTCAATCCACTTGGAGAACTTGTCGATTGCGACGAAAAGGTGTGTAAATCCTCCTGGAGCTTTCTTTAAAGGGTCGACCATGTCCAAGCCCCATACCGCGAACGGCCAGGATAGTGGGATTGTTTGTAGCTCCTGGGCCGGGACATGGCTCTGTCGGGCGAAAAATTGGCAGCCTTCACAGGTTCGTACGACTTTGTCTGCGTCGGAGACCGCGGTAAGCCAGAAGAAGCCTTGTCTGTAAGCTTTGCCCACCAGAGTGCGTGCTGCCGCGTGGCTTCCGCATATGCCCGAGTGGATGTCTTGGAGTAGCTGCCTCCCTTCCTCGGGTGTGATGCATCTCATTAGGATTCCGGACGGGCTTCTCTTGTATAAGTCGGAGTCAACCATGACATATGCTTGGCAACGACGTCGGACACGCTCTGCCTCATCCCGGTCTTCCGGCAGCTCTTGCTGAGTTAAGAATTTGATGAGTGGCGTCCTCCAGTCGGCATCAGTCATGGCGACTTCATTTGCAGCTTGTTCGTTGGAAGTTGTCTTTGCCGTGATGGTTGGCTCATAGAGGTGCTCTACAAAAACATCTGTTGGGGCAGCTTCGCGCTTGGACTCGAACTGTGCCAACTCATCGGCTTCGTTGTTGTGTCTCAAGACATGTGAGAGTTCGAGCCCGTCAATCTTGTCTTCAAGTTTGCGGACCTCTTGTCGGTAGGCCTCCATGGTGTCGTTTAGACAAGACCAGTCATTCATTACTTGGTTGACGACCAGCTGAGAGTCGCCTTTCACGATGAGCCGTCGTATCCCGAGTGAAACTGCGAGGCACAGTCCGTGTAGCAGGGCTTCGTACTCGGCAACGTTGTGTGAGGCGGAGAAGTGGAGGTGAAGGACGTATCTTAGCCTTTCCCCAGTCGGGGAAATCAGCACAACTCCTGCTCCCAAGCCGGTGATCCTCTTGGATCCGTCGAAGTGCATGGTCCAGTGTTGGAGGTCTTCCCGAGGTACGTTCTCTTGTTGCTCAGTCCACTCGGCCAGGAAATCCGCCAAGGCTTGTGACTTTATGGACGTCCTCGCCTTAAAAGTCAAGTCCAATGGCATCAGCTCTAAGGCCCACTTAGCGATGCGCCCAGTCGCCTCCCGGTTCTGGATGACATCGCCGAGTGGAAGGGAAGTGACAACGGTGACCGGGTGACCCTGAAAATAGTGTGCCAATTTCCTCGCGGTTATCAGATCACCATAGAGCAATTTTTGTACCTGAGGGTAGCGAATTTTGGCTCCTGCCAACACTTCGCTAACAAAGTAGATCGGCCTCTGAATCTTCTGAGCCCGTCCTTCTTCTTCGCGCTCGACCACGAGGACCGTACTAACCACTTGGTGAGTGGCTGAAACGTACAGCAGCAGAGGTTCCTGGGGCTGAGGCGAGGCCAGGACAGGCGGCGTTGTAAGGAACTCTTTGAAATCTTCAAAGGCCTTGTTGGCTTCCGCGGTCCACTGGAAGTCGTCAGTCTTCTTTAACAATCTGAAGAAGGGCATGCCTCGTTCGTCGAGTCGAGAGGTGAAGCGACTTAGCGCCGCCATGCAGCCGGTGAGCTTCTGGACGTCCTTCTGGTTACTCGGGGGCTTCATGCTCAAGATGGCGTTGATCTTCTCTGAATTAGCTTCAATGTCGCGATGTGACACCATGAAGCCGAGCAGTTTTCCTGATGGAACGCCGAAGGTGCACTTCTCCGGGTTTAACTTCATTCTGAAGGCCCGGATATTTGCAAAGGTTTCCTCTAGGTCAGCGATCAGGTCTTCTTTCTGCTTGGTCTTGATGACGACATCGTCGACATAAGCTTCTACGTTCTTACCGATCTGCGTCTGGAAACATCTCTGGATCATGCGTTGGTATGTGGCGCCGGCGTTCTTCAGGCCGAAAGGCATGGTGATGTAGCAGTAGGCCCCAAACGGCGTGATGAACGATGTCTTCAGGCAGTCAGATTCTTTTAAGCTGATCTGGTGATAGCCCGAGTAACAATCCAAGAAACTCAGGAGTTGGCAGCCAGCTGTTGAGTCTACGACTTGGTCGATGCGAGGCAGCCCGAATGGATCTTTGGGACAGGCTTTGTTGAGGTCGGTATAGTCGACGCACATGCGCCATTGCCCCGTCTTCTTGTGGACCAGGACTGGGTTGGCTAACCAGTCGGGATGAAGGACTTCTTTGATGAAGCCGGCGGCCAAGAGCTTTGCGAGCTCTTCCTTGATAGCGTCTTTTCGGTCCTGCGTGAATCTGCGTAATCATCGTTTTATCGGTTTCGCGTCATCTTTGACGTGCAAAGAGTGCTCGATCACCTCCCTAGGAATTCCAGGCATATCAGATGGTTTCCAAGCAAAAACATCTTTGGAGGAAGGTAACGAGCGCGCTTTCCTATTTGGGATCTAGTTCAGCGCCGATTACAGCAGTCTTTGAGGGATCCGACGGATCAAGGGAGATCTTCTTGGTCTTGGCGTCGCCGGATCCTGATTTAGCTATCTTTTTCTTCACGGGGACTTCGCCCTCTGCCGAAGTTGATGCAGCCAATCGGACTTCTTGTTGGCCGCGCAATCTCTCGCGAGATTGGGCCATGTCGCAGCTCTCCTTATCGCAGGTGAAGGCTTGCTTCACATCGCTGCGAAGAGTGATGACGCCGTTGGGACCCGGCATCTTCATGCAGAGGTAGGTGTAATGTGGTATCGCCATTAATTTGGCAAGTGCAGGCCTTTCGATGATGGCATGGTATGCTGTTTCGAAGTCGGCCACCTCAAAGGTGACGTTCTCCGTTCGGAAGTTCTCTCGAGCCCCGAAGGTGACAGGGAGGGAGATGTGCCCGAGTGGTGTAGATGATAGCCCCGGGATGACTCCGTGGAAGGGGGCTGAGCTTGCCTTCAATTCGGCCCTCGGGATCTGCATCTCGTCCATGGTCTTGGCGAACAGGATGTTGAGGGTGCTGCCCCCATCGATGAGGACGCGCTTGAGCCTGATGTTGCGGACCACGGGATCCAGGATGAGTGGATAGCGCCCCGAGTGAACCACTCGGTAGGGTGATCCGAGCGATCAAAAGTGATGGCCACTTCCGACCATCGCAGGTACTGAGGGACTTCGGGTTGAGCCGCGTTGACCTCTCGGTCGGTTAGCTTCTGTTTCCTCTTGGATTCATAGGCTAGCGGCCCTCCGAAGATGTGATTGAGTTCTCCCACAGGGTCTTGGAAAGGTTCGGCATTCTCAGCCGCGTTGTTTTTCTTGGCGCCCGATGGACCAGCCTCATCAGTCGGCTTCTTGTTGAGCTGCGCCGTGTACTGCTCGGCGAACTGTTTGTAGATGAAGCAGTCCTTTGCCGCATTCTTATGATTGGGATGATGAGTGCATTGGGCGTTCATGATGGCGTCGTAGGCGGCGAATCGGGGGCGGCGTTGAGTGTTGGAGGTTGCGGCCACTAGGTCCTCAGACCGGCGCTTGTGATCTTTTTGGCCCTGGTTGTTGCTGTTGCCGTTATCCTTCTTAGGATTCCGGCTTCCTCCCGCCTGCTTGTCTTCCCTCCTGTCGGGCCGGTCTTGACGGGCGGCCTTGATGGCGTCGTTGGATTTGGCGTAGGAATTCGCCGTCTCGAACATCTGTTTCACCGTCTTCGGTGGCTTGCGCCCGAACTTCCCGATTAACAGCTCATCACGGACTCCCTTCTGGAAGGCGGCGATGATGATGTCATCGGTGATGTTGAGGATCTTGTTGCGCTTCTCAGAGAAACGACGGATGTAATCCTTCAGAGGCTCGTCCGGCTTCTGGATGACGTTGTATAGATCGAAGTGTGTGCCGGGCCTCTCGAAGGTACCCTGGAAGTTGGCAATAAAGTGGTCCCTCAGCTCGCTCCACGAGCCGATTGAGCCTCTTGGCAGGCTTGTGAGCCAGTTCCTGGCTGAGTTAGCGAGGGCCACTGGAAGGTAATTGGCCATAGCCTTGTTGTCGCCGCCTGCTGCGCGGATGGCGAGAGTGTACACAGTAAGCCATGACTCGGGGTCGGTCTTGCCGTCGTACCTTTCAATTCCTGTGGGCTTGAGTCCACTCGACCAGTGCACTCGGCGAAGCTCCCAAGTGAAAGCCGGCACTCCGTCGTCGCCGCTATCGGGTGATCCCCTCCGATCTTCCCGAGTGCGTCGGTCCCGCTCTTGGTAGTAGCGATCGAGGACTTCCTGCAGATCACTCGGCGGGGTCTTCGGTTGGCTAGTTGGGTAGCTGGAGCTGTTGTTGCGGCGGACGCGGTGGTGGCGGGTGGACGTCCGTGTCGTTTGTCACGGGAGTCGGCCGTTTGCTCCTGGTACTTCTGCGTGGACTCGCGGCGTGGGTCTCCTGGCCTTGTCATAGACCGGTCTGGCTCGGGCCTCTTATAGTCTCCTGACCTTAGAGGTGGGAGTCGGCTTTTGTCGGGCGTTTCAGCCATGGACTCAGTCGGCCTTCGTGCCGAGGTAGTGGGGTGGCCGTTGGCTGTGGCTGCGACGATGGTCTTGATCTTGTCAAGTATTGGAGTCACGTTGGCGGGTGCCGTCTCCATGACGGTGTCCAAGAGCGTGAGCGCGGCAACAGCGTTCTGCTGTGGCGTCTGGAAGATGTTGGTGTTGCGAACCCGCGTTTGGAGGATGTCCTCCTGGGCGGATCGTCCGGCTGCGCGTAGATCTTGCTTTCTTTTGTCAGCCTCTTCCCTGCGTTTCTTCTCCTCTTCGGCCATCTTGCGCTCCTGCTCAATCTTGGCTCGCTCTTCTTCAGCAAGCCTCCTGGCCATGGCTGAGTCAGACTCGTCCGGCTCGGCCATGAGGACATCAAAGCACTTCGGCTCGTAGTCCTTGCGGCAGTCGGAGTCGTCAGCTTCATCTGAGGGGATACCATAGAGGTCGTCAAAGCCGGCGGAGCTGAGGTATTCATTGAGCTCCGAAGATGAGCATGAGCCGAATGACGGGAGGATGACAACGACCTCCCTCGATCCTGGGTAGCCCGGGTCTGGATCGTTCCAGTCCGAGTCAGAGCTTGGGGATGTGGGCTCCTCCGAGTGGGTCAACCCCGACTCGAGGGAGAGGAGTTTGCCGTAAATCTCGGCGGCGTTTGGTAACCCAAACGGCACCGAGAGGTCTTCTTCCGAGTAGATCGTCTCCGTCGGGGAGACGAGAAGATCGGTGCAGATTTCGGCGGTGTTCGGCAATCCGAACGGTGCCGAGTGAAGTCCTTCGTTGGAGCGAGCAGATTGCATCTCGATCTTGAGGCTGTCGTCGAAGATCTCGGCACTATTGGGGAGCCCGGACGGCGCGAGTTGGTCTTTCCTTCCGACTGGTTTGAATCCGAGTCGAAGGAGGAGTCGTTGAAGAAGCTGGCGACGAAGTCGCCGAATCCTGAAGGAGATCCCATCATGCTTGTCGGCGAGATTGTTGAAGAAGTATCGACACGCGGGCCCCTATCTGGTGCGCCAACTGTCGAAACTTGGTTCCGGCAATATAATTTCTGGGGTCGCAGTCAAGATCGCCAAGCACAATGGGTTAGAAGGAGAAGAAGATTTAGACAGGTTCAGGCCCTCTCGTGTGGTAATATCCTACTCCTGTTTCGGTGGATTCGATCCGCCGAGTGTTTTTATTGATCTCGTGATCTAAGGCTGAAAGATAAAAGCTCATAAAGCATATGATATCCCTCAAGGGACGCCCCTTACCCCCCTTATATAGTCTTAGGAGGAGAGCTTACAGCTCGGAAACCCTATCTTACTCTAAGTCGGTTTCCTCAATCTTACCAAACCGTGACTATAGGCCGATCGCCTTATCTCTATTGGCAATCGTAACACCCAAGTCATGTTTGATTTACAGATATGGCAGGTGCAAACTATCCCTACCTTCAGTCGGATAAACTTGCCATGTAGATACCCGATTGCCACAATCTCCACAGTATGGTGCTTAGGTTAAAAAGTCTTCTTGAATCAAATTAGACATGGTGTCAAGTTTGCTTAATGAACCATAGAGTTAATGCTTGTATACATCTTGGTTATATAAATATGGACTAACCCCTGCAGAAAAATCTTCAAATTTGAGCTAGTAAGTTTTTAAGTTGATTCAAATTGGATTTAACCCAAGGCATTGATATACAACAAAGTTGCATAACATATAGAGGGGGCGCAAAACCCTCTGGTGTTTATGTTGAGTCAATTCTAATTTAGCCTTGCTTGAATATAAGAAAGTTGGTGGAAATAAAATTTCAAAAAAATAAATAAAATAATAATAATAATTAAAAATTAAAAAGGAAAAATGTAAGAATCCATTTTTGCTTGAATATAAGTGCAGCCTTCATGCACAAAGTCCCTATGTGGATTCAAGGTAAGTTTTTAGGTAAGTTTCATTTCAATTAAATAAAATAAAGGTTTTGACTCTCCGAATTTCAAACCAGTGGAGTGCCTTTTGTTCTCACTTTTTTTTGTTTTTGAATAAGCAACCCAGGTACAAGAACAAGTGTGGGGGTGATCTTGTGTTCACATTGTACGCTCACACATAAAATCACCCATGTCCGTGCTCCACCATGATGCCTACACATTCATGAGATGAGACCAAACATCCATTGCACATCGGTTGTTTGCCTCTAGACTCACTGCACACTGGTTTGCACATTTATCCTCTCATCCCCTTAAATTTTTAGTTTGATAAATTCTTATCATAGGATATATGTAGAACAACAAAAATTAACTTTTAACATGAGCCTGGATAATTCATGCTAGAGTATATGACTTCCTGCAAATATCATGCATACTCTTTATTCCTCGCTTGTTAACTTGTGCTTGTGAACATATATCATTAGGAACACATGCCATCTAAGTAATTGATGAATGAGAGATTGCCTGATGAGATGATCCTTGCTTTCTTCTGTTAAATCTTGGGAAATTTATAAAAAGAAAATACTATAACTTGACATACTCCTCATTGATGTTTTATTCCCACCGAGCCATATGTCGATCTTTATGATAAAACTTATACATATGCTATTTCTAGTCATTTTGAGTTTGGTCAAATGGTTAGACCCTTGTTAGAATTCTTTCATGTTTTCATGATCAAAGTCTTGTGCATATCCACCATATAAATTGCTCTCCCTCTACACTAGACGTTTAGCAAGAATATCCCATTCAATACCATGTGCAAAACTTCTACTCCGGAAGTCTGCAACCACCATCATCCCCCCACCAAATAAAGACTTCAAATGATTATGATTCTCTATCCTCCTATCCATGCCAAATGAGACATGAGCTAAAAAATACAAATATATGATGGTGATGTTAGAAAATCAGAATGCTCAGAAGAGAAGAAACAAAATATTCTCGAGCATGATAAAAAAACAAAGAAAAAAAGAAAAAAAGAATGAACCATGTTCTCTGAATAAAAGATAGGGAGGAGGATCATACAAAAAGGAGTCACCAACTTATTTTATTTTTATTTTTGCTCTCACATATCCCCACATTTATGCACAAGCTTGATCATGGTTGCATGTTTAGTATTCTTCTTGGATCTACTCTTTGACTTAACAAAATATTTGATGCAAGTATGTCATTCTTATTTCCCTACCCTGAGCTCCACATAAGCCTTATTAGAAACATAGTATAAGAATAGGCAACATCAAAACTTTGGTGAGGAGTAAAACACATTGTGCGATAAGAAAGAATCAATTGAGGAGTAAAAGTAAAGTTATGTTTTTATGACCATAACTTTATCCTAAGGTAATTTATCAGAAGAAGTAGATGTGATTTGAATCAAGGCCGTTCCATTCTTCAATCACCCAAGATGACATGGTATACACTTCAAAAGTTCACAGGTACAAGTATAGCTTGGAATACATTGTATATTTGATTATACAGGAAGTCCATACCCGATTTGGTATCCATGAGCTTTACTTAGGGATGAGTAAAGGATAAGTGTGGGAGTGTTGTTGACGGTCCTTAAATACTAAAATCCGACCGTCAATCCCTGCATAAAACAAATAAAAGATGAATATCAACATAGCGATAGGATTATCTATTAATCTGTTCCACAAGTGTTGGTGAATATTTGTATGCAGGTGATTAATGGGAGAAAACACAACCGCCATGTGACAACATATATCTCCGACCAATCACGCATGAGCACAAGGATTGGAGGGGCCACAAGTCAGCTTGAGCCGACTTAAAGTGGGACCAAACCACCCTCAACCGCCTTAGGGGCCCACCTAGAAGCCTCTGGTAAAAGGCGATGGAGAGAGGTGGGGCCCTTGGTTTGGCCGAGCCATCCCTGGCCCCCCTCATCTCCATTCCATGTGGACGTCCCTGATGACTCCCTAATGACGGTTATGCACGTTTATCGGAATAAAACCAACCTTACAACTATCATATGAAGACTATAAAAGGGGAGCTTCACTTCACTCTCAACACACAACACAAGAAGATCAAAGCTCCATTCCAAAGGAGTAGCCCTAGTTCTCTAGTTCTTAGAAAATAGGGTAGAGAGTGAGGGGTAGTCTGGAGGAGTGTCGGGTATCTCGACACCGACCTCCAATCTTGTACCTCAACAGATGCTTATTCAATCAAGTAAATTTTCGTGATTTACTATGGTTGTCTTCCGTTACTTGGAGTAATTACTTTACTGCATTTACTTACGGGATCATCGTCCATTCGTGGGTGCTCTAGTCTAAGACCCCTGATGAAGATGGGTGCTCTTGGCCAAGATTAGAGTAGTTGTTGGTATTTCTTACATTCACAGATAAATCCGTAAGCGCATGCATATACCGTTGTAGCATTTCACCCTTTTGGAAGTATTCCAAGGGTATCATTATTTATTTTATCCGAAAGGAAGATTTGTGGTCTTGAAGAGAATACTAAGATGGCATGGATATTCATAAGCTATAGATGAGATACCTTAGTCCAGACAGGGGTAAGATAATTATATGATAAAGGTAGTGTGACACAGACAGAAGAGTCCTAGATAAATAATATACTAGTGCTAAGTGGAGAGTAGTATTTAGAGTCAGGTTCCTATAGTTATTCTAGTCAGACTATATAGTCTAATTAATTATTCTAATCATGCCTAGACCCAGTTCTATGCTCCCAGGACTACGGGGGTACCGCCGCCCAGTGGCCCGGCCTGCCACCACGAAGCGATCTTTTACCGTTCGCCCTACACCAAATCTGAACATGGAGGAATACAAAGGATGGACAGGGCTATCACCACCTGCCGTCTACCTCTCACCCATGGGAAGTGGTCATAACCAATGTCTATGAAATAATCTAAGCACCATACTTACATTACCATAAATACGTCTACCTTTCATGAGCAAGATAAAGGCAAACCTACATCCTAATTGCTCATTGGACTGTGTCTGTGGCAATAGAATTACTCGCCTAAACATAACAAGACTATGAATTAAACTAATAATGAAACTCTTATCTACTAAAGCATAAGAAGTACCACACTCATATGAACTAGAAGATAATATCTTTATTAAGATCAAAGTCGTACAAGAAGAAGAGTACTAAAAACATACCCGAATTTTAAAGGCGACTCGGGAACCAAAAAGAACACTAAACTACTTTCTAACTCCACTAGCCGATATGACTAAGATAGAACATGTAGGATCTTGTTCTTGTGGTGTGTCTTGAACCAAAGTGAGCTCCGCCTTTTATAGCCTCCCAATGACGGTTGTATGGTGGTTTCCAATCGCCATACCCACCTTACCGACCTTGGAAGCCAATGAGGAAGTGCCACGTCAAATTTCGGTGGGACAGGCTGCTAGGGTGGCTCGGCCGAACCCCGACAACCGCCTTTCGCCACCGCCTTTCTCCTGAGGCTGCCATGTGGGCCCTTAAGGCATTTCCCGGTGGTTTGGTCCCATCCTAAGTCGGTTTCACCTGACTTGTGGGCCCTCCGATCCGTGGGAATCAGACGTGGCGATCGCTGATTTGTTGGAGTTGTGTTTCTTTGCCACGCAAGCTCGAATTTGCTTCGATTAAGTGATAAATGTTCCTGCAAGCATCTAAAGTCCAAGGACATGTGGAACTTTATTAATTCTAAACCTAAATGCCAGCAGCGGACGCTAATTCCCTTTTATTTTTGAGGTCTGTGACGGTCAGAATCGTTACTTAATGACCGTAAATAAACTCCCCCATGCTTATCCTTTGCTGGTCCCTGAGCAAAATTAAGACTTAGGCTCGGTGGATTAGGAGTTGCTACCATGTTCTATTTCTCTAAGGTACCATGCCTACAACCAAGTATTCTACCTTGAATTGAATAAGTTGGCAATGGCAATCTAACCCATATTACCTTAGTCCTCATGGGAGCTTTGGCTTCACTTTGTCTTGGGCGATTGAGAAACAGAACGGTAGATGAGAGTGCTATTTCTCTTACTTCTTGTTCCACTTTCGTCCGGAGATTTTTTAAAAGTTTTGGAAAAGCGAAAGGGAGAGTTCCTCGAATGATACTCTCGTATCACTCAAATGTGTATAGTTCCTTACCAAGGTATTGTGCACTCTTTCCACCTACTTCTACTAAGCTCATCTGGAGCTCAAGGTAGGGAAAATCATGAGGCATACTTGCATAAATTATTTTGTAAAGTCAAAAATGATATCCTAGTAGAATTCTAATCATACAATCACGACCAAGCTTGTGCATAATTATTTGGTGGAAATATAGATGGTAGAAAGGAAAATGAATGACTCTTTTTTGTATGGTCCTCTCCCTCTCTTATTTTATTTCGAGATCATGGCCATGAGCACACTTTTCTTTTCTTTTTTCTTCTTTTTTTGTCATCATGTTCAAGAAGAATTGTTTATCCTTTTGTAAGTATCATGAAAATTTTCAAATATTTTTGCATGCACTCTTTTTTCTTGGCTCATGTCTCTCTTGGCAAGGATATGAGGATAGAAGGCCATAATAATTTTTGGAGTCTTTATTTGGTGGATGCAAACTTCCGGGATAGAAGTTGGCATATGGAATGGAATGAAATATTTTTGCGGCTAAACCTCTAGTGTACAGGGATAACATTTTTTTATGGTGGATACTTTAGACCACGAAAGCATGAAGAGATTTTAACATGGGTCTAACTACTGACCAAACTCAAATTGATAACAAGTAGCATATGTAGGGGATAATTCATTTATGATCGACATATGGCTCTGGTAGGAATGTATCATCATTTGAGAAGCTCAACCATTTTTGAATTTTTTTTGAAAAATAAATTCTCCGGACTTTGGTTTCACTTGGAATATGATCATAGTTACTCTACTCTTACCATCTCATATTTCATAAGCAACCTAGACTTAGATCATGCACTTGCTACCCATAAGTCTTCAAGTTCATGGTGTCATACCTAAGCCAACAAACTCAAAACTTGGAGAATGCTAAGTTGTAAACTGGGCACATAAGAGAATTAAAACAGAGCAACTATTCATCATATCCAAAAATGGGGAATTAACATTCCTACCAAGCATACCTACATTATTATATTTTTTGGTATTTTTAATTTTTAGTTTTTTTTATTTTCTTTTTTTAGATGCAATGGAAAGAAAGAAATAAAACAAAGGGGATATGGGGTACCTCCCCAAGCTTGTTCTTTTACTTACGGACCGCGATAGGGATTAAACCCTTGTGACCGAAAGTATGCCGGCATGTCGATTGGCTCTCGCTGCAGATTGGAGTTGATCTCCGGAGCTGATCAGCGGTCTGCTATTGCCACGATTGGCCTGGTCCTGCCACCGCTCGAGTACCTTGGTGTAACATCCGAAAATCGAAGAAACCGAAATCGGAACGTAAAATCGAACTTTCAAAACCTTCGCTTGTTGCTTCTTCTCGGGTTTGTTGCTTCTTATTTGCCGCTCGTTGCATAAATTTAGACGTGATCAATTTCCCTTTCGGTGTTTTTGGATAATTTTGAGTTGTCAAAATGGAGGTGCGAAAGCCGCATCGGGGTTTTAAAAGAAAATCGGGAAAGCGCGGATTTATGAAAACGCGTTTTGGGAAATATAAAACAAAAATTTTGGTTGGGAGAAGATAAATTAAGACACAAAATAAATAATAAAATTCTCGGAGTCGTACTCGAAATCCGGAAAGTTTTGGAAAAATATAGGAGAGGATATTGAAATTTGAAAAAAAGGGGATTTTAAAATAAATAAATATGAAAAATATTGTGGGAAAATAAAAGTGGAGAAAAGTTGAAAATATTGTGTTAAAAAATATTTTGGAATTAGAGGAATTTATTTTGGAATTTTTAGAAGAAAGAAAAATAGAAATGGAAAATTAAAATGGAAAATCGGGAAAAATCGGAAATGGCACTGTTCATTGCGCGCCAAGTGTTCGACGCCGTACATATCGTACCGGCCCGCCCACGCGCGCGGCACGCGCCGCGCGCGCGCGCGCGCGCCGGCCCCTACCCCGCGCGCGCCGCGCGTCGCGTGGCCGCCGCGCGCGCCGCGCGCGCGCCACGCGCCGCGCGTGCACCCACAGCCCGGACCCGCGCCGCCGCCCCAGCCGCGCCGCCCGCCGTACCGGCCCCGCACCCGCGCACCGCGCGCTCGCCGCCACGCGCCGTGCCGCGCCTGGCCCCACGCCGTGCGTGCCCGCGTGCCGGACCCCGCCGCGTCGCGCCCGCGTACCGGGCCGACCCCGCACGTCGCCGCGTGTCTCCACCCCGTGCCGCGCCACGCCGGCCCTCCCCACTCCACCGCGCGCGCCGGCGCCGCCTCGGCCGCGCCTATAAAAGGCGGCGCCCGCCCTTTGTGCCGCACCACCGCCGTTTCCTCCCTCTCCCGGCGCCGCCGCCGCCCTAACCACCGGAGCCGTCGCCGCCGTGCGCAAACTCCCTCCGTGCCCCACTGCTCCTCCCGAGGCCGCCGTCGCCGTAAACCCCTTCTCCGCCCTTTTGTCGCGCTGCCGCCGCCTGCTTTGGCCGGACACCGGTCGAACAGGTTGGCGGCCAATGAATAGTGCCAAGAGAAAAGAAAAGAAAAAAATAAAAATACGGAAAAATTAGGAAAATTTTTAGAAAATTTGGGAAAATATTTTGGGTAGACTTGAGTAAAATTTTGGGCAAAAATAAATGATTTTCTTGTATGTTTTCTCGTGCAAAGTTTGAAAATCGAAATCGGGGTTTTCTGGAATTTCGTTTCGCGTCGTTTTTAAATCCGGACTTCGTTTAATTCTTTCTCTCCATTTAAATAAGTTTCTCTGTTGTGCTCAAGCTTTCAAAACCTCGAGCACGAATTCCTCCGCGGGCATTTCTAAACACAATTTCTCAAATAATTGCGATCGACGTCTTTACAAAAACCCTAGGACATCGACTCGATTCCCAAAACTCGGATTTTTCCTAAGCGACCCTTGTCCTAACTCAAGTAGAATTTTAGGCAAAACCTTTGGAGTTGTTTTCATTGCTTTTATGGTTCTTTTCGATCTCTCGGTATTTTATTGAATTCTAATTGAATTCAATTGATCTTTCGCACGTACGGGTAGCACCTGAAGAAACCGGCATCGACCCCGTCGAAGATATCACCCCTCAAACGTGCGAGCAAGGCAAGTCATCACACTCTTTGAACATATTGATCCTACTTTGTGAAATGATGTTGATTTCAAATTACAAATTGCATGCTTTACACAAACAGTACCTATGCTTGATATACCCTGCTTTGATATTGATCACCATTAGAATTTATCCTTTGTAACCTTCGATGTGATATGACCGGAGGATAACTTGGTAAAAATGCTTAGCCCCGCTTACACTAGATCCCTGCATACTCATGATTTTGCAAGAAAGATTTGTGCTCGGGCAACTACCTTAGGGAGGTAGTTGAAATACGGCTGTGGAGACATGAGCGCCACATGGCCATGAGAATGTTGAACTAAGCTTGATGAAAATTGAAAACGCTATACAAATGTTTTAGACTGGGCGGCCGGATGATTTGGGTGGATTCCGGAAAAGGCAAGTGCCGACCACGGTCAATTAAGGACCGAGCCATGAGATAGCCGGAAACGAGCCAGTACAACCGTACTTCTCGAATGGGTATAGACCTAGCCGACTAGATAGCCGAGCGGAGCGTATCCTTGCATAGATGGTTCTCTATGATGTGGCTTATGTGTTGAGAATGAGGCTGCGACCTTTGTTGGGAATGGTGGAATTAAATAGATATTAATTAAACTTAAAGATTGAGGAAGTTTTCCCTTATCCCGGGTGCGCCGAACTCGTCTCACCGCTACAAAAGGACGGCTAGAGTGCATGAGGGCTTAAGTTCATGGAGCGGGTACTGCCAAAGCAAGGTTATCGAAAGGCTTTGCCGTGACCGTCTCATGAGTTGGGACGTAGGCTCATTTGTTGGGCTGTCGCGGAGTACGGGTAAAGTGTACATCCACTGCAGTGTGAGTGAATCAATCTATTCGAATAGCCGTGCTCGCGGATATCGAGCATCGTGACAAGACTTTCGCTTGGCTAGACTTTAAACTTAAAACTGTTGGGATGGGTTTGCATGATGATTTCATTCGCTGGTGGATCAACTTCTCGAGATGCGAGAAGGGGTGGGTTCCCCGGAAAATCATGACGAATCGGAGGCGGGAAGCCATCCTTGGGATCACGATGGATGGTAGACAGAACCGTCGCCGGATTAATGAACTATGGAATTAAAACTTGTTTAGGCTAGTTGTTAGGCCTGTGAAAAGAATTGTGAAAATTGGCTTTATGCAAAGGAAACTCCAGCCATTCCTTGAATAACCTTATCATGTGCATCAATTCCGTGTTGGCTTGCTGAGTACGGTTGGTACTCACCCTTGCTATACGCACAAACCTTCAGGTGATGGAAATGAAGAGCCGGAGGACCCATACGCGTACTACCGGGAGGGTGAAGGAACCGATGGTGCATACTAGATCTTAGCTCCGGTCGTTGCCTGTGGCAAATGACAAGCCGCTGCCTCTATTCCGCTGCCGTATCTAAACTCTGTTTTTGTGTTGTATTCGGACCATAAGGTCCTGTGGGTTGAACATTGCCTTCGGGCCTATGGTTGTAATAATGTTGATGTAAGACTATTCGTGCATGTGCACCTGATTATCCAGTGCTGTATTCGTGGGTACCAACTACTCGATCCATGGAAATGGTACTATGAACACGAAAGATTCCCGTCTCAAAAATGGGGGTCCACAGAGCTGGTATCAGAGCCATGCGACCGTAGGCTAAGACCAAATGGCGCCCTACCCTTGACTAGTTGGCTAAAGGGAAATATCCCTACATAGGATCATTTTTAAACTATTATTTCCGAAAATACAAATATACCTTTTCTACATCTGTATTTCCTTTTATTTACCAAATGATTATAACAATAGCTCTCTCCCTCTAACCCTAAGTTGCCTTCAAAAGCAGATGTCGAACCATGACAGAGCCTGGGAGATCACTATCCCACGAGACGAGGGGTTTGTGGCACAGCTTCAGTCCCTGCTGTGGTGTTTGAGATACCCGGAACCACCCACCTACCAAATCAAAAGGCATGGCTCCGAAGGATATCCAGCATGAGAGGCGGCCGTTTCCGTGGAAGCCCGCATGGGAAGTGAAACATCTTTCTGCTTCCACACCCGCTACCACCGGGATTTAGCGGAGGCAGCCATCCAAGATGCGGCCCGCGAAGCATTTCTTCGCCTTAATGCGATACATCGTGCCGAACTCACGGTGACAGAGTTCGTGCACCATCCCTATCGCGAGGAAGGCAACCCAGTTTGCACCGTGGAGGACACCCCCTGCTGCTACAACCCGATGGTCACACGTCTATCACGTTGGGCGGAGACGGCAGATGACTGCTACGAAGAGGCCTTGCTTGAGATCAACGACAAGTAGTCACGCCTCAATGATCTGGTCGAGAGCCACCAGGGCTGTGGGGATCAGATAAACATGCTACAAACTCAGCTGCAAGCCAATGGTGCCCAATATGAGCAACTCTCGGACCGCTACATGGCCCGTGGGGAAGCCCTGGTAGAGCTGGAGGAGCAGCTGCGCACTGGCCCTGTCCACGCTGCAGGTACTTCCACCGAGATTGTACCAACACCTCCTGCTCCTGTGTTCGACCACTATTACCTTATGACTCCAGCATGCTTGGATACCTTTCAAGCCATGATGGAGCAAGCTTTTATGTTGAGCACAGAGCCTGCGCCATACCTGATAGACCCCACTGCTGCCACGTCCATGGGACCCACCTCGCGCTCCGTAGCAGTGCCATCCGAGCCTGGATCGGGAGAGGAGAACACCATCCAGATCCACACCGACTCGGAGTCTGAGGCGGAACCTATGGAGGTCAAATGGGAGTCCAGCGACACCGATCCAATGGAGGAGGAAGCTCCCACTCGTCGCCTGACTCACACTGGAGGCCCCCTCACCCGCCAGACCGCTCGCAAGAGTACGCGGCCACCGAGCAGGAAGATTCGGCATGACTCCGAGGCCACCACCTCCGAGCCATGGGGACTCCGATTTGCTTCAGCAGCGGACCACCCATTTCCCGCACCTTGCTCTTGCGGATGGTTGGACGACTAGGCGGGAGGACCACCCCAGCTTGATCTCGCTCTGGACGACTCGGCAGCAAGGACCACACTCTATTCCCCCATAACTAGTTAATGCAGTAAGACAATGTAGTTGTCGTGACATGAAGGACTGTGCCTGTACAGTCCGTGTGCCCCTTTTTATGTAATATGATGGACCTAAGTATCGCTTGTAGTATCCTAATTAATGAGCTTGTTATTATTTACCATCCTTGTCAAATGAAGATCATTTAAAAACAACTTGAAGAAAAATCCCCTAGGAACCATGACCTTAACAGGTCCGATCTCTTAATTCATCTATCTTCTTCAGATGGCGCATCGCCGCAGAGCCGCAGCAACCAACGAGAACCCGCCGGAACCCAACCCCTCCACTCTGGCGGAGGTTATGGCTTTACAGACCCAGCTACTCCAAGCAATTGCCAACAACCAGGGAAGTCGAGAAGGATCAAGTTTAGCAGAGTTCATGCGAGCTAAGCCACCAACCTTCTCCACGGCCGAAGAACCCATGGATGCCGAGGACTGGCCGAGGGTGATCGAGAAAAAGCTAACTCTCGTCCGAGTTCGAGAAGCGATAGAGTTTTCTTCGCCACTAACCAGCTAGAGGGTCCCGCAAGTGACTAGTGGGACACCTACAAGGAAACACGAGCTGAGGATGCCGGAGAACCGACATGGGAAGAATTCACGGCTGCGTTCCGTGAGAATTTCGTGCCAGCTGCAGTTATGAGGATGAAGAAAAACGAGTTCCGCAGGCTGCGTCAAGGAAACACCTCAGTACAAGAGTATCTGAACAAGTTTACCTAGCTTCCCCGTTACGCCACAAGTGACCTGACAGACGAGGAAGAGAAGATGGATAAATTCATCGAGGGACTAAATGACGAGCTGAGAGGACCGATGATCGGACAGGACCACACCAGTTTCCAAAGCCTCATCAACAAGGTCGTTCGGCTTGAACACGACCAAAAGATGGTAGAAAATAACCGCAAAAGGATGCTCGCTATGGCTCGCCCATTTCAGGGAACGCCACAACGTCCCAAGGGAGCCACCCCGTCTGGATGGAAGCCAAGCGTTCCGGCAACCGGTCATTCCCCCGCTCCTGACCATGTCAGCAGGCCAGCTACACCTCAGCTTCGTACGCCAACGCCAACCCTAGCTGCTCCAGGGAGAAGGAATGTGAGCTGCTTCAATTGTGGAGAATTCGGGCACTACTCCAATAGCTGCCCAACACCACGCAACACCCCTGTGCGCACCGGCGCCAATGCAACGCCCGTCCGAGGAACCCCTACCCCTGCCGTGGGACGCGGTCTGTTCAGGACCCCGCTACACAACGAGGCTGCCACCGGGTTTCGACATGGCCAGGTGAATCATGTGCGGGCTGAAGAAGCTCAGGAGGACCAGAGCGTACTGATGGGTATGTTTTCTATCAACTCTACCCCAGTTAAAGTCTTATTTGATTCTGGAGCCTCGCATTCATTCATATCTTCCCAAGTAAGCAAACAACACCACCTACACCAAGTAGCACTTAAGAGGCCTATGTTGGTACACTCACCTGGGGGAGACATAACCGCACCCCATGCTTGCATCAATGTGCCCATACGGATTAGAGACGTGGTATTTCTTTCAAACCTTATGGTGCTATCACCCCAAACCATTGATGTCATACTCGGGATGGATTGGTTGACCAAGAATAATGGAATCATAGACTGCAGTCGAAGGGAAGTCACGGTATCCACCCCCTGGGGATCACCGATGAGCATAACTATGGATCAAAATCCAAAGCTATGCGAACAAGCTGCGGGAATATTCACCATGCTACCTCTAGGCGGAATGCCGTAGTACAAGAATACCCGGACGTGTTTCCCGAGGAATTGCCGGAATGCCCCGGATCGCGACATAGAGTTTATCATCGACCTAATGCACGGTACTGCCCCCATATCCAAGAGACCTTATCGAATGCCGGCCAACGAGTTAGAGGAACTCAAGAAGCAAATCAGAGAACTACAAGAGAAGGGATTTGTACGCCCCAGTTCTTCTCCCTTGGGAGCCCCAGTACTTTTCGTCAAGAAGAAGGATGGGAGTATGAGGATGTGCGTGGACTACCGATCGTTGAATGAAGTGACTATCAAAAATAAGTACCCATTACCTCGAATCGATGACCTATTCGATCAACTTAAGGGTGCGCAAGTGTTCTCAAAGATTGATCTTCGGTCAGGATATCATCAGTTGAAGATTAGAGCTGGAGATATTCCTAAGACGGCGTTCTCTACACGTTACGGCTTATACGAGTTCACAGTAATGTCCTTTGGATTGACCAATGCCCCGGCATATTTTATGGATCTGATGAACAAGGTATTCATGGAATACCTGGACAAATTCATAGTGGTATTCATCGACGATATACTTATCTACTCCAAGAACGATGAGGAACATGTGGAGCATCTACGGCTGGTACTGGAAAAACTACGAGAGCACCAGCTGTATGTAAAGTTCAGCAAATGCGAGTTCTGGCTCAAGGAAGTCGCTTTTCTTGGCCACGTAGTTTCAGCCGGAGGAGTAGCGGTAGACCCCGCCAAGGTCGAAGCCGTCACGGAATGGAAGGCCCCCAAGTCAGTGATGGAAGTTCGGAGTTTCTTGGGCTTGGCCGGTTATTATCGACGGTTCATCGAAGGGTTTTCCACCGTAGCCTGACCTATGACTCAACTTCTGAAGAAGGAAAAGAAGTTTGAGTGGAACGAGAAGTGTCAAAAAGCTTTCGACCAACTAAAAGAAAAGTTAACCACCGCCCCAATCTTAACCTTACCTGACAACCGGAAGGATTTCGTGATGTATTGTGATGCGTCTCGACAAGGACTAGGAGGCGTGTTAATGCAGGATGGGAAGGTCGTAGCATATGCCTCGCGACAGTTACGATCCCACGAGGAGAATTATCCCACCCACGAGCTGGAACTAGCGGCGGTTGTTCACGCATTGAAGATCTGGAGACACTATATGATCGGGAACCACTGTGATGTGTATACCGATCACAAGAGCTTAAAATATTTCTTTACTCAGCTGATCTCAACCTACGACAAAGACGATGGTTGGAGTTGATCAAGGATTACGATCTAGGAATCCATTACCATCCCGGCAAGGAAAATGTAGTGGTCGATGCGGCGAGCCGCAAAGCCCAATGCAACCACATGGGATTGGGAGGTATGGCCGTGAGCTCCAAGAAGAAATGGCTCGACTTAATCGCACCTCGATTCCTCACGGAGAAGTGAACTCACTGGAAATCCAACCTCTTCGAGGACTCGGATAGAAGAAGCCCAAAAGGGAATGAGAAAACCCGGAAATCAAGGAACGCATGGCGCCGGGCGCGCTAAGGAGTTTTCGGTAGACGACAAGGGAATCTGTGGTACAAGAAAAGAATCTGCGTACACGAACGAGGAGGTTTGAGAGGGTTGATCTTAAAAGAAGCTCACGAATCGGCATATTCGTTACATCCCGGAAGCACGAAAATGTACCAGGATTTGAAGGGAGAATACTGGTGGCCCAATATGAAGAGAGATGTAGCCGAATACGTAGTCGTGTGCGATGTGTGCCAAAGGGTGAAAGCCGAGCATCAACGACCAGCAGGCTTGCTGCAGTCACTCAAGATTCCCGAATGGAAATGGGACGAGATAGGCATGGATATCATAGTGGGACTACCCAAAAAACTAACTACAACAATGCCAAGCTAGCGGAACTATACACGAGTAGGATTGTATGTCTCCACGGTGTACCGAAGAGGATTATATCGGATCGTGGTACCCAATTCACGTCTCATTTTTGGAGCAAAGTCCACGAGGCACTCGGAAGTCACCTTGCCTTCAGTACCGCTTACCACCCACAGACTGACGGACAGACTGAAAGGACGAATCAGGTACTAGAAGATATGCTGAGAGCCTGTGCGTTGGATTTCACCAAGGATTGGGAGAAATGTTTGCCGTACGCCGAGTTCTCCTACAACAATAGCTATCAAGCCAGTCTGAAGATGTCACCAAACGAAGCCTTATTTGGTCGCCGATGCCGAACCCCATTAATGTGGTCAGAAACCGGTGAACGAACCGTATTCGGGCCTGACATAATCAAAGAGGCCGAGGAAAAAGTTCGCCTAATCCGGGACCGATTACAAGCTGCTCAATCACGACAAAAGAGCTACGCGGACACCCGCCGAAGAGAATTAGAGTTTAAAGAAGGTGACTACGTGTATCTAAAGGTCTCACCACTACGGGGAACTCAGAGGTTCAAAGTCAAAGGGAAACTCGCACCAAGATACGTGGGCCCATTCCTGATAAACGCTAGGAGAGGTGAAGTGGCCTACCAGTTGGAACTGCCCGAGAACCTCTCCGATGTCCACCCCGTATTCCACGTATCGCAGCTGAAGAAATGTTTGCGGGTACCGGAAGAGCAAGCCCCGTTAGAAACCATCCATGTCCACAGTGATCTTACCTACCCGGAGCATCCAATCAAGATACTAGACGAGGCAGAAAAGAAGACACGGACCAAGTCATGGCGCATGTACAAAGTACAATGGAGCAATCACACGGAAGAAGAGGCTACCGGGAGAGCGAAGAGTTCCCGAGGACGAATACCCACACCTACTCGCAGCCGGTAAGAAATCTCGGCGACGAGATTTATTGTTAGGGGGTAGGTTTGTAACATCCCGAAAATCGAAGAAACCGAAATCGGAACGTAAAAATCGGAACTTTCAAAAACCTTCGCTTGTTGCTTCTTCTCGGGTTTGTTGCTTCTTATTTGCCAGCTCAGTTGCATAAATTTAGACGTGATCAATTTCCCTTTCGGTGTTTTTGGATAATTTGGAGTTGTCAAAATGGAGGTGCGAAAGCCGCATCAGGGTTTTTAAAAAGGAAATCGGGGAAAGCGCGGATTTATGAAAACGCGTTTTGGGAAATATAAAACAAAATTTTTGGTTGGGAGAAGATAAATTAAGACACAAAATAAATAATAAAATTCTCGGGAGTCGTACTCGAAATCCGGGAAAGTTTTGGAAAAATATAGGAGAGGATATTGAAATTTGAAAAAAGGGGATTTTAAAATAAATAAATATGAAAAATATTGTGGGAAAATAAAAGTGGAGAAAAGTTGAAAATATTGTGTTAAAAATTACTTTGGAATTAGAGGAATTTATTTTGGAATTTTTAGAAGAAAGAAAAATAGAAAAGGAAAATTAAAATGGAAAATCGGGAAAAATCGAAAATGGCACTGTTCATTGCGCGCCAAGTGTTCGACGCCGTACATATCGCACCGGCCCGCCCGTGCGCGCCGCGCGTGCACCCGACCGCGCCACCGCGCGCGCCGCGCCGCTGCGCACGCCCGCCCGTACCGGCCCGCACCGCACCGCGCGCCGCCGCCACGCGCCATGCCGCGCCGGGCCCCCCCGTGCGCGCCCGCGTGCGCGGACCCCGCCCGCGCGCACGCCTCGGCCGCCGCGTCGCGCCCGCCGTGCACGGGCCGACCCCGCACGTCGCGGCGTGTCTCCACCCGTGCCGCGCCACGCCGGCCCTCTCCACTCCACCCGCGCCGCGCCGGCGCGCCTCGCCCACGCCTGTAAAAGGCGGCGCCCGCCCTTGTGCCGCACCACCACCGTTTCCTCCCCTCTCCCGAGCGCCGCCGCCGCCGCCGCCTAACCACCGGAGCCGTCGCCGCCGTGCGCAAACTCTCCTCCGTCCCCACTGCTCCTCCCGAGGCCGCCGTCGCCGGTAAACCCCTTCTCCGCCCTTTTGTCGCTGCCGCCGCCTATGTTTCGGCCGGACACCGGTCGAACAGGTTGGCGGCCAATGAATAGTGACAAGAGAAAAAAGAAAAGAAAAAAAGAAAAATAGGGAAAAATTAGGAAAAATTTTAGAAAATTTGGGAAAATATTTTGGGTAGACTTGAGTAAAATTTTGGGCAAAAATAAATGATTTTCTTGTATGTTTTCTCAGTGCAAAGTTTGAAAATCGAAATCGGGTTTTTCCGGAATTTCGTTACGCGTCGTTTTTAAATCCGGACTTCGTTTAATTCTTTCTCTACATTTAAATAAGTTTCTCTGTTGTGCTCAAGCTTTCAAAACCTCGAGCACGAATTCCTCCGCGGGCATTTCTAAACACAATTTCTCAAATAATTGCGATCGACGTCTTTACAAAAACCCTAGGACATCGACTCGATTCCCAAAACTCGGATTTTTCCTAAGCAACCCTTGTCCTAACTCAAGTAGAATTTTAGGCAAAACCTTTGGAGTTGTTTTCATGGCTTTTATGGTTCTTTTCGATCTCTCGGTATTTTATTGAATTCTAATTGAATTCAATTGATCTTTCGCACGTACGGGTAGCACTGAAGAAACCGGCATCGACCCCGTCAAAGATACCACCCCTCAAACGTGCGAGCAAGGCAAGTCATCACACTCTTTGAACATATTGATCCTACTTTGTGAAATGATGTTGATTTCAAATTACAAATTGCATGCTTTACACAAACAGTACCTATGCTTGATATACCCTGCTTTGATATTGATCACCATTAGAATTTATCCTTTGTAACCTTCGATGTGATATGACCGGAGGATAACTTCGGTAAAAATGCTTAGCCCTGCTTACACTAGATCCCTGCATACTCATGATTTTGCAAGAAAGATTTGTGCTCGGGCAACTACCTTAGGGGAGGTAGTTGAAATACGGCCTGTGGAGACATGAGCGCCACATGGCCATGAGAATGTTGAACTAAGCTTGATGAAAATTGAAAACGCTATACAAATGTTTTAGACTGGGGCGGCCGGATGATTTGGGTGGATTCCGGAAAAGGCAAGTGCCGACCCTGTCAATTAAGGACCGAGCCATGAGATAGCGGAAACGAGCCGTACAACCGTACTTCTCGAATGGGTATAGACCTAGCTGACTAGATAGCCGAGCGGAGGCAGTATCCTTGCATAGATGGTTCTCTATGATGTGGCTTATGTGTTGAGAATGAGGCTGCGGCCTTTGTTGGGAATGGTGGAATTAAATAGATATTAATTAAACTTAAAGATTGAGGAAGTTTTCCCTTATCCCGGGTGCGCCGAACTCGTCTCACCGCTACAAAAGGACGGCTAGAGTGCATGAGGGCTTAAGTTCATGGAGCGGGTACGCCAAAGCAAGGTTATCGAAAGGCTTTGCCGTGACCGTCTCATGAGTTGGGACGTAGGCTCATTTGTTGGGCGTCGCGGAGTACGGTAAAGTGTACATCCACCGCAGTGTGAGTGAATCAATCTATTCGAATAGCCGTGCTCGCGGATATCGAGCATCGTGACAAGACTTTCGCTTGGCTAGACTTTAAACTTAAAACTGTTTGGATGGGTTTGCATGATGATTTCATTCGCTGGTGGATCAACTTCTCGAGATGCGAGAAGGGGTGGGTTCCCAGAAAATCATGACGAATCGGAGGCGGGAAGCCATCCTTGGGATCACGATGGATGGTAGACGTAACCGTCGCCGGATTAATGAACTATGGAATTAAAACTTGTTTAGGCTAGTTGTTAGGCCTCGTGAAAAGAATTGTGAAAATTGGCTTTATGCAAAGGAAACTCCAGCCATTCCTTGAATAACCTTATCATGTGCATCAATACCGTGTTGGCTTGCTGAGTACGGTTGGTACTCACCCTTGCTATACGCACAAACCTTCAGCTGATGGAAATGAAGAGCCGGAGGACCCATACGCGTACTACCAGGAGGGTGAAGGAACTGATGGTGCGTACTAGATCTTAGCTCCGGTCGTTGCCTGTGGCAAATGACAAGCCGCTGCCTCTATTCCGCTGCCGTATCTAAACTCTGTTTTTTGTGTTGTATTCGGACCATAAGGTCCTGTGGGTTGAACATTGCCTTCGGGCCTATGGTTGTAATAATGTTGATGTAAGACTATTCGTGCATGTGCACCTGATTATCCAGTGCTGTATTCGTGGGTACCAACTACTCGATCCATGGAAATGGTACTATGAACACGAAAGATTCCCGTCTCAAAAACGGGGGTCCACACTTGGACATGCTGATGAGGCTGATGAAGTTCACCTTGCATCTCCACAGTCCTCATGTCCAATGTTCCCAGTTGTTCAGTGATTTCTGCGTATTGTTGGCTACGAAAACCTCGTGCTGAGAACGAACGTGGAACTCCATACGATGGAGGCAAACCACTGGAGCTTGACGATCCGTGGCTTGTTCATGGTGCCAGCCGGGTGTTGATGAGAAATTCGATTCCCACGCAGTGGCCTGAGAGATTTGCTTTACTCTAGTGCAAGTCCAAATTGATCGCCTCTAGTGAATTGTGGGCGTGCCAGTTGGTTTGATCCTGTAACCAACAAGAAACAAGAAATAGGCATTAAGTTGGAATTAGATCCTACCAGATCGGCTGAAAACATCAATAAACATATAATTGTTATTCCAAAGCACCTTTAAACCAAGTGACTGGGATAGATTGGCTATGCTGAGACAGTATAAATCACTTAGGCTAGAAGCACATTAGGATAATAATTACCTGCATTGATAACCTAGCCGATACTGCAGATCTAATGTGAATCGGCTAATACTCCGATTCATTTTATAAAAACATATTAATCCAATCTAAATGCGCTAAGCCTAGATCAATCGGCTGTCAGCATAACTTGACAGATTGATATCGGCTTAGGGCATTTAACAGAGTAAGATCTTAATATAAAAGGCAGTTTTAATATATATAATAGCAGTTAAAACTAAAAGATAGCCAAAACAGATAAGACTGGCTGAAACTCCAGCGTTGTCTCTAATGATAAATATTAAACTAAACAGATCTTAATAGTTCTAAGAGCGACTTAATAGGTCGATTAGATGCGGCATTAAGTAGAAAAAAGAAATATCAGATCTGCATGAGTCAATGTGAATCCTTCGAGACGGTAGACACGACATATAATCCAGTTCAACCCCTAGATCTAGCCCCATCGGCTGCTGTTTTCAGAAGGAAACCGGCCGATTGCTGGATAAATCTAGGCATTGCTCTAGATTATAGGCCGTGTATGATAAATTGTGTAGTTTATAACATCAGAAGCACTAGTTCCTATGATACAAACCACTAATGACAAGGAATTACCTTGTTCGGAGATCAAGACCGATGCAGCCCGAGCAAGAGCAAGAACTCGTCTGAAATAAAAAGGGTGGTGATGCGCCGATGTTTGTATTGATTGTGTATTGGTTTTTTTATTTACAAAGAGCCCTCGGGTCTTATTTATACCCAGGCATAACAATATCCGTGTAGAACACTTTTTCTACCTTATCTACTATTTACAGTACGACAATATCTCGGGACGCAGTCCCATGGCGCAGTACAAAAGGAATATCTAATAACTTCCTAATTTACAGATACAATTGCCGTTAGTGGACCTTATCCATAGATGGCAATATCTTTAACGCACAACTTGGAGACCGAATCCAACACTTCATCTTCAAGTTTCCTTTTGGGACTGGCTCCACTTCTATCTCAACTCGGAATCGGCTATCGGCTAACTTGGTCCGATTCAGCCTTAGCCGCTGGGTTCCACAGCCGATTCGGACTCAGCCGACACGGCCTCTGTCTCTCCATAGATTGCGCTCCTGATCCGATTTCGCTTCAATCTTAGCCCTGAACTCGAGGATTTGGTTACCAATTTGGTCGTTAACACATGCCCCCCAAGTCCGTGATATGATAGTATTGCGGATTTGACGTTGTTTCGAACTCCCGTGCAACTCTAGGTTAAATCTGTTTCGGCTGTCACGAAAAACTCTTTAAATAACACCCGCCTTGCGCTGAACCAAGCCACGCTGTCACTTTTGCAACCTCAAGCCCTAGCCAGAAAAAACCTTTTTGTCTCCTCGGCAACCCTGTCGAAACTGAAGCGTGACCTCACCGGCGAACCCTTCTGCGGCGGCGATCCCCTCCATTGATGGCGTCTTCAAGCCCTCGCTCCGACACGGCCCAAGAGGAATACCCTGAGGTAAGTTCCATCGACTGTAGCCCCTTATTCCTTGCAATTTGGCCTTTTACCTTCTATAATCTTGTCCTTCTATCCTTTCATTTGTAGCACCTCGCTCACCAAATCGCCATCCCAGACCTTCTTAGTCCGAATCAATTCTTATTAGGGCCGATCGGCAACTTGGACCCCAGTGAATTCATTAACGCCGAAACAAACTGGATACCCTTTAGGTTTTCCACCCCTGATCTGGCCCATTGGTCTGGTGCTTTCAAGTCTTGGCCTTCAACAGACAAATCGTGGCCGACCTGGTACATAAGGATGTCGGCTAGGCAACAAACTCATTGGACTGAGCTAGGTATAAGCTAGTGCCTAGCTTTGACAATAGTCGACATGCCCAAGGATGAGCCCCTCCTATCGGCTGTAACTTACTTCTGGTTGGATACACTGAATGCATTCTTATTCTGACAAGGGCCGATGACACCAACTCTCTTGGATGTAGTAATGACCACAGGGCTAGACATAACCTCCACAGTTGACCCAGCCAGCCTCAACATCAAATGTACTCATAATTTCAAGACCAAGAGCATAGGAGGCTCGAGCGGCTTTATATCAATGAACATGAAAGATGGTCCGATCTCCGAGAGAGAACATGCAGCTTTCCTCCTAATGTGGTTGGAAAAATTTGTATTCTGCGGATCAAGCTACGGGCCGACTAGCAACTGGCAGCATGTAGTCGAAGCCCTAGTGAGCAAGAAACTAATCCCCTTAGGAAAATACTTGCTCGGTTATTTGTAGCAGATGCATCGGCTAGGCTGGCTTCTAAGCATGCTGTCAATACAGGGGGGCCCTGGTGGCTGCTGCAGCTATGGTTGAATCTTCACACATATCAAGTTGCAGAAAGGCCAGCTCCACTAGAAGCCGATTTCCCCCCCGATCTAGCCACGGTTCGAGGATGACGAAGAAGTAACCATCCGCCGATGCCTGTCTTATGGGGAAGCAGTGCCGACTTATCCTGGATCCAAGCTGACAGCCGATCATTTCAAAAACTGGTTCGACAACCTATATAGCAGCTTCCCAAGCAGCTCGAGGATATGGTTCGCCTATGAAGACTTTGACAAATTCGAACTCCCAAACGATCTTCGGCTAGACGAGCTTAACTCTGAAGAATATGAAAATCCGAGGGAGATTTATATATCGGCCATAACACCATGCATCTTCCCCGTCGGCATCCACCAAGGGCGCAACATCCAGAAGTCCTACAAGTTTTATCATCCGATGGTGGCCGCGAGACAACTTGGCATGGGCCAACTGCCGATCGGCCTCTATTATTCAGACAAGATCCAGGCCAGGGGCAAAATTGAAGGAGACATCATGATGCATCGGCTCCTCAACATCCCCGGTCCTCCTCTGGGTAGCATTGACAACATCGACTTGGCGGTGATGAGGACGACTGTCTTCAGCCGATGGTGAAATGAGTGGAAGTGACACTTGTTTCATCAATCGGCCTCGATGTACTTGACCATCGTCGATCTGGAGATGACCCCATCGGTAAGTGTCTTATCTTTTTAGTTCCCTTAGGCCATTACTCATATATTTGGCTAACCATGCTTCATTCTTTTGCAGACAACCGATGCTTTCCCCCCACACGCAAGCAACACACTAGTGGCAATCCTCTATGCTCCTGGCGTGCGGTCCAGCGGCTGCGGGCTGGCCACGTCGATCATCGGCTTCAACGCGCCGAAGGTAACGACACTCCTTCACGGCCAAACCCGTGAGCCGTTGCATCGGCAGAAGAGGGCAAAACAGTCGGCTGCTGCTACCCCGGCTGCAGAGAAAAAGAAACGGGCTTCAAAGAAGCCAAAACCAACTCCAGACTTGCCTCCAGTCGATCCCGATGTGGACGCAATTCTGGAAGAAGAAGTTAGGGACGAGGAGATGGGCCAGGCTGTCGACGCTGTTAGTGATATGCCCTAGAGGCAACATGGAGATGTTGGATATCACGTCAATGTTTATGTATTTATGAATAAAGTGTTATTCAGTTCCATGAAATAGACATCTTGTATTGATCAATAAGTACGTGACTTATTTACGAGACTCTTTATGTATGAATCTATTTCTAAACGATCCCGATCATATGTCATATTGTTGGAACAAATATGATTCTAAGATCGGCATGTTTATTGATTGATGATCATGTCTCATAGATCATGGGTATGAAGATACCAAATCAATAAACATGGACATATGTGTTGGAGAACACATTGTTGGATAGACCCACCATGAGACACTACAGGAATTAATGTGCCATTAGTTGGTCTCGGGTAGTGTTGGTACAAAGTCCTTAGACCTGAGATCACCATGGATTTCAACATGTGTAGTAGCCTACTTTGGGTCTACCAAACGCTATTCCGTAATCGGGTAGTTATAAAGGTAGTTTTCGGGTTTGCTATGAAACATGGAGTGGGATATGAGTGATCAAGATGGAATTTGCCCCTCCTTTGGAGAGATATCTCTGGGCCCCTTGAGGTAATGGATTATGGAAATGCATGGCCATGCTAAGTTGATTGAGGAGTCAATCAATGACGGATAATACAATACGGTTCGAGTGAATGGTTAAGCTATTGAAGGGATGGCACACATCTTGCCTATAGCTTAACGGTATCGTGAGGCAAAGGGATTTGTGTACACATTACAGGTTCGAGCCGATATTATATTCTTGTATACTATGGTGTCAATATGTGCTGCTAGGCGCCGTGATGGTGTCGGCTAAGTTGGACTCGAGCCGACGGTCGGCTAAGTTAGACTATAGCCGAAACCGAGTATACCGAACCTACGGGTCGCACGCTTAAGGGGATAAGAACGGGCATTCGAGTTGGATTCGGATACGGCTCGATCGGATAGTGATCCGATCGGATAGAGTCCTATGGGCTTACGACGTATGGGCAGCCAACTCGTGAGATTCGGATAGGATCCGATTCAAAATAGAGTCCGATCGGCCACTAGTCCCGATCGGCCAACTCTATATAAAGGAGGGAGGGTGGAGAGCTGCGGCACGTCAATTGCATCGCGTGCAACGAAGTCGCCGAGATCAATCTCCACGGAAACCCTCCCAACTTTCGAGCCAAACCCTAGCCTTGCATCGCGTGCTAGCACACGGGTGTACGGCGTTTTGTCCCCGGACGTGTGGATACCGGTAGAGGCGCCGCTACGTTGCGCGCCGTTGATCGGCTTCGGATCGGCTACGGCATCTGCGAATCGGCTGATTGGCGAATCGGCTGTCTCCGGAAATCGGCTACACTGTTCCGGATCGGATAGCCCGATTGGTCATTTCCATTGCACACTCCAATCGATAACGATCTATCGGCCCTTACTTGCAAGTGTTCTGGTTTGCGCGGTAGAAATTTTTGTTTTCGGCTAGCGTAGCTTCCGCGTAACCCTTCAGTGGTATCGAGCTAATCTTGCTTAGTTCGGGTTTTAGATTGGATCGGAACAAGTTTTGTGCACGGGTTGATTAGATCAATCGGTTTTACGGGATCGTTGAGGAGAGTTAATGGTAATTGCGCTCCTTGATAGTGTATCGGAATGGCGTAATGTGATTACATCAAAGCAATTTCCATATAACTCGGTTTGAGTTGGGTTCGAGATAGCGTTCCTTGATAGTGTATCCGAACGGTATAATGTGATTATGCCGAAGCTATCTCGTAGTCCGATCTTGTTAGCGCCTCACGCCTACGCAAACCATCTCCCTTGATAGTGTATTGGGACGGCATAATATGATTATGCCGACATGGTTTCCGTAAGCGAATTCATAGATTGGATCTATGAATTTCGTGTGGTGTTCCGGGCGCTGCCGTGTGCGTATCCCCTTATAGGTCGTCTCGATGCCGTAGCTCTGCGATAAGTAGAAAACGTTTCTACGCCTAACTTGTTTTTGCAGAGAATGCTTTCAGATGGTATGACCCTATTGTATGTATGAGATGCATGTGATGCATGTAATATTCTTTCATATGTGCAATCCCGTAATATTCTTTCATACGTGCAATGCTTGTAATATTCTTTCACGACTGCGAGTCGATGTAATCTTCAATTAGAGCTTCGTAGTAGTAGCTTAGTTTGAAGAAATCAAGCATCATGCACATTGGAAGATGGTGCCGAAGATGGAGATCCTCAACGCCGACATGGAGATGGAGATCACCATGTGAAGGGGGCCATACTATTTCACTATATGCTATTCTTCTTGCTTTCATATGTGATATGTTTGTTTGATAGGATAGCATCCCTCGCAAAATTAAGTAGTAATGATGCCCTTCCAAATGTTGCACCCGTCACCGTTATGCTCGTCAATGGTGGAGTGCACAAAAGCAGTGCCATTCTCTATCATAACACGAGGGGTATATGTCGACATATACATGCAGAACATTTGGTTTACTTAACAATGCTATCAAAACAGTTTTGGGCCTTGGGGCATAGGTTGGCGCCGGGCATGGAAATGCCACACCAACAACAAGAGTCACATAGAGATGTGATTAGCAAGGTGTTGCTTACCGATGTTACTAATTTTCTAGCGGTGATGCCAAAGCTCACTAGAAAATTAATTAACATGTGGATCTTGACCCAATACGTAACCTAGAGGAAGGTGGAAAATACGTAATGGGAGTCTAATGTTAAATTGTTTAACAATAGACATAGCATAAACATTGTGCAAAACTTTGCTTTTACATTTGTAGAATAAATGGCGGCTAATACTACACCAGTACCTTTAATTTGCGATCTATTCTCGAAAAGGAAAAATTAAATGGAACAAACTTTATGGATTGGTATCGCAACTTGAGAATTGTTCTCAAGCAAGAGCGTAAGGAGTACGTTCTTGAAGTACCCTATCCCGAGGATTTGCCAAATAATGCCACCGCAACGCACGGAGAGCTTACGAGAAGCACACTAATGATGCCCTAGATATAAGCTGTCTCATGCTTGCTATAATGTCCCCGAGCTTGAAGCAATATGAGAGCAGCGATGCTCACACTATTATTCGGGGACTACGTGACATGTTTGAGAACCATGCTCGGGCCGAGAGGTTCAACACCTCAAAGTCCTTGTTTGCGTGCGAGCTTGTTGAGGGAATCCCGTCGATCCGCATGTGATAAAAATGATTGGCTACATTGAGAGTCCGGAAAAACTAGGTTTTCCCCTTAGACAAGAGTTGGCTACGATGTGATTCTCCATTCGCTCCCTCAGAGCTTCGAGCCAGTCATATTGAATTATCACATGAACAATATGGATAGGACCTTGGCTGAATTGCATGGGATGCTAAAGATAGGCGAGGAGAGTATCTAGAAAAATGGTCATCATGTGATGATGATGCGAAGGCTAAGCGCAAACCACTGTCAAGAAGCTTTGCACCAAGAGGAAGTTAACTCCCGATGAGATCGCGAGTGCCTCTAATGCAAAGAAGGGCAAGAAGGGTCGGCGACATCGATGCCGTTTGCTTCTATTGCAAGGAGACAGCCACTGGAAGAGGACTGCAAGAAGTACATGGAGGATCTCAAAAAGAAGCAAAGTACGACTTACGCCGGTATTAATGTTATAGACATTAATCTTGCTACTTCACCTACGACTCTTGGGTATTTGATACCGGATCGGTAGCTCATATTTGCAAATCGTTGCGGGAATGAGAAGAAGTAGAGGATTGAGAAGGGGCGAGGTGAACTGCGCGTCGGCAATGGAGCAAGCGTTGCTACGTTCTTGTCGGCACGATACCACTTCATCTACCTTCGAGGATTAGTTTTGGAATTGAATAATTGTTATTGTGTTCCAACACTATGTCAAAACGTTATTTCCGCTTCATGTTTGCAAGCGAAAGGATATGATTTTAGATCAATGGACAATGGTTGTTCAATATATCTCGAGATATGTTCTATTTTCATGCTCCATTGGTGAATGGATTATACGTTTTGAATCTTGAAGCGTCTCCCATCTATAACATTAATACGTAAAGGCAACTCTCTAATGATATAAACCCCACGTTTATCGGCATTGTCGCTTAGGCCATATAAATAAGAAACGCATGGAGAAGCTCCATAAGGATGGATTGCTTCACTCTTTTGATTTTGAATCATTTGAGACATGTGAGTCTTGTTTACTTGGTAAGATGACAAAGGCACCTTTCACGGGACACGGTGAAAGAGCAAGTGACTTGTTGGCACTCATACATACGATGTATGTGGACCAATGAGCTCAACGGCCGAGAGGTGGTTATCGTCTTCGTTACCTTTACCGATGACTATAGTAGATATGGTTATATCTACTTAATGAGGCATAAGTCCGAATCCTTTGAAAAGTTCAAGGAATTCCGAATGAAGTACAGAATCATTTAGGGAAAACAATCAAGTTTCTACGATCGGATCGTGGAGGGGAATACTTGAGCCAAGAGTTTGGTAATCATCGAAAGATTGTGGAATTGTTCCACGTTGACTCCGCCAGGAACTCCACAATGGAACGGAGTGTCCGAACGGAGAAATCGCACCTTGTTGGACATGGTGCGGTCGATGATGAGCCAAAGTGATCTTCCGTTATCCTTACGGGGATATGCTCTTGAAACAGTGCGCTCACACTAAATAGAGTTCCATCTAAGTCGGTTGAAAAGACACCATATGAGATATGGACAGGGCAACCCCCTAGTTTGTCTTTTCTCAAAATTTGGGGATGTGAGGCTTATGTAAAACGTTTACGATCGACAAGCTCACACCCAAATCGACAAGTGCTTCTTTGTGGGATATCCTAAGGAAACTAAGGGATATTACTTTTATAATCGGAAACAAGGCAAAGTGTTTGTCGCCCGATATGGTGTCTCTTGGAGAAAGAGTTTCTTTCAAGAAGGGTTAGTGGGAGCAGGGTGCATCTTGAAGAAGTTCAAGAAACACCGAAAACGTTTCAGCGACCACGGAACCACAACAGGAGGAACAAAGTGTTGCGCCACCGTTGTAGATACACCAGCCCCACGGAGTACGAAAGATCACGTCGTGCGCCGACAGTACACAGTGCGGAACAACGTGATATATTGTTGTTGGACAACGATGAACCTAAGACCTATGAGGAAGCGATGGTGGGACCCGATTCCAACAAGTGGCTTGGAGCCATGAAATCCGAAATAGAATCCATGTACGACAATCAAGTTTGGAACTTGGTTGATCCACGATGGTGTCAAAACCATTGAGTGTAAATGGGTTTTTAAGAAAAGGCCGATATGGATGGAAATGTTCACATCTATAAGGCGCGATTGGTGGCGAAAGGTTTTAAACAGATTCAAGGAGTTGATTATGATGAAACCTTCTCGCCGTCGCAATGCTTAAATCTATTCGGATTATCCTAGCGATTGCTGCATATTTCGATTATGAGATATGGCGGATGGATGTCAAAACGACTTTCCTAAATGGAAACCTAAGCGAGGATGTATACATGATACAACCTCGGGGTTTTGTCGATCCGAGAATCACACGGAAAGATATGCAAGCTACGAAATGTATTTATGGATTGAAGCAAGCATCTCGGAGTTGGAATATTCGTTTTGATGAAGTAATCAAAGGGTTTGGTTTCATCAAAAATGAAGAAGAGGCCTCTGTTTACAAAAAGGTCGAGTGGGAGCGCAATTGTATTTCTAATCTTATATGTGGATGACATATTACGATTGGAAATGATATCCCTATGCTTGAATCCGTCAAGTCTTCATTGAAAAATAGTTTTCCATGAAAGACTTAGGGGAGGTAGAATATATATTGGGCATTCGGATCTATAGAGATAGATCCAAGAGGCTAATTGGATTAAGCCAAAGTACATACATTGACAAGGTGTTGAAAAGGTTCAACATGCATGATTCCAAGAAAGGTTTCTTGCCCATGTCACATGGCATTAATCTTAGCAAGAATCGGTGTCCTCGGACACATGATGAGCGGAATAAGATGGGTATGGTTCCATATGCTTCGGCAATTGGATCCATCATGTATGCCATGCTTTGTACACGCCCGATGTCTCGTACGCTTTGAGTGCTACGAGCAGATACCGCGATCCGGGTGAAGGTCACTGGATCGCCGTAAAGAATATCCTTAAGTACTTGAGAAGAACTAAGGATATGTTCCTAGTCTATGGAGGTGAAGAAGAGCTCGTTGTAAGTGGTTACACCGATGCTAGCTTCCAAACAGGACAAGGATGATTATAGATCGCAATCTGGGTTCGTGTTCACCCGAACGGAGGCGCGTCAGTGGAAGAGTTCCAAGCGGGATACCGTTGCGATTCTACAACGGAGGCCGAGTACATTGCTTGCTTCGGAAGCTGCAAAGGAGGCTGTTTGGATCAAGAAATTCGTTTCGAGCTTGGTGTGATGACTAGTACGACGGTCCAATGTCTCTCTATTGTGACAATAGTGGAGCCATTGCGCAAGCCAAGGAGCCAAGGTCACATCGAAGTCCAAACACATACTTCGGCGATATCATCTCATCCGCGAGATTGTGGACAGAGATGATGTCAAGATATGCAAAGTGCACACGGATCTCAACATAGCCGATCCGCCGACAAAACCTCTCCTCACCAAGCATGAGGCGCACACAAAGCAATGGGTATTAGGTACTTACATGATTGACTCTAGTGCAAGTGGGAGATTGTTAGTGATATGCCCTAGAGGCAACATGGAGATGTTGGATATCACGTCAATGTTTATGTATTTATGAATAAAGTGTTATTCAGTTCCATGAAATACATATCTTGTATTGATCAATAAGTACGTGACTTATTTATGAGACTCTTTATGTATGAATCTATTTCTAAACAATCCACGATCATATGTCATATTGTTGGAACAAATATGATTCTAAGATCGGCATGTTTATTGATTGATGATCATGTCTCATAGATCATGGGTATGAAGATACCAAATCAATAAACATGGACATATGTGTTGGAGAACACATTGTTGGATAGACCCACCATGAGAAACTACAGGAATTAATGTGCCATTAGTTGGTCTCGGGTAGTGTTGGTACAAAGTCCTTAGACCCGAGATCACCATGGATTCCAACATGTGTAGTAGCCTACTTTGGGACTACCAAACGCTATTCCGTAATCGGGTAGTTATAAAGGTAGTTTTCGGGTTTGCTATGAAACATGGAGTGGGATATGAGTGATCAAGATGGAATTTGCCCCTCCTTTGGAGAGATATCTCTGGCCCCTTGAGGTAATGGATTATGGAAATGCATGGCCATGCTAAGTTGATTGAGGAGTCAATCAACGGACGGATAATCCAATACGGTTCGAGTGAATGGTTAAGCTATTGAAGGGATGGCACACATCTTGCCTATAGCTTAACGGTATCATGAGGCAAAGGGATTTGTGTACACATTACAGGTTCGAGCCGATATTATATTCTTGTATACTATGGTGTCAATATGTCTTGCTAGGCGCCGCGGTGTGCAGTCGGCTGAGTTGGACTCGAGACGGTCGGCTAAGTTAGACTATAGCCGAAACCGAGTATACCCGAACCTACGGGGTCGCACGCTTAAGGGGATAATAACGGGCATTCGAGTTGGACTCGGATACGGCTCGATCGGATAGTGATCCGATCGGATAGAGTCCTATGGGCTTACGACGTATGGGCAGCCAACTCGTGAGATTCGGATAGGATCCGATTCAAAATAGAGTCCATCGGCCACTAGTCCCGTCGGCCAACTCTATATAAAGGAGGGAGGGGTGGAGAGCTGCGGCACGTCAATTGCATCGCGTGCAACGAAGTCGCCGAGATCAATCTCCACGGAAACCCTCCCCACTTTCGAGCCAAACCCTAGCCTTGCATCGCGTGGTAGCACACGGGTGTACGGCGTTTTGTCCCCGGACGTGTGGATACCGTAGAGGCGCGCTACGTTGCGCGCTGTTGATCGGCTTCGGATCGGCTACGGCATCTGCGAATCGGCTGATTGGCGAATCGGTGTCCGGAAATCGGCTACACGTTCGGATCGGATAGCCCTGATTGGTGTTTCATTGCACACTCCAATCGGTAACGATCTATCGGCCCTTACTTGCAAGTGTTCCTGGTTTGCGCGGTAGAAATTTTTGTTTTCGGCTAGCGTAGCTTCGCGTAACCCTTCGACGCGCCGTAGCCGAAACGAATTATTCAAACAAATATGTCGGACTCCATCGGTGAGCAAACCATTGAAAAGGCTCGGAGCCCTCCGAGCGCGCCACTCGCTCCCAACCGGTAAACACCTTTCATCATTTGATCTTATCACCTTTTCCAAGTTTATGCTTCATCGGCCTTTCGTGTCTGTAGGTGAAGAAACTGGCTGCCAAGAAGAAGACGGCTCCTCCTCCCTTGGTAAGTTCTACCATCCTTCATTTTCCTCTTATCAACACATCCGATTTCTGACTTGTATCTTTTTTCAGCCTCCTCGTGCTCCAACACCTGCCCCCCATGTATCGACCGAGCACATGCCAGCGGCTGCAGGTGGTGGTGATGCCGAAGACGTGGCTACCTCAGTTCCAGTTGTTCGAGTAAGTTCTGTTCAACTGCATAAATTGGCTTATTAGTTTTGTCGACTCTTCTAACTGTCTTCTGTCTTGCAGTATGTAGCCGATCTTTTGGACTTCGAACTTTTAGAGTTTCTGGACCCTGATGAGGATGCCGACAAGGCCATGGAGCTGTCGGATGAGGACCTACGGGCTACCCTGTCGGACATAGCCAAACGACTAGAGTGCTCCCTCAACTTTTTGGTCACCGACTGTGGCTCCATCCGTAGTCAGTTTGAAGACGTCCAGGATCGGCTGCCAGATCAGCTGGTCGATATTATCGCACCAACCACCTTCATGGAAGCGCATCGGCATAAGTTTGAATGAGCTAAGCAGAGAATAGCCGATCGTCGAGATAACCAATCGCTGGAGGCCACCATCAAAGCCAATCAACAAGAAATCACCACCAAGAAGGCCAAGTTCGACGCCTTGAAGACTGAGTCGATTGCTGAGCTTGATCGGCTTCGCAAGCGTCAGGAGGAGCTGATAGCCAAACTTGCTAATGTTGAAGCCAACATCCTGGCCAAAGAACAGCGTGTGGTCGGCCTGCCGAAAGAGATTGAGGACCAACGGGCGAAGATCAAGGCGGTCGTGTCACATTTATCCAATATGTCTAGGGCGATGAAGCCGATCCCAGGGAGCGATGCAGCCGACGCCAAGGTCATCGAAGAGATAGACGGGATTCATCGTAAGGCAATATCGGCTATTACCAACTTCCTTTCCCGCTGAACTGATTGTAATAGTTGACTAGGAAATTCTTGTAACCCAACTTCACAGTTCATCTTGTAATCGGCTCAAACTCTTTTGTAATCAGTTTGTTCAATGCCACTCATGTGCATGCTTGCCGATCAAACTAGACTTGAAAACTTCAAAAAGTCTGAAAAATTTGCCATGCCGTGATGCGTTCGATTCATGATATTGTATTATATGCCCCCTTAATTTTGTTGATGGTGTCATTAGCATTAATAAAATTAGTAAACTGGATATCGTGATGTTGTCGGCTAGGCAGAGCTGATGTACAAAAATTAGGGGAAAAACTTAGCACCAAAACGACCTAAAGGCAATGTGTATTCAATGCATCAGCTAATATGAATCGGCAAGACCTTAGCCGAATCATGAGTTGATCCAAACACTAGGGTAATATTTTTTTCAAAACTTGCCATTAAGAGCCCTTCCAAACACCTCTCCATCCAACCCTTCTAACACGTAGGCTCACTTAGAGACGCATCTGTGAATCTTGAAAGGCCCTTCCCAGTTAGGTGTCCACTTGCCGAATTTGTCGTCCCTTGATCCGATCGACAATATTAACTTCCAAACGAGCTCGCCCTCTTCAGAAAAACCTAGGTACAACTTTTTTATTATAATGACGGGCTACGCGCTCCTTGTCCCTGGTCACTTTTTCCAAGGCACGCATCCTTGATAGAACTAGGTCTTCTGATTCATCCACCATTAAGTTATAATAATCATCGGCTGTGAGCTGATCTTGTAACTGAATCCTCCTTTAGCCAATGATACTTTCACATGGCATAACTGCTTCATGTCCGTAGACCAGTTTATATGGAGGCACTTGGATTGATCGATGGCAAGCCATCCTGTAGGCCCAAAGTGATTCGGCTAATCAGCTATGCCATTGCTTCGGGTACTCAGCATCTTTCTTTTTATTAGCTTGATTAAACTTTAAACTTTTATTTGAGGCCTCTGCTTGCCTGTTAGCCTGAGCATAATACGGTGAAGAATTGAGTAACTTGATCCCCATGCCGTCGGCAAAATGAACAAACTAGTCTGAGACAAAGATAGATCCCTGATCCGTAGTTATAGATTGTGGGAGACCGAATCGGTATATAATGTGTTCCTTAACAAACTCGATGGCATCCCCAGAGTCAACTTTCTTCAAAGGGATTGCTTCTACCACTTGGTAAAATAATCGGTTGCCACCAATATAAACTTGTGTCCTTTGCTTGAAGGCAGATTGATCTGGCCGATCACGTCGATTCCCCAACCTCTGAACGGCCAAGGCTTGATAATTGGGTTCATAGCCGATGCTGGTGCTCTCTGGATAGACCCGAACTTCTGGCAGTCCTGGCAGCCCTTATAGTACTTGAAACAATCTTCTAGCATTGTCGGCCAAAAGTACCCTACTCGTCGAAGTAGACATTTCATCTTGTGAGCCGATTGATGCGTGCCACAAATTCCTTCATGCACTTCTCCGACAGCCACCTTGGCCTGATCAGCACTGAGACATTTGAGTAGCACACCATCAATCGTCCAATAGTACAGTTCTTCGTCAAGCAAAACATATCTCAAAGCCTTGTAGCGCAATTTTCTTGAAGCCGACTGGGAAGGATTTTGCAGGTAGTTGTAGACTTCACACCTCCAATCGTCAGCTATCATGGTGGCGATCTCCTCTTCAACCTCCTTCGTCATCGGCCTATAGCCTGATGCCCCCTGAGCCAGATCGTTGGCTTCCGTGTTTTGTTCCCGGGGGATATGCTTTAATGTCACTAGTCGAAAGTTGTCCATCAATTATCGGCATTTTTGACAGTAGACCATCAACGCGTTGTTCTTACATTCAAATTCTCCTGACAACTGGCTGATGACCAATAGTGAATCTCCCATTATTTTGATGGAGTCGGCTTCAACCTCCTTGAGTAGCTATAGTCCTTTGAGGACGGCTTCATATTCGGCTTGATTGTTTGTGACATGGGGTGTGATTGAAAAAGCAAACTCAAAGCTTACCCCCTGGGAGAGATTATTACCAAGCCAATTCCGCAACTATTGGTACAAACTGAGCCATCTAAAGTTAGAGTCCAAGGCGTGATTTCTACTGAGCCGATTGAATCATCTCTATGTTCAACTATGAAATCACTATGGCTTTGTCCTTTCACTGCCTTGGGTGCCTCATAGCATAGACCAAATTCTGTTAAGTCAAATATCCACTTCCCAACCCGTCCCTTTAGCACTGGAGCCGATAGCATATACTTTACCACGTCGGCTTTGCATACCACAATGCACTCGTTGGATAATAGATAATACCTTGACTTTGTGCATTAAAAATATAGGCAGAGACATAATTTTTCCACTGGTGAATACCTTGTTTCGGCATCCAGAAGCCGTCGGCTAAGATAAAAGATGGTCTTCTCTTTCCCTTCAACCTCCTGAATCAAAACTGAGTCAATGGATTTTTTGTTGGCTGACAGATATAACCTGAATGGTATTCCTTTTTGTGGAGAGATTAGGACCGGAGGTGAGCTTAGATAGTCCTTGATATTGTCCAGTGCTCTCTGCTGCTCTGCCCCCCAGGTGAATGCTTGATCGGCCTTCAACCGAAGCAGTGGTGTGAATGGTTCCATCTTTTCTGAAAGATTGGCTATGAATCGCCTGATGAAATTGATTTTGCCAATCAGAGACTGTAGATCCTTCTTGTTCTTTGGAGGCTGAATGGTCTTGATTGTATTAACGCTCCTTGGTGTAACCTCAATTCCTCTTTCGTGAACAAGAAATCCTAAAAATTGCCCGGTCGATACTCCGAACGCGCATTTCAAAGGGTTCATCTTTAGGCCATACTTTCTCGTTCTCTCCAAAACTTGTCTTAGATCGGCTATATGGTCTTCTGTTTCCCTAGATTTAACGATGACGTCATCAATGAAAATTTCTACCAGGGAGTCGATCATACCATGTAAATGTAGTTCATGGCCCTTTGATACATAGCTCCAGGGTTTTTCAAACCGAATGTCATGACAACCCATTCATATAGGCCGATTGCCCCAGGGCATCTGAAAGCTGTCTTGTGAATGTCTTCTTTGGCCATGAATATCTGGTTGTAACCTACGTTACCATCCATGAAGCTTATAATTTTATGGCCTGAGGTGGCATCCACCAGCAGATCGGCTATAGGCATCGGGTATTCATCCTTAGGAGTGGCCTTGTTTAAATCTCTGAAGTCGATACACACCCTAAGTTTGCCATTTTTCTTCATCACTGGAACTATATTTGAAACCCATTCTGCATATCGGCAGGGCCGAATAAATCCAGCATCGTACAGCCGAGTGATTTTGGCTTTGATCGCATCATACACATCGGCTTTGAACCTCCTGGGAGGCTGTTTGTACTGCCGATATCTAGGCTTTATAGGTAGCCGATGCACGACAATGGATGGGCTAAGACCAGGCATCTCACAATAATCCCAAGCAAAACAGTCTTTGTATTCTTTTAATAAATTGATTAGCTGGTCCTACAATGAGAAGACATATTTTTTCTAATGTATGTCGGCCTAGGCCTATCTCCTGTTCCTATGTCAATTTCTTCTAGCTCGTCGGCTGGCATAAAACCTTGCCCAAGTTTGCCGTCGTTGTTGTCCACGGTGTCCTCGTTGTAGACGCTCGAGCCCTCCACAGCGCCTTAAAAGTATTAATTGAGGCTCATCGTCTCCAATGGGCTGTATATCGAAATCGGACACCTTTAGAAAATCGGCTTGCCAGATTTTGCCGAACAGGCAATCAATACCATCGAGTTCCCAGAGTGGCAAATCAGCATTAGCAACGTTAACTGACCTATCGGCTGGCACGATCTCTATCTTGTTGCCTTGCCACTGGATCAGACTTTGGTGCTTTGTAGAAGGGATACAGCAGTTGGCGTGAATCCAATCCCTTCCTAGTAGCAGGCTATATGACCCCTTCCCGTTGATGACGAAAAACGTAGTGGGCATGGTCTTGATGCCCGCGGTCAGCTCAATGTTTAAAACTCCTTTGGCCTCTGAAGGGTTGCCGCCGAAGTCTTTGAGAATCATGTTTGTCTTGATTAGGTCTTCGTCTCCTTTCCCCAGCTTCCTAAAACTTGCATAGGGCATTAGGTTGACGGTAGCCTCTCCATCGACCAACATTTTACACCACGGCTTGCCATTGACAAATCCCTTTACATATAGTGGCTTTAGGTGCCAATTCTCAATCCCCTTAGGTTTTTCAAAAATAGCTTGTTCTGGGGACAAAACTAATCTAGCCATGGTCTCCTCCATTGTGTCTGCATCGACATCGACAGCCTCAAACTCGGCTGGTAGAATTAAGGCCATGTTGACCGATGCCGACACTACTGCTTTGCCTTTTTTCACCCTCCTAGCTTTGTCGGCTGGGCTTTCATCGGCTCGGGCTGCTTGTTTCTTGGCGCGCCATCGCTTTGTGCCCTGCCGACGTTGTTGCTGTTGGATCATCCGCCGGACTTCTTCCTCCTGCCCTTCGCTATGGAGCTGCTGAATTTTTCTCTTTTGTGTTTTCGTAAAGAGGTCTGAAGGGCACCATTGGGGGCTGGCCGATTGCTTGTCATCAGCCTCTTCTTGATCTTCTTCCTGAAAGAAGTCTTGGTGGATGGGGCCGAGCCGATCATGAAAAGAGGGTTTACATTGGTTAAGCTGAATGGCTCGGGGAATGAATCGGCTAGAACACTCCAGTTTTGGTCCCCTGTATTCGTCCTCTCTGTAATCACTGCACGCTGGGCAATTTTTGAGGGTTGACAACCTCATTCCTTGCTCCTAGCAAAACCTAAAGAACTCGCAATGCCAATGCGGATCACAACCGTCGTGGCGACAGTAGTAGGCCACGCCCAGCCGATCAGGCGCCCTCTGGTACGGCTTGCCGCGCCGGCTCTCTTCTTCCTCATGGATCTTCGTTGAAATCGCAACTGGCTATCCTGCCTGGGCCGTCGATCGGCCGATCGTGCATCGGCGTTAACTGATTTTAGCATTTTGGCTAAGCTGTACGCCATTTGGTGCTGCCGATCAGCTCGCCTGTGGCCGGTTTGGACCATGTTGACCGGGAAAGGGTTGCCGTCAACCTTCATCGGCTTAGCCAATTCTTCGAACTTTATTTTCCTGGCTTCAATGGCCGATTGGATTTTCTGCCTGAACACCTTGCAATCGTTTGTGCTATGGGAGGTGGTGTTGTGCCACTTGCAATATTTTTTCTTTTTGAGCTCATCGGCTGATGGGATAAAGTGGTTATCTGGCAGTCGAATTTGCTTCTCCCTCAGCAGCAGATCGAAGATCCTGTCGGCCTTGGTGATGTCAAAGTCATATTACTCTTCCTTGGCTGACCTTTGCAACCATTGGCAGGTTATTGCTTTCTTGTTCCTGGTCCACTCGGCCGCTGCCACCTCCGCATCGCTGTCGCTTGAGTCTGTGTCCGTTGCGTAGGCGACGTGGGCGATTTTTTTGAAGGCCTTCTTTGATTCTTGAAATCTCTATTCGTGGGTCGTCACTTTCTTGGCCAGGTGGGCCAGGCTCTCGAAGTCTTGAGCCAAAAATCTCTCGCGGATTGGCAGCAGAAGGCCATGAAACGCGAGATCGGCTAGCTGAAAGTCCGATAAAATCAGACTATAGCACCGGTTCCTCATTTTTCTGAAACGTTGAATATAATCTTGGACCGATTCTTCGTGCTTCTGTCTGATGCTTGTTATGTCCGATAGCTTCATCTCATGGTTGCCGGAATAGAAATAGCTGTGGAATTATTTCTCAAGATCAGCCCAGCTCTATATCGAGTTGTATGGCAGCAATGAGAACCAGGTGAAGGCCGATCCTGATAATGACAGTGAGAACAAGCGAACCCTGAGTGCGTCTGTAGCCGATGCTTCCCCGCATTGAGCCAGGAATCGGCTGACGTGCTCGTAGGTAGACACATTGTCTTGCCCTGAGAACTTGGAGAAGTCTGGCACTTTGTACCGGTTTGGCAATGGCACCCTCTTGAAGTGCTCTGGATACGGGTACCGATACATATGGCCGGAGTCCTTTGGCTTGAGGCCGAACTGATCACGCATCACATTGGCAATCAGATCGGCCCAAGGTCCGTTGTCTTGAGCTTGGGGTATCGGCTCGTATTATTCATACGGTATGGGTCCTTGCCGATACTGAAGTGGCGGTGGCGTCTGTGGCCGATACTGCTGATCATATTGGCCTCCCAGATGTTGGTATTGCAAGTGATTCGCAGCGGGAGGTGGCCGGAACACGATCAGCAGTGACTGCTCAGGAAGCGGCCGATTGCCGACCGGGCTATGGTGTGGAGCCGGGGGAATATTGCCAATCGGCTCGTTAAGCATGATTGGCCACTGATTGGTGTTGAACAGGTTCTCCACTTGCTCCTGCGTCACTGTTGGGCCACCACGTTCTTGATGTTGAGGCTGCTATCGGACCAGGATCCTGGGATGTGGCTCTGATGTCGATGCCTGCGAATTTGGTTGAATCAGAGCTACACATTGAGGATTCGGCTGTGCCAGTGGCGGGATTGGCAAGCCTTGAGTTGACAGCGTCCTGTAACCCAGGAACTGGCCGTTAGTGAAATAAGTCGACCCCCTTGGCAGTTGCTCGGCTATCCTCGAATCGACCACAGTGGCTATCATATTGTTGAGGGTATTGACGAGTATGCCACTTTGGTCGATGAGAGCGTGGTGCACAGCCGAGTCGATTCGGTCTTGTAGAGTGTGAAGTCTTGAATCATCTTGTTCTTGTTTAACATCCTCCATTTCTTCTTCCCCTTCCTGTCCTCCTCGAAGGATGTGTTGAGGTCTTCAAGCTTGAATTTAAACTTCTGGAGGACGGCCCCAGATCTGGTTTGGGTGAAGGACTGTAGGTAATTAGCCTGCAGCTGCTCGACCATCTGTTTGTAGTCGACTAGTTGTTCAGCCGACAGTTGTTCAATCTTCACCGGGATGACGTTTTCCTCGTTGATTTATGGGTTCTTGTCGCTGGACATTGTGTTGAACTCGGAAGTTTGCACTTGGTATCACCGGGCGTGCCAAAAGCATGTTGATGAGAAATTTGATTCCCACGCACTGGCCTAAGAGATTTGCTTTACTCTAGTGCAGGTCCAAATTGGTCGCCTCTGGTGAATTGAGGGCGTGCAAGTTGGTTTGATCCTGTAACCAACAAGAAACAAGAAATAGGCATTAAGATGGAATTAGATCCTACCGGATCAGCTGAAGACATCAATAAACATATAATTGTTATTCCAAAGCACCTTTAAACCAAGTGATTGGGATAGATCGGCTATGCCGAGACAGTATAAATCACTTAGGCTAAAAGCGCATTAGGATAATAATTACCTCCATTGATAACCTTGCCGATACTGCAGATCTAATGTGAATCGGCTAATACTCCGATACATTTTATAAAAAGATATTAATCCAATCTAAATGCGCTAAACCTAGATCAATCGGCTGTCAGCGTAACTTGACAAATTGATATCGGCTTAGGGCATTTAAACAGATTAAGATCTTAATATAAAAGGTGGTTTTAATATATCTAATAGGAGTTAAAACTAAAAGATAGCCAAAACAGATAAGGCTGGCTGAAACTCCAGCGCTGTACCTAATGATAAACATTAAACTAAATAGATATTAATATTTCTAAGAGCTACTTAATAGGTCGATTAGATGCAGCATTAAGTACAAAAAGAAATATTAGATCTGTATGAGTCAATGTGAATCCTTCGAGATGGTAGACACAACATATAATCCAGTTCAACCCCTAGATCTAGCCCCATCGACTGCTGTTTTCAGAAGGAAACAAGCCGATCGTAGGATAAATCTAGGCATTGCTCTAGATTATAGGCCGTGTATGATAAAATGCATAGTTTATAACATTGGAAGCACTAGTTCCTACGATACAAACCACTAATGAAAAGGAATTACCTTGTTAGAAGATCAAGACCGATGCAGCCCGAGCAAGAGCAAGAACTCGTCTGAAATAAAAAAGGGTGGCGATGCACCGAAGTTGTATTGATTGTGTATTGTTTTTTTATTTACAAAGAGCCCTCGGGTCTTATTTATACCCAGGCATAACAATATCCATGTAGAATACGGTTTTTACCTTATCTACTATTTACAGTACAACAATATCTCGGGACGCAGTCCCATGCCACATTACAAAAGGAATATCTAATAACTTCCCAATTTACAGAGACAATTGCCGTTACAGGACCTTATCCATAGATGGCAATATCTTTAACGCACAACTTGAAGACCGAATCCAACACTTTATCTTCAAGTTTCCTTTTGGGACTGGCTCCACTTCTATCTCAACTCGAAATCGGCTATCGTCTAACTTGGTCCGATTCGGACTTGGACGACGGGTTCCACAGCCGATTCGGACTCAGCCGACACAGCCTCTGTCCCTCCACAGATTGCGTTCCTAATCTGATTCCGCTTCAATCTTAGCCCTTAATTAGAGGATTTGGTTACCAAATTTGGTCGTTAACACCAGATCCATGTGCCCATTGAGCACTACTAGCTGACTGCCATGAAGAGCCTCCCGCCTCATAATATTGCTGAGGCTGGTCACAACCGGATGCATACCCAGTTGGAACCCACCCCGGCTCCTGCACTTGTTGTGGAGACGGTTGCGGTTCTTCCTCCATAGCAGCTCTTCTAGACCTGCTCCTTGTGATCCTGCCTGAAATTCTACTCCTGCGGGCAATCTCTCCTGGACACAGAGTAATGGTTAGCGCCCGACACTTGTACAAATGATATTCCGGGTTAGGAAGCGAAACATCATCTGTATATCCGGGGAAGAAGAAAATAAGAGATCCATTGGGGCCTGTTAATGACCAAATTTGGTAAGTAATTATTAGGTTTGGATCTAAGACCGAAGCTGATTTGAAGAGAATTAGGTTCTTCTGAAGACAGAGTGCATGGCAAGTACTGACCGAGTTGGCTAAGCAGTTTGTCGACTGATACTAAATCGGACAAGGATAGCCGATGCAACCGATTCCGATAAGGATAGTTGGTATGACCAATCCCGAGGAAAAGACGTTGGAGTTATCTTCGGATTCAGCTAAAGTGTTTCATGAGGATTGTCATGCATGGATAGAGTCCAGGAAAGGAAGTTGTATCTGTTGATTAGGATATTTTAAATGGTTTCCTTAAAGATAACGTCGATGACAGTTTGTTTTAGTCATATCTGTAATTCAAATTGTAATAGAGATAGGAATCGTGTCCGGTACGGACTTATCTTGTATCTGGGTATAAATACGACCCAGGACCGTGTAAATTATAATCAATCAAGTTCAATACAACCTTCGACGCATCGCCACCCTTTTCTTTTAATAGTTTCGATGAGTTCTTACTTCCAGTTGGGCTGCATCGTTCGATCTCCAGCGACATGGTAATCTTGTCACAACGGCTTGTGTTCTCGGGGATTAGTGCTTCCATCATTATGATACTCTAGCCCTGGTTATGTAAATCGTCGAGTTATCACATATACCATATAACCTAGATCGATAATGCGATCTAACCCTAATCGGCTAGTCTGTTAATAGATAATAGCCGATAGGGTTAGATCTCATCGTTGATTTAGATTATATGGTGTATCCACCATCTCAAAAGGTGTTCATCGATTGGTTTAGATCTTATGCTTCTTTTCATACTTAATGCTGCATCGGTTAGGTCCAACCTATTAAGTCGTGTTTAGAATCATAAAAGATCTATCTTGTTTTATGATCACTTCCAGAGGTAGTATCGGGATTTCAGGCGATCTTATCTGTTTAACTATCTTTTATATTTTATATTTACTTGATATGTTAATGCTACCCTTTATATTAAGATCTCACTATAATTAAATATATTAAGCTTATTATCTATCTGTTAAGTCATCTTAATGTCTGCTCGGTTCATGTTTAATATATTTAGTTTGTAATAAAATCTTAGTATAAAGTGGTATCGGAGTACTAGCCGATACACATTAGATCTAGGACATCAGCTACACTATAAATATATATAATCTACATATTAAAGTATTTTTAAATTTAAGTGGTTTATACTGTCTCGATACGCTACCGATCTATCCCAATCACTTAGTTTAAATGTATTTTGGTATTTAGATTATGTATTATGAATATCTTCAGCCGATCGATTAGGTTTAATTATCCTAGCCAATTCAGTGCACACCGCATCGGCTCAACAACAAACAATAAGTCATCGGTCTCTAGCCAATCGGCTATCGTTTGCAGACTAATACTTGTTTGTTTGTTTCTTGTTGATTGCAGGATCAAATCAACTGGAGCGCCTAAGAACCTAAGAAGCAATACTTTGGACCTGCAGTAGAGTAAAGCAAATCTCTTAGGCCAGTGAGCGGTTTTCCAAGTCAACTCACCTTCGGTATGATTTGGGATTAACAGGGCCATGCTTCAAAGTGTGGCCCTTCACTAAATACTCTGCATCTATAAGTTCACGGGCTCGGCGATGTAGAAGAGTTGCACATTCCCCAAAGCTCTGACATCACGATCAATACGAGTAATTAATGAAGTGCATTCTATAGGCCCCTTCATCTTAAATTGTTCTAACCATTGTTTAATCATTGCTTTTACAGGAGAGATTTTAATCTTTTTCACCATGACATAAAGAATCATCAACTCATCTATTCTAACAGATCGGACATCTTCTCTAGGAAAATCGGTAAATGCTACCCATTTATGCATCAGTCTTAGAGTAGGATTATGAATGTCATTAGCTCTTGGCTTAGGTCAAAAGGGTTCCCCTGATATACTTTGCCAAAAAACTATGTTTATCAAAGTTTGACAATTTTGATTCCCACTCAATAGAACACTGATGAGCGAAACCAAGCAAGAGGCCAAATTCTTTCCATGTGTAGTAATATTCCCTCCCGAATAATCGGAAAGAAATACCACCTCCAATTTCTTTCAAAGTGCATAGAACTTGGATGGTCAAAAGGCGTGAACTCCTCCACATGAGCAAAATTTAGCCATCCTATTGATTGCCAAACATGATGAATTTCCGAGTCCATACCAGTCTTACTGAGCATTTCCGGATCATACGCTCACATAGGAGTGTATATCCGGTCCTTGAGGAGGACGTATGCCTGTCTTTCTCGCTCGTCTTTCAAATCGAGCTCAGTGTCATGGATGAGAGAGGAAGCATGATGACTTCCTTCTCCTCTTGAGGGAGCAGCTTGCGGAACATCCTGCATTGTCGGGCTATGCACATGACCGGGGGACGAAGCAGAGCTTGAATGGTCTGAGCTCGATCTCGATCCCTTGCGCATCGCGCCGAACAACCGCTTGACACTTTTCTTCATCTGCGTCTGAAAAGAACAAAGCACAAAAGAACACTCGGGACGGGTTAAGTGTTAGCACAACGTTATGTTAGCTATCCGAAGTCAGTCGTTCTTGCGGAGCTTCGTCGCCACCGCAAATTGTTCTTGCGTGACAACACCCACAAAGGTACTCCGAAATGCAAGCAAAACATAGGGAAATATTTTTGCTGAACTTAGGAAGAACACATTGAAAGAACTTTAGAGAGGAGAAGGGAACTTGAGGGCACACTATGGTAGCTCAAGTTGGTGCAAGGAGATGAACCTCCCTACCTTCCCTTTTATAGAGGGGGCTCTCCCTTGGTTCGACCGAACCAAGATGAGCTCCTCTCTCCTCCAAACTTTGGATTCCTTATCTCCACATCATCATCCACTACACCTAAAAGTTTGAGCACAATTGGACCAAATAATGGTTCGGCCGAACCATCCTAGTGGGCGTTGGTCTCCACCCAAGGATCGAATGCTTGCTCAAGTTATTCTATTCAGCTTAGTGTAGGTTTGATGAGTGCAATCCAAGGCTAAAGTTTTACCATGATGGGTACTAGAGATTTTTTCAATATAAAAATCCTAATTTCAAATTTTTAATTTTCTATGCATGAGAGGAAAAATAAACATGCCATGCTTAATTATGCAAGAATCAAAATTAAGGGAAGTAAACATGATTTTGGAAATTAAATATGAGATACATACCAATATTACCTGTCGGCCAAGACTCCTCGTTTAATGTCCGATGAACCAGACTTTCTCCGCTCATTTAAGCTTGTGCATAGCCTGGTCTCGGAGAAGCGAACGCATACGACTTTACTTGCCACACCTTCTTGATCTTCTTTTGTTCATCTGGTGTGGTAGAAGGAATGCTGGACTTTGGCGATGGCTTAAATGACACCGCCCGCCTTTCTTTCTTGATTATCCTTGGAGATGGTGACTCCTTCTCCATGAAGTCTTTCATGAATTTGATCAGGCTGTCCATCTTTGGGGGCTTAATTTCGATCTCCTTAATGTTCTTGGTATTAGGTCCGTACTTGATCTTGACCATAGAACATTGCTCCACTCTTGGCTGGAAGTTCAATTTCTCCTCCTTCCTATTAATGTGGAGTTGGATTTCTCCGGCTCCAACATCAATGTGGGCATCCGCAGTGCTGAGGAATGGGTGCCCAAGAATGACTGGTGTCATCTTGTCGACATCCATATCGAGCACCACGAAATTTATGGGAATGAAACATCCCCGGATTTTCACCGGTATGTCTTATGTGATTCCCGCTGGATAGCGGACTAATGAATCAGCCAGCTGCAGTCGCATTGGCGTTGATGCTAGCATGGTGTAGTTCAGCCAGTCAAAGACCTCCTTGGGCATGACGCTGACACTAGCTCCAAGATCGCACAAGCGTGGAAGAATTGTTGTGTCCCGATCGAACAGGTGATCGTAGGACACCCCGGATCCTTCTTCTCAGGAAGCTAGTTGAGTATAGCAGCGCTACACTCCTCCGTCAGTTTGATAACTTCCGCGGTAGGCATCGGCCTTTTGTTGTTGAGGATGTCTTTAAGGTAGCGAGCGTATGTAGGTACTTGCATCGCTTCCATCAAAGGAACATTTATATGGATTTTTCGGATGACCTCAAAAAAGCGAGAAAACTTCTCGTCCACGGTTGGTGTCTTGTTGCGATGAGGGAACGACAACAATGTGGTGTCATGGAATTCCTCCGGTGTCGGCGTTCCCTCATGAACTTGGTTCTGAATATTGGACGGTTCACCCTCTATCTTCTTCGCCTTCCCTGCATTGTTAGGATATGGCGGATCACGAGTGGTTTTACCCCCTCGTGTGGTCACCGCACTAACATTTTCAAGAGAAGCCTCAGGTTGCCCCAGGATCTTCCCTGCCTCAAATGAAGGGATAGCAGCAGCTAGCTGAGCTAATTGGGTTTCTAGCATTTTGTTAAAGCTCAGTTGGTTCTTAATAGCAGAGGAAAAGCCTTCCATTTTAGCGTTGATACTTTCCAAGGATTTGTCATTGACCGCTAGTTTCTTAGAAATGTTCTCATTAAATTTAGCTTGGCCAAAGACAAGATCTTTCAAGGAGGGTTGATTAGGATTGAAAGCATGAGCAGAATTGTTACCTCCTTGATGGTACGGGCGTTGTTGATTCCACCCTTGACCTCCTTGAGGATAGTAGTCGTTGTTGTTCAGGTAACAAACATCCGTGCTGGTCTCAGGGCAGTTATTTCCCGAGTGGCCAGTGTTGCCACACATCTCGCATGTCATGCGAACCTCCACCGCCTGGACTCCTTCAGCCTTGTCCTCGAACTTCTTTAGTAAGAGGTCTAATTTGGCAGCCAACATATTCGTCTCCTTGACGATATGCATACCGCACTTCTTGGACTAGAGACGATCATCGCTCCATCCTAGATTGGAGACCATCTTCTCAATTAAGGCGGTCGCAATCCCGACCGTTAACGAGAAGATAGCTTCTCCAGCAACAGCACCAATATGATCGCGGGCCCCCGAAGTTAGCCTGTTGTAGAAGTTTTGAATGAGAAGCCAACTTTTTTAAAAGTCCATGCCATGGCGAGGGCATGCCAGGATGTACTCCTGGAACCTCTCCCATGCCTTTGGGATCGACTCATGTGATGCTTGCTAAAAACTCGAAATCTTACCATGAAGAGCATTGGTTTTGCCCATCGGGAAAAACTTCACGAGGAAAGCATTGGAACACTTGTCCCAGGTGTCTACAGCACTTCGGTTCACGTAGAACCACTGCTTCGCTCTCTCGATGAGGGAGAACGGAAACAGCCGGAGTCGGATGGCATCTTGTGTGACTCCCTTAACGGTGAAAGTGTTGCAGATCTCCAGGAAAGTTTGGAGATGAGCGTTGGCGTCCTCGTTGGCCTTCCCACAGAAGGGATTGGCCTGCACCATGGTTATAAGACCCGTCTTGACCACAAAATTGGCCTCCCCAGTGTTGATTGTTGGTCTAGTATGAAAATTTTCAACCAAGGGTGCCGAGAAATCACGGAGAGTCTTTGATCCCGATGATGCCATGACCTTTGGTTTAACTGCCAAGAGGAAAATTTGAGGAGGGACGACACGAGGTCAAACTCTTCTCACTAGGGCCTCTGGATTTGGATTGTAATTATCCGGCAAGTTGAAACCGGTCATCCACTACCCTATTTTCACATAAAAGAGAAAATAGACTAAGACAAGCCTGCTAGAGAAAAGGTAAGACAAACATAACTATATGGATATCCAGGCACTTATTATTCCTTCCTAGACCATTGTCTTCCTCGACAATGGTGCCAGAAATGCTTGTTGGTATTTCTTATGTTCACAGATAAATCTGCAAGTGCACGGATATACCGTTGTAGCATTTAACCTAGGGAGTATTCCAAGGGTATCGTTATTTGTTTTATCCCAAAGGAAGACTTGTGGTCTTGAAGAGAATACTAAGATGCCATGGATATTCATAAGCTATAGATGAGATACCTTAGTCCAGACAGGGGTAAGATAATTATATGATAAAGGTAGTGTGACACACACAGAAGAGTCCTAGATAAATAATATACTAGTGCTAAGTGGAGAGTAGTATTTAGAGTTAGGTTCCTATAGTTATTCTAGTCAGACTACATAGTCTAATTAATTATTCTAATCATGCCTAGACCCAGTTCTATGCTCCCAGGACAACGGGGGTACCGCCGCCCAGTGGCCCGGCCTGCCACCACGAAGCGATCTCTTACCGTTCGCCCTACACCAAATCTGAACGTGGAGGAATACAAAGGATGGACAGGGCTGTCACCACCTGCCGCCTACCTCTCACCCGTGGGAAGTGGTCATAACCAATGTCTATGAAATAATCTAAGCACCATACTTACATTACCATAAATACCTCTACCTTTCATGAGCAAGATAAAGGCAAACCTACATCCTAATTGCTCATTGGACAATGTCCGTGGCAATAGAGTTACTCGCCTAAACATAACAAGACTATAAATTAAACTAATAATCGAACTCTTACCTACTAAAGCATAAGAAGTACCACACTCACATGAACTAGAAGATAATATCTTTATTAAGTTCAAAGTCGTACAAAGGAAGAAGAGTACTAAAAACATACCATAATTTCAAAGGCGATACGGGAACTGAAAAGAACTCTAAACTACTTTCTAACTCCACTAGACTATATGACTAAGATAGAACTTATATGATCTTCTTCTTGTGGTGTGTCTTGAACCAATGTGAGCTCTGCCTTTTATAGCCTCCCAATGACGGTTGTATGGCGGTTTCCAACCGCCATACCCACCTTACCGACCTTGGAAGCCAATGAGGAAGTGCCACGTCAAATGTCGGTGGGAGAGGCTACCAGGGTGGTTTGGCCAAACCCCCACAACCGCCTTTCGCCACTTCCTTTCTCCTGAGGCTGTCATGTGGGCCCTTAAGGTGGTTCCCGGTGGTTTGGTCCCATCCTAAGTCAGTTTCACTTGACTTGTGGGCCCTTCGATCCGTGGGAATCCGACGTAGCGATCGCTGATTTGTTGGAGTTGTGTTTCTTCGCCACGCAAGCTCGACTTTGCTTCGATTAAGTGATAAATATTCCTACAAGCATCTAAAGTACAAGGACATGTGGAACTTTATTAATTCTAAACCTAAATGCCAGTAGCGGACGCTATTTCTCTTTTATTTCCGGAGGTCTGTGATAGTCAGAATCGTTACTTAACGACCATTAATAGTAGTAATCACTAGCGTAGATGTGCTATCTAGGTTGAGGTTTACCTTTGTTTGCCGTGTACTCTACGGGTTGTAGTGGTAGGTGGTAGGTGGTGACAGCCCTATCCGTCCTTTGTAATCCTCCACGTTTGGGTACATCGTAGAGCTTGTAGGTCGGAGTCACTCGGCAGACCGAGTGTAAGTATATAGAGTAAAGCGATTACCATCTATCTAGAGCCTCAACCATAGAAATCCTCTCTATACCATGGCCTACAAATTCTTGGTGTCCTTGGATGAACCTGAACCTTAGATAATCCTCGTGAAATTCGATACCTTGGAATATTCCTCGGTGAAGTGCTACAACGGTATTCTGTGCGCTTGCGGATTAATCTGTGATTGTAAAAAGTACCAACACTTGGCTGAAGGGAAGATATTTCAAAGAGGGCTGGTTAGGATTGAAGTTGTCATTATTACGTCCTTGATAGTATGTGTATGGTTGGTTCCACCTCTGGGCTCCTTGTGGACGGTACCCATTGTTGTTGTTGTTGTTCATGAAGAGCACATCCCAAGTGTCTAGTATTGTCATAAGTCTCACATGTCATCTGTATCTCTAGTGCTTGGGTAGTGTCATACATCTCTGCCTTATCACGAGTGTGTTCATCCAAGCGCTTTATAAGAAGGTCCAATTCCACGAGCATGTTCATTTCCTTAATGGTCTATATGCCCCACTGACACGGTTGGAGTCGTTCTTCACTCCACCCTTGGATGGTGACCATCTTTTCTATAAAGTTTGTTGCACGAGTGACAATCAGAGAGAAGAAGGCTCCTCCAGCAACAACATTAATGTGATGACGGGTAGCAAGCCCGTTGCAGAAGTTCTGGACAATGAGGCAGTCGTCCATCTTATGATGAGGACAAGCCAGGATGTATTTCTGAAGACTCTCCCAATGTCTTCTGGATTGACTCATTGAGGCCTATTGGAAGTCCGAAATATTTTTGTGAAGGGCGTTAGTTTTGCCCACCGGTAAGAATTTCGCGAGGAAAGCAGTTGAACACCTCTCCTGAGTAAAACCATTGCTTTGCTCTCTTGAGTAGAGAGAATGGGAACAGTCGGAGCCTGATGGCATCCTAAGTCACTCCTTTGATGACGATGGTGTCACAGAGTGTGGGGGTGTCAACCCAGGGTACCCTATGGACAGGAATCTATGTCCCGCTGAAATAAAAACCGAGAGTCCTCGGGACGTGGTCGATGGCCCGACCCCCTCCTGCAGGGTCGGACGTCCTGACCTTTCCCTGAGTCCGACATCAGTTTTCCTCTCTCGACCCCGTTAACCACGGCCCGACCTTAACCATCCTCGGGACAAGACTTGGTGCACAAGAAGGAGGAGGGAGGAGACAGCCTCGGCAGAGACTAACGTCACCCAACAACACGGTACATGCATCTCAGGTGGAGGAGGGATCCCAAGGCAAGAGAGAGAGCACAATATGCCCACGGTATTGGACCTAGCAGACCATTTTGTACCTTTTCAGATGTTCTTTTAGCACATTAGACATAGCTTTCTTAGCCAAGTTCTCCTGTAACTGCCCTCTTGGGCTATAAAAGGGAGGGCAGGGCGAGGGGGCCAAGGGGATCGAACCTTAGTATTTCTCATTCCCTGTTCTTGCTCAGCTTGTTTCAAGCCCCAAGAACACCTCCTTGTAACTCTTGATCATCATACACCCCAACAAAAAACACTGGACGTAGGCCTATTATCCTTCGGGAGGGCCGAACCAGTATAATTCCCTATGTCTTTACTCATTGGCTCGTCTCTAGGCTCGAGTCGACCATCGGATCCGTCGGGGAACAACTTCTCTACCGTTCTCTTTCACCTCTTTGGGCTCCCCCCTTTGAGGACTGTCGACCCACCCGTCAACAATTGGTGTGCCAGGTAGGGGCGCCGTTCTTCGTACCGTGTGATCTGATGGCGATTTCCTTCCCCACCGACTTTGTCATTCCCGTCAGGACGACTTTCGTCTTCGGCACCCTGGTGTTTCGCGCCGACGACTTTCGTCGCCTCACTCTCTCTCTCAGGCAGCCTCCGATGAGCTGGAGTGTGCGGTCGTGCCACAGCATGCGGTGGCGAGGCTTAGGCACGTGGCTTTGCACCCGGTGGCCTCAGACCTCAAGACCCGCACTACTGCTAGGGTTTGGCAGCCTGGGCCTCCGACTGCCCGCGTGGCAGCTAAGAGGGCGGACGACATGTGGACCCAGGTCAAGCGCCCTAATCGGCTCTACTCCACGCATTCCGTTTTCTCGCTGTGAGGGTTGTCTGCTTCGCCCTCATGTGCTGATGTATGCACTTCCATGCCTGCTAGCATGGCGATTCCTGGCAAGATTGCCTACCACACCTCTCATCCTTACACGGCGTCGGTCGGGCGGTTTCGCGGCCCAGTGTACATTCCTAGTAACCACTGGCCCACCAACTTCGTCATGATGGCAGAAGTGGTGTATGATGATGAGGACTTGGGCTCTGAAGAGTCCGACGTCCATCGCAACATGCGCCGTTCGTGCAACGCAGGGCGGGTCACGCGACGCGAGCAGGCCTGTCGACCCCACATCCAACCCCGGCGCCTGGAGTCTGACTTCACCACGGAGTTCGATGGACACCAAGTCTTCCAGACGCCTGTGACCAACTTGGTCACCATCGAGCATGCGCTTAATGGTCTTCCTGATTCTCCAGAGGTCCGGAAGGCCATGGCCATGACCCAAGCAGCCGTCGCATAGCTCAACGTCTTGGGCCTGTCTGAGCACCCCTCCGGGTGTGCTCAGCACACGACATCACGGCCACAGCGGAGTGTAGGTCAGTCGGCCTCGCCGTGCCGTGCTAAGGATGCGGCCATGAAGACCGGAGCTGCCCCGGGTTGCATGACCCGTCGCTCCAGGAGCGCTCCCACAGCCAAGCACCAAGGGAGCTCATACACGGGAGATCTACGTGAGATAATCATGCAAAGGGTTGATGCCCGCAATATTGTCAAGAGGCGCGCCGCCGATCGAAGGCACCAGGAGATGCCGTGTTGGGACAAGCACGACCGGATGCATGGACCTCCTGATGGAGCTCCCGACGTCGTGCCCCGACATGATGGCTTTACGGCCATCACTGCCAAACTCCGAGGGGTCACGTGGCCCAAAGGTTTCTGTCCAACGGGATCAACCCCTATGACGACAAGACCGACCCTACCCTGTGGCTCCAGTTGTACTGTACAGCTGTTCGAGCCACAAACAACGATGCCAACGTAATGGCAAACTACCTCCTGGTCATGCTGGCACCAACTGCCATTAACTGGCTCGCAGGCCTCCCTGAGAACTCCATCGATTCTTGGGATGATCTCTGTGATGCTTTTGTAGCCAACAACCACGGCACCTGGCAGCGTCCGGCCACCCGCTACGACCTCCGCCAGGTCCGGTAGGGGGCTAGCGAGTCTATCCGGGACTACATCCAACGCTTCTTGGAGTGCCGCAACACGGTTGCGAGCATTACTGATGAAGATGTCATGCGCATTTTCTCGGAGGACCTTCGGAAGCCCTCCGAACTGTTCCGCTTCCTCGTTCGGACAAAGCTAACCATCGTCGAGAGCTTCACTGATGCCGAGGACGCCAAATGACACGAGATGGTCACTCTCGGGTCACGCTTCCCAAGGGAGTCCCCGGGCAAGGAGTGGGTGAATCCCGAACGTTGCTCGCCGAGAAGACCGGACCACCGACCTCTTCCGTAGGCTCGGTGAGACAAGATGAAGCGCAAGCCGACTCCAGAAGTCACGGCCATCGATTGGCCAGGCTCAAGGGGAGAGCCGTCGAGCGAATCATTGTGGGAGGCATTGGATAAGCCATGTTTTCTTCACTCAGAAGGTAACCACACCATCCGACAGTGCTACACCCTCCAGGGCCACATGGCCCGGGAGGCTCATAACCCCCGATCCCCGAGGCCATGGAAAGGGAGGAGTACGGATCCGAAGCACCATAAAGAAGATCACCGACGAGAAGACGGCTTCCAGGAGCCAACCCACACCGTCAGTATGATCCTTGGAGGTGAGGCGACCTCACAGAGTTGACACCAACAGAAGCTCCTCTCCCGACGAGTGAATGACATCTTCTCCGAGCCGCCTGAGTGCCTCCGATGGTCGGAAGTTCCGATCTCTTTCTCCTAGGCCGATCAGTAGGCCGACGTCCTGAAGCCGGGTCGATTCTCGCTGGTGGTGGACCCGGTGGTTCTCAAGGTGCGCCTCAAGCGTGTCCTTATCGATGGGGGAACTGGTATCAACGTCCTCTTCCGAGGGACCCTCCGCGAGCTCAGGGTCTCCCTCTCCACTCTCGAGCCCAGGGACTCACCGTTCTACAGCGTTGATCGGCTCGCACCTCGGGGAGAAATAGGAAAGTGTGCTCGTCAACTTCCTGCGCACGAACATCGATATGTTCGCTTGGAAACTAGCAGACATGCCTGGAGTACCCAGGGAGTTGGTCGAGCATGAACTTCACGTCCTCCCAGACGCCAAGCCGGTCAGACAAAGGTTGTTCCGGTTCTCTCAAGAGCACAAGGACGAGATCCAAAAGGAGTTGACTAGACTGTTAGACGAGGGTTTTATTTGTGAAGTGTGTCATCCGGAATGGTTAGCAATCTGGTCCTTATCAAAAAGAAGAATGGAAAATGGAGAATGTGCGTTGACTATACTGATCTCACCAGGCATTGCCCTAAAGACCCATTTACTCTTCCCCGCATTGATCAAGTCGTTGACTCCACCGCAGGGTGTTCCTCCTGTGTTTCTTGGATTGCTACTCAGGTTATCATCAGATAGGCCTCAAAGCGTCCGACCAGAAGAAGACGTCTTTCATTACGCCATTTGGGGCCTTTTGTTACACCACGATGGCCTTCGGTCTAAAGAACGCCGGGTGGACCTATCAACGGGCTGTCCAACGTTGTTTGGCTAGCCAGATCGATCGCAATGTCGAGGCATACATAGATGACGTCGTAATTAAGACACAGATCCCCGATGACCTCCTGTCCGACATAGCTGAGACCTTTGCGAACCTGCGCAAGTACCGTGGAAGCTTAACCCCGAGAAGTGTGTCTTCAGCGTACCCTCCGGGAAGCTTTTAGGTTTCGTCACCTCCACCCGAGGAATCGAGCCAAACCCTGAGAAGATCTCGATAATCCTGAATATGCGGAAGCCGACCTGCATCAAGGACATGTAGAAGCTCATGGGTTGCATGACGTCCCTCGGAAGATTCATTTCCCGACTCGGTGTGCGTGGAGCGTCGTTCTTCAAGCTGGTCGGGAAGGGAAAGGATCTCCAAAGTCAGACGAGGCCGACAAGGCCTTTGCCAAGTTCAAACGCCTTTTGGTCATGCTGCCAGTCCTCACCACTCCGAACCCCGAGGAACAATTGCTTCTGTATGTTGTCGCGACCACGTCAGTCGTCAGTATAGTGCTGGTTGTCAAGCGCATAGAGGAGGGTCGCGCTTACCCGGTCCAAAGGATTGTTTACTATGTATCTGAGGTCCTCGGGCCGTCCAAGACGCACTACCCACAGGTGTAGAAGCTGTTGTATGTAGTCCACATCACCACCAGAAAGCTAAGACACTACTTCTAGGCTCACAAGGTGGTGGTGGTGACCGGGTTCCCCCTTGGGAACATCATTCGGAACCGCGAGGTCACTGGGCGGATAGTCAAGTGGGCCTTGGAGATGGGTGGATTTTCCATTGAGTACATGCCACGCAACTACATCAAGTCCCAAGTCCTTGCTAACTTCATGGCCGAATGGATAGAAACCCAGCTTCCACCGACCTCCGAAACTCGGCTGACCTGGACCATGTATTGCGGCGGATCCCTCATCATTGACGGCACTGGAGCATGCGTGCTTTTGATTTTCCTGAAGGGCGAGCATCTTAAGTACGTCCTCCAGTTGCTTTTCAAAGCGTCAAATAACGCCGCCGAGTATGAGGCCTTGCTCCATGGCCTTTGAATCACCAAGTCCATCGGCGTTGACCGCCTTATGGTATACGACGACTCGAAGCTAATAGTTAGCTAGGTCAACAAGGACTGGTCCTTTTCGAGCGAAAAGATGGACACCTATTGTGCCGAGGTCCGAAATCTCGAGGACAAATTTAGCGGCCTCGAGTTTGTTAACGGCTATGTTTGGTAACCAAATCCCTAAGTCCCAGCCGAGATTGAAGCGAAATCGGGTTGGAAGATTGACGGAGAAACAGAGGTCGAGTCGGCTGTGATGCGATCGGCTATGAGGCCAGTCGGCTGAGGTTGAGTCGGAGAAGGACAGCCGATAGCCGATTCCGAGTCAGAGAAGAAGATGGAACCGTTTTCGATAAAGGTGCTTAAAGATAAATAGAAGATTCGATTCCCAAATTGCGCGTTAAAGATATTGCCATCTATAGATAGAGTCCTATAATGGCAAGTGTATCTATAAGCTAGGAATTTGTTTAGATCTCCTATTGTAATGCGGCATGGGACCACGTCCCAGGATATTGTCATACCGCGTACAGTAGATTAGTTAGCAACCGTGTTCGGCATGGAGTGTCTTGTTATTGGGTATAAATAGGGCACGAGACCCCTGTAAACATAATCAATACACAATCAATCAACTTTCGGAGCATCGCCTCATATTTTCTTCAGACGAACACTTGATCCAGCTTCGGGCTGCATCGTTTTGATCCCCGATTAAGGTAAATGTTTGTCATTAGTGGTGTATCTTGTCGAGTTTAGTGCTTCCATCACTATGATACTCTAGATTCAATGATTTACGCTGTGCTTGTTATCATATATCGCATATAATCTAGAACAATGTCTATATCAATCTAGACATCGCCCTGTTTCTGTCAAGAACCAGCATCCGACAGAGCTAGATCTAGGGGTTGGCCTAGGTTATATGCGGTATCTGCCATCTCGAGGGGTTTACATCAGCTATAACAGATATGATTGTACTTTTTATACTTAATGTTGCATCAACTTGACCTATTAAGTCGTTCTTAGAGCTCTTATGATCTAGTCGGCTAGATGTATATGCTTAGAGACAGTGCCGGGGTTTCAGCCGGTCTTATCTGTTTTAATATTCTTTTAGTATGTTTACTATTAGATTTATTAAAGTCGCCTCTTATATTAAGATCTTGCTCTGGTTAAATACCCTAAGCCAGAATCAGCCTATCAGCCACAACCGACGGCCGATTGATCTAGGCTTAGCGCATTTAGCTTAGATCAATATCTTTTCATAAGATGAATCGGAGTACTAGCTGATCCACAGTTAGTCCTACGGTATCGGCTAGGCTATTAAAGCATATATTTGTTATCCTTTTGTATATTTAGATTAAGTGGTTAATACTGTCTCGGCATAGCCGATCTATCCCAATCACTTAGTTTAAATGTGCTTTGGGATACCATATATATGTTAATTGATTCCCTCAGCCGATCCAGTAGGATCTAACTTAACCTTTAACGCATATATCTTTGTTTTTCTTGTTGGTTAACAGATCAAACCAACTGGCACGCCCTGTATTCCACAGACAGCCGAGAAGGACCTACACTGGAGCTAAGCAGATCTCCCAGGTCAGCGCGTGAGAGAAATTTCTCATCAACACGCTTCTTGGCACGCCCGGTGGGACTATCTCTGTCAACTCGGGTAGGACGCATCGGCGCAGCTGACAAGATGGTCGACATCAAGAGCCCCAACATTTCTCAGGAAAACGTCATGCGTGTGAAGATCGAACAATTGTCGGCCGAACAACAAGCCGACTACAAGAGGATGGTAGAAGAGTTCCAAGCCAACTACCTACAGTCATTCACCCAGACGAGGTCTGGGGCTGTGCACCAAAAATATAAATTCAGCATGGACGAATTCAAGGCATCCTCCTCCAGCGGATCAAAGGACAAACAAAAGGCGGAGGAGCCGACTCAGGAGCAAGGTAATTCGGGTTTGCATACTTTGCAAGACCGAATTGATTCGGCCGTGCACCATGCACTGGTCAACCAAAGTGGCATTTTTGTCAACACCCTCAACAATATGATTGCCACTGTGGTCGACGCCAAGATAGCCGACCAACTGCAGCGGGGGCCAACGTACTTCACGGACAACCAGTTTCCTGGTTACAGGACATTGGCCACCCAGAATCAGCAGATCCCAGCACCAGCATAGCCAGGGCCGCTAGGAGGGATCCTCAACCAGCCGAATCCGTCTGGATCGTCTTCGAGACCGGTGGTCACTATGCTGAACCACAACAACCACTCCCCAAGGACCAGACCGCCAACATGTTCAACAACAATTGGCAATTAGAGCCGGTTGCCCAGATCAGCATGGGAGGACAGTACAACATCGGTGGCCGACGGCTGTTCCCGGATCCACCGATGCCACCGCCGGCGAATCGGCCGCCTCCCGCTGGCCATCCGCACCAGTACCAGTACTAGGGAGGCCATCAAGATCAGCAGTACAGGCCCAGACAGTGCCACCTCTGTATCAGCAAGCACCCACACCATATGATCAATATGAGCCGATATAACAAGAAAATCGGACGTGGGCCGATTTGATCGCAGACGTCATACATGATCAATTCGGCCTTAAGCCAAAAGATTCGGGAAATATGTATCGGTACCCCTACCCGGAGCACTTCGAGCGGGTTCCACTTCCCAACCGATACAAAGTCTCGGATTTCTCAAAATTCTCAGGGCAAGACAATGTATCGACTTACAAGCACGTCAGTCGATTCTTAGCACAGTGCGGCGAAGCATCGGCTATAGATGCCTTGAGAGTTCGATTGTTCCCCTTGTCTCTTTCGGGATCGGCCTTCACCTGGTTCTCTTCATTGCCCTACAATTCGATTCAGAGCTGGGTCGATCTCGAAAAGCAATTCCACAGCTACTTCTACACCGACAACCATGAAATGAAGTTGTCGGACCTCACCAGCATCAGGCAGAAGCACAACGAATCGGTTCAGGACTACATTCAATGCTTCAGAGAGATCAGGACGCCAAGCTAGTCGATTTGGCATTCCATGGTCTGATCGCACCGATCCGCGAGCGCTTCTTCGCTCAAGACTTCGACAGCTTGGCGCATCTTGTGCAGAGGGTGACGGCCCCTGAGCAGAGGTTTCAAGACACCAGGAAGGCCGTCAAGAACGTAGCTCAAGTCATCGTCGAATCAGCCTCTGATTCCAGCGACGATGACGCAGAGGTCGTAGCAGCCGAATTAGCCAAGGATAAAAAGGCCATCGTCTGTCAATGGCTCCTGAAGACTACCAAAGAGGAGAGGTACGACTTCGACATCACAAAGGCCGACAAGATCTTTGACCTGCTGAAGGAGAAGCAAATTAAGCTTTCCGACAACCACACCATCCCATCCGCCGAAGAATTGAAGAAGAAGAAGTAATGTATGTGGCACAACTCTACATCCCATGCCACTAATGATTGTAAAGTTTTCAGGCAACAGATCTAGTCGACAATAGAGGCCAGGAAGCTCAAGTTTGCCGATTCCCCTCGACCAATGAAAGTAGACGGCAACCCCTTCCCGGTCAACATGGTTCAAGCCTGCCCTAGGCGAGCTAATCGGCAGCACAGAATGACATACAGCTTAGCCGAAACGTTAAAAGGAATCAAGGCAGGGAGCGAGCCGACTAGAGGGCAAGCCACGCCAATCAACATGGTGCACCCCGTTGCCCGATCGGCTGATCGACGGCCGACGCCGCTTTTGACAACAATCTTGGCGGGAAGAAGAGGCTCGGTTTGAAGGATTTCGTCGACAGGAGCCAGAGACGCGAGGCCACCGGTACGACGGGGATCATAGCGGTGCCGATCCTCATTGGCATTGTGAAGTTTTTAGGCATTGCTGGGAAACCGGGATGAGGCCACCAACGCCACACAATTGCCCGGCCTACAGCGATTACCGCGAGGACAAACGCAGGAGCCTGGTAATCACCAGCCCAACTCAGTTCGTCCCGAGGGCCATACAGCTCAACCAGCGCAGGCAGTCCGTCCACGATCGGCTAGGGCCGATCCATCAAGACTTCTTCAATGAAGAGGTCGAAAATAATGACTACTACGACAAAGAAGAGGCCGACGATGAAGAATCGGCCAACCCCCAATGGTGTCCTTCTGACCTCTTCACGAAGACGCAGAAACGAAGGATTCAAAGGCTAAAGCATGAAGGAAGGGAAGAAGAAGTTCGGCAGATGATCCAAGAACAGCGCCGTCGGCTAGTGTCACACCCTGAGTTTTGCCCTAAATTGTTTAAATAATTTACCCTGAAATAATCGGAATTTCTGGAATTAATCTGGAGCCAATCAGTAATTTTAAAATGCAATCAATAAATGGAAACGACATGGTAGGATTTTTCTTGAATTCTGCATGTCAAAATGCACTAACAGGATTTTTACTGGAATTTTTAGAGTACTCTAAGTATTTTTAATCAATTAAATAAGAAATCGGGAATTTAATTAAGCCCCCAAAATCCTTTCTTTTTCCTTTTTTTTTCCGTACAACCGTACGGTTTTCCCGCCCTCTTCCCGGTTTGGCCCGTCGGCCCGGTTTCTTTCCCCGGCCCGAGCCGCTCCCGCGTGCGCGCGCCGTTCCCCTTCGGTCGTGGTCCGAAGCCCACGATGCCAGCCTCGCCGCGAGGTCTGCGAACCCTCCCTCGCTCCACGGGTCACCGACAGGTGGGCCCCGCTTGTCGGGTCTCCGTCCCGCGCCCGGCCGGCCCAGCCCGCCGCCCGCCATGTGCGCCACCGCTCCGCTCCGTTTCCGCGTGAGCCGGTGCCACGTCGGACCCATGCCGGGCCCGATCCCGTGCCACCGCATCCATCCCGCGCCCATCGCGTTCGATGGAAACCCTATCCGCGAGGATTTCGCCGCCGCCGTTTCTTTCTCTCTCAAAGTCCGTAACCAACGGCGACGAATCCGCGCCTATCCCGTGCCCTTTCCGATCTCTTTGTGCCCCTATAAAGTTCCCTAGCTCGCACGTTTCCCTTTGTCGATCTCGTGTGTTAGCCCCAAAACCGCCGCCGCCATCGTCGTCTTCTCCAACTCCGGTGAGTGCGCCGCCGCTTCCCTTCTCTCCGGTTTTCCGTGTCGTCTCTCGAATCGTTTTCCCGCGCATCGCATCGCTCTCCGCCGTTGTCTCCCGCGCCCACGCGTCCCCGTCGTCGTTGCTGTGCCGCCGGAGATCGGCCGCCGCCGCCGGCCATGGCCGCGGCGAGCTCGAGCGCCGCCGCCCAAAACCCTAACCCTAGCGCCGCTCTTCGGCCGTCCGATCGATCGGATCGGGTGGATCCGAACCGTCCGATCTCGCCCAATCCGTCGCCGTCCGATCCGATCGCCGCGCGGGATGGCCACCGCGTGTCCGCCATCGCCGCCGCCCAAAACCCTAACCCTAGCCGCGATCCGAACCGTCCGATCCTTCGGATCGGCGGATCTGACCATTCGCTCCGCGCAAGCCGTCGCTGTCCGATCGCCGCCGCTCCCCGCAGATGCGTGCCGCGTGTCCCCGCGCTCGCCGCCGCCACCGTGGACTCAGTCTACCGTGGACCGAGCGCCCGCGCCGCTTGCGTCAGCCGCTTGTGCCAGCTGACGTCAGCCCTACCCGTCTGCGCCATGCTTGCGTCACCCGGGGGCTTAATTGCGCAATAAATGTTTTAATCCTTTCTGTTTAGTATAAAAATCGCAATTAAACTTCTAAAATCCATATCTTTTGAATCCGAGCTCCTTTTTAGCCCATTCAAATTTCATTAAACTCAGAAAAATGTCAAGAATCCATTAAAAATACTTTTAGGATGTTTGTTGAGTTCTTTGTTTGTCGTGTAGATCCCGAGTTTTCTGGCGAGCCCGTTCTCTTCGAAGTAGTCGCCGAGGTTCCTCAGTCTCCAGAACAAGGCAAGTCATACCTTACATTGACCATATTGTACCTATTTTATGTAAATATCTCTTTTCTCTCAAATCTTGCATATGTTTTAGAATGTCATTTCATGGGATGATTATACCTATTGTACTCAACCATAGGATTGTTTACCTTATACCATTGATAACTTGGGGTTCAATATGACTAGATGATAGCTTAAGGTTTGCTTAGTTATGCTTAGCTCAACTAGTTCACTTAAGGGGATCACACTAATCAAGTATGTTACTAGAAGTTAACTCTCAGATGAGGTTAAGATGTGACTCTATTTCTAATAATATTGAATTATGAAAAGGGTGGGTCGTGAGCACATGGTTGGACTTTGGTTAGCGTGCTCATGACAATTAAGGACCGGTTCTCGGGAAACCCTGAAAGAAGTGCCGTGCATACCACAAGCCAGCATGGGTAATGGCTGGGTCTGTAGTGTAGCTGTCTCTAGCCAACGTATCCCAGAGAGGGTGGGCGTGACAAGTTGGTATCAGAGCCTTCCTTTGACTGTAGGACAAGCCAACTGGAAACCTTAAGAGCCCTCTAATTCTTTTCATTTGCATATGTTTAAAAAAAAGGGGTGTTTTGAAAAGTGGAGTCAGTCTAGGGTTTAGGAATTGCGAAAATGGGGTGTTGGTCGTGGGTTTTTGAGCATGTTTTGATTTTCCCACTCCTTTGTTTCTATAGATGGCGGGTTCCCCGCGACGCCAGAAAAGGGATGACGGGCTTTGTTGCAGAGCTGGCGCGTATGGCCCTTGCAGTCGGATATCCCGAAGCACCGGAGTATACAACAGTTGCGCCTCTCAGTGGCGAGTTGCCCTACCGTGTTCGGTTGGAGGTTCACGGGTTTGTGGGAACGTGTCTTCCCAACATGGAGGTCACAGCTTCCGGAGGCACGTCAGATCACGCTTCTCAAGAAGCGGCCTACCTGATGTTGGCCAGGATGAGGGAGCTGCATGATGCTGACCTTCGCACCTCCTCCTACCGCTACCATCCCCGTCGAGGTAGTTCCTCCGAGGTCAGTGCATTCAAGTCTACAACAGAGGAGAATGACTCTACCTTCGGCCACATGTGCACCATGATCAAAGGCTGGATAAGATGCACTCGACCTACACAAGGCAACCAAAGAGCTGAATGACAAGAAGATGCTAAGGATCGTGCGAGTGCAGGATGAAGTGGTTCGTCTTAAGAAGGAGGTAGCTGAATTGAAGGGATTCCCGGCACAAGTTGGTGTCAGGATTCGCACTACGCCTCGTAAGACCACCACCGCGCTGTCCGTATCCAGGCGGCGCCTCGGATTCCACCGCCTTCTCCGGCTCCACCGGCTCCGGTTCCAGCGCCAGTTCCGGTTCCTCTGCTGCAGTTACGCTCTCACCTTTGCTCCGGCTTCGGCGTATCAAGGCGGAGGTGGCAGTAACGGTTGGATCTCCGTCTCCAGTAACTCAAGCTCAGAGAATTCAGCTGAAGACATGGACTCAGAAGAGACTCGAGATTCCTCGGAGGGAAGAGGCAGGATTGGTTGGGCTACAGCAACCGATTCAGAAGAGTCAAAGTCTGAGGTGACGCCAGAGGACTCTAGGAGCCGTTCTGAAGAATGGGGATCTTCTGAAGGAAGCAGTTTCGACTCCTTGCCTCGCGGATCGTTCTAGTTGCCCTCCTTAGTTTTATCGTTTAGCTTAGTTTGTCTTAGTTTGTCTTCTTGGTAGTTGCTGTGTGTTAGGCTGCTATGTGTGGGATAGCTGGCAGTCGATATCAAGTGTGATATGACTGACCAATTAAGGATGTTTGTGCTTTTCCTTGTTTTTAGTCAAGATAAGAACAATGCATTTGAATTCCAATAATAAAGATTAGTTTCTAAGTCTGTCTGTTTTTCTTCTTTTCTCTCTTCGGTTCGGTCGCCTCCTCCAGATGGTGAACACCAGGACCAGCAGAGCGAACAGCACCAATGGGCAGTCAGGTGCCAACAACAACGAGGCTCACGACGCCAATGGCAATGCTCCTCCACCGCCACCCGAGAACCCCACCATTGCTCAAGTGCTTGCTTCGCAGACACAGATGATGGCTGCAATGATGCAGCAGATGCAACAACAACACCAACAGATGCAACAGCAGATGTTGCAACAAATGCAGCAGCAGCAGCAGTAGAACAATCAATTTCCCGCCCCACCACCTCAGTCCAAGTTGCCAGAGTTCCTTCGTGTCCGACCGCCGACCTTCTCCAGTACCACTAATCCCATGGAGGCTAATGATTGGCTTCATGCCATAGAGTAGAAGTTAGATCTTCTGCAGTGCACGGACCAGGAGAAAGTCTCGTTTGCCACTCATCAGTTACAGGGTCCTGCTTCAGCTTGGTGGGACAACTACTTGGTTACTCGCCCAGCGGGAGCAGCAGTTACATGGGAAGAGTTCCGTCGCAGTTTCAGGACCGCACACATTCCTGCGGGAATAGTTGCACAGAAAAAGCGTGAGTTCCGTTCTCTTGATCAGGGTAACAGATCAGTTACTGAGTATCTGCATGAGTTCAATCGTCTTGCCCGCTATGCCCCAGAAGATGTGCGCACCGATGCAGAAAGGCAGGAAAAGTTTTTGGCTGGTTTGGATGATGAACTCACGGACAAGCTAATCTCCGGAGAGTATGCTAACTTTGAGAAGCTGGTTGACAAGGCTATTCGACAGGAAGATCAGCGCAACAAGATGATCAAGAAGAGAAAAGTAATCTAGTCCCGACCTCCTCAACAGCAGGGAAATCATCAGAGGCCGCGTTTTATGCCTGGAAGTCAGAGTGGACCCACCACCATGATTGTTTGTCAGCATCGGCCTTATCACCCATGGAATTTCCAAACTGGCAGTAGTGGCAGTGGTCAACAACAACGCACTCCAGCCCTGCGCCCTCCAACGGCACCACCCCAGCAACAGTCACAGCCACCTCCTCCAAGGAAGGACTCTGGAGGAAAGCCAGGAGTCTTTTTCAACTGTGGTGACCCCGGGCATTTTGCAGACAAGTGTCCAAAGCCAAGACGCACCGGCCAAGGTTCATCCGGCCGGGTCAACCATGCGTCCGCCGAGGAAGCACGACCGCTCCCGAAGTTATACTGGTATGTTTCTGTAAACTTTACTCCTGCCACAGTATTATTTGATTCTGGCGCTACACATTCATTTATCTCAAAGCAGTTTGTTGGGGCACATGGGTTGTCAGTAGTGGGACTTAAGATACCTATGCGGGTTCAAACCCCTGGAAACCACTTGGATACTACTCAGTATTGTCCCTCAGTGACCATAGAAATCGAAGGATCTATATTTCTAGCCAACCTCATCCTCCTTCAGTCCAAAGGCATAGATGTCATTCTTGGAATGGATTGGTTGTCCAGACATAAGGGAATAATTGATCTGCGCTAGTCGCACCATTACTTTAATCAATACGAAAGGAGAAGGAATTGTTTTCGTTCTCCCATGCACGCCAAGACCGTAGGCAAGTTTGAATCATGTTTCCGCCTGGGATCGTCCGAAGTGGCGGCAAAGACCCCTATGAAGATAGAGGATATCCCCATCGTCAAAGAATACCCTGAAGTTTTCCCTGAAGACTTAACTCAGATGCCGCCAGAAAGAGAAATTGAATTCTGGATTGATCTAGTACCCGGGACCGCCCCAATACACAAGAGGCCATATAGGATGGGAGCCAATGAGTTGGCCGAAGTAAAGAAGCAAGTGGATGAACAGTTGCAAAAAGGGTATATCCGCCCGAGCACGTCGCCTTGGGGTGCTCCGGTGATTTTCGTGGAAAAGAAAGACAAGACCAAGAGAATGTGTGTCGATTATCGCGCACTCAACGAGGTCACTATCAAGAACAAGTATCCTCTACCACGGATTGATGATTTATTCGATCAACTCAAAGGGGCCAAAGTGTTTTCCAAGATAGACCTGCGATCAGGCTATCACCAGTTGAGAATTTGGGAAGAGGACATTCCCAAGACCGCTTTCACCACCAGATACGGCCTGTATGAGTGTACGGTCATGTCTTTTGGACTGACCAACGCACCGGCCTTCTTTATGAATCTGATGAACAAGGTGTTTATGGAGTTCTTGGATAAATTTGTGATGGTGTTCATTGACGACATTTTGGTCTACTCTAAAACGGAGGAAGAACATGAGCAACATCTTCGGATAGTGCTCGAGAAGTTGAGGGATCATCAACTCTACGCCAAGTTTAGCAAGTGTGCTTTCTGGTTAAAGGAAGTACAGTTCCTCGGCCACATTGTGAATGCCCAAGGAGTAGCCGTGGATCCAGCAAATGTGGAATCAGTTACCAAGTGGACCCCACCAAAAACGGTCACGCAGATCCGAAGTTTCCTTGGACTTGCGGGGTACTACCGCCGCTTCATTGAGAACTTCTCCAAAATCACCAAGCCGATGACTCAACTGTTGAAGAAAGATGAGAAATTTAAGTGGTCGGCAGAATGTAACAAAAGTTTTGAAGAGCTTAAGAGGAAGTTGGTGTCTGCACCAGTGTTGATACTGCCAGATCCAGCAAAGGACTTCCAAGTTTATTGTGATGCATCTCGCCAAGGGTTGGGATGTGTGTTGATGCAAGAAGGCAAAGTGGTCGCATATGCTTCTCGTCAATTGCGCCCACACGAAAACAACTATCCAACTCATGATCTGGAATTATTCGCAGTGGTTCATGCCCTAAAGATCTGGCGACACTACCTAATTGGTAATCGTTGTGAAGTGTATACGGATCATAAAAGTCTCAAGTATATTTTCACCAAACCAGATTTGAACCTCCGACAGTGAAGATGGTTGGAACTGATCAAAGATTATGATTTGGGGATACATTACCATCCTGGCAAAGCTAATGTGGTCGCGAATGCACTAAGCCGAAAGAGTTACTGCACCACCCTCAATGTCGAAGGAATGTGCGACCAGTTGCAGCAATAATTCGAGTATCTAAATCTACGAGTGGTGGATTTTGGTTTTGTGGCTGCTCTGGAAGCCCAACCCACCCTCATCGATCAAATTCGGGCTGCTCAGGCATCAGATCCCGAGATGGCTGAACTCAAGAAGAACATGAGAGTCGGAAACGCTCGTGGTTTTACGGAAGATGAGCACGGCACAATCTGGATGGGAAAGAGATTGTGTGTGCCAGAAGACAAGGATTTGAAAAAAATGATCCTTACGGAAGTTCACCAAACTCAATACTCAATTCACCAGGCAACAAAGATGTATCAAGATCTTAAAGAAAAGTTTTGGTGGGTCGGTATGAGGAGGGAGATAGCTGAGTTTGTTGCACTTTGTGATGTTTGTCAGCGGGTTAAGGCAGAACATCAACGGCCCGCCGGGCTATTGCAACCACTCCAGATTCCAGAGTGGAAATGGGAAGAAATTGGAATGGATTTCATCACGGGTTTACCCCGCACAGTGTCAGGATATGACTCAGTTTGGGTCGTTGTGGACCAACTCACCAAGGTGGCCCACTTCATACCAGTGCATACTACCTACTCGGGGAAGAAGCTCACAGAGCTTTATCTCGCAAGGATCATGTGTTTGCATGGCGTGCCTAAAAAGATCGTGTCAGATAGGGGAAGTCAGTTTACTTCCAAGTTCGAAAGAAGTTGCAAGAAGAGCTCTGCACCCGTTTGAATTTTAGTACGGCCTATCATCCGCAAACAGATGGTCAAACCGAGAGAGTGAATCAGATTTTGGAAGACATGTTGAGAGCATGCGCGCTTGATTTTGGAATAGCGTGGGACAAAAGCTTGCCCTATGCAGAATTATCCTATAACAACAGCTATCAAGCCAGCATTCAAATGGAACCGTATGAAGCATTGTATGGATGGAAGTGCCGCACACCCCTTTTCTGGGATCAGACTGGTGAACGCCAGTTGTTTGGCACAGAAGTAATAAGTGAAGCAAAGGCAAAGATCCGAACAATTCGGGAAAGGTTGAAGATTGCGCAGTCCCGACAGAAAAGTTACGCAGACAATCGTCGAAGAGACCTCGCTTTTGAAGCAGGGGATTTTGTGTATCTTCGCGTTACACCACTCCGGGGAGTACACCGTTTCCAAACCAAAGGCAAGTTGGCACCACGTTTTGTGGGACCATACAGAATTCGGGAACGTCGAGGAGAAGTAGCCTATCAGCTTGAGCTTCCCTCCAGCATGACTGGTATTCACGACGTGTTTCATATGTCCCAGTTAAAGAAGTGTTTAAGGGTACCAGAAGAGCAGGCGAGTCCAGACTAGATCTAAATTCAAGAGGACTTAACCTACGTAGAGAGACCAGCACGTATTCTCGAGATCGGCGAGAGAAGGACTCGGAACAAGGTTATCGGGTTTTGCAAGGTTCAATGGACTCATCACTCCGAGGAAGAAGCTACTTGGGAAAGAAGATGAGCTAAAGGCCGCGCACCCGTACCTTTTCGCTAGTACCTTCGAATCTCGGGTCGAGATTCCGTTTAAGGGGGTAGGTTGTCACACCCGAGTTTTGCCCTAAATTGTTTAAATAATTTACCCGAAATAATCGGAATTTCGGAATTAATCTGGAGCCAATCAGTAATTTTAAAATGCAATCAATAAATGGAAACGACATGGTAGGATTTTTCTTGAATTCCTGCATGTCAAAATGCACTAACGGATTTTTACTTGGAATTTTTAGAGCACTCTAAGTATTTTTAATCAATTAAATAAGAAATCGGGAATTTAATTAAGCCCCAAAATCCTTTCTCCTTCTTTTTCCTTTTTTTTCCGTACAGCCGTACGGTTTTCCCGCCCTCTTCCCAGTTTGGGCCGTCGCCCGCTTTCCCCGCCCGAGCCGCTCCCGTGTGCGCACGCTGTCTCTCTTCTTGCCGTGGGCCGAAGCCCACGACGCCCGCGCGCCGCGAGGTCCGCGAACCTCCTCGCTCCATGGGTCACCGACGTGGGCCCCGCCCGTCGGCCCCGTCCCGCGCCCGGCCGCCCAGCCCGCCGCCCGCCATGCGCGCCGCCGCTCCGCTCCGTTTCCGCGTGAGCCAGTGCCACGTCGGACCCATGCCGGGCCCAATCCCGCGCCGCCGCATCCATCCCTGAGCCCATCGCGTTCGATGGAAACCCTATCCGCGAGGATTTCGCCGCCGCCGTTTCTCTCTCTCTCCGAGTCCGTAACCAACGGCGACGAATCTGCGCCTATCCCGTGCCCTTTCCAATCTCTTTGCGCCCCTATAAAGCTCCCTAGCCGCTGCGCACGTTTCCCCTTTGTCGATCTCGTGTGTTAGCCCCAAAAACTGTCGCCGCCATCGTTGTCTTCTCGAACTCCGGTGAGTGCGCCGCCGCTTCCCTTCTCTCCAGTTTTCCCGTGTCGTCTCTTGAATCGTTTTCCCGCGCATCGCATCGCCCTCCGCCGTTGTCTCCCACGCCCGCAGCGTCCCCCATTGCCGTTGCCTGTGCCGCCGGAGATCGGCCGGCCGTCGCGCGGCCATGGCCGGCGGGCGAGCTCGAGCCGCCGCCGCCCAAAACCCTAACCCTAGCGCTGCTCTTCCGGAGCCGTCCGATCGGTCGGATCGGGTGGATCCGAACCGTCCGATCTCGCCTAATCCGTCGCCGTCCGATCCGATCGCCACGCGCTGGACGGCCGCCGCTTGCCCGCACATCGGCCGCCGCCCAAAACCCTAACCCTAGCCGCGATCCGAACCGTCCGATCCTTCGGATTGGGCGGATCTGGACCGTTCGCTCCCGCGCAAGCCGTCGCCGTCCGATCGCCGCCGCTCCCGCAGATGCGTGCCGCGTGTCCCGTGCTCGCCGCCGCCGCCGTGGACTCCTGGCCCACCGTGGACCGAGCGCCGCAAGCGCTTGCGCGCCGCTTGCGCCACCGACGCCGCCCTACCCGTCTACGCCATGCTTGCGTCACCCGGGGGCTTAATTGCACAATAAATGTTTTAATCTTTTTTGTTTAGTATAAAAATCACAATTAAAGTTCTAAAATCCATATCTTTTGAATCCGAGCTCCGTTTTAGCCCATTAAAATTTCATTAAATCCAGAAAAATTTCAAGAATCCATTAAAAATACTTTTCAGTGCAGTTTCAGTAGACCTTTTAGGATGTATGTTGAGTGCTTTGTTTGTCGTGTAGATCCCGAGTTTTCCGGCAAGCCCGTTCTCTTCGAAGTAGTCGCCGAGGTTCCTCAGTCTCCAGAACAAGGCAAGTCATACCTTACATTGACCATATTGTACCTATTTTATGTAAATATCTCTTTTCTCTCAAATCTTGCATATGTTTTAGAATATCATTTCATGGGATGATTATACCTATTGTACTCAACCATAGGATTGTTTACCTTATACCATTGATAACTTGGGGTTTAATATGACTAGATGATAGCTTAAGGTTTGCTTAGTTATGCTTAGCTCAACTAGTTCACTTAAGGGGATCACACTAATCAAGTATGTTACTAGAAGTTAACTCTCAGATGAGGTTAAGATGTGACTCTATTTCTAATAATATTGAATTATGAAAAGGGTGGGTCGTAAGCACATGGTTGGACTTTGGTTAGCGTGCTCATGACAATTAAGGACCGGTTCTCGGGAAACCCTGGAAGAAGTGCCGTGCATACCACAAGCCAACATGGGTAATGGCTGGGTCTGTAGCGTAGCTGTCTCTAGTCAACGTATCCCAGAGAGGGTGGGCGTGATGGAGTTGGGTCGGCCCCGGTTTTAAGGGTTTATCAGCTTCTGGATTCACCGCGGCACTAGAGGGGGCTGCCCATTGCCCGATAGGAGTGGGGGCGAATCCTTGGTGTGGTACGATTGGTTAGAGGGGGTTATGTGAAGGGTCCTGTCACAGTTCCTTTCCGGGGTACCATAGTGGTGCACCGACGCACGGTAACGTGTTGTGGGATTGTGTCTTGTGGGTACAGTTGTACACCTCTGATCAGAGTAAAAACTATTCGAATAGCCGTGCCCACGGTTACGGGCGATCGACCAGATTCACCTTGATTAGTTTCACTTATTTACTTGAATGAAAGGTTGGAATGTGACTAGTGCAGGTGGATGGATGGGCCTGTTGCAACGTGGTTTTAGCGTTGGACAGTGTTTATTTAATACTGCTTAATTATTACTACTGTTTTACTGTCTTCAAATATTGTTATTATATTCTGCAAATGTTGTTTATGCAAATTGAGCCTCTTATCCTTTTCCTTGTTATTTATCTTGCATCATGTCCCCTTTTCCGGTGTGACTTGTTGAGTACGGTGGTTGTACTCAGCCTTGCTTCTTTTTCCCCCTTCAGTGCCAGAGGTTGAGATCGAGGTCTCCGAGGAGGTGTAGGCTTGTTCGACGTCAAGGGTTAGCTGTGGTGTTGGCGTTTCGCTTCGCTTGAGTCAAGTTTAGCTTAAGTCAGTTTTACCTTCCTTTCCGTTGCATTTGTGTAACTCTTTTATATTGTTTCTAAGACGAAGATTCTGTATTATCAATAACGTCGATTTGTGTACCTCGGCTGATGCCTGGACGAGGGTGTAATGCACAAATTAGCTGCAGAAATTTTGGTGTGAATTTCTGGGCGTGACAGCTAGGCAAAAGCAAAAAGCAATGGAGGCCCAAAAAGAAAACTATGCCAACCGACGAAGAACATACCAGAGAGACCTCAGCCGATCAAGCCAGGAGGGCAGCCAAGGGGAAAGGAAAAGCTTATGCATCGGTCAATATGGTATTCATATTGCCAGCCGAATTCGACGCCCCTGAGGCCGATGCAGACAACATTGAAGACGCCTTGGCCGAACTAGCACTGTCCCCGGATCAAGCAATTTTCGACAAGCCAGAGGCGACCAAAAATCAGCATCTCAAGCCACTGTACGTAAAAGGCTTCGTCAACAGCAAGCCGATGTCAAAGATGCTAGTAGATGGGGGAGATGCAGTGAACCTGATGCCCTATGCAACATTCAAAAAATTGGGTAAGGGAGCCGAAGACCTGATCAAGACTAACATGGTACTCAAGGACTTCGGCGGCAACCCATTAGAGACCAAGGGTGTGTTAAATGTCGAGCCGACCGTCGGCAACAAGACCGTGCCCACAACCTTTTTGTCATCGACGGGAAGGGGTCTTACAGCCTGCTGCTTAGGAGGGACTGGATACATGCCAACCGTGTGTCCTTCCACCTTGCACCAGTGTCTGCTTCAATGGGACGGCGACAAGATAGTGATTGTACCAGCCGACAGGTCAGTAAGCGTCGCCAATGCCGATTTGCCACTCTGGAAAATCGATGGCGTTGATTGTTTATACAGGAAGATCTGGCAAGCCGATTTTCTAAAAGTGTCCGATTCTGCCATACAGCCGGTGGGAGACGACGAGCCACAGCTGCTGCTTTGAACAAAACGTCATGGAGGGCTCAAACGTCTACGACATGGACACCGTGGACGAAGACGATGGCAAGCTTGGGCAAGGTTTTACGTCGGTCGACGAATTAGAAGAAATAGACATAGGCTCTGGAGACAGGCCTAGGCCGACGTATATTAGCAAAAATTTATCTTCTCATTGTAGATCCCAGCTCATTGCTTTGTTAAAGGAATATAATGATTGTTTTGCTTGGGAGTATTTTGATATGCCTGGTCATAGCCAATCTATCATTGTTCATCAACTGTCGATCAAGGCAGGCTATCGGCCATTTAAACAGCCTCCCAAGAGATTCAACGCCGATATGTATGATGCGATCAAAGCCGAAATCACTCGGCTATACGATGTTGGATTCATTCGGCCTTGCCGGTACGCCGAGTGGGTCTCAAATATTGTCCCAGCATTGAAAAAGAATGGTAAACTTAGGGTGTGCATCGATTTCAGAGACCTAAATAAGGCTACCCCCAAAGACGAATACCCGATGCCTATAGCCGATTTGCTCGTAGATGCCGCTCAGCCACAAGATCATCGGCTTTATGGATGGCAATGCAAGTTACAATCAAATCTTTATGGCCAAAGAAGACATTCACAAAACTGCTTTTCGATGTCCTGGAGCAATTGGCTTATATGAATGGGTTGTTATGACATTTGGGCTAAAGAATGCTGGGGCAACATATCAACGGGCCATGAATTACATCTTCCACGATATGATCGACTCTCTGGTGGAGATCTACATCGATGATGTTGTTGTCAAATCCACAGTGATAAAGAACCACATAGCTGATCTGAAGCAGGTTTTGGAGCGGACAAGAAAATATGGCCTGAAGATGAATCCGTTGAAGTGCGCGTTCGGCGTGTCGGCCGGGCAGTTTCTGGGGTTTCTCGTTCATGAAAGAGGAATTGAGGTTACACTAAGTAGCATCAACGCTATCAAGACGATACAGCCTCCGAAGGACAAGAAGCAACTCCAATCGTTGATCGGCAAAATCAACTTCATCAGGTGGTTTATAGCCAATCTTTCAGAGAAGATGGAGCCGCTCACACCACTGCTTCGGCTGAAAGCCGATCAAGCATTCACGTGGGGGCGGAGCCGCATGTGGAGATTATGGTAATCGGGTATATACATGGCAAGTTTATCCGACTGGAGGTAGGGATAGATTGCGCCTGCCATATCTGTAAACCAAACATGACTTGGGTGTTACGATTGCCGATAGAGATAAGGCAATCGGCCTACAGTCACGGTTTGGTAAGATTGAGGAAACCGACTTAGAGTAAGATAGGGTTTCCGATCTATAAGCCCTCCTCCCAAGACTATATAAGGGGGGTAAGGGGCGTCCCTTGAGGGATATCATATGCTTTATGAGCTTTTAGCTTTCAGCCTTAGATCACGAGATCAATAAAGACACTTGGCGGATCGAATCCACCGAAACAGGAGTAGGGTATTACCTCACGAGACGGCCTGAACCTGTCTAAATGTTCTTCTCCTTCTAACCCATTGTGCTTGGCAATCTTGACTGCGACCCCAGAAATTATATTACCGAAACCAAGTTTCGACAGTTGGCGCGCCAGGTAGGGGCCCGCGCGTCAAGACTTCTTCAACAATCTCGCCGACAAGCGTGATGGGATCTCCTTCAGGATTCGGCGACTTCGTCGCCAACTTCTTCAACGACTCCTCCTTCGACTCGGATTCAAACCAGTCGGAAGGAAAGACCCACTCAGTGCCGTTCGGGCTCCCCAATAGTGCCGAGATCTTCGACGACATCCTCAAGATCGAGATGCAATCTGCTCGCTCCAACGAAGGACTTCACTCGGCACCGTTCGGATTGCCGAACACCGCCGAAATCTGCACCGATCTTCTCGTCTTCCCGACGGAGACGATCTATTCGGAAGAAGACCTCTCGGTGCCGTTTGGGTTACCAAACGCCGCCGAGATTTACGGCAAACTCCTCTCCCCGAGTCGGGGTTGACCCACTCGGAGGAGCCCGCATCCCCAAGCTCTGACTCGGACTGGAACGATCCAGACCCGGGCTACCCAGGATCAAGGGAGGTTGCCGTCATCCTCCCGTCATTCGTCTCATGCTCATCTTTGGAGCTCAACGAATACCTCAGCTCCACCGGCTTCGACGACCTCTATGGCATCCCCTCAGACGAAGCCGACGACTCCGACTACCGCAAGGACTACGAGCCGAAGTGCTTCGATGTCCTCATGGCTGAGCTGGATGAGTCCGACTCAGCCATGGCCAGGAGGCTCGTGGAGGAAGAACGAGCCAAGATCGAGCAAGAGCGCAAGACGGCCGAAGAGGAGAAGCAACGCAGGGAAGAGGCTGACAAGAGGAAGCAAGATCTACGCGTAGTCGGATGATCTGCCCAGGAGGCCATCCTCCAAACGCGGGTTTGCAACACCAACATCTTCCAGACGCCACAGCAGAACGCTGTTGTCGCGTTCACGCTCTTGGACACCGTCATGGAGACGGCACCCGCCAACGTGACTCCAATACTTGACAAGATCAAGACCATCGTCGCAGCCACAGCCAACGGCCACCCCACCACCTCGGCACGAAGGCCGACTGAGTCCGTGGCAGAAACGCCCGACAAAAGCTGACTCCCACCTCTAAGGTCAGGAGACTATAAGAGGCCCGAGCCAGACCGGTCTACGACAAGGCCAGGAGGCCCACGCCGCGAGTCCACGCAGAAGTACCAGGAGCAAACGGACGACTCCCGTGACAAACGACACGGACGTCCACCCGTCCACCACCGCGACCGCCGCAACAACAGCTCCAGCTACCCAACCAGCCAACCGAAGACCCCGCCGAGTGATCTGTGGGAAGTCCTCGATCGCCGCTACTAGGAGCGGGACCGACGCACTCGAGAAGATCGGAGGGGATCACCCGATAGCGGCGACGATGGAGTGCCGGCCTTCACTCGGGAGCTTCGCCGAGTGCACTGGCCGAGTGGATTCAAGCCCACAGGAATAGAAAGGTACGACGACAAGACCGACCCCGAGTCATGGCTTACCGTGTACACTCTCGCCATCTGCGCAGCAGGCGGCGACAACAAGGCTATGGCCAATTATCTTCCAGTGGCCCTCGCTAACTCAGCCAGGAACTGGCTCACGAGCCTGCCAAGAGGCTCAATCGGCTCGTGGAGCGAACTGAGGGACCACTTTATTGCCAACTTCCAGGGTATCTTCGACAGGCCCGGCACACACTTCGATATAAACGTCATCCAGAAGCCGGACGAGCCTCTGAAGGAGTACATCCGTCGTTTCTCCGAGAAGCGCAACAAGATCCCCAACATTACCGATGACATCATCATCGCCGCCTTCCAGAAGGGAGTCCGTGACGAGCTGTTAATCGGGATGTTCGGGCGCAAGCCACTGAAGACGGTGAAACAGATGTTCGAGACGACGAATTCCTACGCCAAATCCAACGACGCCATCAAGGCCGCCCGTCAAGACCGGCCCGACAGGAGGGAAGACAAGAAGGCGGAAGGAAGCCAGAATCCTTAGAAGGATAACGGCAACAGGAACAACCAGGGCCAAAAAGATCGCAAGCGCCGATTTGAGGACCTAGTGGCCGCAACCTCCAACACTCAACGCCGCCCCCGAGTCGCCGCCTACGACGCCATCATGAATGCCCAATGCACTCATCATCCCAATCATAAGCACGCGGCAAAGGACTGCTTCATCTACAAACAGTTCGCCGAGCAGTACGCGAAGCAGCTCAACAAGAAGCCGACTGATGAGGCTGGTCCATCGGGTGCCAAGAAAAACAACGCGGCTGAGAATGCCGAACCTTTCCAAGACCCTGTGGGAGAACTCAATCACATCTTCGGAGGGCCGCTAGCCTATGAATCCAAGAGGAAACAGAAGCTAACCGACCGAGAGGTCAACGCGGCTCAACCCGAAGTCCCTTAGTACCTGCGATGGTCGGAAGTGGCCATCACTTTTGACCGCTCGGATCACCCTGACCGAGTGGTTCACCCGGGGCGCTATCCACTCGTCCTGGATCCCGTGGTCCGCAACATCAGGCTCAAGCGCGTCCTCATCGATGGAGGCAGCACCCTCAACATCCTGTTCGCCAAGACCATGGACGAGATGCAGATCCCGAGGGCCGAATTGAAGGCAAGCTCAGCCCCTTCCACGGAGTCATCCCGGGGCTATCATCTACACCACTCGGGCACATCTCCCTCCCCGTCACCTTCGGGGCCCGAGAGAACTTCCGAACGGAGAACGTCACTTTTGAGGTGGCCGACTTCAAACAAAGATACCACGCCATCATCGGAAGGCTGCGCTTGCCAAATTCATGGCGATCCCGCATTACACCTACCTCTGCATGAAGATGCCGGGTCCCAACGGCGTCATCACTCTTCGCAGTGGTGTGAAGCAAGCCTTCACCTGCGATAAGGAGAGCTGCGACATGGCCCAATCTCGCGAGAGATTGCGCGGCCAACAAGAAGTCTGATTGGCTGCATCAACTTCGGCAGAGGGCGAAGTCCCCACGAAGAAGATAGCCAAATCAGGATCCGGCGACGCCAAGACCAAGAAGATCTCCCTTGATCCGTCGATCCCTCAAAACCGCTGTAATCGGCGCGAACTAGATCCCAAATAGGAAAGCGCGCTCGTCACCTTCCTCCAAAATAATAAAGATGTTTTTGCTTGGAAACCATCTGATATGCCTGGAATTCCTAGGGAGGTGATCGAACACTCTTTGCACGTCAAAGATGACGCCAAACCAATAAAACAACGATTACACAGATTCGCGCAGGACCGAAAAGACGCTATCAAGGAAGAGCTCACAAAGCTCTTTGCCGCCGGCTTCATCAAAGAAGTCATTCATCCCGACGGTTAGCCAACCCAGTCCTGGTCCGCAAGAAGACGGGGCAATGGCGCATGTGCGTTGACTATACCGACCTCAACAAAGCCTGTCCCAAAGATCCATTCGGGCTGCCTCGCATCGACCAAGTCGTAGACTCAACAGCCGGCTGCCAACTCCTGAGTTTCTTGGATTGTTACTCGGGCTATCACCAGATCAGCTTAAAAGAATCCGACTGCCTGAAGACATCGTTCATCACGCCGTTTGGGGCCTACTGCTATATCACCATGCCTTTCGACCTGAAGAATGCCGGTGCCACATACCAACGCATGATCCAGAGATGTTTCCAGACGCAGATCGGCAAGAACGTAGAAGCTTATGTCGACGACGTCGTCATCAAGACCAAGCAGAAAGAAGACCTGATCGCCGACCTAGAGGAAACCTTTGCAAATATCCGGGCCTTTAGAATGAAGTTAAACCCGAGAAGTGCACCTTCGGCGTTCCATCGTGCAAACCGCTCGGCTTCATGGTGTCACATCGCGGCATTGAAGCCAATCCGAGAAGATCAACGCCATCTTGAGCATGAAGCCCCCGAGTAACCAGAAGGACGTCCAGAAGCTCACCGGCTGCATGGCGGCGCTAAGCCGCTTCATCTCTCGACTCGGCGAACGAGGCGTGCCCTTCTTCAGATTGTTAAAGAAGACAGACGACTTCCAGTGGACCGCGGAAGCCAACAAGGCCTTTGAAGATGTCAAAGAGTTCCTTACAACGCCGCCTGTCCTGGCCTCGCCTCAACCCCAGGAACCTTTGCTGCTGTACGTTTCAGCCACTCACCAAGTGGTTAGTACAGTCCTTGTGGTCGAGCGCGAAGAAGAAGGACGGGCTCAGAAGATTCAGAGGCCGATCTACTTTGTTAGCGAAGTGTTGGCAGGAGCCAAAATTCGCTACCCTCAGGTACAAAAATTGCTCTATGGTGTTCTGATAACCGCGAGGAAATTGGCACACTATTTTCAGAGTCACTCGGTCACCGTTGTCACTTCCTTTCCACTCGGCGATGTCATCCACAACCGGGAGGCGACTGGGCGCATCGCTAAGTGGGCCTTAGAGCTGATGCCATTGGACTTGACTTTTAAGGCGAGGACGTCCATAAAGTCACAAGCCTTGGCGGATTTCCTGGCCGAGTGGACTGAGCAACAAGAGAACGTACCTCGGGAAGACCTCCAACACTGGACCATGCACTTCGACGGATCCAAGAGGATCACCGGCTTGGGAGCAGGAGTTGTGCTGATTTCCCCGACTGGGGAAAGGCTAAGATACGTCCATCACCTCCACTTCTCCGCCTCACACAACGTTGCCGAGTACGAAGCCCTGCTACACGAACTGCGCCTCGCAGTTTCACTCGGGATACGTTGGCTCATCGTGAAAGGCGACTCCCAGCTGGTCGTCAACCAAGTAATGAAGGACTGGTCCTGTCTAAACAACACCATGGAGGCCTACCGACAAGAGGTCCGCAAACTTGAAGACAAGTTTGACGGGCTCGAACTCTCACATGTCTTAAGACATAACAACGAAGCTGCCGAGGAGTTGGCACAGTTCGGGTCCAAGCGCGAAGCTGCCCCAACAGATGTTTTTGTCGAGCACCTCTATGAGCCAACCATCACGGCAAAGACAACTTCAAACGAACAAGCTGCAAACGAAGTTGCCATGACTGATGCCGACTGGAGGACGCCACTCATCAAATTCTTAACTCAGCAAGAGCTGCCAGAATACCGTGATGAGGCAAAGCGTGTCCGACGTCGTTGCCAAGCATATGTCATGGTTGACTCCGACTTATACAAGAGAAGCCCCTCCGGAATCCTAATGAGATGCATCACACCCGAGGAAGGGAGGCAGCTACTCCAAGACATCCACTCGGGCATATGTGGAAGCCACGCGGCAGCACGCACTCTGGTGGGCAAAGCTTACAGACAAGGCTTCTTCTGGCTTACCGCGGTCTCCGACGCGGACAAAGTCATACGAACCTGTGAAGGCTACCAATTTTTCGCCCGACAGAGCCATGTCCCGGCCCAGGAGCTACAAACAATCCCACTATCCCGGCCGTTCGCGGTATGGGGCTTGGACATGGTCGGCCCTTTCAAGAAAGCTCCGGGAGGATTTACACACCTTTTCGTCGCAATCGACAAGTTCTCCAAGTGGATTGAAGCCAAGCCGGTCGTCACAATTACTGCTGACAAGGCACGGGATTTCTTCCTCAACATCGTGCACCGCTTTGGCATCCCAAATAGAATCATAACCGACAATGGGACTCAATTCACGGGAGGCATCTTCAAGGAATTCTGCGAAGACTTTGGAATCAAGATTTGCTATGCGTCAGTTGCCCATCCCAAAAGCAATGGACAAGTCGAACGGGCCAACGGCATGGTCCTTCAAGGCATCAAGGCCGGCGTGTTCGATTGTCTAAACCCTTACGCAGGCAAGTGGGTCCAAGTGCTTCCCTCGGTCCTATGGTCTCTTCGGACCACACCCAGTCGGGCTACCAGCCAAACTCCTTCTTTTTGGTCTACGGTGCAGAAGCCATGTTGCCAAACGAGATGGTATATGAATCCCTCCGAGTCCGCAGCTTCAACAATGAACGCTACGACCCCGACCGAGTGGACGACCTCACCCGACTGGAAGAGGCCCGTGAGGCCCTCATCCAGTCGGCCAAATATCTTCAAGGGCTCAGACGAAGTTGCAACGTTCGAGCACGAGCTTTCATCGTTGGCGACCTGGTTCTACGCAAGATTCAAACCACCAAAGACTGTCACAAGTTATCCCCCTTATGGGAAGGACCATACATAATCGCCGAGGTGACTCGGCCGTGCATACCGACTAAAGCGTGAAGACGGATCTATGGTGGAGAACTCCCGGAACATCGAGCATCTTCGACGATTTTATGCTTAATTTGACTAAAGTTTCATGTTTTCCTTGACTGTCAACCTCAAGCAAGATGACTTCTTGAGTTAGCAATGGGGCTATACATATGTCAATAAAGCATAAGTTTTCCTCATCAAGCTCGTGCATAATTTGGTTTATCATTGTTTAATGTTCCTCGATTCGAGTTCGTGTCTAAGGACTCGAGAGTTTTCGATGACCTAATCGAGCCTAGGCTTGGTGACAGTCAGACGAAAATTACTTAAGAAATTTCACACAAAAACTCGGATCAAGGCATTAATATAAATAAACTAAATATATCACAAGTCTGTGTCAGAGCATCACGATCATACTATATTTACAAGCCAATATTCACAAGACAAATCAAATCCGGAAGTTATTTACTACATCAACGGAAATCTTCTTCGCCGACTCCTGCGCTTCACTCAGCATGTCCAAGGCCTGCTCATCCGTGGTCCCGTCAGCAAAGCCCTCTCCGACCGAGTTGATATCCACTCGGGGGTAGAGAGACTTGGTCTGTGCAAGAGCCAGACCAGCCCCCATGTTGGCGGCTTCAGTGATGTTCGCCAGATATTGGTCAGGGGCCCTCCGCAGCTTGTCAAAAATCTCTAATGGCTCTAGCGAACTGGCCCCGACCCCTTGGTGAAACAAGGACAGCAAGATTGGCGCAGCCGCATTGGCGACCTCTTCCCGGAGCTCTCCGGCTCGTTTGACCTGCTCGAGCAAGACGTCGTATTGAGCTCGGGTCTTAACCTTGTAAGCTGCCAAAAGAATCTAATCATGCAAAGCACTCAAAAATAAAGCAGCGCCAAGGATGTTACTTCGAAGAAGCTTACCTTCAAATTCGGCCTCCAGTTCGGCCTTGTCGAGGCTGACTGCCTCCAGCCGGACCTGGAGCGAGTGGACCTCCGACGAATTTTCTACAAGCAAAGAAGGTTATTAGTAACCGGAATCAACATGAGAGCCATAAAGGAATTGAGAAGAGTGGACTTACTCCCGACTGAACCGCGGAGGTCAAGGTTCTCCTCCCGGAGCTCGGCTATTTCCTTCCTCAGAGCCGCCTCCCTCGACGCGGCATCCTCTTCAGTGGTCTTTAGCTTTCGCTGGACGTCCTCTAAAGAGTTCAGGTGAGGAACCAGCTTCTCCAGCACCTCGGACTTCGCCATGGAGCGGCAATACTCCTTCTGCGCGTGAAGTCCGAAGAATGACCGACTAGAAAAAGATGATAACACAATAAGAGAAAAAGACTAAGGCTTACGTTGAGTAGCCGAGTTGCTTCGTTTAAGCTCTCGACAAGGACATCCCTTTCTTCGCTCTCAGCTTTCCTGTCCAAGACGATGCCCTGCCTCTGGCCTTCTGAGTCCCGCCACTCGATCTTGATCGGGGGACCCAGGTTTCAGAAGACTGTAACCTGGGGATTTCCTCCACTGTGGCTGGCAGATAGGAAGAACAAATGAAGACATGATAGATTCAAACTAAAGAGCAAAGACAAGACTCGATTCAAGACTCACCGGCTTCGTGGCGCGCTCTTGGGTGGAACAGGCCGGCCGACCTCCTTCCTCGGCTTTTCGCCCACCGATCCTCGCCGGCTGACCGGCCGTAGCCCGAGGCTTCCCCATGCCGACCGGCTTCCAGGACGTCCGGCGGGCGGTCGGGGCTCCTTCCTTGGGGTATCCTTCTTTGGAGGCGAAGGTTTTTATCCCGGAGCGCTCCCGCTCGGATGCGGGCTCCGAGGCCTCGGCTCCGTAGGCTTGGGCACCTCGGGAGCAGCGGCGGGAGTCGGCCCCTCACCCTTCCCGGCAGGATCTATGTCCTGGGGCCTCCTGAAATAACGAATACAGCTGGGATGAAGACAAAGAAAGTTTTCAACGAAAAAAGTTCGGACTTCAGTCATAAAGCATACCTGGACGACCGGCGGATCTTCGGCGCCGCCTTCGGCAATGGCCTTGGAGGAGGAGTCTCGACTGGAGGAGCCGGGACGTCATCGTCCAAGTCGTCGATGATGAGCCTCCTTTTGCTTGCTCGCTTGTTGGCATCCTCACTCGGGGCCACCCTCTTCCCGACTGGGTCGCTTTGAATCTTCATGCCGCCAGTTGGCTTCTTGGCAGGGCGATGCGGCACGTCATCATGAGGCACCTTATACGGTTTTGAGACGACAGAATCATTTTGCTGCAAGAGAAATTCTCACAGTATTAAGAGGCGTGACATCAGGTTTGCAAGACAATATGAAGCAGTCAGTCGGCTTACCGGAGGAGGAGGCCGATGGATGTTAAAGGGAAGAACAGACAGAATGAGGGCACGCTCGACTGCAATTCCAGTCGAGAAGATCTTATACATCCGTATCTTCAGGATCTCATAACTGAGTGGATCTTGATCTTCCCGATTGGGGTCCTTCCCGCCTTCGTATTCAAAGGCTGGCTTTGACCGCTCTTTGATTGGAGCCAGTCGACACCTGATGAAGTGCCGAGTGATTTGTTCGCCGCGAAGACCTCTTTGCTTCATCGCTAGGATCTTCGCTAGCAATTTGTTGGCCTCGTCCCAATCATGAGCCACTGGAACAGTGCTCCAAGTTGGCCTGGGGACAGGGGGAAGGCCAACGAAGGCTGGTAGGCTGGGTTCGAGGTTGCTGATATAGAACCAGCCCGCATGCCATCCCTTATTGAAAGATTTCAAGGGAAGAGAGAAGTACTCCTTGCGGAGAGATCCGCAGAGTTGGAAACCTGCCCCGCCAACGACGCATGGGTGGTCCTTATTCGGATGCGGTTTGAGGTAAAACATGCGGCGGAAGAGTTGGAAGTGGGGGAGGATGCCAAGGAATGCTTCACATACATGAATGAAAAGAGCGATGTGAAGCATGGAGTTGGGGTTCAGATGGTAGAGTTGAAGCCCGTAATAATCCAGAAGCCCCCGGAAGAACTCGGAGGTGGGAAGACTGAACCCGCAATAGAAAAAAGAGGTGAATACAACGAGCTCACCGGTGTTCGGGATGGAAAATCCTCACCCGCGCGGGCGCCCCACGATCTCCTTAGGAGGAAGCACTCCGTGCTTCACCATCTCCTTGAGGGTGGATTCCCTCACATTCGATGTGGCCCATTGGTCAAAGGGGATTCTCTTTTCCTCCGCCATGAGTGTGGTTTGGATGGGAAGTGGATCTGGTCGGAAAGAATGGGGATTTTGACAACGGGTCTTGGGAGATTGGCTGCGGAAGCTGGTTTGTGGCAAGAAGCGAGCTCCTGGATGGATAGGTCTGGGTGCGCGCGAGTCTAGGGTTCTTCGCAGGGAACCGGTGAACAAGCTGCGAAAAGAGGAATTTTTGGAAGGCGAAGAGGCGGGGACGACCTCGAGGCTTTATAGAAATATTTGAGGGTTGCGCTAGGTTTTCGTGATTGGGCCGAGCCCATGAGAGAATCTGCGTCCCAGTTAAGGTGTGGCCCGACACGTGTCCTTAGGGACTTAAGCGGATGAGCTTAAGCAGATTTGCTTTGGCAATATGCGCGTGTCCGAATGCCCTATACCTTTGGAAATCCTTCCATACCGCAGTTTGCTTGACTTCATGAGAAGCAGGCACGATTGCAACTTGGAAGGTGACCAACAGTTAAGCTTTTTATAGCTGCCTTGATGACAAGGGCTGTTTGGTTTTTTGGCATTTGATTAAGTGGTTATATCAATGCTATTTTTCCACCTTGGTGAAGATTTTTATAGATTAAGACCAGTATTATGGCAAGAGCTATTTAATAACTTGGTCATATTTTTCATACGATTGAAAGAACTCGTTTTCCCATGAGGGACGATTAAAATATTTGTTCCGGGATGACTCGGGCAGATCCACTCGGATAAGCATGAGCTTACCGAGTGCTTTTCACCCACGAGGGTTGGTTGGGTTATTTGTTCTGAGATGACTCGGGCAAATTCACTCGGATGAGTATGAACTTGCCGAGTAATAAGATTTTTATGATTTCTTTAGCATGAGCTAAGCATTATATGAGGATAATTTTTATAGTTCTTGACTATATGCTTAGTCTGTTTTTGACTAACCACATAGTCGGGGGCTACACCTAATTAGGTGCATCAGGAGATGCACCTAGATATTTATTTTTGAGAATTTTTTAGATATTATCCAGCCCTTCACAGCCTTTGGAGCCACTGGGAAGATTCAGCAGAGATGATGGAATCGCTGCGCCGAAGCACTCGGCGAAAGAGATTTTTGGTCGTGTACTGTTTTGGTTTGAAGCTGAGTTGTCTCGTCGACTGAAAAGGACTCTGGGTCTACTGTGGAGATTATGGTAATCGGGTATATACATGGCAAGTTTATCCGACTGGAGGTAGGGATAGATTGCGCCTGCCATATCTGTAAACCAAACATGACTTGGGTGTTACGATTGCCGATAGAGATAAGGCAATCGGCCTATAGTCACGGTTTGGTAAGATTGAGGAAACCGACTTAGAATAAGATAGGGTTTCCGATCTGTAAGGCCTCCTCCCAAGACTATATAAGGGGGGTAAGGGGCGTCCCTTGAGGGATATCATATGCTTTATGAGCTTTTAGCTTTCAGCCTTAGATCACGAGATCAATAAAGACACTCGGCGGATCGAATCCACCGAAACAGGAGTAGGGTATTACCTCACGAGAGGGCCTGAACCTGTCTAAATCTTCTTCTCCTTCTAACACATTGTGCTTGGCGATCTTGACTGCGACCCCAGAAATTATATTGCCGGAACCAAGTTTCGACATAGCAGAAGGCTTTGGACAACATCAAGGAATATTTAAGCTCACCTCCAGTCTTAATGTCTCCACAAAAAGGGATATCGTTCAGGCTGTACCTATCAGCCGACGACAAGTCAATCAGCTCAGTCCTCATCCCAGAGGTTGAGGGCACGGAAAAAGCTATCTTCTATCTCAGCCGATGGCTGTTGGACGCAAAAACAAGGTATTTACCAGTGGAGAAGCTATGTCTGTGCCTATATTTTCCATGTACAAAGTTAAGGCATTATCTGCTATCCAATGAGTGCACAATAATATGTAAAGTCGATGTCGTCAAATACATGCTATCGGCTCCAGTGTTAAAAGGGCGAATTAGAAAATGGATTTTTGCATTGACAGAGTTTGATCTGAGGTATCAGGCACCCAGGGTAGTTAAAGGACAAGCTATAGCCGATTTTATCATGGAACACAGAGATGACTCAATTGGCTCAGTTGAAATTATGCCTTGGACATTGACATTTGATGGCTCAGTGTGCACCAACGGCTGCGGTATCGGATTGGTCATTATTTCGCCTGGGGGGCAAGCTTTGAATTTGCTTTTTCTATCAACCCCCATGCTACAAACAACCAAGCCGTGTACGAGGCCGTGCTCAAAGGGTTACATCTGCTCAAAGAAGTTGAAGCCGATGCCATCGAAATAATGGGAGATTCACTGTTGGTCATCAGTCAGTTGTCGGGAGAATATGAATGCAAAAACGATGCACTGATGGTCTACTATCAACAATGCCAAGAATTGATGGATGGTTTTCGGCTAGTTACTCTAAAACATATCAGTAGAATACAGAAGCCAATGATTTAGCTCAAGGGGCATCGGGCTACAGGCGGATGATAAGAGACATTGAAGTGGAAGTCGCTGCCATCACAGCTGATGATTGGAGGTTTGAAGTCTACAGCTATCTACAGAATCCTTCTCAATCGGCCTCAAGAAAATTACGATACAAGGTGTTAAGATATGTTTTGCTCGACGAAGATCTCTACTATCAGACGATCGATGGAGTGCTGCTCAAGTTCCTTGGAGCCGATGAAGCCAAAGTGGCTATCGGAGAAGTTCATGAAGGTATTTGCGGCACGCCTCAATCGGCTCATAAGATGAAGTGGCTACTTTGGAGAGCAGGGTATTTCTAGCCGACAATGCTGGAGGACTATTTCAAATATTATAAAGGTTGCCAGGACTGTCAGAAATTCGGCACCATACAAAGAGCACCGGCATCGGCTATGAACCCGATCATAAAGCCTTGGCCTTTCAGAGGATGGGGCATTGACATGATTGAAGCCTTGGCCATTCAGAGGATGGGGCATCGACATAATCGGCCAGATCAATCCACACTCAAGCAAAGGGCATAAATTCATGTTGGTAGCGACAGACTATTTTACAAAGTGGGTGGAGGCAATTCCTTTGAAAAAAGTCGACTCCAAGGACACAAACAAGTTTGTTAAAGAGCATATCATCTACCGATTTGGCGCCCCACAAACAATTACAACAGGCCAGGGATCTATCTTCATATCGGATGAGTTTGTTCAGTTTGCCGACGGCATGGGGATTAAATTACTTAATTCTTCGTCGTACTATGCACAGGCCAACGGGCAAGCAGAGGCTTCAAATAAAAGTCTGACTAAGCTGATTAAGAGGAAGATTTCTGAGTACCCAAGGCAATGGCACAGCCGATTAGCCGAATCACTTTGGGCATATCGGATGGCATGCCACGGATCTATCCAAGTCCCTCCATACAAGTTGGTCTATGGGCATGAAGCAGTACTGCCATTGGAAAATATCATCGGCTCAAGATGGATTCAGCTGCAAGATCAACTCACAGCTGATGAACTATCACCTGATGGTGGATGAATCAGAAGACCTCGTTTTATCACGGATGAGGGCCTTGGAAAAAGTAACAAGGGACATGGAATGAGTAGCTCGCCATTATAACAAGAAAGTTGTTCCTAAATCTTTTGAGGAGGGCAAACTCGTTTGGAAATTAATACTGCCGATTTGGGACAAGAGACAATAAATTCGGCAAGTGGTCACCAAATTGGGAAGGGCCTTTCAAGATCCACAAATGTGTCTCTAAAGGAGCTTACATGTTAGAAGGTTTGGACGGAGAGGTATTTGGAAGGGCTCTAAACGGCAAATATTTGAAAAAATATCACCCAAGCATTTGGATCAACTCGTGATTTGGTTGTTTGTTCAGCCGATTCGTGTTAGCCGATGTCTTGTATTTAGCGAGCATCGCCTTTAGGTCATTTTAACACTACGGTTTTCCCCTAGTTTTCTACAATCGGCTAGTGGTGGCCGACCATGACGACAACGAAGCACGATTGTGGTAAGTTCATAATTTTGTCGACATCGAAGACATCAACAAAATTAGGGGGGCATATACATACACAGGACCTAAGCCGATTACAGAAGGTGGTACAAAAAGGTGGACATCAAAAAAAATTTTCCATGCCTCGGAGTCAGCGATCATAGCATTAGACAGGATTTTTCAAGTTTCAGAATCGGCAATCATGATATTGAACGCAAGTAAAAGCCGATTACAGGATAGTTCATTACAAAAGGCCGAAGCCAATTACAAAAGTTTGAGTCTGGCCTAAGCTAGTACAATCGACTCACTGCTTTAGGAAGTCAACTATGGCCGACAACGCCTTGCGCCTGATTTGATCCACTTCTTCAATGGCCCTAATGTCGTCGGCATCGGACCCAGTCACCGGCCTCACCGCCTTGGTTAGATCCTTCACATAAGACACAACCGCCTTGATGCTTGATCACTTATCTTCAATCTCTTTAGGCAGGCCGGCCATGTATTCTTCTTGCATCTGGATCTCTGCGGTGATTTGGACGAGGTCGGCTATTATTTGATCCCTTCGCGTGCGAAGCTGCTCAAGTCTGGCGGCCGGCTCTATCTTCAGGACGTCGAAATTGGCTTTCTTGGCCTTGATCTCTTCCTAGCTTGATTTGATCGCGACCATCAGCGACTGGTTCTCTCGACGATCGGCAAGGCGCTGCTGGGCTCGCTCGTACTTCACTTGGTGTGCCTTCTTGGCTAGGGCTCGCTTTGCCTTCTTGGCTGCCCTCTTCCTCGCTTCGGTAGCCGGAGTAGCAGCAGCCGATGGCTGGGCCCTCTTCGTCAGACAGAGCGGCTCGCGGGTTTTGCCGTGAAGTAGCATGCCCACCTTCGGCGCGTTGAAGACGATTGGAGATGGCGCCAGCCCGCACCCGCTCGGCAGGACGCCAAGCACGTAATTGATCACCACTCCGCTTCGGCTCACTAGAGGAGGGGAATCGTCGATCGTCTACAATAGAAAATAATTATGGTTAGCCGACAATACAAGTAATAGCCGATGAATAAACAAGAGCTGGAAGACGTGCTTACCGACGGAACTCTGTTGGGGTCGATGATGGTCAGATACATTGTAGCCGATTGGTGAAACAAGTGTTGTTTCCACTCGCCCCACCACCGGTTGAAGATCGGCGATTTGGTTATCGCCAAGTTGATCCTGTCCATGCTGCCGAGAGGAGGAGCTGGGAGTTGAAGTAGCCGAAGCATCATTGTATTGCCTTCGATTCTTCCCCTCGGCTGGATCTTATCGGCAAACCACAAGCTGATCGGCAGCTGGCCCATTCCAAACTGCCTCGCCGCCACCATTGGATGATAGAACTCGTAAGTCTTGGTGACGCTTCGGCCTTGATGGATGCCGACGGGGAGGATGCATGGGGTGATAGCGGTGACGAAGATTTCCCTCGGCGCTGTGTATTCTTCTGAATCGAGCTCATCTAGCCGAAGACTGTTTGGCTGCTCAAATTCGATGAAGTCTTCGTATGCAAACCAGATCTTGGAGGTGTTTGGAAAGCCGTTGTACAGCCGATGAAACCATTCCATGAAATCTTCGGCTGTCAGTGTTGAGCCCGGATAGGTCGAAGCAGCCTCACCATACGATATCGGCCGCCGAGTGGTTTTTTCCTCATCATCCACGATCCTCGGCTCTATCAATGGGAACTCGGCTTGAAGGGGAACAGGCTGTTCGGTTATCTTGTACAATTGCAGGTTAAGCCAGAGCTGCAATAGCCACCATGGACCTCCGGTGCCGACGGATTTCTTGGAGGCCAGTCGAGCCGAAGCCGAACCCAGGACTTGGTATAGATACCCAATAGGTACTTGCCTAAGGGGATTTTCTATTTCTCCACTAGGGCTTCGGCTATGTGCTGCCAGTTGCTGGTTGGACCGCAACTAGATCCGCAAAACACAAACTTTTCCAACCACATGAGGAAGGCGGTGTGCTCCCTGTCCGAAATCGGCCCATCCCTCATGTTCATAGAGTTAAAGCCGCTCCAGCCGCCAATGCTTTTGGTCTTGAAGACGTGTTGGCACTTGCGCTGAAGATTGCTTGGGCGGACCATGGAAGTGATGTCCAAGCTGATCATCATCTCCACATCCATCAGAGTGGGGGTCATCGGCCCTTGTCTAAACAAGAAAGCGTTGAGTGTATCGGACCAGAAGTAGTGAGCAGCCGATAGAAGGGACTCGTTCTTGGGCATGTCGGCTATCGTCAGTTCTAAGCATTGATCTATTCCAAGCTCGGTCCAGTGCGTCCTTTTCCTAGCCGACATCCTTAGATACCAAGCTAGCCAGGATTTGTCAGTTGACGGCCACGACTTGAAGGCGCCAGTCCAGTATGACAGATTAGGGGTTGAAAACCTAAAGGGGATCCGATCGGTTTCTGTGTTTATCATTTCGCTTGGGTCCAAATTGCCGATCGGCCCTAGGAAATATTGGTTCTGATGGGCTAAGTTGAGGATTGTGATTTGGTGGGCTAAGTGCTATAGAATGAGGAAAGAAACAGGGAATCATGAAGAGGCAGAAACTAAATCGCGGAAAGGAAAAGGGAATGAAGCCGATGAACTTACCTCAGGGTACGATGGCTGCTGCGACGCGTCGGCGGGAATGCTTGAGGAAGCCATTGCTGGAGATCGTCGCCTCTTGGAGTTCGCTGGAAAGGATGCAGGCTTCGGGTCGCCGAGGTCACCGGGAAGGTCGTCGGAGGAGAAGAAAGGGTTTGTTGCTAGGGTTGAGTGCGCGAAAGTGACAGCGTGGCTTATTTCGGTGCTAGACGAGGGGTATTTAAAGAATGTTTTTGGCAGCTGAAACGGTTTAGGTCGAAAAGAGCGGGAATTTGAGAAAGCAGCAAATCCACGATATTATCTTATCACGGACTTGGGGGGCATGTGTTACCGGCTAAGTTTGGTAACCAAATCCCTAAGTCTCAGCCGAGATTGAAGCAAAATCGGGTCAGAAGATTGGCAGAGAAACAGAGGTCGAGTCGGCTGAGGTTGAGTTGGACAAGGACAGCCGATAGCCGATTCCGAGTCAGAGAAGAAGATGGAACCGTTTTCGGTAAAGGTGCTTAAAGATAAATAGAAGATTTGGTTCCCAAATTACGCGTTAAAGATATTGCCATCTGTGGATAGAGTCCTATAATGGCAAGTGTATCTGTAAGCTAGGAATTTGTTTAGATCTCCTATTGTAATGCGGCATGGAACCACGTCCCGGGATATTGTCATACTCTGTAGAGTAGATTAGTTAGCAACCGTGTTCGGCACGGACTGTGTTGTTCTTTGGTATAAATAGGGCCCGAGACACTGTAAACATAATCAATACACAATCAATCAACTTTCGGTGCATCGCCTCATATTTTCTTCAGACAAACACTTGATCCGGCTTCGGGCTGCATCGTTTCGATCCCCGATTAAGGTAAATGTTTGTCATTAGTGGTGTATCTTGTCGAATTTAGTGCTTCCATCTCTATGATACTCGAGATTCAATGATTTACGCTGCGCTAGTTATCATATATTGCATATAATCTAGAACAATGTCTAGATCTATCTTGACATCGACCTATTTCTGTCAAGAACTAGCAGCCGATAGAGCTAGATCTAGGGGTTGGCCTAGGTTATATGCGGTATCCGTCGTCTCGAGGGGTTTACATCGGCTATAACAGATCTGATTGTTCATTTTATACTTAATGCTGCATCCACTTGACCTATTAAGTCGTTCTTAGAGCTCTTATAATCTATTCGGCTAGATGTATATGCTTAGACACAGTGCTGGGTTTTCAGGTGGCCTTATCTGTTTTAATATTCTTTTAGTATGTTTACTATTAGATTTATTAAAGCTGCCTCTTATATTAAGATCTTGCTCTGGTTAAATACCCTAAGCCAGAATCAGCCTATCAGCCACAGCCGACGGTCGATTGATCTAGGCTTAGCGCATTTAGATTAGATCAATATCGTTTCATAAGATGAATCGGAGTACTATAACCGATCCACAATTAGTCCTACGGTATCGGCTAGGCTATTAAAGCATATATCTGTTATCCTTTTGTATATTTAGATTAAGTGGTTAATATTGTCTCAGCATAGCCAATCTATCCCAATCACTTAGTTTAAATGTGTTTTGGGATAACATATATAGTTAATTGATTCCCTCAGCCGATCCAGTAGGATCTAACTTAACCCTTAACGCATACATCTTTGTTTTTCTTGGTAGTTAACAGATCAAACCAATTGGCACGCCCTGTATTCCACAAACAGCCGAGAAGGACCTGCACTGGAGCTAAGCAGATCTCCCAGGCCAGCGCGTGAGAGAAATTTCTCATCAAAAGAGTTCCACCATGTTCTCCGAGATGCCAATTCGGTGGCCGACCAGTTGGCTAAGCTCGGGTCTTCTCGAGCCTCCGCTCCGTAGGGGATCTTCCTCCACGAGCTACACAAACCGCCTGCCTCTCCGCCTCCAGCCGAGACGGTCCTTGCTATCACTACCGCCCCGGATATTTGGCGTCGAGAGCTCATTGATTATATCACTACCAAGGCACTCCCTCTCGACAAGGACATGGTCGAACGCATCGTCCAACGTAGCAAGCAGTACGTCATGGTGGGCTCTGAGCTGTTCAAGTGCACGGCCTCTACCCGAGTACTCTTGTTGTGTGTTCCCCGGGACCGTGGAATCTAGATCATCGGCGAAATTCACTTGGGCATCTATGGCAACCATGTGGGCGCAAGGACGTTGGTCAGCAAACCCTTCCGTGCGGGCTACTATTGGCCGACTGCCAATGAGGACGCCAAGGAGCTAGTTCGGCGCTACCAAGGGTGTCAGTTTTTTGCCAAACAGCACCATCTCCCGACAAAGGCTCTCCAGATGATCCCGCTGTCGTGGCCCTTCGCATGCTGGGGGCTCAACATGGTCGGTCCGTTCTTGAAAGCTCCTAGGGGTTTCACCCACCTCTTTGTCGCAATAGACAAATTCACGAAGTGAATTGAAGTAATGACATTGAAAGCTTTCACCGCCAAGAAGGTGGCCGAATTTATCGAGGGCATTACCTTCCGCTTCGGCGTCCTAAGGGAGATCATCACCGACCTTGGTACACAGCTTACCGAGAACGATTTTTGGGAGTTCTGTGAAGAAAGATGCATCGAGGTCAAGTATGCCTCGGTGGCGCACCCCCGGGCAAACGGGCAGTGCGAACGTGCTAATTGCATGATCCTGCAAGGCCTAAAGGCCCGGGTCTTTGACCCGCTCTGAAAGCATGAAGGCCGCTAGTTGCGCGAGCTCCCAGCTGTGCTCTAGGGGCTCCACACTCAACCGAGCCAAGCCATGGGATGATCCCCGTTCTTCCTGGTCTATGGCTCGGAGGCAGTTCTCCCGGTCAACATGCTCCACGAGTCCCCAAAGATTTGGCACTATGATGAAGGCATGGCAGAGCAAACGCGGGCCGAGGACATCAATAGCCTTGAAGAAGAATGAATGGTGGCGACAATCCAGATGGAATCGATACCAGCAGGCGCTTCGCCGATATCATGATAGGAACGTCCAAGGGAGGTCCTTCAAGGTCGGCGACCCCGTCCTCCGAAGGGTGCAGTCCTCGACGGCAACAGGCTGATTCGAGAACCTTTCATCGTTTTTGTCGTCACACGTCCGGGCTCCTACAGGTTGATTGACGGACAAGAAGTGCCAAACTCCTGGAACATCGAACACCTGCACCGATTCTACGCGTGAACAGTTAAGAGCATCTCCAAAAGTGCCCCGTATATCTTTCCCATCCTTTAAATTTAGAAAAAAAGAAAAAAATCATTGTCCAACAGTGCCCTATATGTAATCCCCATTGTGTCGCACTTGGGAAAAAACAAAGCAAAACGCGGATAAATACGCGCTAGTGCAAGAGCGCGCATCCTCCTTCCCGCGCTGTGCAGAGTGATTCTCGCGCCGGATTATTCCTTCCTGCGGCACCAAATCTTCGCGCGCCAAATCTCGCGGCGCCGATCCGCGCAGGCAAGTGTACTTCTTCCTCCCACCGCCCGACTCCACCGCCCCTGCCTCGCCTAGTACGTGTGCACGAGTGGAGCTGGTCAACACCGCCGCCGCTGCCGCCACCTCCGCGCGCACGCCGCCTCGCCGCCTCCGCGTGCACGTCGGTGTCCCACGGAGAATCCCATCTAATCTTCGCGCGTACTACTGTGCTAGGGTTGTTATCTCTGTTTTATTGTTGATCCAAGTAGCGACTTTGGTATATTTGCTTATGTGCTTTTTGATCCAGTTTCTCTAGTTGCATATATTCTACTCTGTTCATGTTCAATCTGGGGTAGCGACTAGGTTCATGTTTAAAACTAGGGCTGTGACTTGTTGATTAGTGATTACATAGCTTTCAGGATTTTTATGTGAAGCCTATCTTGTCAACTGCTGCACCTGTAAATACTAGCCTATGTTAATTGGTCTGCCTGATGTGCTATAGGAATAGTTATAGTAGTTCTTGAATCAGTTCCCCGCTGGAATTTCTAGTGGTTCATAGACCAGCATATTAACATTGTGAACTTGAGCACGGTGCATATTTATTTTTTATTTTGTTTATACAGTCAAAGTTTATTTGAGAGGTGCAGAGAAAAAACACTGGATTAGACACTGGATTAGACAATGGATTCAAGTGTAATTAATCAAAGACACTGGATTAGGTATTCTGTATCTATTGATATATGAATCTGCTAAACTTAAATAATCAAATAGGAAGCTTTAAGACTTAGTTCAGCTGAGATATGATTCATTGATCGAGACCAACTTTATGTTATTTCTTGAGCTGGACCATTTGCTAAGTGTTTTGTATATTCATTGAGTTGGACCATTGATTGGTGTTTTTCGATAGTCCCTTGAGGCAAGCATATATGTTCAATGTTTTACTAACAATGTTATAGTATATATTTTATTATGCAAGCATATTTGCTGATATCAATCCCTCTGGTTTAATTGTAGGATGGAACCAATGTTCAAAGAACAATATTGGACAAACATGGTCACAGGAGAGAATGATGTCCCTGGTTTCGATGAATACAATTTTAACATGACACATGACACCCAGGACATTGATGAAATGACTAATGAAGTTGAAGCAATTGATGTGCCGGTGCAGGCAAGTGGAGGTGCTCCACACCCTCGCAGTTCAAGGCCTTATTCGAAGCGGACAAAAAACTTTGATCCAAAGGAGGATGTAGTAGTTGTTGCAGCTTGGTTGAACACGAGCAAAGATCCCGTGCGCGGGGCTAATCAGCCTCGTGGCTCATTCTGGAGTAGAATTCATGCTTTCTATGAGAAACACAAGACAACTAAAGCTTCCAGAATAGAGAGTTCCATTATGCATAGATGGATGACTATTTTAGACCAAGTGAACAAGTTTTATGGATGCTACGAAGCAATTGAGCGTAGGCATCAAAGTGGTGCAACCATTCAAGACAAGGTTTATTTTCTTATTTATTTCTTTTATTTTTTCCAATTTGATTTATCTAGGAATATATAAACATTGATGAGTTAATTAATAACATTTAAAAGTTTCTGACGCGGCCGAGATGTTCAAGGAATTAGACAAGGAGAACAAGACGTTCACTCTAATGCATTGTTGGAACAAGTTGAAGGATGAAGACAAGTGGAAGGCGGAGAGAAAGAGAATGTCGGAACAACAATCTAGTAAGATTAAGAAAAAACAGAAGATTAATGCGGATTCTATACCTGCGAATGTACAAGTCGTTAACACTGAAGAAGTTGCTGAGATTCCACCACCAGAATCTGAAGCACGTAAGCATCCAATGGGTTCAAAGAAGGCTAAGGAAGCTCTAAGGCGAGGAGGTGGTGAAGCTTGCATGGAGGCTTTGGACAAGATGTGGGCTAGAAAGGAGGCTTTCGAGGTGGAGAAGGAGAAGAAGAAAGAAGATAGGTTCATGGCTTCTCTTGAGCTAGATAAAAAACGGCTTTCAATCTATGAGAGAGAGGTAGAATCAGACCTTCTCGAAAAGGAAGGGAAAATAATGTCAATCGACACAACCAACCTCGATCCGTTGCAACAGCAGTATTACACTATGATGCGCTAGAAGATTGTTGCTCGTCGTATGGAGGATTCATCTTAGTTTATGTCATTACATTTCTAGCAACTGTAGGACTTTAATTTAGGACATTTGGATTTACTATGAGCATTTTATTGTATTAAATAGTTTTACAGGACAATATTACAATGCTTTGAGCATCAAAACTATTACTCCAATGATTTTTCTAGCAGCTGATCCGTTGAATCCTCTGCCAATGAAGTTTATCTGTAATCTTATATCTGTGGATCTTAGACCAATTTATCTGGAATGTTAGTTGTAAGCTCTGACGTGATTTTCAGAGTTTATGCTTTGAAAACTCTGAAACTCTGAAAATCATTAGAAAATCATTACCTATCAGTGGATGATGTGATTGGTCAGCAGAACAGATCTAAAAGTTCATGGTACATGATCTAGAGAAGGCAAGCATGCTGAACTTTGGTGAACAAAGTCAAGAGATCACCACTGTTGCAAATAGCAATTGTGTGGAGATCCACCTCCTCTTTGTTTTCTGTTCTTATTAATTCCCCTTTGGACTAGTGCCATGAGCAGCAGCCAATAAAAATTGGAAGCTTTCAGTGGTTTCAACAAGGATTATGTGGCAGATGAATGGAATTTATTCTGAAATAATCATGCTTATGTTGGGCTCTTTTTACTTGCTCCTAGCACATCAGTATTTATTTTTTCTTCTAGTAGTATTTTGATATTATCTCCATCTTTTTCTGGGGCAGCAGAATTGCAGGGAATCTGCTTACAAGAGCCCCATGCTTGAAAGTTTTCGCACTGCTAACGCTATGTCAATGTGTGGTGACTTGCATCATTGGTTACTTGCAGAAATTTGATCTTTGAATAATTAAGAATTTACTGAAAACATTTTATTACATAGATGAGAGTTGTATTGTGTACTCACATAGTGCATATCTTGATTTGCTAAAGGTTCTTGATGAAGACCATAGGTCAACTGGTGGTCATGTAGTTGATATTTAATATTTGTCAACTAAAAAAACAAAGTTAAATGATGATTCTATGTTGCTAATATAAATCAGGATGATAATTCCATAAGTGCTCGATTAGATCTTCTTTTAATTGGACATGTGTTTCCTTGTCTCTAATCCTTTTGTGTGCTTCAATAAATTCATCAAGCGTTCGATTATTATCGTGCGAAGGTTCCACATTTTGGCCACCATAATCGAACTGCTCATTACGGCCAACAACTCCTTCATCCTCAACAATCATACTGTGCATGATAACACAAGATTTCATGATGTCTCCAAGTGTCTCTGTGTCCCACATACGAGCTGCTCCTCGAACAATGGCGAACCTAGATTGCAGAACCCCAAAAGCTCTTTCGACATCTTTCATCGCTGCTTCCTGTGCCTTTGCAAAATATTTGTTCTTGTTCCCCATAGGTTGAGAGATGGACTTCACTAAAGTAGCCCATGATGGGTATATACCATCTGCTAGATAATAACCCATCGCATAATCATGACCATTAATGGTATACTTCACCTCAGGAGCTTTCCCCTCCGCCAGGTTTGCAAATAATGGAGACCGATGAAGCACATTGATATCATTGTGAGAACCAGGCATTCCAAAAAAGGCATGCCATATCCAAAGATCCTTAGAAGCAACAACCTCTAAAATTATAGTGGGTTTCTCCACATGCCCCTTGTACTGACCCTGCAATTCTACTGGACAATTCTTCGACGCCCAATGCATACAATCAATGGATCCTAACATACCAGGAAAACCTCTTTTCTCACCTAGAGCCAGTAAGCGTGTTGTGTCAGACTTGTTAGGATATCGCAGGTATTCATCTTCAAATATATCAACAACTGCAGCAACGAACCTACGTAGGCTCTCAATTGTGGTACTTTCGCCAATCCGAACATACACATTCGTTGCATCAGCCGGAACTCCATATGTTAGCATACGAAATGCTGCGGTGACTTTCTGGTAGCAACTTAATCCAAGTACATTTGCCGCATTCCTTTTTTGCACAAAGTAATCATCGTGTGCTTCAACGGCATTCATTATGCGTACGAAAAGGTCTCTATTCATCCTATACCTGAAAAAAAATAAATCATGCAACATTTACCAACAATACTAGGTATATATCACAAATTAATGCATACGAACCGTCGGCGAAATAAATTTGGGCAGTATGTCGGCTCATCAGCCAAGTAATCTTGAAACATCCTTTCGTGCCCGCCTTGTCGATCACGATAAATAACTTTGTGCCCTGGGATGGAACCACCATGTATTCCTTTTTGGTTTGAATATGTCTTGACAATTGCAGCCGCTGAGAAGACAAAAATTTCATCATCATCTGATGATGAGTCATCCAACTCCCTCTGCACAAATGATTTGGAACCACTCATGGTGTTCAGCGGGGAGGGCTTGCTGCGAGTGATTTGGACAAAGTGGCGGCGAGATCCCAATCGGTGGCGGCGGTGAACGTCCTAGGATCGACGTGGCTCTATAAAATTGCTTGTCGCATGAACGGTTTTTTGGTGGCGCAAGGAAAAATAGGCCGTAGTATAAAATTGTTGATCAAATCAATACTGCTCAGCTCTTTACTGGGCAAAGGAACAATGCATGATTCTCTGGGCAAAGGAACAATGCTGGCGCATGAAACAGAACAATGCTGGCGCATGAAACAGAGAAGAATATTTGTTGGGTGCAAGAAACAGAGGCGCATGAACATAAACAAAAATTGGCGGTTGTGTCCTGATCCTTCTCCAATTCAACCACTATAAATAGAAATAACAACTATAGGCCTAAATTTAAATTTTTGGAAAGTATTTATAGGAAACTCTTGGAGATTGTCTCTTTTTTCTCTCCTAATATCTTTTGGGGACTTCCAAAACAACAAGATTTAGGAATAAAAATATGGGAAACTCTTGGAGATGCTCTAAGTACCTAGCCCTCAACCCCGTCAATTCTGCAATTTCAATTATCCCTTGGCCTTTTTGCAGGTCATTTACCCGACCCCCAAATGGCTCGGGGGCTTGGAAGCCTTCCTGAGCAGTATCTCTGGCCGCGTTGATCCCTTCTCACTTGAACATACTCATGGCAAGCCCTGAGTGATGCGGCCCTAGCTTGAAAGCAAAGGGTTTCTGAGAAGATGTTCCACCTGCTGAGCTTGAGCTGTTGGGGGGCTCATTCATTACCCGCATCGACTGAATGTGGTCGGCTCAACTCTGAGTCCCTCAGGTAGTGACTTCATTCCTACACGAGGTTGGCTGGGGTCGAGACCGGCCGTGTTTCAGTCAAGTGCTGGTGAATGAGCTCAGGGCTCCTAACGACTAAATCCTGTGTGTACGACTAAGACGCCAGGAGCTCGACTTGGGTCACCCGAACAATGTCTGTCGATGGCCCAACTCGCTCTACTTCGAGGGTTAGACACACAGAGATTGGTTGGACGACGACGACCTCGAGTTCATTCGCTACGTACACAACTAAGTGACCATTCTCGACCGAATGCCCACTAGAATCTGTCCTGCTGGCTTCCGCCACTTGGTCATGAGAGTTATACGCGTACCCAATGATCGCCGAAACTCCCCCACCCACCTATTCACCCTGCATTCGGCTGAGTCGATCCGAGTGGACTAAGGAAGACTTCGGATCCGTCTGTTAAGGCCCGAAGAACACTCGGCATCGGAGGTCGGTCATGTGGCGAATAGAAGGCTGCCTCTTTGCGTTATGACCCGCTATGGAGGAGAAGGATCTGCTTGGAGTTTGATCGGTAGTCCTCTGGACTTGGTCTGTAGACGGCTAAGATCGCTCAGCAGGATCCACTCCATGGGACAGACGTCCTAGATTTTGATTGGAAGCCTTCCGATCGTCAGTCCGTTGATGGCAGAAGTCGCTCGGCACAAACTACCCGAAGTGGTAGCTTCTCCCGAGCTCGACTACCTGCCCTCCGAATTCGGACTGTTGAAGGACAAAGTCGCTCGGACAGTCTGTCACATAGTGGTGTGTCGGGTGTCCAAAAAAAGGGGGGGACATATCGCGAATAGTAGGCGGCATACAAAGGAGACTGAAAAGGTTTTCTTTATCATATTTTGCATGGTGACGATCATACATAGGGCTCGAGGTCCCCCTAACCTACAGGTCCATATCAGCTACGATCTTCTCTGCCGTCAGCTCCACGGCAGCATAGATGTCATCAACGTCGCCCTCCTCAACGCCGGTAGGGCACCCTTCGGCAACCGCTTCGATGTCAGCTCGGGGGTACAACTTTTGTACCACACCAAGGACGTGTGTCGCCGCCGTCTTCGCCACACCCTGAGCAAAGGTCCGGAGAAGCTCCTGATAGTTCAACAGCCGTGCCTGGGGCTTATCGTCGTTCGGTATGGCCGACGACGTGTACGGGTCGATGGTGGTGAGGAGTGTTCGGGCCGCTTCCGTACAGGTCCCCCAGCGCCTATCAACCATATTCAGGTTGTCCTGAAGCTGGCTTGCTTGAAAGCGCATGCTTGCCAGCAGGCCTGGTTAGTAAAAGGTCAGTCAGAGCATGCTCTAGAAACAATAATAAGGGAGATGAAAGGACAGTACTTACAGACAACCTCCGCTCGCTCGGCCTGAAGCTCGACTATTTTGGCCGAGGCCTCATCCCTCGCCGTCTCAGCGGCCACCAACTTTCTCTCCATCTCGACCCTCACCGCTTTCAACGCCGAAGCCTTGGCCTCGGCATCATCAAGTGTGGCAGTCAGGTTCTGGAGGAGAGCCTAGGAGTGTCGCTGAAGATCAGCGGCCTCCTCGACGCGTGGGTTGATGCCCGATGGCTGCCTATTGAAGGGTTACGCGGAAGCTACGCTAGCCGAAAACAAAAATTTCTACCGCGCAAACCAGGAACACTTGCAAGTAAGGGCCGATAGATCGTTACCGATTGGAGTAGAGCGCAGCGGAATAGCCAATCAGGGCAATCCGATCCAGAACAGTGTAGCCGATTCCCGGAGACAGCCGATTTGCCAATCAGCCGATTCGAGTCATCCGGCCGCGTTCTCACGCCTCGCTCCGATGCGCCCGACCGCAGCCGATCAAGAGCGCGTAACGTAGCAGCGCCTCTACCGGTATCCACACGTCCGGGGACAGAACGCCGAACACCCGTGTGCTAGCACGCGATGCAAGGCTAGGGTTTGGCTCGAAAGTGGGAGGGTTTCCGTGGAGATTGATCTCGGCGACTTCGTTGCACGCGATGCAATTGACGTCTCACGGCTCTCCACCCCTCCCTCCTTTATATAGAGTTGGCCGACTGGGACTAGTGGCCGATTAGGACTCTATTTTGAATCGGATCTCATCCGTATCTCATAGAGGTGGCCGCCCCACACGTCGTAAGCCCATAGGACTCTATCCGATCGGATCCCTATCCGATCGAGCCGTATCTGAGTCCAACTCGAATATCTATTCTATCCCCTTAAGCGTGCGACCACGTAGGTTCAGGTATACTCGGTTTCGGCTATAGTCTAACTTAGCCGATCGTCGGCTCGAGTCTAACTCAGCCGACTGTCAATAGCGGCGCCTAGCAGCACATATTGACACCATAGTATACAAGAATAATATCGGCTCGAACCTGTAATGTGTACACAAATCCCTTTGCCTCACGATACCGGTTAAGCTATAGGCAAGATGTGTGCCATCCCTTCAATAGCTTAACCATTCACTCGAACCGTATTGGATTATCCGTCCGTTGATTGACTCCTCAATCAACTTAGCATGGCCATGCATTTCCATAATCCATTACCTCGAGGGGCCCAGAGATATCTCTCCAAAGGAGGGGCAAATTCCATCTTGATCACTCACATCCCACTCCATGTTTCATAGCAAACCCGAAAACTACCTTTATAACTACCCGCTTACGGAATAGCGTTTGGTAGTCCCAAAGTAGGCTACTACACATGTTGGAATCCATGGTGATCTCAGGTCTAAGGACTTTGTACTAACACTACCTGAGACCAACTAATGGAACATTAATTCCTGTAGTGTCTCATGGTGGGTCTATCCAACAATGTGTTCTCCAACACATATGTCCATGTTTATTGATTTGGTATCTCCATACCCATGATCTATGAGACATGATCATCAATCAATAAACATGCCGATCTTAGAATCATATTTGTTCCAACAATATGACATATGATCGAGGATCGTTTAGAAATAGATTCATACATAAAGAGTCTCATAAATAAGTCACGTACTTATTGATCAATACAAGATGTCTATTTCATGGAACTGAATAACACTTTATTCATTTATACATAAACATTGACGTGATATCCAACATCTCCATGTTGCCTCTAGGGCATATCACTAACACCTATTGACGACACTACTCAGCGAACGCGGCACCAACAAAAAGGAAAGGGCAACAAAGAGAGGGAGCTCATCTGGTGGAGGCAATAAACCTCACAACACCTCGGCGTGGGATTTTCGAAGCCGACCCCGACACCTATGTACTCGGTTCCCTGCGTACACTAGGCTCCGCCTCCGCGGCCGCGCATAGCCGCCACTTCCCTTTGGGTCGACCGCCACCGCCGGTCGTGACAGAGCACCAGTGTCCTGTCATGGCATTAACACCTGGCAGGTGAGGTCCCAACAAAGGAACAAACAGATAACAAAGGAAGAAGCACCTGAATAAAGGAGGAAATCCAAGACTTACCTGTTGGCAATGGCCTTCGGGGCTCTTACTCCCGCTCCAACCCTCGGTGGAACTCAATGATGAAGCCATGAGTCCTAGAATGCTTTGAGAGAGCAGAAGGTTGTGGGGCAACGGTGGGAGCCTTGAAGTTTTCTTTCAAACTAAAGAGATAGGTGGCGTAATAAGAAAGGAAACTGGAATGACCGGGTTTAAATAGGGAGCAATGATGGGCTGGGTGGCGTAAATCTTGAAAAACGTGCATGGCGCCGTTTATCACTGGCACGGAGCATTCAGAGCGCCCCCCGTCCATCCGTCTTCCCGACATGCCATGTTACACCGGAGGAGAACCTTGACCGTCGGATTCCCAGAATGGCAAACGCCGCCCGCTTGGCTTCGTTTCCCGTCCCATCCCATCGCAGAATGTTACACCTTTTTCCGCGCCTTAGCAGGTGTGGCGAACTCGCTCGGGGATGTCGAAGACCCCTCTACCTAAGGGTAGTGGCAATCACTGACTCGGGGGCTGGCTTCCGGGCCAACCCCCGATCAGGTTCGGGACTACCAAAAGCCTCCGGGCGTAGTCCTGACCACATTGCTGACTTCCGTTGTTTCAGGGCAACGGATTTCAAGGACTCGTGCGTGGGCTTTCGAGCTAGCCCATCATCAGGGTCAGGACTACCAGAAGCCTCCGGGCAGTAGTCCCGACCACACGCCTGACCTCCACTACCTTGGGGTAGTGGCATTCACCCACTCGGGGGCTGGCTTCCGAGCGAATCCCCGGTCAGAATCGGGGGCGCTTGTGTGGACCCCCGTTTTTGGAACGGGAATCTTTCGTGTTCTTAGTACCATTTCCCTGGATCGAGTAGTTGGTACCCACGAAATACGATGAATAATCAGGTGCACATGCACGAATAGTCTTACAACGAAATTATTACAACGATAGGCCCGAAGGCAATGTTCACCACACAGGACCTCATGGTCCGGATACAACTCAAAAGTAGAAATTAGATACGGCAGCGGAATAGAGGCAGCGGCATGTCAGTTGCCACAGGCAACGACCGCGGCTAAGACCTAGTAAGCGCCATCAGCTTCTTCGCCCTCCTGGTAGTAAGCGTAAGGATCCTCCGACTCTTCATTCCCACCATCTGAAGGTTCGTGCGTATAGCAAGGGTGAGTACCAACCGTACTCAGCAAGCCAACACGGAAGTGATGCATATGATAGGGTTATTCAAGGAATGGTTGGAGCTCTTTTGCATAAAGCCAATTTTCACAAATCTTTTCACAAGCCTAACAACTAGCCAAGTCAAGTTTTAGTTCCATAGTTCATTAATTCGGCGACGGTTCTGTCTACCATCCATCGTGATTCCAAGGATGGCTTCCGGCCTCGATCCGTCATGGTTTTCTGGGAATCCACCCCTTCTCGCATCTCGAGAAGTTGATCCGCCGAATGAAATCATCATGCAAACCCATCCCAGTAGTTTTAAGTTTAAAGTCTAGCCAGGCGAAAGTCTTGTCACGACGCTCGATATCCGCGAGCACGGCTATTCGAATAGATTGAGTCATTCACACTGCAGTCTATGTACACTTTACCCGTACTCCGCAACAGCCCAACGAATGAGCCTACATCCCAACACATGAGACGGTCACGGCAAAGCCTTTCGATAACCTCACTTTGGCAGTACCCGCTCCATGAACTTAAGCCCTCATGCACTCTAGCCGTCATTTTCTAGCAGTGAGAGGAGTTCTGGCGCACCGGGGTGAGGGAAAACTTCTTCAATCTTTAAGTTTAATTAATATCGATTTAATTCCACCATCCACAACATAGGCCGCAGCCTCATCCTCATCACATAAACCACATCATAAAGAACCATCTATGCAAGGATACTGCCGCCGCTCGGCCATCTAGTCAGCTAGGTCTATACCCATTCGAGAAGTACGGTTGTACTGGCTCGTTTCCCGGCTATCTCATGGCTCGGTCCTTAATTGACCAGGGTCGGCACTTGCCTTTCCCGAAATCCACCCAAATCATCCGGCCGCCCCAGTCTAAAACATTTGTATTGCATTTTCAATTTTCGTCAAACTTAGTTCATCAATCTCATGGTCATGTGGCGCTCATGTCTCCACAGGCCGCATCTCAACTACCTTCCCTAAGGTAGTTGCCCGAGCATAAAGCTTCTTTGTAAAATCATGAGTATGCAAGGATCTAGTATAAGCAGGGCTAAGCATTTTTACCGAAGTTAGCCTCCGGTTGTATCACATCGAAGGTTACAAAGAATATTTCTAAGGGTATTCAATATCGAGGCAGGATATATCAAGAATAGGTACTCATTTGTGTATAGCATGCAATTTGTAATTGAAAACAACATCATTTCACAAAGTAGGATCAATATGTTCAAAGGGTGTGATGACTTGCCTTGCTCGCATGCTTGTGGAGTGGTGTCATCAACGGGGTCGATGCCGGTCTCTTCAGGTGCTACCCGTACGTGCGAAAAATCAATCGATTCCGATTAGAATCCCATATAACACCAAAAGGTCGAAAAGATCTGAAAAAGTCTCAGAAACAATTCCAAGCGCTAAGCCCAAATTCCTACTTAAGTTTGTACTACGATCGCCCCGGAAAACTCCAAGTTTAGACATCGGGTCGACAACTTAGGGTTTTCGCAAAACGACGATCACGATTTGTTCGAGAAAACGGATTTGAAAATATCCACGGAGGGATTGGTGCTTGAGGTTTTGAAGGTCCGAGCACAAAAGAGAAACATATTTAAATGGCGAGAAAGATCTAAATGAAACTCGGATTTAAAAACGACGCAAAACGAAATTTCGGAAAAAGTCCGGTTTTGATTTTCAAACTTTCGCACCGAGAAAACATGCCAGAGAGTAATTTAATTTTGCCCAAAATTTTACTCAAACCTTACAAAAATATTTTTCCTAATTTCCTAAAATTTTTCCAAATTTTTCCTATTTTATTTTATTTTATTTTTTTTCTTTTTCCAGCGCCACTGTTCATTGCCCTTAATGTGTTCGATCGAGGTTCGGCAAAACAGAGCGCGCGGCGCGCGAGCGCATGGGGAAAGGGGCGGCGGCCTGGGCTTACTGGCGCTCGGAGACGGCAAGGGGATGGTGGCGGTGCCCCGGCGCCGGCGGCGACGGCTCACGGTGGCTTCGGCGCTCGGCGGCGATGGCGACGGCTTGCGGAGGCGGCGCGCTCGGATTTGTAGCGACGGCGCTCGGGAGAAGGAGGGGCTAGAGGCAGCGGCGGTGTGAGGGAAGTGGGGGTTTTCGCCCCTTTTATAGCCGCGGCCGAGGGCGGGAGAAGAGGGGGCCGGCGCAGCACGGCTCGGCGGTTGCCATGCGGCGGCGTGGGAGGCCGGGCCGGGCGCGGCGCGCTTGTGACGTGGCCGGAGGGGCGCGGCACGGGCGCGGGCCGCGTACGGTGTCGTGCGCGTGGCGCGGGCGAGCGGGGCGCGGGCGGGGTCGGCGGGCGCGGGCGCGCGAGGGCGCGAGATGCGGGCGGGGTCCCGCGCGGCGCGGCGCGTGGCGCGAGCAGCGGGCGCAAGGCGCGGGGTCGGACGGCGGCGAGCGCGTGGCGCAGCGAGCGGGCGGCGGGGGCGGGCGCGCGAGGTCGCGGCACGGGCTCGCGCGAGCGCGCGCGCGACGCGGGGCGTGCGCGGCGCGGCGCTGCGCGGCGCGTGGCGCGACGCGTGGCGGCGCGGCGCGGGCGCGGACGGCCGGCGACGCGCGGGCGCGGCTGGGCGTCCGAGCACCTCATGCGCAATGAACAGTGCGATTTCATATTTTCCCGATTTTCAAATTTTAATTTCCTATTCCTATTTTCCTCTCTTCTAAAAATTCCAAAATAAATCCTAATATTCCAAAAATAATTTTTAATACTATATTTTCAACTTTTTCTCCACTTTTATTTTCCCACAATATTTTCATATTTATTTATTTAAATCCTTTTTCTAATTTCATAATTCCCTATTTTATTTCTCAAAAATTTCCTAGATTCCTTGTAAATCCCTAAATATTTTTATTGTATATTTTGTGTCCTAATTTATCTTCCCCCAACCACAATTTCTATTCTTTTTCTCCCAAATCGTATTTCCATAAATCCGCACTTCATTCTCCGATTTCTTTTAAAAATCCCTAATACGGACTATCGCATTTTTCTTTCCGACAAACTCCAAATCATCCCCAAACACCGAAAGGGAGTTGAGCATAACTAGATTTATGCAACTGAGCTGGCAAATAAGAAGCAACAAACCTGAGGAAGAAGCAACAGGCGAAGGTTTTTGAAAGTTCCGATTTTTATGTTTCCGATTTCAGTTTCTTCGATTTTCAGGATGTTACAGCTTGCTACCCCCAAGAGTGAAACCGGCCATCACACTGAATACCACTCGCTTTCAGGCTGTGGTATCCTTAACTCTGTCTAGCCTCCGGGCCATGATGGGGCAACACAAGGACTACTATATACTCCCAGTAAGCGATCTCGTCAAATCCAAAAAAGCCTTTGTTAGATCACCGGGCTACAATCAAGTCAGAAGGCGAACGAAAGACTCTTCAGATTACTTGACCCTAGGCTCGGACGTATCATCCACCCTAGGATCGGGGGCTACACCTGCCAGGTGCACCTAGGCGGTGCACCTGTAAAAGCGAGAACCCCCAAAACTTTGACAACTTGTAGGGAACCAGCACCATGGAAGGAAACTTGACCATAAGGCCAAATGTACCATTCGCCCTTAGGCTCGGGGGCTACACCTGGCAGGTGCACCTGGACGGTGCACCTGCCAAAACCTTGGCTCGATGCTTTGAGGATCCTTTGAAAACGGTGGCAAAGAAGAAACTCTGATCCTAAGGATGGATGTTCCATTCCTCCTTAGGCTCGGGAGCTGCTGTGGGGGGTGTCACGTCGGGGTACCCTATGGACAGAAATCTATGTCCCATTGAAATGAAAACCGAGAGTCCTCGAGACATGGTCGATGGCTCAACCCCCTCCTGTGGGGTCGGACGTCTCGACCTTTCCCCGAGTCCGACCTTGGTTTTCCTCTTTCGACCCAGTCAACCATGGCCCGACCTCAACCGTCCTCGGGACAAGACTTGGCACGTGTTAACGATCAAATTTGGTAACTAAATCCCCGAGTTTAGAGCAGAGATTGAAGCGGAATTGGAGGAAAGCGCGATCTGCGGAAACAGAGATTGTATCGGCTGAGTCCGAATCGGCTACGGAGCCAGTCGGCTGAGTCCGAGTCGGACCAGGATAGCTGATTATGATTGAAGACCGAAGGGAAAGCCAATCCCGAAAGGAAAGGTTAAAGATAGAGTATTGGATTCGGTTTCCAAAGTGCGTTAAAGGTATTGCCATCTACGGATAAGGTCACACAATGGAAATTATATCTTTAAGTTAGGATATTTTGTATAGTTTTCTTTATACATAATGTCGGTTTGTTTAGAGATTCAATCTGTAATAGGAATCATGTCTGTTACGGATTCATTGTATATGTGGATATAAATATGACCTGAGACCTTGTAAACATAACAACACACATCAATACAATCTCGGTGCATCGCCAACCTGTTTGTTTTACGTTTTCTTGATGAGTTCTTGCTTTGCTCTCGGGCTGCATTGATTTCGATCTCCAGAGAAGGTAATTTCTTGTTACAAGTGGCTTGTATCGTTGGGGTTAGTGCTTCCATCATCATGATACTCTAATTCTGATATTATAAACTGCTTAATTTATCATATGCGGCACATAATCTAGATCAATGTCTAGATCTATCTCGCAATCGGATAATATCTCTTTGAACATAGAAGCCGATAGAGCTAGATCCAGAGGTCGATTTAGGTTATGTGACGTATCTACCATCTCGAGGAGTTCTCATTAGCCTAAATAGATCTTGTACTTCTTTTTGTACTTAATGCTGCATCAATTTGACCTATTAAGTCGCTTTTAGAGCTATACAGATCTATTTGGTTCAATGTTTGCTATTAGAGATAGAACCGATGTTTCATCCGGTCTTACCTATTCTAATTATTTTTATGTATTATTACTGATAAATGTATTAGAACTGCCTTTTATATAAAGATCTTAATCTCCTTAAATGTGTTAAGCTTGTTATCAATCTGTTAGATTATACTAACAGCCGATTGGTCTTAGATTAGCGTATTTAATCTAGATTAATATCTTTTTATAAAACATATCGGAGTACTAGCCAATTTACATTAGATCTACGACATCGCTAGGTTATGAATATATATAATTGTGGTCCTAATGTATCTTTGGATCTAAGTGATTTATACTGTCTCGGTATACTACCGATCTATCCCAATCACTTAATCTAAATGTGCTTTGGGATAGCAATTGTATATTTATTAATATCCATAGCCGATCGAGTAGGATCTAACCTTAACCAAACGATTATCTTCTGTTTCTTGTTGGTTGCAGGATCAAACCAACTGGCACGCCTGCTCAATCACCAAAGGCGACCGATTTTGGACCTGCACTGGAGTTAAGCAGATCTCCCAGGCCAGTGCATGCAGATAATTCACACCAACAGCGTGCAACAAGGAAGAGGGAGGAGAAAGCCCCGACAGAGACTAATGTCACCCGACAGCATGGTATAGGCATCTCAGGTGGAGGAGGGATCCCAAGGTAAGAGAGAGCACAAGATGCCCATGGTGTATTGGACCTAGCAGACCGTTTTGTACCTTTTTAGATGTTGTTTGTACTCACCTTTTAACATATTAGACATAGCTTTGTTGGCCCTCAAGTTCTCCTGTAACTACCTCTCTTGGGCTATTAAAGGGAGGGCAGGGCGAGGGGGCCAAGGGGATCGAACCCTAGTATTTCTCATTCCCTGTTCTTGGTTAGCTTGTTTCAAGCCCCAAGAACACCTCCTTGTAACTCTTGATCATCATATACCCCAACAAAGAACACTGGACGTAGGCCTATTATCTTTCGAGAGGGGCGAACCAGTATAATTCCCTGTGTCTTTACTCATTGGCTCGTCTCCGGACTCGAGTCAACCATCAGATCCGTCTGGGAACAGCTTCTCTACCATTCTCTTTCACCTCTTTAGGCACCTCCTTTGAGAACTGCCGACCCACCCGTCGACACAAAGTTCAAGGAATTGTTGGAGATGGGCATTTGCGTCCTTATTGGCTTTCCCATCGAATGGGGTAACCTGCACTGTAGTGATAAGATCCGTCTTGACCTCAAAGTTGCATCCCCAATGTTGAGCGCGGGCCCAACAAGCTCGTTGGCAGCAGAGGGAGCCGAGTAATTATGGAGGGTCTTCTGAGCCATCGGCTTTGAGCTTGATGGTGCAAATGTGACTAGATAAAGTGCCGAGAGCCTAATTTGAGGAGGAACGATAGGAGATCAGACTCTTCTCGCAAGCTTTTCCAAGTTATTGGTGAAGTTTGTCGGCATGTCAAAACTAGTCATACACTACCTGTTTTCACAAGAGGAGAAAACAAATCAAGGTTAACCTGTTTGGACAATGGTTATTAACCATAGTTATGATCATGAATATATGCAACCTATTCTTTAACCAGTGCCTTCTCTGGCAATGACACCAGAAATGCTTGTTGGTATTTGTTATGGTCACAGATAAATCCGTAAGCGCACAGATACCGCTGTATAATTTCACCTAGGAGTATTCCAAGGGTATTGTATTTGTTTTTTCGCACGGAAGATGATGGTGTAAAGAGTGGTTCATAATAACAATGCTATAATTAATATACCATATTCTAAACAGGGGTAAATAATAATAATATTGAGGTAGTGCGACACACTGGAGATTCATCTCTAATAATAGTATAGTAGATAGTGGAGAAGGACAAAAGAGAACTAAAGTTCATATGTTCTTCTATATAGTTAATGTTCAGTCTACACTTAACAAATAGATTCTTACAAGGCTAGGACTTAGCTTTAGGCACTTAGGCACTACCGAGAGACTACTCTCTGCTGGTCTACCAGCGTGGTTATTGTATTTTATCAACTCTTACGTCATTCAGACATTGAGGAATACAAAGGACAGACAGGGCTGTCACCGCCTGTCGCCTACCTCACTTGCCATGGGGTATACCCACATCCAACGGCATTTAATTAATATAAGAACCATGCTCACATTAATAAATAATGACACTAATTCCCTCAGGACTCCCACTCTTAGAATGGATAAGTTAGAACTAGTGAACACTTTAAGATCATTGGACCAATGCCGTGGCATAGATCGGCTAGCCTAATCAAGTGAAGCATATGAATAAAGTGTAAACTACTCATACAACCCATAACTATTAAAGTAGTGTATGAGCTATGAACATAATTAATTTATGAAGATAATTCTATTAATGAGTTTACAGTCTTACATGAAGAGTAAAGTACTGAAGACATACCGGAATCTCTGAAAAAACTATAGAACTGAAGACTACTCTAAGCCTAACTCCACTAATACTATTAAATACAATGCAAGATAAAGAGAATTTCTCCTTGAGTATGTGTTTGTTGACGGTGCTTAACTAATAAAATCCGACCATCAATTCCTGCATAAAATGAACAAAAGATTAACATCAACATAGCGGTAGGATTATTTACTAATCTTTTCCAAGAGTGTTGGTAAATATTTGTATGCAAGTAAATATCACATCGAAATGAAGTGAAAGCACACTTTCGTGGCGAAGAAGCACAATACCAACCACGTGGCATCTCCTCAGCCATCCACAATGGCGGTTATGCAAGTTTGGCATTAGAAACCGACTCTAACCGCCATAGGAAATATAAGGAGCGGATTTCACTTCATCCAACACACAACATAAAAAGATCAAAGATCCATTCCAAAGTCGTAGCTCTAGTTCTCTAGTGCTTAGAAAATAGGGTAGAAAGTGAGGGGTAGTCAGGAGGAGTGTCGGGTATCTCGGCACCGACCTCCGATCTTGTACCTCGACGGATGCTTATTCAAATCAAGTATTCGTGATTTACAATGGTTGCTTTACTTTATTTAGAGTAACTACTTTACTGCATTTACTTATGGGATCATCATCCATTCTAGGGTGCTCTAGTCTAAGACCCCTGATGAAGATGGGTGTTCTAGGCCAAGATCAGAGTAGTAACCCCCATTTTTGCGGACGGGAATCATTCGTGTTCATAGTACCATATCCCTGGATCGAGTAGTTTGGTACCCACGAATACAGTTCTGAATTATCAGGTGCAAAGTGCACGAATAGTCTTACATCGAACTTATTACAATAATAGTCCCGAAGGCAATATCCAATACATATAGGACCTACGGGTCCGGACTCAACCAAAAGCAGAGTTTAGATAAGATTAGCAGACGGAAAGCAGTGGCATGTCGATTGCCACAGGCAACGACCGGGGACTAAGACCTAGTAGATGCCTTCTCCTCCATCGCCCATCTGGCTGTAAGCATAGGGGTCCTCCAGTTCTTCGTTTCCTTCATCTAAAGTTTGTGCGTACAGCAAGGGTGAGTACCCAACGTACTCAGCAAGCCGACACGGAATGATGCACATGATAGGGTCATTCAAAGGATGGCTAAGGTTCATTTGCACAAAGTCAATTTTCACAAATCATTTCACAAACCTATTGTCTAGCCAAGTCAAGTTTTAGTTTCAGAGTATATTAGAACGGCGACGGTTCTGTCCACCATCCATCGTGATTTCCAAGGATGGCTTCCCGCCTCCGGTTCGTCATGGTTTTCTGGGAAGTCCAACCCTTCTCGCATTTCGAGAACTTGAGTCCACCAGCACACAAAATCATTATGCAATCCCATTCCCATCATTTTAAAATTTATGAGTCTAGCCACGGGAGAAACTTGTCACGCTGCTCATTAACCGCGAGCATGGCTATTCGAATAAATTGATTGACTCACACTGCAGTGGATGTACACTTTACCCGTACTCCGCAACTGCTCATTGAATGAGCTTTCATCCCTTCATATGGAATGGTCACGGCAAAGCCTTTAGATAACTTCGGTTTGACAGTACCCGCTCCATGAACTTAAATCCTCTTGCACTCTAGCCGTCCTTTCCTAGCAGTGAAAGGAGTTCTGGCGCTCCCGGGGTAAGGGAAAACTTTCACAACATTCTCATTCATAACTCAACACTTAGGCCATAGCCTTTTCTCAATAACCAGAACCACCTCTTCACTCAAAAACCACTATGCAGGGATACTGCCTCCGCTCGGCTATCTACTCCGCTAGGTCTATACCCATTCGAGAAGTATGGCTGTACTGGCTCGTTCCAGGTTATAAGTCTCATGGCTTGGTCCTTAATTGACCAGGGACGGTACTAGCCTTTACCGGAATCCACCCAAATCCATCCATCCGTCCCAGTCCAAAATATTGGTTTTGTACTTTTTGTTTTTCATCAAAGCTAGTTTCATCATGATCAAGGCAATGTGGCGCCCATGTCTCCACATGCCGTATTCCAACTACCTTCCCAAAGGTAGTTGCCCAAGCACGAGGCTTATTTGTAAAATCATGAGTATTCAAGTATCTAGTATAAGCAGGGCTAAGCATTTTACCGAAGTTAGCCTCCGGTCATATCACATCGAAGGTTACAAAGAATAATTCTAATGGTAATCAACATCAAGGCAGGGTTTATCAAGTATAGGTACTCATTTGTGTATAGCATGCAATTTGTAATTGAAATCAACATCATTTCGCAAAGTAGGATCCATATGTTCAAAGGGAAGTGTTGACTTGCCTTGCTCGCACACTTGTTGGCCGGGGTCTTCAACGTAGTCAGTGCTTGCTCCCTCGGTTGCTACCGTACGTGCGAAAGATCAATTGAATTTGATCAGAATTCAATAAAATACCGAGAGATCGAAAACAACCATAAAAATGACTCCAAACGTTTAGCCTAAAATTCTACTCGATCTCGGACGAGAGTTGTTAGTAAAAAAATCCGAGTTAAAAGACGAGTTTGAGGTTTTAGGGTTTTCGCAAAATGTCGATCGTATTTAATTAAGAATATAAATTTAGAAATGCTACTCAAGGGGTTCTGCTCGAGGTTTTGGAGGTTCGAGCACTAAAAGAAGCATATTTTTAATGACGGAAAAGAAATAAACAAACTCCGAATTAAAACGACGCGAAACGGAATTTCCGAAAATCCGATTTCTATGTCCGAATTTGTACCGAGAAAATACATGAGAAAACAATATATTTTTGCCCAAATATTTTCTAAATACTTTTCCTAATTTTTCTAGAATTTTTCCACATTTTTCCTATTTTTTCTTTTCCCTTTTCTTCTCTTTTTCTTTTCTTTTCTTTTCTTTTTCTCTTTTTCCTATTCCCTTCCCTCTCTACTGTTCGACCGGCGCTCTCCCTCCCTTTCCTCACTGTTTCCACCGACGGCCGACACAAATGCGAGGGTGGCGGCTCGGGACTCACCGGTGTCGACGGCGACGACGAGGGAGACGGCGGGGCACCGGCGCACGGCTGCGGTGGCTCGCGGCGATGGCGCCGGCGGCTAGGGTTGCGGCGAGGGAAACGGCGAGGGGAAACGGCAAGGGGAACGGGCGGAGGACGGCGGCAAGGTAGGGGAAAAATGGGGGCTTCGACCCTATTTATAGGCGCGGCCGGGGGAGAAGGGGGGCCGGCGCGGTGGTACGGCGACGAGGCACGCGGCGCACGGGTTGGCAGGGCCGGCGCGGCGAACGCGGGTGACGCGGTGGGCCGGGCGCGGGTGTTGGCGCGTGGCATGAGAGCGGGCGGGGTCGGGTGCGGCGACGCGCGGCGGCGAGCACGAGCGGGGTCCGGTAGGCGGCGACACGCGGCGGGGAGCGCGGCGTCCATGTGCGACGGCGCGCGCGCGCGCGGCGGGGCGCGGCGCGCGGCGGCGGCACGCGGCGGGAGAGGCGCACGCGCGCGGCGGGGCTGGGGCGCGGCGCGCGGGCGGCGGCCGGCGGCGCGCGGCGCGCGGCGCGTGGCGCACACGGGAGCGGGGCGCGGTACGGCAGTGACGCGTGGCGGGCGCTAGGCGGGGCCGTACGGCGTCGAACACCTTGTGACGTATGACAAGGCAATCTCGATTTTTCCCGATTTTAAACCCTAATATCAAATTCCTATTTTCTTTCACTCTAAAAATTCAAAATAAAAATCTAGTATTCCCAAAATTAATTTAAAAATATATTTTCAAACTTTTCACCCACTTTTATTTATTTAAAAATATATACCACCTTATTTAATTTAATCCTTTTTCTTAAATTCATAAATCACATTTTAATTCCAAGTAATTTCTAGACTTTACATTAATCCTCTAAAATTTTTTATTGCCCATTTTATTTTCTAATTAATATTTCACAATCACCAAATAATGTTTTATTTTCCAAATACATATTTTTATGAATCCACATCCTTTTCCTATTTTATTTTAAAAATTCCCAACTTTAAATTCGAAGATTTTTCTCCCCAACGGAAATCCAAATCATTTGGTTTTTCTCGAACACCGAGATGAATCGTTCACATATAAATTTATGCAACCAAGCTAGCAAATAAGAAGCGAAAAACTCGATCAAGCAACAACAAGGAGAAAGTTTTTGTAAGTTCTGATTTTTAATTTGCGGTTTTTAAATTCTCCGATTTTTACGGCGTTACATATTCGTTAGCGTAGATGTGGTGTCTAGGCTAGTGTTTACCTTTGTTTGCCGTGTACTCCACGGGTTGTAGAGGTAGGCGGTAGGTCATGATAGCCCTATCGGTCCTTTGTAATCCTCCACGTTCGGGTACGTCGTAGAGCTTGTAGGCTGGAGTCACTCGACAGACCGAGAGTAAGCCGACCCTAAAGTAAGTAATTGAAGTAAGGAAATTACCATCTATCTTGAGCCACAACCATAGAAATCCTCTCTATGCCTTCGCCAACATATTCTTGGTGTGCTTGGATGAACCTGACTCATAGATATTCACACACGTTCCCTGTGAAATTCGATACCTTGGAATACTCCCGGGAGAAGGGCTACAACGGTATTCCGTGTGCTTATGGATTTATCTGTGATCGTAAGAAATACCAACAAGCATTTTTGGCGCCGTTGCCGGCGAACGGCAGTTGATGTTTATCTTAGAGCCTAGGTCACCCTTGTATCTTTTTATTTTTTTTTGATCATGGAGTAATCTATCCACGACCTATCCACTCCGAAGGGCATGTTCTATGAGACACCATCTTCTTCTAAGACAATTCTTTCATCTGGCTACGAACTCCGCCCTAGCTTTATAACCATGTTCGGGAGCAATCCTTCTCTGGACACGAAAATGAAAATCCATACCATCATCTGCGAGAGTTTGAGGAATTACGTTCATGCTTGATGATATCAGGCATGACACAAGAAACTTTGAAGTGGAAGTTGTTTCCCTTTTCTCTTAAAGAAAGGACGAAGCAATGGTACACTCTTACCGTAGGGAATATGAACGTTGAGTGGGAAAATTTAGAGATAGATTCGGTTTCGCTTTATTCCCGCTAACCCGCATCACATCCCTGCGTGTAGAAGTTCTCAGCTTTCGGCAGAACGAGAAGGAGACCATAGGTGCAACCTGGGCTAGGTTCTTAACACTAATCCAATGCGGTCTTGACTTGTCTTTACCCGACCATGTATTGTTACAACAATTTTGGTCTGGTCTTTGCAAGGAATCTGCCATATACCTTGACATCTTAGCCGGTGGTTCTTTCTCACATAAACTCCGACCGAAGGAAGAGAAATTATAAGTCATATCATAGAGAACACCTCCTTTGTCGAAGAATATCATGAACCACCGTCCAAAGAAATCAAGGCGAGCGACGAGGATCATTCACGAGCCGAATCCAATTCTTTACCATATACAACTCAAGATTCGGCCGTTGAACCCTCGCACGAACCACAAACACCGAAGGAAGAAGAAATTCAACCTTCAAAGTTTCCTTGTATATTCGAGGATAATCCTTTTGAAGATTACAGAAACACCTCGAACTTCTTTTGCAAAAAGAGACCACCAGTCCCAGTTGCTCCTCCTATGCCTCTCGAGGATAAATTACTTAGGGAGACCGTGAGGGAGTTAACGTCCTTATGAGCCATGAGTGGTTGAAAGAGTGTGAGCTGTCGTCCGAAGCAATTCAGATTAGTTCGCCTTCGTCATCCATTCATTGTGACATACGGGGAACTTTGGTTGAGATCCTTTATAATCTCATCGTCAGGGCAAATATCATCTCCGATTCCCTTGCGTTCCCACTTTTGGGTGACGAACCTCTAACCCCGACCAACAAAACTTTCAAAACTCCTTCTGGAGATCTTTTAGAAAGTTATGGGATTTTGTAAAACGTGATCGTAACACACGAAAACCTTGAGCCATCCTATAATTTCATGTGTTCGAAGCCATAGACTTTGACATTCTAATTAGGCATCCATTTGAAAAGATTTTCTTAGATGCACCGGTGCTAGGAAACCTCAACGTTAAACTCAAAAGAGAGGCATATTCCATTCCTATCTCTAGAGCTATCAAAACCATAGTTGAACCTCTCCCGAGTATGAACCTATCGAGGAAGTAATGGAGGTTTCCCATTTTGAGCCCCCAGAATCCGTCCTTGAAAAAGAGGGTCATCTCTTTATTCAAGAAACAGACGATTCTGGAGAGACCATTGAGCTCCCCAAGACTGAACCACAATCACGACCTCCGATAGAGCTTAAACCCTTACCATCTGGCCTTCGATACGCTTTTCTACACGGAGATACGGAATCCCCTGTCATCATTAGTGACAAGATTTCCAAGGAAGAAACTGTAAAACTTATCTCCCTCTTAGAAAAGCATCGATCTGTTCTAGGCTACTCACTCCAAGACCTCAAGCGAATAAGCCCCACTCTCTGCACCCATCGCATCCCTACAGACCCAACTCTTACACCATCTAGGGAACCTCAACAAAGGTTAAATAATGCAATGACAAAAGTAGTGAAGAAAGAAGACTTGAAACTTGTCGAAACTTGGTTTCGGCAATATATTTTCTGGGGTCGCAGTCGAGATCGCCAAGCACAATGGGTTAGAAGAAGAAGAAGATTTAGACAGGTTCAGGCCCTCTCGTGAGGTAATACCCTACTCCTGTTTCGGTGGATTCGATCCGCCGAGTGTCTTTATTGATCTCGTGATCTAAAGCTCTTGCTTATGAAGTTGTGTCTAGAATCTAATTTCTGATCAAGTCTAAGATATCTGATCTCCTATCGGAATATCCCTCAAGGGACGCCCCTTACCCCCCTTATATAGTCTTGGGAGGAAGGGTTTACAAGTCGGAAACCCTATCTTACTCTAAGACGGTTTCCTCAATCTTACCAAACCGTGACTATAGGCCGATTGCCTTATCTCTATCGGCAACCGTAACACCTAAGTCAAGTTCGGCTTACAGATATAGCAGGCGCAATCTATCCCTACCTCCATCGGATAAGCTTGCCAAGTAGATACCCGATTGCCACAATCTCCACAGTAGCCCCCGAGTCCTTTTCGTCGACGAGACAACTCACTTCGGACCAAAGCATCACTCAACCAAAAATCTCTTTGACCGAGTGCTTTTGGCGCCGAGTGATTCCATCATCTCTGCTGAATCTTCCCGAGTGGCTCCAAAGACTGTGAAGGGCTGGAAAAATATACATAAAAATTCTCAAAAATAAATATCTAGGTGCATCTCTTGATGCACCTAATTATAGGTGTAGCCCCGACTATGTGGTTAGTCAAAAATAGACTAAGCATATAGTCAAGAACTATAAAAATTATTCTCATGTAGATGCCTAGCTCATGCTAAAGCAATCATAGAAATCTTATTACTCAGCAAGTTCATACTCAACCGAGTGAATTTGCCCGAGTCATCTCAGAACAAATAATTCAATCATCCCTCATGGGTAAAAAGCACTCGGTAAACTTTTGCTCAACCGAGTGGATTCGCCCGAGTAATCTCGGAAAAAATAACTCAACCAACCCTAGCGGGTAAAAAGCACTCGGTAAGCTCATGCTTATCCGAGTTGATCTGCCCGAGTCATCCCGGAACAAATATTTTAATCATCCCTCATGGGAAAATAAGTTCTTTCAATCATATGAAAAATATGACCAAGTTATTAAACAGCTTTTGCCATAATACTGGTCTCAATCTTATAAAGATCTTCACCAAGGTGGAAAACAAACAGCATTGGCAAGATTACCCGACCAAATGCCAAAAAACCAAACAGCCCTTGTTCACCAAGGCAGCTATAAAAACTCAGCTGTTGGTCACCTTCCAAATTGCATCGTGCCAGCTTCTCATGAAGTCAGGCAAACCGCGGTATGGAAGGATCTTTTAAAGATATAGGGCACTCGGATACGCGCATATTGCCGGGGCAAATCTGCTTAAGCTCATCTCGCTTAAGTCCCTAAGGACACGTATCGGACCACACCTTAGCCGGGCCGTAGATTTTCTTATGGGCTCGGCCCACTCACCAGAAAACCTAGCGCAACCCTCAAATCTTTCTTATAAAGACACGAGGTCGTCCCCGCCTCTTCGCCTTCCAAACGATTCCCCTTCTCACGGTACTGTTCAACAGCTCACCGCGGAGAACCCTAGGCTTGCGCGCTCCCCAGTCCATCCGCCAAGAAGCTCGCTTGCCGCGACAACTAGCTTCTGCAGCCAAAACTCCCACACCCATCGCCCAAGATCTAACCTTTCTCGCCCGATCCGCTCCCCAACAACCTCGCTCTCATGGCGGAGGAGAAGAGGATTCCGTTCGACCAATGGGCCACCTCGGACGTGAGGGAATACACCCTCAAGGAGATGGTAAAGCACGGCGTGCTTCCGCCGAAGGAACTTGTGGGATGGCGCCCGGCGGCGGGGGAGGACTTCCCGACCCCAAACACCGGTGAGCTCGTCGTCTTTACCTCCTTTTTCTATTGCGGGTTCAGCCTTCCCACCTCCGAGTTCTTTCGGGGGCTCTTGGACTATTATGGCCTTCACATCTACCATCTGAACCCCAACTCGATGCTTCACATAGCACTCTTTATTCATGTATGTGAAGCTTTTCTCGGCATTCTTCCTCATTTCAATCTGTTTCGTCGTATGTTCTACCTGAAACCCCATCCGAACAAGGATCAACCTTGCGTCGTTGGTGGGGCAGGCTTTCAACTTCGCGGATCTCTCCGCAAAGACTACTTCTCTCTCCCCTTGAAATCCTCGAACAAAGGCTGGCACGCGAACTGGTTCTACATCAGCAATCTTGAACCCAGCCTTCCTGCCTTTGTCGGTCTTCCTCCTGTCCCCAAGCCATCTTGGAGCACCGTCCCGGTAGCCCAAGAATGGGACGAAGCCAATGATCTGCTCGCAAAGATCCTGGCGATGAAGAAGAGGAATCTTCGCGGGGAACAAATCACTCGGCACTTCATCAGGTGCCGACTGGCGCCGATCAAGGAGCGGTCGAAGCCGGCCTACGAGTATGAAGGCGGTACGGACCCCAATCGGGAAGACCCAGATCCGCTCACATACGAGATCCTGAAGATTCGTATGTACAAACTCTTCTCATCCGGGATTTCAGTCGAGCGGGCCCTCATACTGCTAGTCCTTCCATTCAGCATTCACCGACCTCCTCCTCCGGTAAGCCGATTGAATGCTTCATAGTATCTTTTCGATCTTGATGCCTTGTCGTTTAATGTTGCACTTTCCCTTTTTTTGCAGGAAAACGCCTCTATCGTCTCCAAGCCATATAAGGTGGCTCATGATGACGCGCCACGTCATCCCGCCAAGAAGCCGACTGGCGGGATCAAAATCTAAGCTGATCCAGTCGGGAAGCGGGCTGCGCCGAGTGAGGACTCGAACAAACGCGCAAGCAAAAGGCGGCTGATCATCGAGGATTCGGATGACGACATCCCGGCTCCTCCAGTCGAGACCCCGCCCCTAAGGCGATCACGCGGACAGCGCCGAAGATCCGCCGATCCTCCGGTATGCTCAAACCAAAGTCCCGAGCTTTTTCGTAGAAAACTTTTCTTTATCTCCGCTGTGTTCACTTGTGTAGGAGGCCCCAGGACATAGATCCTGCCGGAGGGGTGAAGGGCCGGCCCCGGCCGTTACTCTCGAAGTGCCAAGGCCGTCAGAGCCAAAACCCCGGAGCCCGCAACCGAGTGCGAGCGTTCCGGAGAAGCATCCTTCTTCTCGAAGGAGAGCGCCCCTAGGAAGGAGCCCCGTGCCGCCCCAGTTATCCCGACGGAAACCGTCGGCTGGAAGCCCACGGCTACGGCCCGAGCGCCCGACCGAGGGTCACTTCGCGCAGCTCAAAGAAGAAGAAGAGCCCCTGCCCCACCTAGGCAGGCAACCACCGAAACCGGTGAGACTTGCTTCGAAACTTCCCTTTGTTCTTTCAATTTTGAATCCTTCATGTCTTCATTGGTCTTTCTTGTTTGCCAGCCACGGTAGAAGAGATCCCCAGGTTACAGTCTGCTGAGACCTGGGTTCCTCCGATCAGAATCGAGTGGCGGGACTCGGAAGGCGAGAGACAGGGCATCATCCTCGACCGGCAAGCTGAGAAGGATGAAAGGGATGCCCTCGTCGAGAGCCTGAATGAGGCGACCCGACTGCTCAACGTAAGCCTTCGTCTTTCTTTTTGATTATATCTTCACTATCCTTCAGTCGATCACTTCACTGCTTTTGCATGCAGAAAGAATATTGCCGCTCGATGGCAAAATCCGAAGTGTTGGAGAAACTGGTTCCCCACTTAAACTCCCTGGAGGACGTTCAGCGACAGCTGAAGGCCACTCGGGAGGAGGCCGCATCAAGGGAGGCCGCCTTAAGGAGGGAGATCTCGGAGCTTCGGGAAGCGAACCTTGACCTCCGCGGTTCAATTGGAAGTAAGTCCGCCTCTCCTAGCTTCATTATGATTTTTATGTTGATCTTGGCTATTAATAACCTTCTTTCGTTGTAGAAAATTCTTCGGAGGTCCACTCGCTTCAAGTCCAGCTGGAAGCGGTCAACCTTGACAAGGCCGAAATGGAGGCCGAATTTGAAGGTAACCTTCTTTGAAGTCAAATCCCGTGTGCTGCTTTATTTCCGAGTGCCTTGACTGATCTAGGACTCCTTGCAGCTTATAAGATGAAGACCCGAGCCCAATACGACGTCTTGCTTGGGCGGATCAAGTCCAGCGACGAGATACGGGAAGAGGTCGCTAACGCCGCCACGCCGATCTTAACATCCTTGTTTGATCAAGGAGTTGGGGCCAGCTCGCTGGGGCCAATCGAGATCTTCGACAAGCTCCGGCTGGCTCCCGAGCAGTATCTGAAGAACATCACCGAAGCAGCCAACATGGGGGCTGGTCTGGCTCTTGCACAGACCAAGTCCCTCTACCCCCGAGTGGATATTCATTCAATCGGGGAGGGCTTTGCTGAGGGGACAACAGATGAGCAGGCCTTAGATATGCTCAGCGAGGCGCAAGAGGCGGCGAAGAAGATCTCTTTAGATGTAGTAAACAATTTTAAGCTCTGAACTGTATTTTGACTTTGCTTTGTGAATGTCATGTAATCGTAACACTCTGACATGGAATCTTTGTGACTATTTTTAGTTTATTTATGTCAATGCCTTGATTCGAGCCTTTGCGTGAAATTTCTTAAGTAGTTTTCGTCTGGCTGTCATCAAGCCTAGGCTCGATTAGGTCATCGGAAAACTCTCAGTCCTTAGACACTGAGCTCGAGTCGAAGGACATTAAACAATGATAAACTAAATTGTGCACAAAAATTTGATGAGGAAAGTTTGAGCTTTATTGATATGTGTATCAGCCCCCGACTGCTAGCTCAAGAAGTCATCTTGCTTGAGGTTGGCAGTCAAGGAAAACATGAGGCCTTAGCCAAATTAGGCGTAAAACCGCCGAAGATGCTCGATGTTCCAGGAGTTCTCCACCATGGACCCGTCTTCGCGCTTTAGCCGGTAAGCACCGGGCCGAGTCACTTCGGCGATTATAAAGGGTCCTTCCCATAAGGGAGATAACTTGTGTCGGTCTTTGGTGGTCTGGATCTTGCGTAGGACCAGGTCGCCAACAATGAAAGCTCGTGCTCGCACGTTGCGACTGTGGTATCTTCTGAGCCCTTGAAGGTATTTGGCCGACTGGATGAGGGCTGCCTCGCGGGCCTCTTCCAATCGGGTGAGGTCATCCACTCGGTCGATGTCGTAGCGTTCATCGTTGAAGCTGCGGACCCGGAGGGACTCATACTCCATCTCGTTTGGCAACATGGCTTCTGCGCCATAGACCAAAAAGAAAGGAGTTTGGCCGGTGGCCCGACTGGGTGTGGTTCGCAGCGACCATAGAACCGAGGGAAGTTCTTGGACCCATTTGCCAGCGTAAGGGCTCAGCCGGTCGAAGACGCGAGCCTTGATGCCTTGAAGGACCATGCCGTTTGCTCGTTCGACTTGCCCATTGCTTTTAGGGTGGGCTACTGATGCATAGCAGATCTTGATTCCGAAGTCTTCGCAGAATTCCTTGAAGATGCCTCCCGTGAATTGAGTCCCATTATCGGTTATGATTCTGTTTGGGACGCCGAAGCGGTGCACGATGTTGAGGAAAAAATCCCGTGCTTTGGCAGCAGTGATTGTGGCAACCGGCTTGGCTTCAATCCACTTGGAGAACTTGTCGATTGCGACGAAGAGGTGTGTGAAACCTCCTGGAGCTTTCTTGAAGGGGCCAACCATGTCCAGCCCCCATACCGCGAACGGCCAGGAAAGTGGGATTGTTTGAAGCTCCTGGGCCGGGACATGGCTTTGTCGGGCAAAGAACTGGCAGCCTTAGTAGGTTCTTACGACTTTATCCGCGTCGGAGACCGCGGTAAGCCAGAAAAATCCTTGCCCGTAAGCTTTGCCGACTAGAGTGCGTGCCGCCGCGTGGCTTCCGCATATGCCCGAGTGGATATCTTGGAGTAATTGTTTCCCTTCTTCGGGTGTGATGCACCTCATTAGAATTCCGAGGGGCTTCTCTTGTATAAATCGGAGTCGACCATGACGTACGCTAGGCAACGATGCCGGACGCGTTCGCTTCATCCCGGTCATCCAGGCCTCTTGCTTGAGTTAAGAATTTGATGAGCGGTGTCCTCCGGCGGTATCGATCATGGTGACTTCGTTCGTGGTTTGCTCGTTGGGAGCTGTCTTTGCCGTGACGGTTGGCTCGTAGAGATGTTCGACAAAGACATCTCGTTGGAGCGGCTTCGCGCTTAGATCCGAACCGTGCTAGCTCATCGGCGGCTTCGTTGTTATGTCTCGGGACATGTGAGAGTTCTAGCCCATCAAACTTGTCCTCAAGCTTGCGGACCTCTTGTCGGTAGGCCTCCATAGTGTCGTTTAAGCGGACCGTCTTTCATCACTTGATTGACGACCAGGGAGTCGCCTTTCAATAAGCCGACGAATCCGAGTGAGACGCAAGGCGCATCCATGTAAAAGAGCTTCGTATTCGGCGACGTTGTGTGAGGCGGAGAAGTGGAGGTGAAGGGCATATCTTAGCCTTTCCCGGTCGGGGAGATCAGCACAACTCCCGCTCCCAAGCCGGTGATCCTCTTGGATCCGTCGAAGTGCATGGTCCAGTGTTGGAGGTCTTCTCGGGAACATGCTCTTGCTGTTTCAGTCCACTCGGCCAGAAGTCCGCTAAGGCTTGTGACTTAATGGACGTCCGGGCTTAAAAGTTAAGTCCAGCATCGGTTCCGTGGCCCACTTGGCGATGCGCCCGGTTGCCTCGCGGTTGTGGACGACGTCGCGAGTGGAAAAGAGGTGATGACGGTGACCGAGTGACCCGAAAGTAGTGTGCCAATTTCCTCGCGGTTATTAGAACACCATAAAGCAATTTTTGTACCGGGGTATCGGATTTTGGCTCCGCCAATACTTGCCGACAAAGTAAATTGGTCTTTGAATCTTCCGGGCCGTCCTTCTTCTTCTCTTCAACCACAAGGACCGTGCCGACCACTTGGTGAGTGGCCGAGACGTGCAGCAAGAGGGGTTCCCGGGCCGAGGTGAAGCCGGGACGGGTGGCGTGGTAAGGAACTCTTTGAAATCTTCAAAGGCCTTGTCGCTCGTGGTCCACTGGAAGTCGTCCGTCTTCTTCGACCGAAGAAGGGCATGCCTCGCTCGCCGAGTCGGGATATGAAACGGCTCGTGCCGCCATGCAGCCAGTGAGCTTTTGGACGTCTTTCGATTACTCGGGGCTTCATGTTTAAGATGGCGTTGATCTTCTCGGGTTTGCTTCAATGCCGCGGTGTGATACCATGAAGCCGAGCGGTTGCTCGATGGGACGCCGAAGGTGCACTTCTCTGGGTTCAACTTCATTCGAAGGCCCGATGTTTGCAAAGGTTTCTTCTAAGTCGGCGATCAGGTCTTCTTTCTGCTTGGTCTTGATGACAACATCGTCGACATAAGCTTCAACGTTTTTGCCGATCTGCGTCGGAAGCATCTTTGGATCATGCGTTGGTATGTAGCTCCGGCGTTCTTCAGCCGAAAGGCATGGTGATGTAGCAGAGGCCCCGAACGGCGTGATGAAAGATGTCTTCAAGCGGTCGGATTCTTTCGGACGATCTCGGTGATAGCCCGAGTAACAATCCAAGAAACTCGGGAGTTCGCACGGCCGTTGAGTCGACGACTTGGTCGATGCGAGGCAGCCCGAACGGATCTTTGGGGCAGGCTTTGTTGAGGTCGGTGTAATCGACACACATGCGCCATTGCCCCGTCTTTTTGCGGACCGACTGGATTGGCTAACCGGTCGGGATGGAGGACTTCTTTAATGAAGCCGGCAGCCAAGAGCTTTGCGAGTTCTTCTTTGATCGCGTCTTTTCGATCCCGTGCGAACCTGCGTAATCGTTGTTTTATTGGTTTGGCGTCATCTTTGACGTTCAAAGAGTGCTCGATCACCTCCCTAGGAATTCCGGGCATATCGATGGTTTCCAAGCAAAAACATCTTTATTATTTTAGAGGAAGGTGACGAGCGCGCTTTCCTATTTAGGATCTAGGTCGGCGCCGATTACGGCAGTTTTGGAGGGATCGGACGAATCAAGGGAGATCTTCTTGGTCTTGGCGTCGCCGGATCCCGATTTGGCTATCTTCTTCACGGGGACTTTGCCCTCTGCCGAGTTGATGCAGCCAATCGGACTTCTTGTTGGCCACGTAATCTCTCGCGAGATTGGGCCATGTCGCAGTCTCCTTGTCGCAGGTGAAGGCTTGCTTCACGTCGCTGCGAAGAGTGATGACGCCGTTGGGACTCGGCATCTTCATGCAGAGGTAAGTGTAGTGGGGATTGCCATGAACTTGGCAAGCGCGGGCCTCCCGATGATGGCGTGATACGCTGTTTCGAAGTCGGCCACCTCGAAGGTGACGTTCTCCGTTCGGAAGTTCTCTCGGGCTCCGAAGGTGACTGGGAGGGAGATATGCCCGAGTGGGGTTGAAGATAGCCCCGGGATAACTCTGTGGAAGGGGGCTGAGCTTGCTTTGAGTTCGGACCTCGGGATCTGCATTTCATCCATGGTCTTGGCAAACAGGATGTTGAGGGCGCTGCCCCCATCGATGAGGACGCGCTTAAGCCTGATGTTGCGGACCACGGGGTCCAGGACGAGTGGATATCGTCCCGGGTGGACCACTCGGTCAGGATGATCCGAGCGGTCAAAGGTGATGGCCACCTCCGACCATCGCAGATATTGAGGGACTTCAGGTTGAGCCGCATTGACCTCTCGGTCAGTTAGCTTTTGTTTCCTCTTGGATTCATAAGCTAACGGGCCCCCGAAGATGTGGTTGAGTTCTCCCACTGGATCTTGAAAAGGTTCGGCATTTTCAGCCGCGTTGTTCTTCTTGGCGCCGGACGGGCCAGCCTCGTCAGTCGGCTTCTTGTTGAGCTGCGCCGCGTACTGTTCAGCGAACTGCTTGTAGATAAAGCAGTCCTTTGCCGCGTGCTTGTGATTTGGATGGTGGGTGCACTGGGCGTTCATGATGGCGTCGTAGGCGGCGACTCGGGACGGCGTTGAGTATTGGAGGTTGCGGCCACTGGTCTTCGGATCGGCGCTTGCGATCTTTCGGGCCCCTGGTTGCCGTTGTTGCCGCCATCCTTCTTAGGATTTCGGCTTCCTCCCGCTTGCTTGTCCTCTCTTCGTCGGGCCGGTCTTGACGGGCGGCTTTGATGGCGTCGTTTGATTTGGCGTATGAATTCGCCGTCTCAAACATCCGCTTCACCGTCTTCGGTGGCTTTCGTCCGAACTTGCCGATAAGCGCTCATCACGGACTCCCTTCGGAAGGCGGCGATGATGATGTCATCGGTGATGTTCGGGATCTTGTTGCGCTTCTGGAAGCGACGAATATAATCCTTCGAGGCTCGTCCGGCTTCGGATGACATTGTAAAGGTCGAAGTGCGTGCCGGGCCTCTCGAAGGTGCCTTGGAAGTTGGCGATGAAGTGGTCCCTCGCCTCGCTCCACGAGCCGATTGAGCCTCTTGGCAGTGGTGAGCCAATTCGGCTGAGTTTGCGAGGGCCATGGGCGGTAGTTGGCCATGGCTTTGTTGTCGCCACCGCCGCTCGGATGGCAAGAGTATATACGGTTAACCAAGATTCGGGTCGGTTTTGCCATCGTACCTTTCAATCCCCGTGGGCTTAAAGCCACTCGGCCAATGCACTCGGCGGAGCTCCCGAGTGAAGGCCGGTACTCCATCATCGCCGCTATCGGTGATCCTCCGATCTTGCGAGTGCGACGATCGCGCTCTTGGTAGCGGCGGTCGAGGACTTCCGCGATCACTCGGCGGGTCTTCTCGTTGGCTGGTTGGGTAGCCGGAACTTGCGGCGGACTTGGTGGTGGACGGGTGGACGTCCACGTCGTTTGTGGCGGAGTCGACCGTCGCTCTTGGTGCCTCGGCGTGGACTCGGGAGGTGGGCCTCTTGGCCTGGTTGTCGACCGAGCCGGCTCGGGCCTCCTGTAGTCTCCTGACTTTAGAGGTGGGAGCCGACTCTTGTCCGGCGTTTCGGCCACGGATTCGCCGGCCTTCGCGCCGAAGTGGTGGGAGGGCCGTTAGCCGTGGCAACGATGGTCTTGATCTTATCAAGTATGGGAGTCACGTTGGCCGGAGCCGTCTCCATGACGGTATCCAAGAGCGTGAGTGCGGCGACAGCGTTCTGTTGTGGCGTCTGGAAGATATTGGTGTTGCGAACCCGTGTTTGGAGGATGGCCTCCTGGGCAGATCGTCCGGCTGCACGCAGATCCTGCTTCCTTTTGTCAGCCTCGTCTTTGCGTTGTTTGTCCTCCTCGGCTGTCTTGCGCTCAAGCTCCGCTCTAGCTCGCTCCTCTTCGGCAAGCCTTCTGGCCATGGCTGAGTCGGATTCATCCGGCTCGGCCATGAGGACGTCGAAGCACTTCGGCTCGCAGTCCATGGGGCAGTCGGAGTTGTCTTCTTCGTCAGAAGGGATGCCGTAGAGATTGTCGAAGCCGGCGGAGCTGAGGTATCCGTTAAGCTCTGAAGATGAGCAGGAGCCAAAGGACGGGAGGATGACAGCGACCTCCCTTGATCCTGGGAAATCCGGATCCGGATCGCTCCAGTCCGAGTCGGAGCTTAGGGGATTAGGCTCCTCCGAGTGGATCGTCGCCAACTCGGGGGAGAGCAGTTGACTGTAGATCTTGGCGACGTTTGGCAACCCAAACGGCACCGAGAGGTCTTCAGCTGAGTAGATTGCTTCCGTCGGGGAGGCAAGAAGATTGGCGCAGATTTCGGCGGCATTCGGTAATCCGAATGGCGCCGAGTGAAGTCCGTCGTCGGAGAAGGTGGATCGCATCTTGATCTTCAAGATGTTGTCGAAGATCTCGGCGCTGTTGGAGAGCCCGAACGGCGCCGAGTAGGTTTTTCCCTTCGACTGGTTCGAATCCAAGTCGAAGGAGGAGTCGCCGGCGAAGTTGGCGGCGAAGTCGCCGAGTCTTGAAGGAGATCCCATCACGCTTGTCGGCGAGATTGTTGAAGAAGTCTTGACGCGCGGCCCCTACCGCGCGCCAACCGTCGAAACTTGGTTTCGGCAATATATTTTCGGGGTCGCAGTCGAGATCGCCAAGCACAATGGGTTAGAAGAAGAAGAAGATTTAGACAGTTCGGCCCTCTCGTGAGGTAATACCCTACTCCTGTTTCGGTGGATTCGATCCGCCGAGTGTCTTTATTGATCTCGTGATCTAAAGCTCTTGCTTATGAAGTTGTGTCTAGAATCTAATTTCTGATCAAGTCTAAGATATCTGATCTCCTATCGGAATATCCCTCAAGGGACGCCCCTTACCCCCCTTATATAGTCTTGGGAGGAAGGGTTTACAAGTCGGAAACCCTATCTTACTCTAAGACGGTTTCCTCAATCTTACCAAACCGTGACTATAGGCCGATTGCCTTATCTCTATCGGCAACCGTAACACCTAAGTCAAGTTCGGCTTACAGATATAGCAGGCGCAATCTATCCCTACCTCCAGTCGGATAAGCTTGCCAAGTAGATACCCGATTGCCACAATCTCCACAAAACTCTTGCACGCCAGGATAATTTATCCCATTCTCTATAGTGAGTGGGTTAGGCCCGTACAAGTAGTGCCAAAGAAGGGGCGGTATGACGGTTGTTGCCAATGATAAAAATGAATTAATACCACAACGAACCGTCATGTGATGGAGAATGTGCATAGACTACCGGAATCTCAACAAGGCAACTAAGAAGGATCACTTTCCACTTTCTTTCATTGATGAGGTGTTAGAGCGGCTTTCTAATCACACCTTCTTCTGTTTCCTTGACGTGGCTGTCACCAAATTCCCATCCATTTCGATGGCCAAAGTAAGACCACCTTCACATGCCCCTATGGAACGTTTGCCTATTGTAGGATGTCTTTCGGGTTGTGTAATGCACCCGCATCGTTCCAAAGGTGCATAATGTCTATCTTCTCGGACATGACTGAACAAATCATGGAAGTTTTCATGGATGATTTCTCCGTCTATGGAAAAACTTTTGATCATTGTCTTGAGAATTTAGACAAGGTCTTACAAAGGTGCAAAGAAAAGGACCTGGTGCTTAATTGAGAAAAGTGTCATTTCATTGTCCAAGAGGGAATAGTCCTTGGACATCTTGTGTTCGATAGAGGAATAGAGGTGGACAAGGCAAAAATTGAAGTCATAGAAAAACTTCCACCTTCAGTCAATATGAAGGGAATCCGTAGCTTCCTAGGTCATGCGGGGTTCTATCGACGGTTCTTAAGGATTTCTCCCAAATCGCTAGACCCCTCACCAGCCAATTAGCTAAGGATCACACATTTGACTTTGATGATGAGTGCTTGCATGCCTTTGATATCCTTAAAAAGCACTCATCTCTGCTCCTATAATTCAATCGCCTGAGTGGTCGCTACCCTTTGAAATCATGTGTGATGCTAGCGACTTTGTGGTAGGAGTAGTCCTTGGTCAAACCAAGGACAAGAAACATAATGCCATAGCCTATGCTAAAAAAACTCTAACCGGAGCTCAACTTAACTATGCTACCACTGAAAAAGAGCACCTAGCTGTTGTTTTTGCTTTTGATAAGTTTAGATCTTACTTATAGGATCCAAGGTAATAATTTACACTGATTATATTGCTTTAAAATACCTGCTCACTAAAAAAGATACTAAACCTACGCTATTAAGGTGGATTCTTCTATTCCAAGAATTTGACATTAAAATAAAATATAAAAAGGGAGTAGAAAATTCTGTAGTAGACCACCTATCTGGTATGCATTACACTAACGTGTAGGAATTGCCAATCAATGTTACTTAAGGTGACAGACTCCAACCCTTAGTATGCGGACATCGTGAACTTCATTGTCATGGGATATATCCCGCTAGGAGTGAACAAGAAGAAACAGACCTATGAGAGTCGTCATCATCTTTGGGAAGGACCATACATGTACAGGGTATATGTTGATGGATTGCTAATGAGATGCATCCCGACAGCGAAAGCTACCAAGATCATTGAGAGGTGCCATGCAGCCCCATACGGAGGGCACTACGGTGCATTCTGAACGCAGACCACAATATGGCAAAGTGGATTTTTCTGGCCAACAATAAGACACGAAAGAATTTATTCGGAGGTGCTAGAGATGCTAGAAACATGGAGGGATAAGTGCTCGCGATGCAATGCCCCTAACATAGAATCTTGAAGTGGAACTCTTCGATGTATGGGGCATTGATTTCATGGGGCCTTTTCCAAGGTCCTATGATTGCGAGTACATCTTGGTGGCCGTCGACTATGTGTCCAAGTGGGTAGAAGCTATGCCATGCAGAGCAGCTGATGCCAAGCATGCCAGAAAGATGTTTCTCGAAATTGTCTTTCCTCGGTTTGGAACACCAAGGATGATGTTAAGTGACGAAGGGTCTCATTTCATTGATAAGACCTTCTGAAACTTCCTAAAGGAGCTTGGAGGACAGCACAATATAGCCACTCCATACCACCCCCAAACAAGCAGTTAAGCTGAAACTTCAAACAAGCAAATTAAGAATATACTGCAGAAGACTGTTCAAGAGATGGGGAATTCATGGAAATGGAAACTAACCGATGCACTTTGGGAATACCAAACTGCATACAAGACGTCACTCGGCATGTCACCCTACCAACTCGTCTATGGAAAACATGCATCTACCTGTTGAGTTGGAGAATAGGGTATACTGGGCTATCCGAAAATGGAACATGGATTTTAATCAAGTCGAAGCCCGTAGGAAGATGCAGCTCTCTGAGCTAGCGGAATGGAGGGACAAGGCTTATCACAATGCCATGATTTACAAAGAGAGAACAAAAGATGGCATGATAAGCGGATCAAGCTGAAGGAGTTCAAGCCTGGGGATAAGGTCTTACTGTTCAATGTGAGGGTTAAGCTATTCAGTCATGGAACTCCGAAGCAAATGGGAAGGTCCATTCACTGTCATAAACACGTCATCACACGGAGCAGTCACACTGCAAAACAACGAAGGTAACATCTTCAAGGTAAATGTCATCGTTTAAAAGTTCTCCTTGAACCGGTCAGAATTAAAGATCAGGAGTTGGACGTGGTAAATTTTTTTGATTTCCACGTCTTGCCTGAAATTTTCCCGAAGGCTTCAGGGTTGGACCCAATCTAGCCCAAGCCTAATTATCATAATTCTTGAGCTTCCATCCTCCATGCACGCATCTCCAATAAGGTAAGTTTAAGGTATGTTTTCTTCCATTCAAATCAATAAATATTGAATAAATAAAGTTCCCCGGTTTATCACACCGGTAGAACCGCTATTTGCTTCCACTTGTGTTTTTGTTTTGAATAAAGTCCATAGGTACAAGAACAACTGTGCGGGTGTCCCTCGCATTATTGAAGCACAATCTTTCTAGAAACACCCACCATAATGTTGAAAAAAATTGCATGGGCCAGTACAAGAAAAAGCAACACGAATGGAACCAGGTCAGGCTCCACTCGTCTTCACATTCTCTCGATGTGAAGGTTTGCAATTCCTAACCCGCTATTGCCCTATTTCATAATTTTTAAAATCTTATAGCACTATGATCATGATCTTAAGCTAATAATCCATGCATGGAAACTTGATTTATTTTGGTTGGCTCACATACATTTTATTCCTATGAAATTCACTTGTTGTCTGTGAATCATATATTTACGGAAAGCATGTTATCTAAGTAATTGACGAATGAGATATAGTCTGGTAATAAGTAACTTTGTTCCAAACTGTATAAGATGCTTGGGTATTTTATTTTGAAAATCCAAAAAAGAACATAGGTTTACAAACTCCTCGATGATGTTTTATACCCACCAGAGCCATATGCCGATCTTCATGATAAAAACTTATACATATGTTGCTTCCAATCATTTTGAGTTTAGTCAAATAGTTAGACCCTTGTTAGAATCTTTTCATACCTTCATGACCAAAGTCTTGTGCATAGCCACCAAATAAAATTGCTCTCCCTCTACATTACAGGTTTAGCCAAAAAAAATCTGATTCACCACTATATGCAAATTTCTACTCCAGAAATCTACATCCACCACGAGCTCTCCACAAAATAAATACTCCAAATAATTATGATTCTCCCTCCTCCTATCCATGCCAAATAAGACATGAGCTAAAAAATAATATGAAAAGTGATTATAGAAAAACCATAATGCTCACAAGAGAAATAAAATATTCTCGAGCATGATGATAAAAAAGAAGAAAGTATTATTAGCCATGTTATCTTAATAAAAGATAGGGAGGAGAATCATACAAAAAGGAGTCACCAACATATGTTTTCTTTTTCATCTTTCCACTCATATATCCACTCCATATCTATGTACAAGCTAGATCATGCTTACATGACAAGTATTCTTCTTGGATCTACTTTTTGACTTTACAAAATATTTGATGCACGTATGCCTCATGATTTTTCCTACCTTGAGACCAACATAAGTCTTTTTAGAAGTAGGAGAAAAGAGGCGAAACAATTCCTTGGTGAGGAATCAAACACATTGAGTAACATGAGAAAATCATCCGAGGAGTAAAGCTATGTTTTTCCATTTTGAAAACCTCTTGAAAACCCCAAGTCACTTAAGCAGAAGGAATGACGATAACTAAAAACAAGGGTTGTTTCATTTTTAATAACCCAGGATAACATAATAGACACATTCAGATTCACAGATGCAGGTATGTTTGGAATAACTAATTTGTTAGCATTATACCAAAAGAAGTCATGATCCACCTTAGTGCTCAACCTTTACTCGAGGACAAGCAAAGGACTAAGTGTGGGGGAGCTTGTTGATGGTCCTTAATTGCTAAAATCAGACTGTCAATTCCTACATAAAATAAACAAAAGATGAACGTCAACGTAGCGGTAGGATTATTTACTAATTTTTCCGCAAGTGTTGGTGAATATTAGTGTGCATGTGAACATCGAAATGAAGTGAAAGCATGCTTTCATAGCGAAGAAGCACAACACCGACCACGTGGCATCTCCTCACCCATCCACAATGGCGGTTATGCAAGTATGGCGTTAGAAACCGACTCTAAACCACCATATGAAGGCTATATAAGGAGGGGACTTCACTTCATCCAACACACAACACAAGAAGATCAAAGCTCCATTCCAAAGTCGTAGCTCTAGTTATCTAGTGCTAAGAAAATAGGGTAGAGAATGAGGGGTAGTCCGGAGGAGTGTTGCGTATCTCAGCACCGACCTCCGATCTTGTACCTCAACAAATTCTTATTCAAATCAAGTAAGTGTTCGTGCTTTACTATGGTTGTTTTACTTTACTTAGAGTAATTACTTTACTGCATTTACTTACAGGATTATTGTCCATTCTTGGGTGCTCTAGTCTAAGACCCATGATGAAGATGGGTGTTCTTAGCCAAGATTAGAGTAGTATTCGTTAGCATAGACATGCTGTCTAGGCTAGTGTTTACCTTTGTTTGCCACGTACTCCACAGGTTGTAGAGGTAGGTAGTAGGTGGTGACAATACTATCCGTCCTTTGTAATCCTCCATGTGCGGGTACATCGTAGAGCTTGTAGGCCAGAGTCACTCGGCAGACTGAGTGTAAGCCGGTGCCCGAAGTAAGTAATTAAAGCAACAAAATTACCATCTATCTAGAGCCACAACCATAGAAATCCTCTCTATACCTTCACCTACATATTCTTGGTGTCCTTGGATGGACCCGACCCTTAGATATTCACACACGTTCCCTGTGAAATTTGATACCTTGGAATACTCCTGAGTGAAGTGCTACAATGGCATTCCGTGCGCTTGCGGATTTATCTATGATCATAAGAAATACTAACAGTGTTGTGAAGTGAGAAGGCCTCCTCCTTTTATAATCGTGTAATGACGTTTGTATGTCGGTTGTAGAGGTTGGTGCACCTATAACCGTTATTAGGGAGGGCTGAGATTGTGCCACGTGGAAGGCGGAGATGAGGGGTGGCTATGACGGTTCGGCCGAACCAAGGGTTCGGCCAACCCCTAGGCCCCACCTCTCTCTGCCTCCTTTCTCCAGGGGCTGCCATGTGGGCTCCTATGACGGTGCATGGTGGTTTGGCCCCACTTTCGGTCGATTTTGTATGACTTGTGGGCCTTTCAATCCATGTGCTTGCATGTGATTCGAAGGAGGTGTGTTTATTTGCATGCCGGATTGTATACTCCATGCATCCATAGTAATTCTCTAAGACAAATGGAACTACATTATTTATAACTAATATATGCATAAGAAATGTTAGTTCTCCCTTTATTTGTTGATGGTCAAAATCGGTATTTAACGACCGTCAACACACAGTAACGGTAGTACACCAAAAGGAGCATACTCATATCAAGAAGCATTAAGCAAGAAGAAGCAACATATGAAAATAGCATATCCTTGTATATCCATGGATACTCGCATAGAGTCTCATACAACCAATAAAAAGTTGGCAATGATACATATTATGGGTAATGTTTCCTTTAGATAGTAAACCTCATTGGCAGTCAAACAGGAGTTGAAAGAAATTAATCTGCTAGAAGTTGAAAAGAAAAACTCAACCTAAATGTGACGATATTCAAGATAGAAGTAATGGATATTCTTGGGTAGCTTGGATCGAATATGTGCATAATAGTACATAAAGAAGGACTAAATCCTGAACCTAGATAGAATGAATAGAATAAAAAAGAATTGAACTCATTCATTTTGAATTTGAGTTTGATTTGAAATAAAATGTTTGGCTTAATCCAAATAACGCTTACACTTGAAGCTAAAAGCATACTGCAGAAGAAAGTCTAGTACATCAGACCAATCAAACTTAGAAAGTGTTCAAGATGCATGGCTTTGGAGTAGTCAATTATGCAATTTCTTTTGTAGTAGGAGGGGTTCCCTAATATGAATGATTCATGAATCTTGATATTATTAGATGTGCAGTAGTTAATGGTATTTAATTATTTCATACTTTAAAATCTACCCCATAGATCATATGGGGATATGGCCTACACTTACTACAAATGCAAGATAACTAAAAAAAATGTCCCGCGCGTTGCCGCAGGACGCGTGAAATTGAATGATAATAAATAAATATCAAATATCCAAATATTATAAAAGATATAAAATATCCAAATATTAAAAAAATGTTTACCTATATATATTACATTTATTTTCTAGCCTATCTCTATCTCTATAAGGAAAGACAAGCGTCAATTCAAAATGAGAATGGCGATTTGAGGGTTATAGAAAAAAATTGGACAAATGTTTTTTTCTAACACTACAACGGTCATCCTCATCTCAATCGGACGGCAACCCTCATCTGTGTCGGGTATGGCACCCGTCACGGTGCAAATGTCACTGATGTGTGAAGTCATCTCTATCGGGCAAAAGCCCGTCACCGATGCATTTATCTTTGTTAGGCCTAAACTAAAGCCCGTCACCGATAGGTTTGACCCATAAGACTAGTCAAACAAGGGCCCATCACCGATGAAATAATCTCAAATTGTCCCCAATTAATGCCCATCACGGATGACTAAAACTCAATCAGGCTTTAGCATAAGCCCGTCATAGATGACTAACAACTCAATCGGGCTTTAAATTAAGCCCGTAACCGATGACTAACAACTTAATCGAGCTTTAACTAAAGCCCATCACGGATGGTGTCATCTCCATCGGGCATAAGTTAAATCCCATCATCGATGAGTGTTTCCCAAATACAGAAAAATAATATCCATCGGGCTTAAGTTAAAGCCCGTCATCAATGAGTGTTTCCCAAACAAAAAAGTTATGTTTTTTGGCTAGCCTGAGGCCTTTGCTAGCCATGCCCGCTGCAAAATGAGAGAAACAGAGATATATATTCCCTTTCCCAGCATCTGCATTCATATATACAATTATTCATAGGAAACCCCAATCAGAAATCACCTATGTCATTCACATATTTCACACAACCATTCACATAGACATCCATTATTCACATTTTTCACAATAATATCTTCAAGTGCTAAGGATCAAAACCTGCAAAACCGAGTTGTAAACTAGAACAAATTTATATTTAGCATTGCAAGTATATACATAAATACATTTGACCATATTGTAATTTACAATATAAACATAAGTGTTACATAATTACATGTATTTGACATTAATTTTGAAATTTTCATCATTTAACTTTAACCCCGTAGTCTAAACATTCCTTGGGTGCACTATGTTGCGAACGATGAAGCTCGCTATTTCCTCTCTAATCTCCTCAAATTTGGCAGGTGCAGACTTGGATATATTTTCCTACATGTACATACTTCAAAATTAGTCGATCGATTTATATATATATATACATTAAAGTAGTTAGTATATATCACAATCGAGATCACAAACCTCAAATTCAATCAAACTCTTCACCTTTTTGTTGTACAGAATCCGCATGTTGTGGCACACATGGAATCCGCACTGGTCGCCAACTTGTTGTTTCGTTAGGAAGTCCTTTTTGTCGATTAGGCTTTTTTTTCCTTTCTTATGGAGGCCTCCTTTCTCCACATATGGGCCTCATGCTTTATTTATTGCTTCTAGGATCGGGGTCTAGTCATAGCCCTTACTAATTTTGGAGTTCATGTAGTGGCATGTATTCTACTTAGGCGTTATGACCAGAAGAATCCAATGGGCACTACGGTATTAATATAGTGAAAGTTAAATACTAAAGATATATGCGTAACGCCCTAAAAATCGGAGAATTTAAAAACCGGAAATTAAAAATCTTTCTGCTTGTTGTTGCTTGATCGAGTTTTTCGCTTCTTATTTGCCAGCTTGGTTGCATAAATTTATATGTGAGCGATTCATCTCGGTGTTTGTGAAAAACTAAACGATTTGGATTTCCGTTGGGGAGAAAAGTCTCGGAGTTTAAAGTTAGAAATTTTAAAATAAAATCAGAAACGGGTGTGGATTCATAAAAAATATGTATTTGGAAAATAAAACATTAATTGGTGATTGTGAAAAATTCATTAGAAAATAAAGTGGGCAATAGAATATTTTAAAGGATTTATATAAAGTCTAGAAATTAGTTGGAATTAAAAATTGTGATTTATGAATTTAAGAAAAGGGCTTAAATTAAATAAGGTGATATATATTAAATAAATTAAAGTGGGTGAAAATTTGAAAATATATTTTTAAATTAATTTTGGGGATACTAGATTTTTAGAGTGAAAGAAAATAGGAATTGGAAAAGGGAATTGAAAATCGGAAAAATCAGAAACGGCACTATTCAGTATGTCACAAGGTGTTCGACGCTGTACCGGCCCCGGCCTCGTGCCCGCCATGCGTCGCCCGCCGTACCGCGCCCGCACGCGTGCTCGCCACGCGCCACGAGCCCGTGCCATATTGCCTTCGGGACTATTATTGTAATAAGTTTGATGTAAGACTATTCGTGCACTTTGCACCTGGTAATTCAGAACTGTATTCGTGGGTACCAAACTACTCGATCCAGGGATATGGTACTATGAACACGAATGATTCCCGTCCTCAAAAATGGGGGTCGACAATATGTGTCATGTAATTACATATATTTAGGGTACACACTTACTATTGATTGTAAGTGCACATAATGTACTCCTTGTCTTGGCGGGCCCACAAGGTGTCATGTATGTAGTCTATCATAGCCTGGCGATCGATTTGGAGATTGGTGACTGTGACCATTTGTGGATCAAGGAAGGTCACTTCCAGTGCTTTCTGACACCACTTCCTACTATATCTACACACAACAAAACGCTCTTATAAGAGTGTTATAAGGATTATTGTTACCAAATTGAGAAACGCAACAATACTTATAAGGAGTAGCACTTAAGTAGACTTGTGTCCACCGCTCGGAGCCTGTAGAGGTTGAATAGAACCTTGAAGTCGATGACAATATAATTTTCTGGCCCAAGAAATGGTTGTCGATCATGATGGCCTATTATGTCAGTCTACCTATTCGTCCTCTTGGTGTTTGATCTCTCCATATAGTAGTGGTGGAGCTCCTTTCAAGCATTACCCATCATTCCTAGCGCGTCGTCTCCAACCAACGGCATGCCTAGTTGGAATGACGCCGGTGGTGTTTCCTGCCCCTTTGCCCATGTCTAGCTTCTTTGGAGCCAAAAGCGAGGCCTGCACCTTGTCTTTTCCTCTTCCTCTCCCCCTTGCAGTAGGTTTTTCACTAGGTATCTACGGAGGAGAGCAATGTGTCTTCCTCTTTTTTTCATCGGTGGGGGATTAGGGATCGCCGTGCTGTCGGCCTTCATATGATCGTCCCCAAAATTTATATCATATTCTAGCTCGACATCATCAACTTGTGGAAAATGAGCGGGAGCGGGGGGGCTGAAGGAGCAGGTGCAGGTTTTAGCGGCAAACGAGTGCTCGGTGGAGTGGCTAACCTCGAAATCAACTTGATGTCAATGAGGTCCTTGGGCCATTGGATAAAGTTTCCACGTGCAGTTCCTAGGGTCAGGATCTTATCATTCGGTGGATGCTGCAGTGGCAAATAGGCCATTCGGTCTTCACCACGTCCACTTGCACTTTCGTTTGGTTGGCCATCAGTTGTGCCCCATGCGCTCTTGTATCGGCGGTCAGCTTGAAAGCTAGTCCCTCGGCCGCCAGAACCGTGAAGGAGGGCATCACTCTAACTGTTAGCACACAATTAGTTGGTTCCTGCGATAGATTCATCCATAATTTTATAATATTATATAATATATGGATTTGTTAAGACTGTTACGCATTGTGGCCGAGAGTTTTACCATTATATGGTTGACAACGGCTAGGACCAGTGGTGGATTTTCTGCTTCCTCAGTTGTTGCGCAACTGCTCTGCCTTTGCGTTGGACTTTCTCGACACGGAGCGGCGGCGACGGGCTTGGCGGTCTGTTGCTCGGCTCAGATCTGTTGCCTGATCTGTGCCTCCACCTGCACCAATTTCATCTCAAATTCAGAGCTTAGTTCGGCTTTGACCTGCTGACGAATCCTCTTAGCAAGGCGTGCATCTTTCTCCGCCTTCGTGAGGGTCCACTTCTTAGAGCAACTCCAACAGATTAGCAATATCCATATGTAAATTTACCTAGTATGGAGATCGTAAAAGGTGGAAAGGTTTGTAAACGGTGGATAATCCAACACCTATCCAAAATCGGACTCTGTATATTTGAATCTATTCCACATCATCACTTGTGGGCCCATGGTGATTAGCAATAACAGAATTCAACCACCGTGATCGTTGATCTGCTAGCTGTGCGCATGGTCCCATGGCTTGATCTTCTATCGCTCTTGATCTGCAAGTCGATTGGCAGCGTCTTGATGCATGATCTGCAAATTCTCTGCCGCCACGAGAGTTCGGAAATCCAGCGTCGCTGCCGTCGCGAGAGTTCGTCGTGGTAGCAGCCGTGCCGTCCCCGCTGTCGACGATTTAGTGCCGCCGACACAGGTAATTGAAATCACGAAGTTACGATGCCCTCGTTGGATTTCCTGCCGCTGGCCACTGCTAGTTGCTAATTTGTTGTGCCATTGTTCTCTCTTAGAGGAAGATTCATCAAATAATTTTGAAGTATCGATTAGGTGTAGGTGATAGGGTCAGATGGACTCAGATGAAGAATTTAATCAGTTTGTCATCAATGAAGTCATTGATCCCTCCTCTTCGGATGATGACAATGATGAATTTTATGGTGCCGCACAAATGATCATAGATGATTCCGTCAATAAACCGGGTCGAATTGGATCCGTTCATGGACATAAGGTCATCCATCGTGAAAGATTGTCGGGCCACAGTCTTCTTTTCAAAGATTATTTCTCAGATAACCCTACGTACGGAGCAGACATCTTTAGGCGCAGGATCGCATGTTCTGTATTGTTGATATGTTTTTTATGTGACAAGTATTATAGTATTGCTAATTTAATTAAATTGCACCATGATTTAGGTTTCAGATGGAGCTAGATGTATTTCTTCGCATAAAGACAGCTGTTGAGGAACATGACAAATATTTTCAGCAGAAGAGGAATGCAGCCGGTGTGCTCGGACTTTCATGTCTGCAGAAAGTAGTTGCGGCTTTCCGTATGTTGGCTTATGAAGTACCGGCTGATGCTTTGGACGAGTACATTCGCATTGGCGAGAGCACGACTCTAGAAGCTTTGAGACATTTCGTAGCAGCAGTCGTTGAGATTTTTGGACCGGAGTACTTGAGGAGGCCTAATGAACATGATACTGCTAGGTTACTTGCAATTGGAGCTAGCAGAGGATTTCCTGGTATGCTTGGGTCCATAGATTGTATGCATTGGATCTGGAAAAAATGTCCTACTGCATGGCACGGGATGTACATGGGCTATAAAAAGGAGCCTACAATTATATTGGAGCTGTTGCATCACAAGTTCTATGGATATGGCATGCATTCTTTGGCATGCCAGGTTCACACAATGACATTAATGTGCTTCATCGATCGGATATCTTTGCAAGGCTTGCTGAGGGGGAAGATCCACCCATTAATTTCAACATCAATGGTCATGATTATTCAATGGGTTATTATCTAGCAGATAGAATATATCCATTGTGGGCTACTTTCGTGAAGACCATTCCAGAGCCGCAAGGTAACAAGAAAAATATTTTGCAAAGGCACAAGAAGCTTGTTGAAAGGATGTTGAAAGGGCATTTAGGGTTCTACAAGCTCGTTTTGCTATTATTCGTGGGCCAGCTCGTTTGTGGGATGAAGACACTCTCCATAATATTATGATGGCTTGCATCGTAATGCATAACATGATTGTAGAAGACGAACGAGACAACCAACAATACAACTTCGACGACATGGGCCAATTTGTTTGCAACTACGACGACATGGGAGAAAGGGTGAGAGTTTCCCATGATACACCTGAACTAGATGCTTTCATTGAGAATTACAGAAAAATCAAACAAAAGGAAACCCACACCCAGCTGCAGGCAGACCTCATCGAGCACTTGTGGCATGACCTGGCACGGGTATCCCCATCTGCCGTTGACCTGGCACGGGGTGGCATGAACATTTTCTACCTCGACGGCGGAGGGCGTGGGGGCCGTGGGTTCGATGCCGCCGGCGGCGCGGGATGCTTTGCGTTGGCGGCGGCGGGGAGTTCTTGGCGGCGAAATCTCGCGGGGAGGGGAGGGTCGGCGGGGAGGGTTTCATGGGAGCTTGCGTATATAGGGGCGCGGGAGGAAGGTGGAGCGCGGGAGAGGGGCGTGGGAGGGAGGTGGAGCGCGGGAGAGCGGCGTGGGAGGGAGGTGTAGCACAGGAGGGGCGCGGGAGGCAGGTGGATTCGTGGGAGGGGGATGGAGCGCGGAAGGGGCGTGGGTGGGAGGTGGAATCGCGGGAGGAACGCGGGTGGGAGGTGGAGCACGGGAGGGGCGCGGAGCATGCGCGCGGAGGGGTGGGAAGGAGCTGCCGTGCGCGGGAGGGGCGAAAAGCGAGCGCCTCTCGCTCTGGATAGATGTCGAACGGTGAAAGAGATTAACCGAGCCGGATACCGAGGGAGGCAAAATAACTAGTCTGTGGATGCATGTTTTTGGACCTTTTTTATAAAATTACCTATCCAAATGCTTTTACAGAATTTGTTGGAGTTGCTCTTATACTGCCCCGCGTATTTTGAAAATCTATATTTCCAGGGGATGGTAAAGCCAATGCCCCTTGTCCGTCCACGGTGTTCGTCAGTGCCCAATGCTTGAGTGAGGATGTCATCCTTGTGTCTAGAAGAGCAAGCCTCTTGCGAGGACTGTCTAACGACAACCAACTCCTAGGAAACTTCTTGCACACATTCGGGGGAGCGGTCGACACTCCTAGGAGGTCCACCTCTGTTATGGTTGTACCGTTCCGTTGGTATTTTATTTCTGCTCCTAGGGGTCCATGTCTTTGTGGACCCACTAGTTGTCGTCGACGTCACGTAGCATGTCTTGCAGTAGATCGTGATCCACATCAACCATTTCATCGCCCAATGAAGAAGGTACAAACATGTCATGTTCATCTTCATATCTCTGATTTTGTGCACCACTTCGGTATGCAGCTGTACCACTTCCTGATTCTTGCTCACCATGATTCACCCAACATGTGTAGCCCTCCATGAATCCCCGTTGTATCAGATGAGTGTGTACATCCACTCTGCTATCAAACATATTCTTACTTTTGCAATCTGTACATGGACAACACATTTAATCGCTCTTTATTATTTTCCTATCTCCTTCACCATGTTTATAAAATTTAATACGCCATACATCCAACTTCGATATATCGTGAGCTACAAATAAGTGGAAAAATATTATATAAATATTTTGTAGGTAAGTATTTACTAAGCTTATGAGAATTGACTACTATTTTCAATTACTTTTGCACTTTCTGATTTTCTTGGAAAAGAGAGACAAAAATTGCCCCCTAATCCTCCCACCAAAATAGTAAACAACCTGCAATAAATATCTGTAACGACCAACAAACTAACAACGGTGATGGGTATTTCAGTTATCTTTGTTGAGCCTAAGTAAAAGCCCATCACCGATGACACTCATCGGTGATGGGCCTAATTGTTACCTCAATCGAGCATCAAGTTGGTGCCCGTCACCGATGATAAACTTTGGTGACCGGCTTCTGTTAGGGTCCGACAAAGATATTATAGGTTACCTTTTCGGGCAGTGATTTGAGCCCGTCATTGATAGGTATCATCCGTGATGGGCTTGAGTTTTATACACATCTAACATGTCTATGCGAGTATTTCTTTGTCAGCCTCTTTTTAGAGACGTTTGAGATGACTTTATTGTGACAGCCCGCAGAACCCAAACATGTGAAAGGTCATCATAGATGAGATGATCTGTACTAGTGTAACTTCGATGATTTATTTTTTAGAAACTAATTAATGAACATCACTTCATATATGACTAAGTATACAACTCTATGATTTTGTAGGAGTTTAACATTAACAAAATTTATACTTCCTCCTATTAGTGTACAATCCACATAGTATATATAATACAATTAATACTGTGTTTTTCATTGTACGTTTTTCACTTGAGATGTGGTGTTCCAACCAGCGTTTGCAATTTCGCGAATTTCGGCACGAAAGCCGCGAAATTCGTGGTTTCGCCGGGTGCGGCACGGCATCCCCGCGGTTTCGTTTAAATAATTTCGTGAGAATTCAAAAATTTTGAAAAAATTTATTTTAACACAAAAAAATATATATTTTTATAAAAAATATAAATTTCGCGATGTTTGTCGTGAAAACCGTGGTATACGGCGCGGTTTTCGCGCGGTTTCAGCGAAATCCGCGGCACGACGCGGATTTCGATTTAGTTCAAATTTAAATTACGGTTTTCGCGGTTTATCCGCGGTTTTCGCGGTTTTTGCGCAGTTTTCGCACGGTTTTCGCGGTACGCACGAAATCATTCAAATTCAAATTTTTACTGTTCATTGCCGCCGGCTTTCACGAATTTCGGCGAAATTCGTCGTGCCGCCGAGGGGCGATACGGCATATGCCGCCGGCATTGCAAACCCTGATTCCAACCTCTGTCCAAACCTATCATGTTAAATTTAGGATCCTACTCTATAAAATCAGGCTTTCCATGTTCTCCCTTGGTATCTCAGATTTTTTTATACCAATACGGTTTCCTGTTTAATTTCTTTCCGTAAGTTTACTGTACAGGATTAATATGTGTTATGTGGTTCATTTAGAAGCTTTTTTCCATAGCAATGAATGGTCGTACTTAGTCTCATAATTGTGACAGATCTAGATCTTATTTGGTTTTTTTGTTACTCTTGTCGTACGGATCGATGTAGCAAAACCGATAGATAATAAATTGTTATGTTTCAGTTATGAGATACAATCTTTTGAAGCTCTTAAGATATACAATTAAAATAGTAATTGCAATTTGTCAAAAATAACTGGGTTTGTTTGCAAACACGCGGCCTCTAACATAGGCAACACTCGGTTGGATTGGTGGATGTGCTAGTGTACCGCACAACTGGATGGTTCACGCTGAGTATGGTTTGGGCTGTGAGAAAATGGAAGTGGTTGAACAGTGTAACAGTAACAAATTGCAACGTGGATACATGAGGGATGAGCAGCCGTACATCTCTGGGAAAATATAGATATATGTAGATATGATGGCTATCATCTTATTCCGTACATCGAACACCCTTCTCCAACGAAGGATAAAAATATTATAACGTTATATCACTACTAAAACATGACTTAAGACATGTTAATCCCATGTCATTACACATTTATTACCCGGTAAAACATACGCAACGGTTGGTCCAACATGTATATATGTACAAACAGACAAGGTAATGAGCAGCAGCTAGCTGTGCAAAACCAACCAATATGCATGCACACAGGTACGTAATAATACAATGTGTAAAAAAGTCCATCTTACTCATTTAAACTATTTCACCGGAGCATTAACCTTCTAAAACATTTTTGGACTTATTCCACCTAAACAACATAAAAAATTGAGCTAATTTTTTTTTGAAATTTTATGGGCTGATAGATAGAATTACAAATAAACTTAATTATGTCACAAGTCTTTTTTATTAATTTTCAACTATTGTTTGCAAAGATCGAAAACACCCAATACCTAAACTTCAAGATTTTGAAACTAAATGCAAACTACCCTAATATTTTTTTTTGAAAATATAGGTTACGTTGTCGTTTGACTCTATAAATTTTTAACATATGTAAAAATATGTTTTGAATAATGATAAATAATATTTGTAAAATAAAGTGGGTAATTAATTTGGAAATAGTTTGAAAAGTAGAACGATAGAAAAACAGTTTAGAAAGTCAATACTCTAATAGAATACTCTTCCTGGTAAAATGGACTTTTTCCGACCTTGACACGTCTACACTCATGCACCACTCTCACTCTCTTTCTATATGTATGCAGACTATGCATGCCTCGATCTCTACGGGGAGGCCGACGACGGCGAGGCGCCGTGGTGTATCGGGTCGGGTCCGCTCGGCACCTCCCTGTCTCCGTGGACGTCGGTGTCGTCGCCGCCGCTCGAAGACGGCGGCGGCGGCGCCACAGCGTCACGCCGCGTGAACGCCAGCGTCCTCGGCCGGCGGCCGGTGAACTCCTTCCACTGCTCCGGCGCCGCACTACCATTACGTCCTCCTCCATGACCACCACCGCCATTGACAACCACCACCACCGCAGTAACCTCGCCTCTCCGCCCCATCATCATCGTCCTCGCCGCTCCGGCCGGCGTCCATGCCCGGTCCAGAGTGCAGGCCAGGAACAGCAGCACCATCACCACCGCCGCCTTCGCCGCCATTGCTGAAGAAGAAGAAGCCATGAACATACGAACAATTTCTTCAGATATATTTCTGTCGTGCAGGTGAGCTAGTTAGCTAGCTAGCTATGGCTATCGATGGTGGTCAAAGGCATGCGACTGCACGGCCTTATATACGCCAGTGACCAACCCTGGAGAGGCCAACTACCTGGCTCGACCTCGACAGCAATGCTAACTAAATCTCACATTAATATCTAATCCAAACAACTAACCGATCAGCACTGAATTAATTTATTAATCCAGCGCCTATGGCAAGATCCTGATCTCGATCAAAATGCCAAGAGCTTTTCGACAGAGAGGAGACGCGACGTCGGTAGTGGGGATCGCATCGGCATCGCAACGACGACGATGCGATCGATCGACGTGGCGCTGCATTTGCTGTATTTGTGTGGGTGCATATGTTTGCAATGCATGAAAACTATTACTTTCGAGATGATATGCTCTCGTTATTTGCATATCCTTTAAATAATTATAAAAATATTAAAATAATTTGACAAAATAAACTAATATGTGATATATCATTATATAAGTATGCAATAAAAAACAAATTTGACACTTAATATATATATATGAACTTTGCTAAAGTTTAATTTGTTGACATATAAAAATTAAATTTTATGTTGTATATTTGTGCGGTTGAAGTGTCAAAATTCACAATAGTCTCGATTTGAATAGTATCCGGGACTAAAAAATATTTCTAGTCCCAGTTTAAAAAGTCTACGAATTTTTAGGAATATTAGTCCCGGTTAGTGACACGAAAATCTTTAGTCCCGGTTCAAATATTGTCAGAGGTTGTCAAAGCGCCAGGCATCTTTAGTCCCGTTGATGTTACCAACCGGGACTAAAATGCCTGGCGCTGACTGAGCCTCTTTAGTCCGATGCGTAGCACCAACCAAGACTAAAGATCTCATTTTTTGTCCCGGTTGGTGTTATGAACCGGGACTAAAGATTATTTAGATCTTTATTCCTGGTTTGTAACACAAGCCGGGACTAAAATGAATGTGCTTACTTTTTAACTGAACCTAATAAAATATACAATTTTTGCTACATGATTCAAATGGCTTGAAAACTAATTTGAGATGACCTGTAATTTCAAAGGGGTGGTGTTGTGTGGGCATGGGCGATTAAAGATAGAAGGCAGCTTTAATTTAATCATTATATTGTAATTACAGAGTAATCAAATTGTTATTAAGTAATGATTCTCAATATATAATTTTTTATAAAATTGTTTTGTTGATAATATATAAATCGGAGGGATCTACAATATTGATAAAACCATTCAAACTCTGGTCGTCGTGTCCAGTTTGTGTGCGTGTAACAAGTTTTGCGCGCATTGTTTCTCTTTCGTCCTCTAATTCGGAATCGGTTTTTAAAACGGCCATAACTTTGACATACGGACTCCGATCGAGACGTTCCATATATGAAAATCGATCGAAAAAAATTTCGGATGCGTTCGCCACTGCTTTGCCGTGTTTGGCAATTTTATTTTGACTAAAAAGCCTTAGAAGTTTGCCTTTTCGAGCCTGGTAGTTTTTTTCCGATTCTGAGTGTGTCTTCTGAATTTTTCACAGGCCATTTCTTTTCCTTGTTTACGCTCAAATTTTCTATGGTTACATCTCATGTACTCCTAAGTCTATAAAAAATATAAAAAAATTAAAAGAAAAAAGTTAAATTTTTCCAAAAAAACAACAACTTCATATGAAAAGCAAAAATAGAGAGGGGCAAAAGAGGAACAATATCTACAAGAGCACATTAATGTCTAGGATTATCTATGTTTGATTAAATTTTAATATTATTGTTTTAAACCTATATTTAATGAATTTAATTTGACCTTATTTACTAATTATTTAATTATTAACCCTAGCAGGACCAAATAAATTTAGAAAAATAGCGGGAAATTATCTTTAGTCCCGATTGATGACACAAACTGGGACTAAAGATGAATTAGAAATAGTGAGAAATTATCTTTAGTCCCGGTTCCATCAACCGGGACTAAATATGAATTACAAATAGCGGAAAATTATCTTTAGTCCCGGTTGGTGCCACCAACCGGGACTAAAGATGAATTGGAAATAGCGAGAAATTATCTTTAGTCCCGATTGGTGACACCAACCGGGACTAAAAGACCAGGGCTATATATATCCCAGGCACGCATCGTCTTCTCCACTGATCCAACACTTAGTTGTTTTCTCCTCCCCTCTCTCAGCTCTCTCTCTCCCTCAGCTCTCTCTCGCACCGGCGACGGCGGTGGGACGTGAGGAGGTGGGAAGGGAGGTGGTAGCGGCTCGAAGATGGTGGTGGCCCCGCGGCTCAGAGGTGGCTGCGGCGCGGCAGCTCGGGAGGTGGTGTCAGTGCCTCCTCCATTTCCTCCTCTTCCTCGTCCTCTCCAGGAGTGGCAGCAATGACGGATCCGGAGATTTTTGGAGATTTTTGTGATGTTCTAAATTTGATTTATATATGTGTATCTATGATGTTCATTACTCGATTTGTGATGTGAATTTGTGATGTGGATTTGTGATGTGAATTTGTGTTGTGAATTTGTGATGTGAATTTGTGATGTGAATTTGTGATGCGAATTTGTGATGTGATTTGAGGATGTTAATCTGATATATGAATTTGATTTCGGCAACAAAAAACAACGAAAAAACAACAAAAAAACAAAAAAAACACATATAAACAAGCAACAGGAGGAAAAATAAAAAGAAAGACAAAAATGCTTTAGTCCCGGTTAGAGCCACTAACTGGGACTAAAGATGACGGAGCTAGCCACGTGGCTCGTCATCTTTAGTCCTGGTTGGTGGCTTCAATGGGACTAAAGATGCATCTCTAATCCCGGTTATTTCAACCGGGACTAGGGATTGCGATATCTAGTCTCGGATTCGTAGTTCCGGTTTGACAACCGGGACTATTGAGGGTTGCCAACCGGAACTATTGTGGGGTTTTCCGCCAGTGTATATCTTCAAATTTTTTAATTTTTTATAACTATTTTAAAGATTAAAATCCACTCCGTGTCATGCATGCAGATAGGCGGTTAATCGTGGCCACTGGCCACCGTAAAGCGTTAAATTACTTGTTTAGTTTAAGAATTTAATTATTAACGGCGCTAGTGCGCGGGTCCATTGTTATCCTGTCGAGAGCTAGCCCTTAGTTTTTTGCTCTCGCCGACGCCCAAAAGCGAGCGAGAGCTTTACGATCGTGATATACGCTTGTCAGAAAGCGAGCTCGACTGAGTCAGATTCGACATATCAAAATTTTTTTGCATATATGTTAGCGATTTATGATTTTAAGTTTCACTGCTATTAACTAGAACAAACTAAGAGTGCGGGTGTATATATATTAGAAATGTCTTATATATCATTCAAAGTTCATCAATTTTCTTATATGATGCTCGAAGTTGGCTATTCCCATATGCCACTATTTGAATTTTTGCGTCCTCTCACGCCATTAATTGCCATTAGATAGCCTTGCATAACTTGAAGAAAAGATCAAATACTGCCGCTACATGCAACAGTGCTCCTGCCCAGTGTGTGTATATATAAGTTTGAAATTTCGTAAATTTCAGCATCCTCTCCCACGCACACAACATAGGAATTTATTTGCTCCCCCCTCAAAAAAATAGGAATTTATTCGGGTGAAAATTCATTTAAGTTTTTGCCATTTTGTACAAATTTTGCTAAACTAAAAAAACATGAAATGTTGGCCTGAAATAAATTTTTGCTGTTACACAGTTTGAGACCTAGAGTTTAAGTATTAAAGTAACCTTTGGTTGTATATATTGGATATAAATGCTAGATTTCTATTAATTATTAAAAAAGAAGTGGGTATGGACTTAATATAAGAGGACAGGTATATAACTTTGCATCCGATTAGAAATGTTCTCTTTATGAAAAACAATATCATTAGAACAGAGCTAAATGACCAATAAATACACTACCGTCAGTCAAAGATATGTATTAAAAATTTTGTTTAAACTTTTTGTTTACCAAATAATCCTTTTATTTTTTATGTTGGTTAGCTCAAAATTAAACTAATCAACGTTAAACATTTGGGGAAAGAGGGAGTATATAGATATAATTATCTTTTGACCGGTACCTTGATGTTCGAGTGCGTGGTTGTGGTTGCAGATTTGAAGTTTTGCACTGGATGATAACTAGATTAGTACAGATCATGCTAGCAGTGGACAGTAAAACACAAACTGTACAATGACTACTGCCCAGAGCATTATTAAAGACCGCACGTAGCTAAAATGTCTTAGTACACTGAATTGCAATTGATTGATGACCTAGCCATGCTGTGACACGACATAGGTATTATATGTCTTATTTGTTCGATCACGATCGACCTATATTTATCAGAGGCAATCCGTTGTAGAAGATGTACACCTATGAATTCTTCGCGCTACGGGAAATCCTCTTTTTGCCGAGTGCCTGGGACACTCGGCGAAAGCTGTTTAACACTCGGCAAAAATTTCGCCGAGTGTTGCACTCGGCATAGATCACATGGTAAACTTTGGATCGGCAAAGAGCTCTTTGCCGAGAGTTTTCCATCAGGCACTCGACGAAATCTTCGCCGAGTGTCCCTTCGACACTCAGCAAAAAAAGTACACGTTAGGTTGGGTATACGGTGACGGAAAAGTTTGCCGAGGGCCGGAAAAAACACTCGGCGAAGTTTTAAATTTTGCCAAGTGCCTGGGAACAAAACACTCGGCGAAGTTGAAAAATTCGCCGAGCTTTTGCAAAAACACTCGGCGAAATGGGGAATTTCGCCGAGTGCTTTTGCCATAGCTCTCGGTCAAGTATGGGCACTCGGCAAAGAGGGTCGCCAGAATCCCAAGGTTGCCCTCTTTGCCGAGTGTTTTGGCCATTGCACTCGGCGAAGGCCCTCTTTGCCGAGTGTTGCACTCGGCAAAGTAAAATTTTTAACCATGTTTTATTTGTTCAGTCGCATATTTCACAAATTTTTAAAATATACATCATATTCACAACCCCATAAGCATCATTCCACATCCCCAATCAGTATAACCACATCGACAACCACAATCATAACAGCTTAACCATAATTCATAATCCACAAGACATAAATATAATTCACAATCATAGTCACAGTCACAATCCACAAAACATAAACATAGTAGTTCACAGTACGTAGTCCACAATTCGCAAACGAAATTCGAAGAAAATATAGTAGTTCACAGTAGATAGTCCAGAATTACAATTGTTCAAAGAAATTTACCGAGAAGGCCACGGCACCCAACCGTCGTGGTCATTACTGGGGGGGTTATTTGATGCCGCCGACTGAGACTGCACAAAAGGAAAATAGAATAGTATAGGTTGTCAAGGTAGTAACATTCGCAAATAAGAAAATTAAATACGAGGTTAAGTGACTCAACGGAGTGCCTACAAACAGATGTGGAGGAGTCAATACCACAGGCTGTGGTAGCGGTACGACAGGAAGACCCATGTTTTGACTGATTGATTGCACGTAGCTGTACATCTTAGTCATCCTCATCTCAATCTCCCGCCGTTTCCTTTTCTCCTCGTCCAACTCGTCCTACAATATTCCATTTCAATTTTACAAAGTGAAGAATTTTACAAAGTGAAGCAAACAATCAGTAAATATTAATGAATTGAGAAAAAAAGAATTTTCTAACCCGCCGTTTCCTTCTCTCCTCTTCCAACTCGTCCTACAATATTCCATCCCAATGTTACAAAACAAAGCAAACAATCGTAAATATCAATTAATTGAGCACAAAACCGAAAATTTCTCACCCGGAGTTGCTGCACTTCGGTCTGTGAAGCGGTCGGCCATGTGCGTATGGCCGGGCTTTCGCTCGTGCTCCTTGCTCAAAGCTAGGACAGAGTGGGTGTACTGGCTGTGTCGAGAAGGTTGTCGCCAATCCAGTACCGCCCATGCCTCTTGCCTCCTTCCACCCTCATGATGACTTCTCCATCAATATCCTGGGTAGTAGGATCGAAATCCTCCCCATGGAGCTCCCTTGCCATCGTGGTGTACTGACTGAGGCGGCTGTGGACAGTCGCGTTGGTGTACGCCGAGGGCTCGTCCTCTGGGTTGTAATCGACGTCGGACGTCGCCTTGCCCTTGTGGGCCAAAGCCCATGCCTTGAACTGGGAGATAGGTTGCCCATCATGCGACACCGACTGCGAACAAAACAATAGTATGGTTAAGAACTATTGAGCATTGGTCGTTGAAATGAAAAATAGAATTCACGTACCCATCTAGCTGCATACTGGTTGAGGCTAAGGCTGCCTTGGTGGTGTGGTGCACCTGGCATCATCAAACGCTGCTCTCGGCAAGCGGAGTGCGTCTCCTGTCACTCGGCAGCGCACCACCTATCCACCATGCGCTCCGAGCAATCGAGAAGCTAGCCGCACCACCAAACAGGCACCTACACGTCATCAAATATAAGAGATATACCTAGATCAAATCAAATGTATTTAATCGTTCAAAAATCCAATGTTATATTTACCAGCATGTATTGTTCCTTTGTCAGAGTCATCGTTCTTGCTTCAGTTTTGGTGACCTTCAGGTTGTTGTATGCAGCGTTGTATGCAACGATGGCCTGGATGCGCACCTCGTAATGCATGTCAGTCTCGTAATGCTCGATGGCCGGCACACAAGCGACGGCATGGCTGCGTGATGCGACTCCATTCATCATCTCAAAAAAAGGCTTCAAACATATGTGCATACAATAAACTTCGAAAATATATACGTGCATATTGCATATATTTTTTACTCAAATCAAGTCAAAGGAGTATAGATATGTATCTAATAAATACCATTGTTTTTACCATATATTTATTTGTAATAAATACCTAAATATCACTCGTTTTAATAAACACCTAAATACATGATATTATTTTGATGTGTCAATAATAACCTAAATATTGTCATAGTTTGAACTAAATGTTTATATAATAACAAATCTAATTTTGTTTGAACTAAATGTTACAATAACAAATAAATGTTGCAAAAGTAAAAAACATGTTTACCGAAAAATACGGAGGGTGGGGGCGTCGGCGGAGGAGGGGGAGGGCGTCAGCCGTGGGCCGTCGGCCGGCGAGGAGAAGAGGGGCGTCGGCGGGGTGCGGGGCGGCGTCGGCCGGGGGGGAGGGGGGGCGCCGGGGGAGGATACCGCTGGCCGGCACGGGGAGAGGACGTCGGCGGAGGAGGAGCCCATAGGCCGGTGGGGGCGGAAGCCGCACGGGAGCGCGACGGCGGGGGCGGCGGCCGGCACGAGGCGACGGTCGACAGGGGGCAGCGGGTAGGGGGCGGCGGTCGGCGGCGGGGCACCAATGCCGGGCGGCGAGGCGGCGTAGAGCGCGGGAGGCGGCGGCATGAGTTTGCTTATTTTTCCTAAGTCCGAATCGAGCATGGCACGGGGAGGAGGCGGGCATATTAGAAAAGTTTGCCGTGTGTCCGAGGCTTTGCCGAGTGCCCGATCCGGGCACTCGGCAAAAACAAGCTTTGTCGAGGGCCGGATCAGCGACACTCGGCAAATACTAATTACGTCAAGTGCCCTACTCTAGGCACTCGGCAAAGTTTTCCGCATTAGGGTTTTGTACATTTTTTGCCGTGTGTGGTACATTTTTATGCTTCTAATAATTTAAAAATTATCAAACGGATTCAAAAAATTACCAAATTTTTGCATAAACCAATATATGATATTTATTGCCTAGGAAAAATATTTGAAATGAAACGATAATTCGGCTGTCACTTTCTCTCTAAATCTAACCAATCCTTCTCAACACTTATAATCTTCTTGAGAGAATCTTCGGTTTTATGAGCGTCGTACACGATAAAATATTCGAAACCTTCTCGATTTTTACCCCACCTCGACGTATGATATCATGACATTCTAACAAATTTTATGATTTTCTGACTTTGTTTGCTATTTTTACAATTTTTAAATCATTCGGTCAACACGTTCCTAACCATGTTGCATGAAGAAAAACATCTCAATTTCTTTTCATTTACCACATATTGACTCAAAAGGGTCTAAATAACATGAATATAATTTTTGCACTACTTTTTTAATTTTTTAACCACTTGTAGTTCTAATTTGAGACTTGCAAAAAAATTCACAAAAATACAATAAATCAAAGAAATATAGCAAAACCAATTGAAAAATTACCAAATTTGATAATTAGGGATTACATGTTGTACTCGGCAAAGTTGGCATTTTGCCGAGAGCCTAGCCCTGGCACTCGGCAAAGGTGGTATTTTGCCGAGTGCCTTGCCCTAACACTCGGCAAAGATGGTACCAAATGGTATTCGTTGACGGTGGTTACTGTTTTGCCGAGTGTCCCTTATTGGCACTCGACAAAATTGTACTTTCGCCGAGGGCCGTGTGGAGGCACTCGGCAAAAGGGATTTTTTGCCGAGTGTTTTTGTTCGCAGAGGGCAAACACTCGGCAAAGTGTCCTTTTTGCCGAGAATTTTTTTTTGCCGAGAGCCCGCTCGGCAAATATATTGTTCGCCGAGTGTCCGACATAAAGCTCTCGGCAAAAAATTTTACACTCGGTAAACATGGGCTTTCCCGTAGTGTTGTGTATTCAACGACAAGAGGGAGCTGTCTCATCTCATCCTCGGGGCTGGCCGATGTCAATGATGCCTCTTTCCTTATCTCCTGCGAGGAATTATTCCATTAGGAAACGAGGATGGTAGCAATTGCTTCTTCATAGAAAATCAAATGAAAATATTGAATAGTGTAGCGAGAAGGGAAATAATGTATAATATGGATTATTGTATCGAGTCCCATAGATGATGTACATAGTAATATATAGAGTACAATAGATAAGAAAGAATATCTAGTGAGATAAGTGAGAACTGTAAATAAATCAATCCTATCCTAACAATACTCTAATTATCATATACTTTAACATTCCCCGTAGTCCAAGCGCGAACATGGACGTTTCAACTAGAAAAGACACTGATTAGAGGACTCAACAATGATAGATCTTTCTACAGTTGTTGAGGTAGCGAAAGCATGGGGCACGATGTGGTCGAAATAGCTGTGCCAAGCCGCATGGCATGCTAGGGGAGCCAAGCAGTGGTCAAGGGTGCATGGGATGACATCATCACTACAAAAAATCAGGGGCTTCTATGACAAACGCCAACTGTCACGGTAAGTTAAAAATTTGTCACAAAAAGTACTTTATGACGAGAACCTAGCGTCACGGCGGTCGTCATATATCGACCATCACATAATGTACCTCGTGACGATTATGAGGACAACCGCCACAAAATGTTTATCTTTTATGACGGCATAAACCGTCATTCTATCTTTTATGACGGCATAAACCGTCATTCTTTGTTTAGTCAACGCGTCACATAAACCATAAATCGTCACAAATGGTACGTTGAGGTACTAGTTTAGATGCTGTTTTGTGACGAAATACAGTCGTCATATATAGTTGTGAATATTTTGTGACGCGTTCTTTGTGTCATGTGTTGCGTGCTGTTTAGAGGAGTTTTAAGATGATTTGTATGGTGTCACATATTGTTATATAATTCATGATGAGGTGCCAGCCGTATCCAGTGACGACATACTGATCTTCCATCACAACATCATATTGCACATAGATATATATGTATACAGCAGTCAAGACACATCCACAACATTCATCACAAGTCATCCAAACACAGAAATCACTGAAGCCATCATGCATACACATAACAGAGTTCCACTTCGACCATACAGTTCCAACATGGTCCACCATTTGTTCCAGTTCCACCACATAGTTCTAGACTTCCAGGTTCCAAACCAAGATCACCACAATAGTTCATACATAAAGACAACACTAACAAAGTTGTAACAGCAAGATAGGAAAAGCCTAGGCCTCATCCTCAGAAACTGCATTCATACCTACCTCAATCTTTTTGAAGTTTGAGGACAGCTCGCAGCAGTGCATTATTCTCTTCAAACTTGCTATGCATCCCCTTCACTTCCTCTTGGGTCTGGAGAAGCAAAGTTTGGTTTTCTTCAAGTTTGGCCTGCTGATCTTGAATCTGTGCTTCCAACTCTGCCTGCTTCCTAGCGGATTCCTCTCTTTCAGCTTGGAGTGTCGCCTCAAACTCATCTTGCATGCGTGCTTGTGCTGCTGTCGAGGAGGACCGTCCTGTCTTCGACGCTCGAGGGACACAAATGTTCGGAAGAAAGGTGGATGAACGGCAGATCTGGCTGAGACTATCGGCAACAATCTTGGAGAGAGACTTTTCGGCTTCTCCTTCTTCGGCTCTCTTTCTTTCTCTGCTACCATTTGTTCCTAAATAAATAGGAAGGCCATACTTGTAAATTTCAATGAGGCATGTAGTTGAGTACGTAAATCAACACAATATTTATATATCTTACATATATCTCATCACCAAAGGAGTTCGACCAATTTTCGGACTAGTCATACATTCCCCAAAGAAATCAACAGGGTCAGGATCCATGTTGTTGTACTTAGGCCGCTGCAGCATGTAAAAGAATGTTTTACAAATCAATGAAGGTAAGGAGAGTAGTACACAAACATGGATTTTTTTGTAGTTGTCAACGGCCGATGGCAAAATATGTATGCACTACGGATCATACAAGTATTTGGCTCCGGATCTTTTCTCGCAAACAACAAATGCAATCTCTAGTATACTCAAGTAATTGCGAGTCCAAGAAAAACAACACAACAACAAGAATCAATGAAACATGGACAACAAATCCATAATTAGAACCTGGCCCAAACTACAAGTACTACTTTCCATGAGCATCTCTGATAAAATAGCACTTGGAAATATTTGAACACAAGAACATGGGAGCACATCTCAGAAATCACAGTGCAGATCTAGAAATCAGGATATAAATTGGAGGCACATCTCAGAGAAGATTGGATCACATGCTAACTTGACATTTCAAAGGCACATGGTAATGAATATATGCTAGTAATGTCCCATCTTGCAATGTAATTACACAAAATCCACACATTTATCTTACCAGGCTGTATCGGTGGGCAACATAGGACCTAGATCCAGTCCTTTGGTGAAGCCGCACTTGGCCACGGTTCACTTTGTTCTTAGAACTCTTTTCCTACACCGCAAATGCAATAGAGTTTCATTCACATACACAGGTTGCATTGCATATTAATGAAAGGGGATAATTGAGGCATGGACCTGATTCTTTGGGTCACACCAGTAGTCTACAAGCTTGACCCAATCCTCTTTCTTCATTTTTGCAGGAGGTTCTCGGGCCATGAGCTGTTCTCTTGACAGGGACTCATCATAGTACTTCCTTTTGAGGTGATACCTCTACTGCCTTACACCCTTCTTGATGATATCAGTGCATGCAAATTTGCTTGGTCCCTCGTTCTTTACATCCACATCCAACCTAGACTGCAGCCATACACATATGATTTATCAGACACAATTTGTACATGTATATGGGACTAGACTAATGCAAGAAAGTTGTTGGATGTGAAAAAGCTAACTTACCGCGACTTTGTAAAGCACTTTTGCTACTTCTGCCAGCCCCGCATCTTTTTCATAAAGCTTCCAAGAGGTGTAGATAGGAAGGCTGTCTCTTACGGCGACACCGGTTCAGCGCCATTTGCTGAAGTGGGACCTCGGGTCTCTTCTTGCCTTCAGCCACCTGGATAGTCAACTTTTTTCCTCTACTGATCATCTTCTCTAAGCCATGACCCATGGTTTTCTTGCGGACATTCTTTGGGGGCACTACATTGGCAAATAATAATCACAATGTATTATTATAGGATTAACTAATGTAGATGCTGCATGGACAAAAAAATGGTTGGAAAAACTTATTTTTTACCTGGAACTAAGTCGTCATCTGGTTCTCCTTCATTTATATGATCCTCTGAAATGGCAGCTTCAAATTGGTCACATGAGTCATTGATGTCATTGCTTTGTCTAGAGCTTTGTCCACCTGGCGAGGTGTCCATAGCAGCAGTTTGGTTCACACTAGTTGCGGGAGTAGGTTGCTGAGTCAGGGCTAGAGTGGGTCCAGGAGTACTACGATCAGTGGTTGCACCAGGTGAAGACATGGCTGCCCTGGTCCTGGCCAATCTAGCAGGACAGGCATTGGCCTAGGCGTTGGGTTTGCACCAGGAGAAGACATTGCTGCAGTTTGCCTAGTGTATCTAGGAGGACTAGGCATTGGGTTTGGAACAGGGGCAGACATGGTTGCCCTTGTGACTGTGGGAGTAGTAGGACTAGTAGTCATTGTGTTCGTAGTTTGTGTGGTTAGGCTGCCGCTTGAAGTGAGGTGGCCTTGCTGTTGGCTAGCACTAGAAATGGCTATAGGTTTAGTGTTGGCTTTGTTAGTGGTCTTAGGAGGCAAGGGCAATCTTTGCTTAGGTGGTGGACGGCCTCTAGGGGAAGGCATGGCTGCACTCTACCTAGTGAATCTGGTAGGGCTACGCGGTGGCTTCTTGTTGGCAGCTGCCATTGCTGCTGCCTTTTGCTTCTTTTGCTGAGGGCGAGTTCCTGGAACCATGGCTTCTACCTGCCAAGAGAAACATGCATCTTATATTAATTAAGGAAGAAGTGGCAAGTAGATATAATGACTAAGTGAAGTACATGTTTGGCACGGGGATACGGAAACCTTGCAATTTGCCAAGTAATGCAGCTCACCTCATTATTGAGGTCATCATCATAGTCGGCATCACTAGCATCACCGTCGATAAGTTTTCAATGTCAGAGGGTGGATCATATTCATTGTCAGAATCTTTTTTGTCAGATACTACTGTCTTTGCTTTGCCCTTTTCCTTTTTGTAAAGAACCTCTCTAACTTCGCAGGCTAAGAGCGGAATACCCAGAGATTTAAAATGTTCCTGAACTTCCCTTACATTGGCATCCCTGTCCTGCTCATACTGAGTTTTTGTCATTTCTTGTATTACATAAACGATGGAACGCAGTAAGAGCAGAAACTGGATTCAGTTTCTGTAAAGGAGTTGAAAAAACTAACAAATTAGAATTCTCATAATTGTTAGATAGAAGGCAAATTAACATCTAAGTGGTAGAAGAAAGAACGAAAAAAAGACCAACTATTGACTGCCTTACATTACTCACAGTGAACAAGAGTAACAGATATGCATTTTTTCATTGACAGTTATGTATGTAATCACCAAGTTAAGTGTATAGTTGCATGCAAAGTTGACTCATGATAATTTGGGTTCAAAGAAAACAGGAAACATACATCCAGAACAGATTGGGTAGCAGCAAGTCATAGGCACCAGATTGGGTTGCATGCAAATTAACTTCATTTGGCTAGCAACATTCTAATTAACTAACACAAGGTCCATGTAAACTAACTACTTAGGCATCTGTCCCTGTCCCTTTCCCCCCTCTGTTGCCTGGCAACATTCTAATATAGCAACATGCTAATATAACAACATTCTATTTAATCGAGCATGCAAATTAACTTCAATTGGCCAGTAGTTGTGCCCCTGTCCCCCTCTCGTAGCTTGTAAATGAAGATGGCTAGTATTGGAGTACTGGCTTTAGGGTTGCCAGGCTTAGATCGAGTTGAGCTCACCTAAGTTGTTGCCTGTTGGAGACGTGACTGCTGGCCACCTCGACGCAACGGCGGTCACACGAACGGGCGGCGTTGAATGAGTCCGGGGTGCCGGCGCTCTCGCTTCGGCCTCCAGCGGCGGGGGTGGGCGCTGGGACTCCGGCCTCCAGCGGCGGGGGGGCGCTCGGAGTCTGGCCTCGAGCGGCAGGAGTCGACGATGTCGTCAGCGCCGCTTAGTGACTGGCGGCCACGGCGGCGTGGTGGAGGCGAGTCATGGCGGCGTGGTGGGCTGGCGCTAGGTCGTGTGGAAGGCCGAGTGCTCCATGCTTTGGGGGAGGCGCGGTAGGGCTATGGGCGCAAGTGAACACGGCGTGGTGGGGACGAATGGCGGCCGTGAGAGGAGCGAGATGAGGCCGAGCGATGGAGGCGGGCGGCTCTAGGGTTAGGGATTTTCGGATTCGGAGAGGAGTGGGGAGAGAAGAGGATAAGGTAGGAGTGGTGGGGGTGGATTTTTGTCGAGCGTGCGCGGGAGGTCCGTGGGGCCCATCCGCGTGACGATTGTGAAAGCGGGAAAATTGGGTGTCCCAATTTGGTCCAGCATTGGGGCCCATCCGTCGGTGAGACAATTAGACTTAGCTCCAATTGAAATACAAATTTGGGGGACTAAATGAAGTCAAATGGAAATAAGGTAAGAAATGAAGTTGCTCAACTCATTGAGATATACATTTGATAGTTAGGACTTTTTTTCATTTGAGTTAATTTGGACAAGTATAAGTTTTGAATTTTCAAATTTGTAAACTTTAAACCAAAATTTAGGGTACTAAGTAATTTCAAATGAAAAAGTGATGACTACCAAAGTTGCTCAACTCATTGAGACGAACATTTGATAGTTAAGTCATTTTGTCATCGAGAAAGTGATAGGAACTTTGTTCTCTAATGTTACTCTTCTATTTCATAAAGTATATGAGACATAAGTAAAATTTGAGAACCAAGTGTCCATCACTTTCTCGGATGACAAAATGACCTAACTATCAAATGTTCATCTCAATGAGTTGAGCAAGTTTGGTAGTCATCACTTTTCCACCCAAATTCATTTTGAGTTTCAAATTGTGGTGTGAAATTGCCATATTTTATATTTTTAAAATTTTAGTTCTTCAAAATTTGTCTCATGAACACATGACCAAAATAAATGCAATATTTTCATAGTTCATGATTTAAGAAAATTTTAGAAAAAAATGATCAAATTTGGACTAACTATGTGGGAGATAAACTAGATACTATAATCTGCCATAGATTTAAAATAAAAATGATAAGTACATGATGAACAAGATAGGCTAAAAAGTAAACAGGGCCCACATGTCATTGAAACAATTGATCCACAGGCTAAGTTGTCCAGTTCCCCACTCACCCTGGCCACACTCTGTCCAGTTCCCCAGCTCGTCCGCTCGAGCACTGCGGCGCCGGCGACCTTCTCCCTGGCCGGAAGCCTTCTCCGAGGCCGCCGGCCTGCTGCGCACCACCTGCTCCATCGCCGCTGCCCCCCCCTCACCCCCACCTCCCCGACCAAGCTCGAGCTCGAGCTTCCTCGCGCCGAACCCCGGCCTACAGCTCGAGCAACGAGGCCGTCGGCGACCTGCTCCCTCGTCGACGGCCTGCTCCCTCGCGCTCACCCTCACCCCTCCCCGCCCAACCTCCACCAGGGAGTAGGGGTGCTGGCCTTGGCTTGCGGCGTTCCTGGCTAGAAAATCGGGCTACAAGGCCGCCGACGGCCTGCTCGCCACCTCCTCCCTGGTCACCTCCTCCAGCAGATCAGTGCAAGGCCGGAGTTGCTGCAGCTTGGTAAGCAGAATCTGCTTAACTCCGTGCTTTTCATACATGTTGAATGGATCCTTGTGAAAGCCTGGAAATGGTCTTAGAATTTAGAACACTTCAATGTTTAGTACAGTCTCTATGCATAGCTCCTATGACAGCTGATGTGGATTAGATTTAGAACTTTGTGATATTTCTAGCTGTTTGCTAATTAACTGAAGTGGCACCTAAATTTATGCAGGTAGGAGATGGATAGAAGCTGGGTGTATAATAGTGCCCCATTTACACCGGTATTTACCACTGGTTTAGCACAATTCATGGCACATGTCGAAAGAAACTTTGGTCCACATGAGAAGATCAAGTGCCCGTGTCGAAGATGCCTTAACCAGGAAGAGAAAAGCCAAGCTAAAGTATACGAGGATATCGAACTCAATGGTATGTCTAGGTGCTATACTAGGTGGGTTCATCATGGAGAGGAAGAAAATGAGGTAGGACAAGGTGTTGTTGGACAAGATGATGATGGAGATATTGCATGGGATGCAATGACCAGCACCACTTGATGGTGGCATAGATGATAGTGCACGGGGCATACAGGGATTGATTCAAGATTTGCAGGCCGCAGCTAGCCATGGGTTCGGTGGCAATCTGTATAAAGAAATCATGGAAGAGGCGAAGTGTGAATTGTATCCAGGTTGCACCGAGGAGTCTAGGCTAAGTTTCATTATTAAACTGCTGCATATCAAAGTGTACAATCGGATAACAACATCTGGGTTTGATGCATTCCTTGAGTTGCTTTCATCATCTTTGATGAATGTGCCCGGTCTTCCTAAGTCCTATAAAGAAATGAAAGCTCTGCTTCGGAAGCTTGGCTTTGGTTATGTTTGTATTGATGTGTGCAAGTATGATTGTGCCTTATTTTGGAAGGACCATGAAGACGGTGATCGTTGTCCTGTTTGTGGCTTCACCAGATGGAAAGTGAACAAGGAAGGCAAAAAGAAAGTTGCACACAAGGTCCTCCGTTACTTTCCAATAATTCCACGCCTTCAAAGGCTTTTTATGTCAAAGCAGCGGGCACAGTATGAGAGATGGCACAAGGAAAAGAGGGTCCTAGTTGAGAATGAAATGAGGCATCCTGCAGATGGGGAAGCATGGAAAGAATTTGATGTGGAATTCAAGTCTTTTGCAGATGATCCCCGCAATTTGAGGTTAGTCATTGCTAGAGATGGATTTAACCCATTTGGTCAGATGACCAATTCATATAGCATCTGGCCAGTAATAGTGGTTCCATATAATTTTCCACCATGGATGTGTATGGACCAATCCAATTATATGCTTGCTTTACTAATTCCAGGCAAAAAATCACCAGGCAAAGATTTCCATGTGTTCATGCAACCTTTGATGGAGGACATGCTTACTCTTTGGAATGGTGTCTCTACTTATGATGCATATGAAGACAACACATTCAGTCTGCGTGCAGCGATTCTGTGGGGAATCAATGACTACCCTGCATTAGGCACCTTGTCAGGCCGAACCACTCATGGTTACTTCGCATGTGTGCACTGTGATGAGAATCCATGCTCCGAATGTCTAAGAAACAAAATTGGTTTCACGGGCCATAGACGTTTCCTCCCAAGTGAACATCCATGGAGGAAAAACAAATCTTTCAATGGTCACCATAAAAATAGAGAGCAACCAAGGAAATTTAGTGTAGATGAGGTAATGGCAAGGTTGAATGAAGTTTGCTATGTTCCAGGGAAGAATCCAGATAAGCAGAAATCAAGAAAACGACGCCGTACTGGTGAACCAGTATGGCATCTGAAGGTTAGCTTGTATGATTTGCCATACTGGTCGAAATTGAAGCTACAATACAACCTTGATGTTATGCACATAGAGAAAAACATATGTGAAAACATTTTGTCAACTCTACTTAATATTCCGAACAAGACAAAGGATACCCTCTCTGCTAGGCTAGATTTGGAAGACAGGGTATAAGAAAAGAGCTTCATTTGCTAGATGACAGTGGTAATTCATCCTCAAAGCCAAAACCTTGTTACGTTCTAACACCAGAGGCAAAGAAGAAGTTTTTGCAGTTTGTGAGCAATGTTAAATTCCCAGATGGCTATGCCTCCAACATTTCAAGATGTGTCAATATGAAGGGAGCAGGATCAATGCATGGGCTGAAAACACATGACTGCCATATACTGCTGCAGCGTATTTTACCAGCTTCCCTTCGTGGTTTGGTGCGCAAAGATGTATATGAAGTAATTTCTGAATTGGGTACATTTTTTAGACAACTTTGCTCAAAAACTCTAAAGGTTGATGCACTACAACAGATGAAGAAAGATATTGTACTTATCCTTTGCAAGCTGGAGAAAATTTATCCTCCAGTATTCTTCGATGTTATGGTTCACCTAGCAGTACACTTGCCTGATGAGGCACTCCTTAGGGGACCGGTTCAGTATGGATGGATGTATCCCATTGAGAGAAGATTGGGCACCTTTAAGCGTTTCGTGCGCAATAGAGCAAGACCTCGAAGGCTCTATTGCGAGGCATACACTGCCTATGAGTGTATGACCCAGTGCTCAACATATTTCGGTGACATTATTAATAGGTTCACTAGGCCTGAAAGAAACTTAGATGGTGAACAAAGCATCTCCCCTAATGGTTACTCTATTTTTGGTCATGGTATTAACCTGTTGGGTGCTTCCAAACTACATTAAGAAGATAAAGACTATGACTCCATGGTTTGGTTTGTTCTAAAAAACTGCGAAGAGGTTGATGAATACAAAGAGTGAGTAATTGTTGTCATGGCATTTCAGACCACTTTATCTACTATTACTATAACAGTAAACTGATTAAATTATTCCTTCATTGCAGGAAGTATAGGGAAGGGTTAGAACAACTAGGGGTGAACGATAGTGAAAAAAGGATGGCAACACACTTCGCTGCATGGTTCGAGAATCATGTGTGTGCAACTTCAACTACATGAGTGGATAATTTTTGATTCAATGCATTTTTTCATAATACCTAATTACTTTCAAACTTGCAGATTACTAGATTGAAAATATAAGGCTCAACACATGTTGATGAAGACCTATACTCACTTGCTTGCCGACCGATTAGGCGTGTGCGTTCATACACAGCCTGTGTAATCAATGGGGTATGGTACCACACTATGGCTCGTGATGTAGACAGGAGGACACAAAACTCTACCATCAAAACTGCAGGTACTCACAATGAAGACACTATTGACTTCTATGGGACAATCACAGACATTATAGAGTTGACTTATGCAAAAAACAACAATGGAGATAGAATTGTGATCTTATTGCGGTGTGAATGGTACAATCTTGAGGGAAGGGCAAACGAGATGAAAGATGATGGTTACTTCAGGAGCATTAACATCCAAGGGCGATGGTATAAGAATGACCCTTTTATTCTAGCCACAGAAGCTTCACAAGTATTTTTCTTGGAAGATACCAAGTTAGGTCCATCCTGGCGAGTGGTACAAGAATTTGGCCATCGACATAAATTTGATGTTGAAGAGTCCGACACAAACCAACCAATCCATGAACAAGTACGATGAGATGTCGGAAGCCTACCAAGAGGAGAATACTTTATACAGAGAAGATACAGTGGGCGACATTTATCCTGAGATGGATTTGTTAAACATAGATAATGAACCAGGAAGCCCTGTTAGTAGAGACCTTGTCGAGAGCATCCGTCGAGATGAACATACAGCTCAAGATGAAGATGCCGAATTCGAAGATGCAGATGACACCTTCCTTGAGTACCATAGTGTAGACAAAGGCAACACATCAGAAGAAGACAACAATGATGACTAACCTTTGCTTTTCTGGAGCTATTTGTTGACCATGAACTACTATTACTGATTGTATTATTGTATTTGAGACTTTATATGTAATGGTTTTGTTTCATTGGATACTTCATCTGTCATGCAAGCTACATTCACGCAAAGTGTTGCCCAGATTTATTTGAGACCTATATGTAATGGTTCTGTTTCATTTTCTGGTGTTGGGTGGCATACATGCTATAGGTTTATGACCATGGTAAATGTCATGGAATGCCCAGAATATGTCATATATAATTTCAGGGTTTTTGTGACCGCAGGACAGTGTCATGGAAAGTCCAAAATTGTCATAATATATAAATGATGCAAAATAGCATCCCAAATGCACAGGTCACAGCAAAAGGGATATTTATTTCCAACATAAATCAATATAGGTTCAAAGTGCCATATTTCATACCAAGAGCACATACATCCACCAAAGAAGCTAGGTTCAAAATGCACATACATCCACCAATGCAGGTTCATTCTGTACTTCAACACTACAGCTTCGACACACAAGCCCATACTACATTATTATTGCCTACTTCAACACAAAAGCCCATACTTCAGCATTACCTACTTCAACACTACAGGTACAACCAAGAAAATGGCCAACAACAGAAATAGGGTTACATTGACACATCCACACACAAGACAAATGCAGCTTCCCAAGCCATCCCTGTTCTTGCCTACCATCTCCTTCAGCTTGTTTAGGTTGTGCTCTAAGCCTTCAATTTTTCCCATGACCTCAGGAACTTCTGTCGCCGTCGAAGCTAATGGAAGATATCCATTGTCAAGAAGGAAGACCACATATTCTTCCTCAAACCAATAGCTACAGCATCTCCCCTGCATCCATAACAACCACAACCAATGAAATCTGGGTAAACACAACTGAAGTTTGAGCTATTCAATTCCAACAGCAGCACTCACATAGTTCTTCCTCGGACACTTGAAGTATCTCTTTCCATTGTTATACTGAGATTGCGTGGTAGTTGCAGCAAACACCCTCACGTCCTTGCATTCTGGGCACATTATCAAAGGCAACTTGCTCATATCATCGATCGGCATGTCCAGATCAAAAGCAGTTGCCAGAGGTGCTGCATCTACCACAGCAAGTAGTCCGGCATCCCTAGCCGTGCTTGTCCGCCGAGGCCGAGCAAAAAATGATGATGAGGCATGCGACATGACCCTGATTGAGAGACACCCTCATTAGCGGCTCGAATGGCAACATGAAGGGGAACGGAGAGGGGATTAGAGCGCCACTGTAGACCAAATGGAGGAGGACGAGAACCAGGGATGAAACCCACTACCGAACAAATTGAAGGGGAGACTGGGAGGGGAATCACGGCAGCACCGGACACCGACTACCAACCTGATGCACCGTACTGCTTGCCGGGGATCCACGCTCGTCAAGGATGTCGCGCTATCGTCGCCCGCTGTGATGCGTCTTGAGCTGGGGAAAGGGGGAGCCGCTTCCGGGGCACAGCAGCACCACGGCGGCCGTGCACCGCCCAGCACTCCGCTCGCCGCACCGCCAGAAATCGCCGTCCGCTCGCCGCACCACCGCCTATGCTTGCCGCCGTAGTGAATTGGGTCGGGGAGATGGGGAAAGTGAAATGGGTCAACAGAACACAGCGAGGTCCACATGTAAGGGGTATCTGGATGTTGGGGCCGGTAGTTTTTTTGAAAAAAAACATAAGGTGACGACACACAAATGTCACGTAAAGCTAGGTCCTAGCGTCACAAAAAACGAAGGAATCAATCGTCTCCTGTCCCGTACAATTTTTGACGATACATGGTACCTTTATGTAACACAGGGTACCATGTCGTCACAAATAATTCTGGCTAAAATGGATTTATGACGACACATAACTTATCGTCATATTATGTAACATTATATGAAAAAATCAAGCCTTGTCATAAGGAATTTTGTCATAAAAGGAAGGTTTTCTTGTAGTGCATGGATCAAGGTGCACAACATCGCGCTGAAGACCAAGACGATAACGCAATTGTGATAGTCATTGGGAAAGATGATGCCAAAGAGCTGATGTTGTTAAACCATGGAGGACGAGGCATCACACCAGGTTTGCCAAGCTTGGGGACGACTCGGGACGAATGGGTGCAGCAATGTTGCCAATATCGCGCGGGCGAAGGTAGATGAAGACGAGGGCGAAGTAGCAGGACCAATGGCCTAGAACAGTGATGTTGGTAGCCTAAGCTGTGACGGTTGAACCACTAGCCTAGAGTGGCAATAGCGGTAGCCTGGAGACATGGTGGTGCTCGAAGTAGACGAAGAAGACCTTGATGGCTGATGACGACCAGTGTGGATGATGAGGGTATCGATGCACAAACGGCGGTGCAGACGACAATAGCAGTGACGCTGTGGCCCAAAAGGGCCACAACAGCAACTCCATGTCGATACAGCAGGAATGGACAACGATTAGCAACACTGTAGTCTAGGGGAGAGGACACAGTGGCAACCCAAAGCTTGGCGTAGTAGACATCCTCCAAGACGATTCATCCATGAAGACGTGCCGTAGACCGGTTGCTCAATCGGGTGATCAGGCTGACTGCACACAACACAGCATAGAAGTGAACGATGTCACGCAAATCGTAGTCGATAGCGACAACGTTGGGGTAGTGCTGAAGACGACGAACCACAGGGAAAAAATTGATACAGTAGCAAGTAGCAAAAATAGCACATCCTCTTGTAGTCCACAACAGCTTACTCAATTCTCTCAGCACCTATTTTCTCTCCTTCCCTCCTTGGCAGCCACGCACAAGTTCACCGGGAAGAGAAAAGACAAAGCAGAGAGAGTAGAGACTAGCATAGGGTGACCGGGAGAGGAGCACAGTGAGCAGGAATTGGTGGAGGTCTAGAAGCAAGGTCTTGGTGACCCGAGCCCCCAGGCTGCGTGGAGACGGCGGCGAGAGCTCCGCCAGAGGACGGGCTGGGAGTGGCCCCTAGGACATAGGAAAGGCCCTTGGGTGGCGCGAGTAAGAGGCCGAACGAGGCATTCCTTCCGAGTGGAGGGCGGACCCATCCCCTGGCGACATTGATGGAGATGAGCTGGAGGTGGCCGGCATTGTGTGGGCAGCAGATGTCGAACGGGGAGCCAGGCCTTGAGGTCCTCGGGCGACGGGAAAGGCCTCATCGCCCCCGCGGTAGTAGATATGGACGGGGACACCGATGGAGCTTGATGAAGATGGCAAATAGGGCAGAGGAGATCGAGGTAGTGAAGTTGCGGCTGTGGCCTCAGATCCTGGCGGGGCCTAAAGGATAGGCTATCCCGGCAGCCTTAGATCGGATCTGGCAATGATAGTGACGCCGGACGTACGGAAAGCCAGCTGGTGGAGAGGCATGGATGATGGTCAGCGGAGCCAAGGATGACCACCGGTGGTGGTGCAAACGGGCTCCATGGGATGTGGCGGCCTCCATGCGATGAAGAGAGAGGTCGGGGAGGTCAACGCTGGGAGGGCACCCTGTCAGCCAACGCGACATTGGGGAAGGAGACAACGCCCAGATCTGCGTAAATAAGGCCCACAACGACTAGCGTCAGGTCCAAGGTACAATGGTCGAATCCCGAGGCAACGACCGAGGGGTGCACAAGGAGCACCAAGTAGTGGTCACAGGCATACGCGACGACACCGTGACCAAGGTCCGCGAGGATGCGCTGAAGACGAAGATGGTGACATGATTGTGGCAGTCATTGAGAAAGATGACACCAAAGAACAAATGCAGTCAAACCGTGGAGGATGAGATGCCACACCAGGTTTCCTAGGCCCAAGGACAACTCCGGATGAATGAGCATAGCAGTGTTGCCAATACCATAGACAAATGTAGACGAAGACGCAACAACAGGACTAACGGCCTGGAACGGCAACGTCGGTAGCCATGTAGGATCAGCGTGACCATTGGCCTGGAGCAACGACAGTGGAAGCCTAGAGACGCAGCAGTGGAAGCCTGCACGAAGATGACCTCGATGGCTAATGATGACTAGTGAGGATGACGAGGGTGTCGATGCGTGAACGGAGATGAAGGCGATGAGATCAGTGACGCTGTGGTCCAAGGGGGTGACACAGCTGTAGCTCCAAGTTGATGTTGCGCAGGGAGTGCACTGACGACGAAGCACAGAGGAGGGTGTCTCTCAACATTGCAACAACCAATGGATATTGACCACAAGCAGCAACATTGTGGCCGAGAAATGTGTTAATAGAAAATAAGGAAGTTGCAAATGCTAAACGAGAAAAATGAACAGAGCCTAAGTATCAACTAGAGTGACCCAACTATAATCGAAGGGGCACCATCTATAAACACATATTCGTTAGCTTGGCCGTAATTCGTACACGCTCAACATTGTACGGAGATGCATGATAGTGGAGCTATAATGCTTATTTTTATGGTTCCATCCGTTAGAGGTTTATTAGGTAGTAGTGGGTTAATCCCGTTGGAGAACTTTTGCATGAATGGCACGGACGTCTACGTGGTATGATGACAAGACTAGCTATTGTGTGACCATCGTTGTCGTCACCCTTATCAAAAGCCGAAATCATTTTCATCAATTCACTAGTACATAATACCTAATAGGTGACGGTTTGGAATCTCTTATAGGTGCCGGTTCAGGACCCGACACCTATTGGTCGACACCAATGACTTGGTCATTGGTGCCGGTTCTTCGCCCGGCACCTATTAGGCCGAATAGTTGCCGGTTTTGTACTGAGAACCGACACCTATTCGGCCTAATAGGTGCCGGTTGTTTATTAATATTCGACACCTATTTAGCCTAATAGGTGCCGATTTTTAATTGTGGCCGGCACCTATTTGGCCAATAGGTGTCGGCTCTCAATACCAAACCGGCACCTATTCTACCGAATAGGTGTCGATTCTAGTTACGAACCGACACTCCTATTAAGGATAATAGGTATCGGTTTTTGTTAAAAATCGGCACCTATTACTCCGAACGAAAAAAAGAATAATATTTAGCATAAATATTCTGTAGCATCAAATTCTGAGTTAAAAGAAAGCACACGCATGGAATATATTGTAATGCTACATGTGCATAGAATTTTTTTCAAGAAAGCACATGCATAAATGTATGCATAGTCATTCAGAGAATGTATTGTAATGCAATAAAAGGTTTCTTGAAATCTAATAATTAAATTAATGTTTGGTCATTCAGTCATACCTATGAACTTGTTGTCATACATGACTGCTACATCACTACAATGCATTCATACATACATAGCTGTACTTGTACTCATACAATGCCAGCATGCATATCCATACATTTATGAGGAGATGATATGATGAATGCAAGTAGCATATGTGTGTGTATCAAATTTAATTGATAAGATGAACATGTAGCACTTACAGACCAGCTAGCAAATGGATTGTTGGATTAAAAACATTTCAGTTCTTGAATCCCACCTCAAACGCAAGACCCCCGTCCGCTGATTCCGGGCACACAACAAAACAGACATGGACTCTTAAACAAAATTAGTATCCAGCTACATACTAGTCCATAATCAGTTTCACATAATTCCAAGCTATAGAATATGCATTAGTAGTGAGTAGTAGTCAGATGGATGATGGCCAACAGAAAATGGCCAATAACTGGATCATTTCATTTTGCTATGTTTATACAAAGGCATCCCAAGAAAAACACCTGTAGCTAGCTAACTCAGTGCTATGTTTATACAAGCATGCTAGAGTCTGAGCATTCTGAGCTATGTAGTTACCTCAGTAAACTTGAGCATTCTCAGCTGGTACATGGTTTGTTGGTCAAGAATATAAGTTAGATCAAGTTGCCTGCAGCATCTACTAGATTTTAAGAATTAGCTGTGAATGAAGAATGAAGTTGTTGGATGACCTCTAAAACATATATAATGACACACTAGCTACCAGATTTTCGTCCATTCTTGTATCTAGCTAGGAACTAATTAATTAAAAGGTGTAGTTTGACAAGGAAGATAGATAGTACTGTACTTTTTTCTTAGCTGGTCATGAAGGGTCAAAGCTAGCTAATGTTAAGACATCATGTATGCATATACATGCATGAGATCAAGATCTACAACAATTAGTTATGTTATTTAATCTAATTCCTACATATTTAAAACTAAGTGTGGATTAGGTGCATTGGATAAGGCCATCATTGATCACAGGGTCATCTGTATCTTTCTTTGAGATATACTTGTGCACTACAAATATATCCCCTTCTGTTCATTGGCTAATCCTTCTTATATAGCTTCATTTCTCCACATAGACAACCACTCACTTCTTTGTAGTGTGATATAAGTATATCAACAAGCTAATTAAGGTGGTACTTATGAATTCAGAATAAGTTTCTTTCAATGATCATCACCAGGTGGTACTTATGGCTGCAGTGCAGTGGTGACATGCTGGGAGACAAGCAGCTTGTAAGCCAAGTGAGATGGAGGCTGCAGAGAAGAAGGCAGGGATAGCTAGGTTAATGGCTGGCCATGTGTAGCATCTCCAGCATAGGTCTGCCTACCATCTTGGTATGGTAATTTACCACTGCTATATTCATATTTATCGATTAATGATGGTGGTGGTGTACACTCATATGTACTTGGTGCCTACATATTTTTGGTGTGTCTTATCTTTCCTATAGAAAGCTTGATAATTTTATAGTGTAATTTCTGTGTAAATAAGTTCTGTTGCTAAGCTAATGAACAAAAAAAATCAAATCATGAACGTAGTACCTCCCAACCTTGCCCCTGTCTCTATATCATGCCATATATATTTATTTGATAGTGTATATATTGTAAATGTGTGATTTTCGCCCTAATTTGGATTGTCTTAGTATTATCCTGATACGGTATCGACATGTCAGTCACAAATGATGTTACTACATGTACATTAATTTAAAATTATTAATACTCCATGAGAGTTACCATGTACATATAAAACCCAAAGCTCGAGCAGAGAACATAGGAGATATTGCTGGGACTCAGCGTGCCAGTCCACTTTAGCCTGAGACGTGCCCATCAAACCACACGAAGGCGGTGACCAGATGTGTTACATATCTCAGGAGACTTGACAAATATTCGCTTGAGCTCTACAACATCTCAACTGCTCTAAACTCATACTCCTATGAAAACTATAGTTACACATACTTACCTGCTCCTTATAGGGACAACGACGACGATACCGGCCTCATCCATGCCATTCAGTCGGTGAGATGACCTGTTGCTTTGAGGGATAAAAATATTAACTAGAAAAACTTTACACATGATTAGATAATTGTTCAAGAAATACAAATAGATAGACATTAAGAAAATATATAAACTTAGATCATGTTCGATACAACAATCCAAATAACCGATCTACAAGCTTAAAAATGTAAGTTCTGCCCATTAATGCTTAGTCTGCATATCCTTTGCTATCGATCGACTCTCTAAATTGGCACTAGGGCCGTCAGCCTGAAGGAAACCCACTCACGAAACGTGATATACGCCGGTCTCTGAGATGACATGTTCGAAGATGAACCCGCAGAGTTGTTCAGCGAGGACGAAGCAAACATGTGGCAGCAACTTACTTGTTGGGAGCTTTAATTTCTGCAAATGGAATGATTGAATATGTGAAACCACACTATGTGTTTACAAACGCGTATTTCCGTCTTAAAAAAATGACGAGCCTCAGCATCCGTAATGTTCCAGTTGTCGATCTCCATGAAAGTCCACATAAATTTCATCGTGTAGAACCCACATGTGCTCGTTCCTTGATCTTGACGTTGGCACCAAGGGTGGCAGGTTACCCGGAATGTATTTGAACAGGGAGCGTGTCGAATGCACTTCTTCTTGTACTTCACTAGTGTCTTATTGAGGATGTCAATTACGGATTGGAAATCTTCTCGCGGTTTCCTCAATCCATCCAGAACGATGATTTTGGAATCATTTAAATGGATCTCAAGAAGGATCCAGTGGTTCCTACATACAAAGGGACAGGGCAATTAACACCGAGTAAGGACAAATGGTAGGTGGAACGATAATGTAACATCCTGAAAATCGGAGAACCGAAATCGGAACGTAAAAATCGGAACTTTCAAAAACCTTGGTTGATTGCTTCTTCTCGGGTTTGTTGTTTCTTATTTGCCAGCTCAGTTGCATAAATTTAGTCGTGGTCAATTCCCTTTTCGGCGTATTTGGAGTTTTCGGAGTTGACAAAATGATGGTGCGAAAGTCGCATCGTGGTTTTAAAAAGAATCCGGGAAAAGTGTGGATTTGTGAAAACGCATTTCGAGTAATATAAAATAAAAATTTTGGTTGGGAGAAGATAAATTAAAACACAAAATAAATAATAAAATTCTCGGGAGGCGTACTCGAAATTTGGGAATTTTATTTTATTAAAAATGGGTGAATTATGAAAATTAGGAAAAAGAACTTAAATAAGTATGAAAAATAATTGTGGAAAAATGAAAGTCAAGGAAAAGTTTAAAATATAAAGTTAAAAATTATTTTAGAATATTAGGATTTATTTTGGAATTTTTAGAAGGAAAGAAAATAGAAAATGGGAAAAGAAAATAGAAAATCGGGAAATTAACAAGTCGCACTGTTCATCGGTCACCACTGCTCGACGCCGTACGCCCCGGCCCGCGCCGCTGCCGCCCGGCCGTACGCGCGCGCCCGCACACGCGCGCGCCACGCGCCGCGCGCGCCAACCGCGCCGGCCCCCACCCGCGCGCCACGCGCCGCGCGGCACGCGCCCGCGCCGCACGCGCGCTGAGCGCCGCGCCGAGCCGACTCGCGCGCCCGCGCGCTCGCGCCCGCCCGTACACGCCACCCCGCGCCGCGCGCTGCGCCACGCGCGGCCGGCCACGCACGCCCCTACCTCGCGCGCGCACGCCGCTCCGGACCCCGCCCGCGCCGTGCGCCCGCGCCGCGCTTTCGCCCGCCGTACCCGGCCCCGAGCTGCGCGCGTGTCGCGCCGCGCCGCGCACGCCCGAGCCGCCCCCTCTCTCTCGCCCGCGCGCGCCACGCCTATAAAAGGGCCGCGCCCGCGCCACATTTCACCGCACCGCCGCCGTATTGTCGCCGTTCCCGAGCACCACCGCCAAGAGCCGCCGCCGTTTGGCCGCCGCCGCGTGCGCAAGCCCGGTCCCCGTGCCCCCTTGCTCTCCCCGGCCGCCGTCGCCGTAAGTCCTTGTTGCGCCGCCTTGTCCCTCTCTCCGCCGCCTCCGTTCTCCTCCGGCACCGGTCGAGCACTTGGCGGGCATGAAACAAGGTACACGAGAATAGGAAAAAGAAAAAAAAAGAAAAGAAAAGAAAAGAAAAGAAAAAGAGAGAAAGAAAAATAGGGAAAAATTTGGAAAAATTTTGGAAAATTGGGAAAAATATTTTGGGATGACTTGAGTAAAATTTTGGGCAAAAATAAATTATTTTCTCGCATGTTTTCTCGGTGCAAAGTTTGAAAAATCGAAATCGGACGTTTTCAATTCTATTTCGCATCGTTTTTCAATCCGGATTCCGTTTAATTCTTTTCCGCCATCAAAATGGGTTTCGCTTTTGTGCTCAAACCCTCAAAGTTCGAGCACGAATTTTCTTCGCTGATATTTTCAAACATAAGTTCCAAATTTAATTGCGATCGACGACTCGCGAAACCCTAGGACATCGGTTCGATTCCAAAAACCCGGATTTTCCTCGCAACCCTCGTCCTAACTCGAGTAGAATTTTCGGCAAAACTTTTTGGAGTTGTTTTCATGGCTTTTGTGGTTCTTTTCGATCTCTCGGTGTTTAGTTGAATTCTAACTGAATTCAATTGATCTCTCGCACGTACGGGTAGCGTCTGAAGAAACCGGCATCGACACCGCTGAAGATCCCACCCCTCAAGTGTGCGAGCAAGGCAAGTCTTCACACCCTTTGAACATATTGATCCCATTTGCGAAATGATGTTATTTTAAACTCTAAACATGCATGCTTTACCGAGTTACCTATACTTGTTATGCCATACCTTGCTATTGTTTAGCTTTAGAATTACTCCTTGTAACTCGCGATGTGATACAAATAACGAAGCATAACTCTGAAACCGCTTAGCCCCGCTAAACTTAGACCATGCATACTCATGACTTTATGAAAAAGCTTTGTGCTTGGGCAACTACCTTAGGGAAGGTAGTTGAGATTCGGCATGTGGAGACATGAGCGCCACATGGCCATGATGAACTAAGTTTGGTGGAAATTGAAAGTACTATACAATTGTTTTAGACTGGGGCGGCCGGATGATTTGGGTGGATTCCGGAAAAGGCAAGTGCCGACCCTGGTCAATTAAGGACCGAGCCATGAGATAGCCGGAAACGAGCCAAGACAACCGTACTTCTCGAATGGGTATAGACCTAGCCGACTAGATAGCTGAGCGGAGGCGTATCCTTGCATAGATGGTTCTCTATGATGTGGTTATGGGATGAGGATGAGGCTGCGGCCTTTGTTATGAATGGTGGGAATAAACTAATGTTAATTAAACTTAAAGATTGGAAATGTCTTCCCTTACCCGGTGCGCCTTAACTCCTCTCACCGCTAGAAAAGGACGGCTAGAGTGCATGAGGGCTAAAGTTCATGGAGCGGGTACTCGCCAAAGCGAGGTTATCGAAAGGCTTTGCCGTGACCGCCTCATGTGTTGAGGCGTAGGCTCATTTGTTGAGTCGTCGCGGAGTACGGTAAAGTGTACATCCACCGCAAGGTGAATGAATCAATCTATTCGAATAGCCGTGCTCGCGGATATTGAGCATCGTGACAAGACTTTCGCTTGGCTAGATTTTGAACTTAAAAATGCTGGGATGGGTTTGCATGATGATTTTGTTCGCTGGTGGATCAACTTCTCGAGAATGCGAGAAGGGGTGGACTCCCCAGAAAATCATGACGAACCGGAGACGGGAAGCCATCCTTGGAATCACGATGGATGGTAGACAGAACCGTCGCCGGATTAATGAACTATGAAATTAAAACTTGATTTGGCTAGTCGGTAGGCTTGTGAAAAGAATTGTGAAAACTGGCTTTACGCAAAAATAACTCTAGCCGTGTTCTTTGAATAACCCTATCATATGCATCAATTTCGTGTTGACTTGCCGAGTACGGTTGGTACTCACCCTTGCTATACGCACAAACCTCCAATGATGGAAATGAAGAGCCGAAGACCCCTACGCGTACTACCCGGAGGGCGAGGGAACTGACGGCGCATATTAGACCTTAGTCCCGGTCGTTGCCTGTGGCAATGGACGAGCCGCTGCCTTTTTCCGCTGTCTTATCTAAACTCTGTTTTTATGTTGTATTGGGACCATAAGGTCCTGTGGGATGAACAATGCCTTCGGGCCTATTTATGTAATAATGGTATTGTAAGACTATTCGTGCATGTGCACTTGATTATCCAGTACTGCATTCGTGGGTACCAACTACTTGATCCAGGGAAATGGTACTATGAACACGAAAGATTCCCGACTCAAAATCGGGGGTCCACAGATAACTGCCTCACTTACTTAAAGTTGTAGGGCAGAAGAATCGTATTCATGTCCTAAAGCTTGACAAATGAGCTGTACAGGTAGTCCAGCACCATTTTTTGGGACGTTGGGCCTCCATCAATTTGGTTGGCATTGACAATCGCAGGATCGAGGAATGCTAGTTTGTTACAAGTCGCTCTACATTCAAGCACCCCCATTCTGCATAAGGAAACAAGTTAGACAACTTACAAAAGCTAATAAGGGTATGAACTTAGAAATACTAGCTAGGGGTTTGAGTATGCTTACAATGCCCATATTTGAAGTATCGATACGTCTAGCTCCCTCAGATTGTATAGCTGAAATAGTTTATCAAATGGGACCCAGATTACACCATCGTCGTGATGAAAGTCCTCGTTCTTGTAAAAGACACCGAATGTCTCCTTACCCTCCTTTGCCATCTGTAGGTACCACTCTTCTACCCTTCTCATCTGAGTGCAATTTCCAATGACGTTGCGATATTCGTCGGTGGTCAAAGGACCACCTAACTTGAACTTAGCTGCCAAAGGTGCCTTCGCAATATTGTCCATATCAAACAAACTCTTCAGCCCTGCACTTTGCAGAAATTCTTTCTCATTCTTCTTGGTGTCTTTCGTGAATTGAGCCTTGGAAAATTCTTGCAATTTCTTTTTCTGGATCGTGCGTTGAAAGTCTGAAATAGGTTGCGTCGGGGCTGGTGGCCTTGCCATGCGAATGAAGTGGTCCTGTACTTGATCTGACACTTTCGGGGATGGCTCCGACTTTGTAGAAATAGTCGTTTGCTTGCCCTTTTTAATAGTAGATGGTTCGACATATCTCGTAGATTTGCACAAGCCCCTCTTTTGGGTTGGTCATCGGGAGCTCGTTGTGCCGGTGGAGGAGACGGGCTCTTACGTGGCAACGGTGGTGGAGTTGGCATTATTTGGGGGGAGACAGCAGGCCCGCTAGAGCTAGACCCGCCATCGCTTGGCTTGTCATCACCATCTCCTGAAGGAAAGACAATGAACCTCTTGCACCACACGATGACGTTGTGGATAGCTTCTCCAAGAGTGTTCACCCCTTCCTCTGGAGGAAATTCAAGCTGGATGGCCATGTATTTGCTCGACACGTCGTCAACTTCAACCCTTGAGTAGCCAGTTGGTATTGGATTACCGTGTATCCTTCCTCCCTCCACTACAGGATGTGCCATACCGCGTGCCACCTCTATAGTGAGGTTTTGACTCTACAGTGGCACATGCAACCTGCATGCAGTACGTACTGTGGTTGCGTCCACAGGGTGACGAGTCATCTTCGGTTCTCGAGGAACCTCAGTTGAAGCACAACTGCTTTTCCTCCCTGTTGGACTGGCTAAACGGCCAGCATCGCCGCCAATCCCCGCCTCCATTAGTAGTGCCTCCATCTTTTGAACTTTTTCCATTAGGACTCTCATCTGTTCTAATTGGTCTGCGGAATTTTTATTACTTCGAGACCGGTATCTATGTCTGTCCTCAGGAAAACCTTCCCTCCATGGTACGAGGCCTACTCCCCTTGTGCGTCTCGGATGCTCAGCGTTCTGTAATGCAAGTGTGAGCTCATTAAGGGTTACGCGGAAGCTACGCTAGCCGAAAACAAAAATTTCTACCGCGCAAACCAGGAACACTTGCAAGTAAGGGCCGATAGATCGTTACCGATTGGAGTAGAGTGCAGCGGAATAGCCAATCGGGCAATCCGATCCGGAACAGTGTAGCCGATTCCCGAGACAGCCGATTCGCCAATCAGCCGATTCGAGCCGTCCGGCCGCGTTCTCACGCCTCGCTCCGATGCGCCCGACCGCAGCTCGATCAAGAGCGCGCAACGTAGCAGCGCCTCTACCGGTATCCACACGTCCGGGGACGTAACGCCGTACACCCGTGTGCTAGCACGCGATGCAAGGCTAGGGTTTGGCTCGAAAGTGGGGAGGGTTTCCGTGGAGATTGATCTCGGCGACTTCTGTTGCACGCGATGCAATTGACGTCTATACAGCTCTCCACCCCTCCCTCCTTTATATAGAGTTGGCCGAGGGACTAGTGGCCGATTAGGACTCTATTTTGAATCGGATCTCATCCGTATCTCATAGAGTTGGCCGCCCATACGTCGTAAGCCCATAGGACTCTATCCGATCGGATCCCTATCCGATCGAGCCGTATCCGAGTCCAACTCGAATATCTATTCTATCCCCTTAAGCGTGCGACCCGTAGGTTCAGGTATACTCGGTTTCGGCTATAGTCTAACTTAGCCGATCGTCGGCTCGAGTCTAACTCAGCCGACCATCCAAGTGGCGCCTAGCAACATATTGACACCATAGTATACAAGAATAATATCGGCTCGAACCCGTAATGTGTACACAAATCCCTTTGCCTCACGATACCGCTTAAGCTATAGGCAAGATGTGTGCCATCCCTTCAATAGCTTAACCATTCACTCGAACCGTATTGGATTATCCGTCCGTTGATTGACTCCTCAATCAACTTAGCATGGCCATGCATTTCCATAATCCATTACCTCGAGGGGCCCAGAGATATCTCTTCAAAGGAGGGGCAAATTCCATCTTGATCACTCACATCCCACTCCATGTTTCATAGCAAACCCGAAAACTACCTTTATAACTATCCAGCATTACGGAATAGCGTTTGGTAGTCCCAAAGTAGGCTACTACACATGTTGGAATCCATGGTGATCTCGGTCTAAGGACTTTGTACCAACACTACCCGAGACCAACTAATGGCACATTAATTCCTGTAGTGTCTCATGGTGGGTCTATCCAACAATGTGTTCTCTAACACATATGTCCATGTTTATTGATTTGGTATCTCCATACCCATGATCTATGAGACATGATCATCAATCAATAAACATGCCGATCTTAGAATCATATTTGTTCCAACAATATGACATATGATCAGGGATCGTTTAGAAATAGATTCATACATATCGAGTCTCATAAATAAGTCACGTACTTATTGATCAATACAAGATGTCTATTTCATGGAACTGAATAACACTTTATTCATTTATACATAAACATTGACGTGATATCCAACATCTCCATGTTGCCTCTAGGGCATATCACTAACAATCTCCCACTTGCACTAGAGTCAATCATGTAAGTATCTAATACCCATTGCTCTTGTGTGCGCCTCATGCTTCCCGAGGGAGAGGTTTTATCACGGATCGGCTATGTTGAGATCCGTGTGCACTTTGCATATCTTGACATCACCTCTGTCCACAATCTCGCGGATGAGATGATATCGCCGAAGTATGTGTTTGGACTTCTGATGTGACCTCGGCTCCTTGGCTTGCGCAATGGCTCCACTATTGTCACAATAGAGAGACATTGGACCAGTATTAGTCATCACACCAAGCTCGAAACGAATTTCTTGATCCAAACAGCCTCCTTTGCAGCCTTCCGGCAAAGCAATGTACTCGGCCTCCGTTGTAGAATCAACAACGATCCCGCTTGGAACTCTTGCACTGATCGCGCTCCGTTCAGGCGAACATGAACCCAGATTGCGATCTATAATCATCCTTGTCTGTTTGGAAGCTAGCATCGGTGTAACCACTTACAACGAGCTCTTCCTCACCTCCATAGACTAGGAACATATCCTTAGTTCTTCTCAAGTACTTAAGGATATTCTTTACTGCAGTCCAGTGACCTTCACCTGATCTAAGGTATCCGCTCGTAGCACTCAAAGCGTACGAGACATCCGGGCGTGTATAAAGCATGGCATACATGATGGATCCAATTGCCGAAGCATATGGAACCATACCCATCTTATTCCGCTCATCATGTGTCCGAGGACACCGATTCTTGCTAAGATTAATGCCATGTGACATAGGCAAGAAACCTTTCTTGAAATCATGCATGTTGAACCTTTTCAACACCTTGTCAATGTATGTACTTTGGCTTAATCCAATTAGCCTCTTGGATCTATCTCTATAGATCCGAATGCCTAATATATATGCTTCCTCCCTAAGTCTTTCATGGAAAACTATTTTTCAATGAAGACTTGACGGATTCAAGCATAGGGATATCATTTCCAATCGTAATATGTCATCCACATATAAGATTAGAAATACAATTGCACTCCCACCGACCTTTTGTAAACACAGGCCTCTTCTTCGTTTTTGATGAAACCAAACCCTTTGATTACTTCATCAAAATGAATATTCCAACTCCGAGATGCTTGCTTCAATCCATAAATGGACTTCGTAGCTTGCATATCTTTCCAGCGATTCTGGATCGACAAAACCCCGAGGTTGTATCATGTATACATCCTCGCTTAGGTTTCCATTCAAGAAAGTCGTTTTGCCATCCATCTCGCCATATCTCATAATCGAAATATGCAGCAATCGCTAGGATAATCCGAATAGATTTAAGCATTGCGACGGGCGAGAAGGTTTCATCATAATCAACTCCTTGAATCTGTTTAAAACCTTTCGCCACCAATCGCGCCTTATAGATGTGAACATTTCCATCCATATCGGCCTTTTCTTAAAAACCCATTTACACTCAATGGTTTTGACACCATCAGTGGATCAACCAAGTTCCAAACTTGATTGTCGTACATGGATTCTATTTCGGATTTCATGGCTCCAAGCCACTTGTTGGAATCGGGTCCCACCATCGCTTCCTCATAGATCTTAGGTTCATCATTGTCCAACAACAATATATCACGTTGTTCCGCACTGTACTGTCGGCGCACGACGTGATCTTTCGCACTCTCGTGGGGGGTGTATCTACAACCGGTGGCGCAACACTTTGTTCCTCCCGTTGTGGTTCCGTGGTCGCCGAAACGTTTTCGGTGTTTCTTGAACTTCTTCAAGATGCACCCTCCTCCCACTAACCCTTCTTGAAAGAAACTCTTACTCCAAGAAGACACTATGTCGGGCGACAAACACTTTGCCTTGTTCCCGATTATAAAAGTAATATCCCTTAGTTTCCTTAGGATATCCCACAAAGAAGCACTTGTCGATTTGGGTGTGAGCTTGTCGACGTAAACGTTTTTACATAAGCCTCACATCCCCAAATTTTGAGAAAAGACAAACTAGGGGATTGCCCTGTCCATATCTCATATGGTGTCTTTTCAACCGACTTAGATGGAACTCTATTTAGTGTGAGCGCAATGTTTCAAGAGCATATCCCCGTAAGGATAACGGAAGATCACTTTGGCTCATCATCGACCGCACCATGTCCAACAAGGTGCGATTTCTCCGTCGGACACTCCGTTCCATTGTGGAGTTCTGGCGGAGTCAACCGTGGAACAATTCCACAATCTTTCGATGATTACCAAACTCTTGGCTCAAGTATTCTCCTCCACGATCCGATCGTAGAAACTTGATTGTTTTCCCTAAATGATTCTGTACTTCATTCGGAATTCTTTGAACTTTTCAAAGGATTCGGACTTATGCCTCATTAAGTAGATATAGCCATATCTACTAAAGTCATCGGTAAAGGTAATGAAGTACGATAACCACCTCTAGCCGTTGAGCTCATTGGTCCACATACATCGCATGTACGAGTGCCAATAAGTCACTTGCTCTCTCACCGTGTCCCGTGAAAGGTGCCTTTGTCATCTTACCAAGTAAACAAGACTCACATGTCTCAAATGATTCAAAATCAAAAGAGTGAAGCAATCCATCCTTATGGAGCTTCTCCATGCGTTTCTTATTTATATGGCCTAAGCGACAATGCCGATAAACGTGGGGTTTATATCATTAGAGAGTTGCCTTTCTCGTATTAATGTTATAGATGGGAGATGCTTCAAGATTCAAAACGTATAATCCATTCACCAATGGAGCATGAAAATAGAACATATCTCTCGAGATATATTGAACAACCATTGTTCATTGATCTAAAATCATATCCTTCCGCTTGCAAACATGAAGCGGAAATAACGTTTTGACATAGTGTTGGAACACAATAACAATTATTTAATTCCAAAACTAATCCCGAAGGTAGATGAAGGGGTACCGTGCCGACAAGAATCGTAGCAACGCTTGCTCCATTGCCGACGCGCAGTTCACCTCGCCCCTTCTCAATCCTCTACTTCTTCTCATTCCCGCAACGATTTGCAAATATGAGCTACCGATCCGTATCAAATACCCAAGAGTCGAGGTGAAGTAGCAAGATTAATGTCTATAACATTAATACCGGCGTAAGTCGTACTTTGCTTCTTCTTGAGATCCTCCATGTACTTCTTGCAGCTTCCTTTTCCAAAGGGCCTGTCTCCTTGCAAGAGAAGCAAACGGCATCCGATGCCGCCGACCCCTTCTTTCCCTTCTTTGCATTAGAGGCACTCGCGATCTCATCGGGAGTTAACTTCCTCTTGGTGCAAAGTTTCTTGACAGTGGTTTGCGCTTAGCCTTGTGCATCATCATCACATGATGACCGTTTTCTGGATACTCTCCTCACTGCTTTAGCATCCCATGCAATTCAGCAAGGTCCTATCCATATTGTTCATGTGATAATTTAATATGAATGGCTCGAAGCTCGGAGGGAGCGACCGGAGAATCACATCGCAGCCAACTCTTGGCTAAGGGAAAACCCAGTTTTCCGACTCTCAATGTAGCCAATCATCTTTATCACATGCGGATCGACGGGATTCCCTCAACAAGCTCGCACGCAAACAAGGACTTTGAAGTGTTGAACCTCTCGGCCCGAGCTTGGTTCTCAAACATGCCACGCAGTCCCCGAATAATAGTGTGAGCATCGCTGCTCTCATATTGCTTCAAGCTCGGGGGACATTGTAGCAAGCATGAGACAGCTTATATCTAGGGCATCATTAGTGTGCTTCTCATAAGCCCTCCGTGCGCTTGCGGTGGCATTAGTTGGCAAATCCTCGATAGGGTACTTCAAGAACGTACTCCTTACGCTCTTGCTTGAGAACAATTCTCAAGTTGCGATACCAATCCATAAAGTTTGTTCCATTTAATTTTTCCTTTTCGAGAATAGATCGCAAATTAAAGGTACCGGTGTAGTATTAGCCGCCATTTATTCTACAACGAAAAACAAAGTTTAGCACAATGTTTATGTTATGTCTATTGTTAAACAATTTAACATAAGACTCCCATTACGTATTTTCCACCTTCCCTCTAGGTTACGTATTGGGTCAAGATCCACATGTTAGTTAATTTTCTAGTGAGCTTTGGCATCACTGCTAGAAAATTAGTAACATCGGTAAGCAACTCCTTGCTAATCACATCTCTATGTGACTCTTGTTGTTGGTGTGGCATCTCCATGCCCCGGCCCCAACCTATGCCCCAAGGCCCAAAACTGTTTTGATAGCCTTGTTAAGTAAACCAAATGCTCTGCGCGTATATGTCCGACATATACCCCTCGTGTTATGATAGAGAATGGCACTCGCTTTGGCACCCACCATTGACGAGCATAACGGTGACGGGTGCAACATTTGGAAGGGCATCATTACTACTTAATTTTGCGAGGGATGCTATCATATCAAACAAACATATCACATATGAAAGCAAGAAGAATAGCAATAAATAGTATGGCCCCCTTCACATGGTGATCTCCATCTCCATGCCGGTGTAGAGGATCTCCATCTTCAACACCGTTCTTCCGAGTGCCGAATGCTTGATTTCTTCAAACTAAGCTACTACTATAGAAGCTCTAATTGAAGATTACATCGACTCGCAGGTCGTGAACGAATATTACAAGCATTGCACGTATGAAAGAATATTACAGGGATTGCACATATGAAAGAATATTACATGCATCACATGCATCTCATACATACAATAGGGCCATACCATCTCAAAGCATTCTCTGCAAAAACAAGTTAGGCGTAGAAACATTTTCTACTTATTGCAGAGCTACGGCATCGAGACGACCTATAAGGGGGTACGCACACGGCACGATATTCATAGATCCAATCTATGAATTCATAGATCCAATCAATGAATTCGCTTACGGAAACCATGTCGGCATAATCATATTATGCCGTCCCGATACACTATCAAGGGAGATGGTTTGCGTAGGCGCGAGGCAGCTAACAAGATCGGACTACGAGATAGCTTCGGCATAATCACATTATACCGTTCCGATACACTATCAAGGAACGCTATCTCGAACCCAACTCAAACCGAGTTATATGGAAATTGCTTCGACGTAATCACATTACGCCGTTCCGATACACTATCAAGGAACGCAATTACCATTAACTCTCCTCAACAGATCCCGTAAAACCGATTGATCTAATCAACCCGTGTGCAAAACTTGTTCCAGATCCAATCTAAAACCCGAACTAAGCAAGATTAGCTCTGATACCACTGAAGGGTTACGCGGAAGCTACGCTAGCCGAAAACAAAAATTTCTACCGCGCAAACCAGGAACACTTGCAAGTAAGGGCCGATAGATCGTTACCGATTGGAGTAGAGTGCAGCGGAATAGCCAATCAGGGCAATCCGATCCGGAACAGTGTAGCCGATTCCCGGAGACAGCCGATTCGCCAATCAGCCGATTCGAGTCGTCCGGCCGCGTTCTCACGCCTCGCTCCGATGCGCCCGACCGCAGCCGATCAAGAGCGCGCAACGTAGCAGCGCCTCTACCGGTATCCACACGTCCGGGGACAGAACGCCGTACACCCGTGTGCTAGCACGCGATGCAAGGCTAGGGTTTGGCTCGAAAGTGGGGAGGGTTTCCGTGGAGATTGATCTCGGCGACTTCTGTTGCACGCGATGCAATTGACGTCTATACAGCTCTCCACCCCTCCCTCCTTTATATAGAGTTGGCCGACTGGGACTAGTGGCCGATTAGGACTCTATTTTGAATCGGATCTCATCCGTATCTCATAGAGTTGGCCGCCCATACGTCGTAAGCCCATAGGACTCTATCCGATCGGATCCCTATCCGATCGAGCCGTATCCGAGTCCAACTCGAATATCTATTCTATCCCCTTAAGCGTGCGACCCCGTAGGTTCAGGTATACTCGGTTTCGGCTATAGTCTAACTTAGCCGATCGTCGGCTCGAGTCTAACTCAGCCGACCCAACAGGCGCCTAGCAAGACATATTGACACCATAGTATACAAGAATAATATCGGCTCAACCCGTAATGTGTACACAAATCCCGTTGCCTCACGATACCGTTAAGCTATAGGCAAGATGTGTGCCATCCCTTCAATAGCTTAACCATTCACTCGAACCGTATTGGATTATCCGTCCGTTGATTGACTCCTCAATCAACTTAGCATGGCCATGCATTTCCATAATCCATTACCTCGAGGGGCCCAGAGATATCTCTCCAAAGGAGGGGCAAATTCCATCTTGATCACTCACATCCCACTCCATGTTTCATAGCAAACCCGAAAACTACCTTTATAACTATCCGCATTACGGAATAGCGTTTGGTAGTCCCAAAGTAGGCTACTACACATGTTGGAATCCATGGTGATCTCGGTCTAAGGACTTTGTACCAACACTACCCGAGACCAACTAATGGCACATTAATTCCGTAGTGTCTCATGGTGGGTCTATCCAACAATGTGTTCTCTAACACATATGTCCATGTTTATTGATTTGGTATCTCCATACCCATGATCTATGAGACATGATCATCAATCAATAAACATGCCGATCTTAGAATCATATTTGTTCCAACAATATGACATATGATCGGGGATCGTTTAGAAATAGATTCATACATATCGAGTCTCATAAATAAGTCACGTACTTATTGATCAATACAAGATGTCTATTTCATGGAACCGAATAACACTTTATTCATTTATACATAAACATTGACGTGATATCCAACATCTCCATGTTGCCTCTAGGGCATATCACTAACACTTTCTCCCTGCTTGGAACAAAAGAGCCCTCAGGAGACTGCTGATGCGCATCATATAGCCTTCGGGACACTTCTTGTGAATTTGGACACTTGTGTACCAACTCGCCCGTATCGAGAGTGATGCCCCTCGGGCGTATTGGTAATTCTTTCCTCGTTCGCACCAGTCCTTTGCCTCAATCTCGATCCCCTTTTCCAACAGCTCTTCCTCCCTCGCTCGCCATTTCTCTACGTTCTTGGCATAACCGCTATAGCCGAGATGATGAGGGAACAAGTTTTTGGCCGCATTGGCTTGATTCCTTTCGCTAACCTCCTTTGCCTCATCTGATGTTCTGTACGCCACAAATTCATCACAGAAATTGCGGCACCTACGATAATTGGGATCTTCAAAATTTGGTGTCAGCCCCCGCTTCACAAACTTCCTGGTAAGGTCCGTCTTGAACTTTCGGAAGCTGACGCTCATCCTCTCAAGGGCCCTCTGCTTTGCGAGTTCTTTTGATCCCGTGGGAAACTGGAATGTCCGCTTCAACTTGTCCCAAGCAAGGTCCTTGTCTCTGTCTGGTACCGTCCACTCCAATAGATCCGGATCACGTTTCCAAGATTCGGTATTGATTGGGATGTCATCCTTCACGATGACACCTATAGAATTTGATTATGGGGTGAGTACCGACGCAGGAGCCGTAGGGTTCCCGTCCTGGATCTAACATTGTTATAGTGTAAAGGCCCGAGGGCATCCTGGTTGGACCTCTCCCCCTTTTTGTCGATGAGGTCCCAGTATCACCAGAGTTCACAATGGCCAAAGGGGTAGCCTCCTCCACGCTTTCAGGGTTCAAGTTTAGAAAGCCACTTGGGCTACCAGGACCATCGTCGTTTTCTCCGAAAATTGCAGGCCTACTGTTATCTTGTTCCCGGAACATTTTCTACACTATAATGATCAAAAGTTTAGAGAGTTAATCCAAAAATGATTATGAACATTCGTGTAAATTGAACTTTTTTAACAGAGAAAAGGAATTTCTAAAAACCATATATATAACTTATATATATATATATAATATGTATATATGTGTGTGAAAATATTACTCCACGTCTGCTCATGTTTTTTTTTAAAAAATGCAGAAGGAAAGAAGAGGGGGGAGACACAAGAAGGAAAGAAGGAAAGAAAGATTCAACGCTACAACTTCCTTTTAATGGAATATGACAATTAATCCATAGGAATTATACAAAAATAAGCATGAAGTCCTACGTCCAAATTTGACATAAGCTTTCTATGTCTTGAAGCCAAAATAGAGCATTGAATTTTGTAAGTTCCTCAAAGGTGTCAAGTTCCTAGTTTGGTATGTGCTAAATAATTGTGAAGAAGTTGAACCATACTTGCAGTAAGTATTATATATATATATATATATATTATCCAAAGTCAAAATAAACTTCTCATATGCATGTGTTTGGTTAGTTCATTAGACTAACTAATTGAGATCACCACATGACAGACTAGCCTCTCGCTTACATCTTTTCCTAAACGCCAATATTTTCCTTTTTACTCAATTCCTAGTGTATACTGCACATGCAAAAGACATTTTCTTTCTTCAACACAACGACTTGTTCCCATGAAGACACTCACGACGGGATATACGATCCAAGATATTAGCTACCATCTGGATTCTCTTGTTTTGTGAACTGTATATAAGATCTAGTGTCACATTCTCATGTGCTCTGGGATACTGCTTCAGTTTTTCAGATTTGGATCTACCCGTCTACGACACTCTCACATGTCAGGTGCCTTTGAAGCTTGGCGTCTCAATATACAGATGTTCAGATTCAAATTAGAAATGATTTTTTTGACAGAAAGTGTCGAAACTTGGTTTCGGCAATATATTTTCTGCGGTCGCAGTCAAGATCGCCAAGCACGATGGGTTAGAAGAAGAAGAAGATTTAGACAGGTTCAGGCCCTCTCGTGAGGTAATACCCTACTCCTGTTTCGGTGGATTCGATCCGCCGATTGTCTTTATTGATCTCGTGATCTAAAGCTAAGAGCTAAAAGCTGAACTCCTATCGGAATATCCCTCAAGGGACGCCCCTTACCCCCCTTATATAGTCTTGGGAGGAAGGGTTTACAAGTCGGAAACCCTATCTTATTCTAAGTTGGTTTCCTCAATCTTACCAAACCGTGACTATAGGCCGATTGCCTTATCTCTATCGGCAACCGTAACACCTAAGTCAAGTTCGGCTTACAGATATAGCAAGCGCAATCTATCCCTACCTTCATCGGATAAGCTTGCCAAGTAGATACCCGATTGCCACAATCTCCACAGTAGCCCCGAGTCCTTTTCAGTCGACGAGACAACTCAGCTTCAGACCAAAGCAGCACTCAACCAAAAAATCTCTTTGACCGAGTGCTTTTGGCGCCGAGTGATTCCATCATCTCTGCCTGAATCTTCCCGAGTGGCTCCAAAGACGTGAAGGGCTGGAAAATATATATATAAAAAATTCTCAAAAAATAAATATCTAGGTGCATCTCCGATGCACCTAATTATAGGTGTAGCCCCGACTATGTGGTTAGTCAAAAATAGACTAAGCATATAGTCAAGAACTATAAAAAATTATTCTCATGTAGATGCCTAGCTCATGCTAAAGCAATCATAGAAATCTCATTACTCAGCAAGTTCATACTCAACCGAGTGAATTTGCCCGAGTCATCTCAGAACAAATAATTCAATCATCCCTCATGGGTAAAAAACACTCGGTAAACTCTTGCTCAACCGAGTGGATTCGCCAGTAATCCGGAATAATAACTCAATCAACCTAGCGGGTAAAAAGCACTCGGTAAGCTCATGCTTATCCGAGTAGATCTGCCCGAGTCATCCCGGAACAAATATTTTATTCATCCCTCATGGAAAAACAAGTTCTTTCAATCATATGAAAAATATGACCAAGTTATTGAATAGCTTTTGCCATAATACTGGTCTCAATCTTATAAAGATCTTCACCAAGGTGGAAAACAAACAGCATCGGCAAGATTACCCGACCAAATGCCGAAAAACCAAACAGCCCTTGTTCACCAAGGTAGCTATAAAAACTCAGCTGTTGGTCACCTTCCAAATTGCATCGTGTCAGCTTCTCATGAAGTCAGACAAACCGCGGTATGGAAGGATCTTTAAAGGTATTGAGCACTCGGACACGCGCATATTGCCAGGGCAAATCTGCTTAAGCTCATCCGCTTAAGTCCCTAAGGACACGTATCGGACCACACCTTAGCTGGGCCGTAGATTTTCTTATGGGCTCGGCCCACTCACCAGAAAACCTAGCGCAACCCTCAAATCTTTCTTTATAAAGACACGAGGTCGTCCCCGCCTCTTCATCTTCCAAAAATTCCCCTTCTCGCAATACTGCTCATCAGTTCATTGCGGAGAACCCTAGGCTTGCGCGCTTCTCAGTCCATCCGCCAAGAAGCTTGCTTGCCGCGACAACTAGCTTCTGCAGCCAAAACTCCCACACCCATCGCCCAAGTTCTAACCTTTCTCAGCCAGATCCGCTCCCCAACAACCTCGCTCTCATGGCGGAGGAGAAGAGGATTCCGTTCGACCAATGGGCCACCTCGGACGTGAGGGAATACACCCTCAAGGAGATGGTAAAGCACGGCGTACTTCCACCGAAGGAGCTTGTGGGATGGCGCCCAGCGGCAGGGGAGGACTTCCCAACCCCAAACACCGGTGAGCTGGTCGTCTTTACTTCCTTTTTCTATTGCGGATTCAGTCTTCCCACCTCCGAATTCTTTCGGGGGCTCTTGGACTATTATGGCCTTCACATCTACCATCTGAACCCCAACTCGATGCTTCACATAGCACTCTTCATTCATGTGTGTGAAGCCTTCCTTGGCATTCTTCCTCATTTCAATCTGTTCCGTCGTATGTTCTACTCGAAACCCCATCCGAACAAGGATCAACCTTGCGTCGTTGGTGGGGCAGGCTTTCGCTTCGCGGATCTCTCCGCAAAGACTACTTCTCTCTCCCTTGAAATCCTCCAACAAAGGCTGGCATGCGAACTGGTTCTACATCAGCAATCTTGAACCCAGCCTTCCTGCCTTTGTCGGTCTTCCTCCTGTCCCCAAGCCATCTTGGAGCACCGTCCCGGTAGCCCAAGAATGGGATGAAGCCAACGATCTACTCGCGAAGATCCTGGCAATGAAGAAGAGGAATCTTCGCGGGGAACAAATCACTCGGCACTTCATTAGGTGCCGACTGGCGCCGATCAAGGAGCGGTCGAAGCCGGCCTTCGAGTACGAAGGCGGAACTGACCCCAATCGGGAAGACCCAGATCCGCTCACATACGAGATCCTGAAGATCCGGATGTACAAGCTCTTCTCATCCGGGATCTCAGTCGAGCGGGCCCTTATACTACCAGTTCTCCCATTCAGCATTCATCGTCCTCCTCCTCCGGTAAGCCGATTGGATACTTCATAGTATCTTTCGATCTTGACGTCTTGTCGTTTAATGTTGCACTTCCCCTTCTTTGCAGGAAAACGCCTCTATCATCTCCAAGCCATATAAAGTGGCTCATGATGACGCGCCACGTCGTCCCGCCAAGAAGCCAACTGGCGGGATCAAGATCCAAGCCAATCCAGTCGGGAAACGGGCGGCGCCGAGTGAGGACTCGAACAAGCGCGCAAGTAAAAGGCGGCTGATCATCGAGGACTCGGATGACGACGTCCCGGCTCCTCCGGTCGAGACCCCGCCTCTAAGGCGATCACCGCGGACGGCGCCGAAGATCCGCCGATCCTCCGGGTATGCTTCGAAACCAAAGCCCCGAGCTCTTTCGCGAAAGCTTTTCTTTATCTTTTGCGTGTTCACTTGTGCAGGGAAGCCCCGTGGATATAGGTCCTGTCGGAGGGGATGAAGGGCCGACCCCGGCCGCTGCTCCCGAAGTGCCAAGGCCGTCAGAGCCAAAACCCCGGAGCCCGCAACCGAGTGCGAGCGTTCCGGAGAAGCATCCTTCTCCTCGAAGGAGAGCGCCCTAGGGAGGAGCCCCGACGCGCCGGGGGTATCCCGACGGAAACCGCCGGCCGGCCGAGGAGCCCACGGCCGCGGCCCGAGCGCCCGACCGAGGGTCACTCGGCACGAGCCCGAAGAAGAAGAAGGGCCCGCTGCCCCACCTAGGCAGGCAGCCACCGAAACCGGTGAGATTTGCTTCGGAACTTTCCTTTGTTCTTTCAATTTTGAATCTTTCATGTCTTCATTGGTCTTTCTTGTTTGCCACCACGGTAGAAGAGATCCCAGTTACGCTTCGAGACCGGGTTCCTCCGATCGAATCGAGTGGCGGGACTCGGAAGGTGAGAGACAGGGCATCATCCTCGACCGGCAAGCCGAGAAGGATGAAAGGGATGCCCTCGTCGAGAGCCTGAATGAGGCAACCCGACGCTCAACGTAAGCCTTCGTCTTTCTTTTTGATTATATCTTCGTTATCCTTCAGTCGATCATCCTTCTGCCTTCGCATGCAGAAAGAATATTGCCGCTCAATGGCAAAATCCGAGGTGCTGGAAAAGCTGGTGCCTCACTTAAACTCCTTGGAGGACGTTCAGCGACAGCTGAAGGTCACTCGGGAGGAGGCCGCTTCGAGGGAGGCCGCTTTAAGGAGGGAGATCTCGGAGCTTCGGGAGGCGAACCTCGACCTCCGCGGATCAATCGGAAGTAAGCCTGCCTCTCCCAGCTTCATTATGATTCTCTTGTTGATCTCGTCAATTGATAATCCTCTTTCGTTGTAGAAAATTCTTCGGAGGTCCACTCGCTTCAAGTCCAACTGGAAGCGGTCAGCCTCGACAAGGCCGAGATGGAGGCCGAATTTGAAGGTAACCTTCTTTGAAGTTGAATCTCATGTGCTGCTTCATTCCCGAGTGCTTTGAACGATCTGGAACTCCTTGCAGCTTATAAGATGAAGACCCGAGCCCAATATGACGTCTTACTCGGGCGGATCAAATCCAGCGACGAGATACGGGAAGAGGTCGCCAATGCCGCCACGCCGATCTTGGCAGCCTTGTTTGATCAAGGGGTTGGGGCCAGCTCGCTGGGGCCAATCGAGATCTTCGACAAGCTCCGGCTGGCTCCCGAGCAGTATCTGAAAAACATCACCGAAGCAGCCAACATGGGGGCTGGTCTGGCTCTTGCACAGACCAAGTCCCTCTACCCCCGAGTGGATATTCATTCAATCGGGGAGGGCTTTGCTGAGGGGACAACAGATGAGCAGGCCTTAGATATGCTCAGCGAGGCGCAAGAAGCGGCGAAGAAGATCTCTTTAGATGTAGTAAACAATTTTAAACTCTGAACTGTATTTTGACTTTTCTTTGTAGGTATCATGTAACTGTGAAACTCTGACATGGAATCTTTGTGACTATTTTTAGTTTATTTATGTCAATGCCTTGATTCGAGCCTTTGCGTGAAATTTCTTAAGTAGTTTTCGTCTGGCTGTCATCAAGCCTAGGCTCGATTAGGTCATCGGAAAACTCTCAGTCCTTAGACACTGAGCTCGAGTCGAAGGACATTAAACAATGATAAACCAAATTATGCACAAAAATTTGACGAGGAAAATTCGAGCTTTATTGATATGTGTATCAGCCCCCGACTGCTAGCTCAAGAAGTCATCTTGCTTGAGGTTGGCAGTCAAGGAAAACATGAGGCCTTAGCCAAATTAGGCGTAAAACCGCCGAAGATGTTCGATGTTCCAGGAGTTCTCCACCATAGACCCGTCTTCGCGCTTTAGCCGGTAGGCACCGGGCCGAGTCACTTCGGCGATTATATAGGGTCCTTCCCATGAGGGAGATAACTTGTGTCGGTCTTTGGTGGTCCGGATCTTGCGTAGGACCAGGTCGCCAACAATGAAAGCCCGTGCTCTCACGTTGCGACCGTGGTATCTTCGAGCCCTTGAAGGTATTTGGCCGATGGATGAGGTGCCTCGCGGGCCTCTTCCAATCGGGTGAGGTCATCCACTCGGTCGATGTCGTAGCGTTCATCGTTGAAGCTGCGGACCCGGAGGGACTCATACTCCATCTCGTTTGGCAACATGGCTTCTGCGCCATAGACCAAAAAGAAAGGAGTTTGGCCGGTGGCCCGACTGGGTGTGGTTCGCAGTGACCATAGAACCGAGGGAAGTTCTTGGACCCACTTGCCAGCGTAAGGGCTTAGCCGGTCGAAGACGCGAGCTTTGATGCCTTGAAGGACCATGCCGTTTGCTCGCTCGACTTGCCCGTTGCTTTTAGGGTGGGCTACCGATGCGTAGCGATCTTGATTCCGAAGTCTTCGCAGAATTCCTTGAAGATGCCTCCCGTGAATTGAGTCCCATTATCGGTTATGATTCTGTTTGGGACGCCGAAGCGGTGCACGATGTTGAGGAAAAAATCCCGTGCTTTGTCAGCAGTGATTGTGGCAACCGGCTTGGCTTCAATCCACTTGGAGAACTTGTCGATTGCGACGAAGAGGTGTGTGAAACCTCCTGGAGCTTTCTTGAAGGGGCCAACCATGTCCAGCCCCCATACCGCGAACGGCCAGGAAAGCGGAATTGTTTGGAGCTCCTGGGCCGGGACATGGGTTTGTCGGGCGAAAAACTGGCAGCCTTCGCAGGTTCTTACGACTTTTTCCGCGTCGGAGACCGCGGTAAGCCAGAAGAATCCTTGCCTGTAAGCTTTGCCGACCAGAGTGCGAGCTGCCGCGTGGCTTCCGCATATGCCCGAGTGGATATCTTGGAGTAATTGTTTCCCTTCTTCGGGTGTGATGCACCTCATTAGAATTCCAGAGGGGCTTCTCTTGTATAGATCGGAGTCGACCATGACGTATGCTTGGCAACGACGCCGGACGCGTTCTGCTTCATCCCGGTCATCCGGCAGCTCTTGCTGAGTTAAGAATTTGATGAGCGGCGTCCTCCAGTCGGTATCGATCATGGTGACTTCGTTCGTGGTTTGCTCGTTGGGAGTTGTCTTTGCCGTGACGGTTGGCTCGTAGAGATGTTCGACAAAGACATCTGTTGGAGCGGCTTCGCGCTTAGATCCGAACTGCGCTAGCTCGTCGGCAGTTCGTTGTTATGTCTCAGGACATGTGAGAGTTCGAGTCCGTCAAACTTGTCCTCAAGCTTGCGGACCTCTTGTCGGTAGGCCTCCATAGTGTCGTTTAAGCAAGACCAGTCTTTCATCACTTGATTGACGACCAGCTGGGAGTCGCCTTTCACAATAAGCCGTCGAATCCCGAGTGAGACCGCAAGGCGCAGTCCATGTAAAAGAGCTTCGTATTCGGCGACGTTGTGTGATGCGGAGAAGTGGAGGTGAAGGACATATCTTAGCCTTTCCCCAGTCGGGGAGATAAGCACAACTCCTGCTCCCAAGCCAGTGATCCTCTTGGATCCGTCGAAGTGCATGGTCCAGTGTTGGAGGTCTTCCCGAGGTACGTGTTCTTGCTTTCACCCACTCGCCAGAAGTCCGCTAAGGCTTGTGACTTAATGGACGTCCGGGCTTAAAAGTTAAGTCCAGCGGCATCGGTTCCGGGGCCCACTTGGCGATGCGCCCGTTGCCTCGCGGTTGTGGATGACGTCGCCGAGTGGAAAAGAGGTGATGACGGTGACCGAGTGACCCGAAAGTAGTGTGCCAATTTCCTCGCGGTTATTAGAACACCATAAAGCAATTTTTGTACACAGGGGTATCGGATTTTGGCTCCGCCAATAATTCGCCGACAAAGTAAATTGGTCTTTGAATCTTCGGCCCGTCCTTCTTCTTCTCGTTCAACCACAAGGACCGTGCCGACCACTTGGTGAGTGGCCGAGACGTACAGCAAGAGGGGTTCCTGGGGCGAGGCGAAGCCGGACGGGTGGCGTGGTAAGGAACTCTTTGAAATCTTCAAAGGCCTTGTCGCTTCGTGGTCCACTGGAAGTCGTCCGTCTTCTTCGGCGCGAAGAAGGGCATGCCTCGTTCGCCGAGTCGGGATATGAAACGGCTTAGCGCCGCCATGCAGCAGTGAGCTTTTGGACGTCTTTCGATTACTCGGGGCTTCATGTTTAAGATGGCGTTGATCTTTTCGGGTTTGCTTCAATGCCGCGATGTGATACCATGAAGCCGAGCGGTTTGCACCGATGGGACGCCGAAGGTGCACTTCTCCGGTTCAACTTCATTCGAAGGCCCGATGTTTGCAAAGGTTTCTTCTAAGTCGGCGATCGGTCTTCTTTCTGCTTGGTCTTGATGACAACATCGTCGACATAAGCTTCAACGTTTTTGCCGATCTGCGTCGGAAGCATCTTTGGATCATGCGTTGGTATGTAGCTCCGGCGTTCTTCAGCCGAAAGGCATGGTGATGTAGCAAGAGGCCCCGAACGGCGTGATGAAAGATGTCTTCAAGCGGTCGGATTCTTTCGGCGATCCGGTGGTAGCCCGAGTAACAATCCAAAAACTCGGGAGTTCGCCGTGTTGAGTCGACGACTTGATCGATGCGAGGCAGCCCGAACGGATCTTTGGGGCAGGCTTTGTTGAGGTCGGTGTAATCGACACACATGCGCCATTGCCCCGTCTTTTGCGGACCAGACTGGATTGGCTAACCGGTCGGGATGAAGGACTTCTTTAATGAAGCCCAGCCAAGAGCTTTGCGAGTTCTTCTTTGATCGCGTCTTTTCGATCCTGTGCGAACCTCGCGTAATCGTTGTTTTATTGGTTTGGCGTCATCTTTGACGTTCAAAGGGTGCTCGATCACCTCCCTAGGAATTCCGGGCATATCGATGGTTTCCAAGCAAAAACATCTTTATTATTTTGGAGAAAGGTGACGAGCGCGCTTTCCTATTTAGGATCTAGGTCGGCGCCGATTACGGCAGTTTTGGAGGGATCGGACGAATCAAGGGAGATCTTCTTGGTCTTGGCGTCGCGGATCCCGATTTGGCTATCTTCTTCGCGGGGACTTCGCCCTCCGAGGTGATGCAGCCAATCGGACTTCTTGTTGGCCACGTAATCTCTCTCGAGATTGGGCCATGTCGCAGCTCTCCTTGTCGCGGTGAAGGCTTGCTTCACATCGTCGCGAAGAGTGATGACGCCGTTGGGACCCGGCATCTTCATGCGAGGTAAGTGTAGTGAGGGATCGCCATGAACTTGGCAAGCGCAGCCTTCCGATGATGGCATGATATGCCGTTTCGAAGTCGGCCACCTCGAAGGTGACGTTCTCCGTTCGGAAATTCTCTCGGGCTCCGAAGGTGACTGGGAGAGAGATATGCCCGAGTGGTGTTGAAGATAGCCCGGATAACTCCGTGGAAGGGGCCGAGCTTGCTTTGAGTTCGGCCCTCGGGATCTGCATTTCATCCATAGTCTTGGCAAACAGGATGTTGAGGGCGCTGCCCCGTCGATGAGGACGCGCTTAAGCCGATGTTGCGGACTACGGGGTCCGGGACGAGTGGATAGCGTCCCGGTGGACCACTCGGTCGGGATGATCCGAGCGGTCAAAGGTGATGGCCACCTCCGACCATCGCAGATATTGAGGGACTTCGGGTTGAGCCGCGTTGACCTCCCGTCGGTTAGCTTTTGTTTCCTCTTGGATTCATAAGCTAACGGGCCCCGAAGATGTGGTTGAGCTCCCCACTGGATCTTGAAAAGGTTCGGCATTTTCAGCCGCGTTGTTCTTCTTGGCGCCGGATGGACCAGCCTCGTCGATCGGCTTCTTGTTGAGCCGCGCGCGCTGCTCAAAGCCGCTTGTAGATAAAGAGTCCTTCACCGCGTGCTTGTGATTCGGATGGTGGGTGCATTGGGCGTTCATGATGGCGTCGTAGGCGGCGACTCGGGGATGGCGTTGAGTATTGGAGGTTGCGGCCACTGGTCTTCGATCGGCGCTTGCGATCTTTCGGGCCCGGTTGCCGTTGTTGCCGCCATCCTTCTTAGGATTTCGGCTTCCTCCCGCTTGCTTGTCCTCTCTTCGTCAGCCGGTCTTGACGGGCGGCTTTGATGGCGTCGTTTGATTTGGCGTATGAATTCGCCGTCTCAAACATCTCGCTTCACCGTCTTCGGTGGCTTTCGTCCGAACTTGCCGATAAGCGGCTCATCACGGACTCCCTTCGGAAGGCGGCGATGATGATGTCATCGGTGATGTTCGGGATCTTGTTGCGCTTCTCGGAGAAGCGACGAATATAATCCTTCGAGGCTCGTCCGCTTCGGATGACATTGTAAAGGTCGAAGTGCGTGCCGGCCTCTCGAAGGTGCCTTGGAAGTTGGCGATGAAGTGGTCCTCGGCTCGCTCCACGAGCCGATTGAGCCTCTTGGCAGCCGGTGAGCCAATTTCGGCCGAGTTTGCGAGGGCCACGGGCGAGTAGTTGGCCATGGCTTTGTTGTCGCCACCGCAGCTCGGATGACAAGGGTATATACAGCTTAACCAAGATTCGGGTCGGTTTTGCCATCGTACCTTTCTATCCCGGTGGGCTTAAAGCCACTCGACCAATGCACTCGGCGGAGCTCCCGAGTGAAGGCCGGTACTCCATCGTCGCCGCTATCAGGTGATCCCCTCCGATCTTCCTGAGTGCGACGGTCGCGCTCTTGGTAGCGGCGGTCGAGGACTTCCCGCAGATCACTCGGCGGGGTCTTCTGTTGGCTGGTTGGGTAGCCTGTTGCGGCGGACTCGGTGGTGGACGGGTGGACGTCCATGTCGTTTGCGGCGGGAGTCAACCGTCTGCTCTTGGTGCCTCGGCGTGGACTCGGGAGGTGGGCCTCTTGGCCTAGTTGACGACCGAGCCGGCTCGGGCCTCCTGTAGTCTCCTGACCTTAGGGGTGGGAGTCGGCTCTTGTCTGGCGTTTCGGCCACGGATTCAGTCGGCCTTCGCGCCGAAGTGGTGGGAGGTCCGTTGGCCGTGGCGGCAACAATGGTCTTGATCTTATCAAGTATAGGAGTCACGTTGGCCGGAGCCGTCTCCATGACGGTATCCAAGAGCGTGAGTGCGGCGACAGCGTTCTGCTGTGGCGTCTAGAAGACATTGGTGTTGCGAACCCGTGTTTGGAGGATGGCCTCCGGGCGGATCGTCCGGCCGCACGCAGATCCCGCTTCCTTTGTCGGCCTCATCTTTGCGTTGTTTGTCTTCTTCGGCTGTCTTGCGTTCAAGCTCCGCTCCGCTCGCTCCTCTTCGGCAAGCCTTCGGCCATGGCTGAGTCGGACTCATCCGGCTCGGCCATGAGGACGTCAAGCACTTCGGCTCGCATCCATATGGCGTCGGAGTTGTCGGCTTCGTCGAAGGGATGCCGTAGAGATTGTCGGCCGGCGGAGCTGAGGTATCCGTTGAGCTCTGAAGATGAGCAGGAGCCAAAGGACGGGAGGATGACAGCGACCTCCCTTGATCCTGGGAAATCCGGATCCGGATCGCTCCAATCCGAGTCGGAGCTTGGGGGATTAGGCTCCTCCGAGTGGATCCTCGCCAACTCGGGAGAGCAGCGTTGATGTAGATCTTGGCGACGTTTGGTAACCCAAACGGCACCGAGAGGTCTTCACTGAGTAGATTGCTTCGTCGGGAGGCAAGAAGATTGGCGCAGATCTCGGCGGCATTCGGTAATCCGAATGGCGCCGAGTAAAGTCCGTCGTCGGAGAAGGTGGATCGCATCTTGGTCTTCAAGATGTTGTCGAAGATCTCGGCGCTGTTGGAGAGCCCGAACGGCGCCGAGTAGGTTTTTCCCTTCGACTGGTTCGAATCCGAGTCGAGGGAAGAGTCGCCGGCGAAGTTGGCGGCGAAGTCGCCGAATCTTGAAGGAGATCCCATCACGCTTGTCGGCGAGGTTGTTGAAGAAGTCTTGACGCGCGGCCCCCTACCTGGCACGCCAACTGTCGAAACTTGGTTTCGGCAATATATTTTCTGGGGTCGCAGTCAAGATCGCCAAGCACGATGGGTTAGAAGAAGAAGAAGATTTAGACAGGTTCAGGCCCTCTCGTGAGGTAATACCCTACTCCTGTTTCGGTGGATTCGATCCGCCGAGTGTCTTTATTGATCTCGTGATCTAAAGCTAAGAGCTAAAAGCTGAACTCCTATCGGAATATCCCTCAAGGGACGCCCCTTACCCCCCTTATATAGTCTTGGGAGGAAGGGTTTACAAGTCGGAAACTCTATCTTATTCTAAGTTGGTTTCCTCAATCTTACCAAACCGTGACTATAGGCCGATTGCCTTATCTCTATCGGCAACCGTAACACCTAAGTCAAGTTCGGCTTACAGATATAGCAAGCGCAATCTATCCCTACTTTCAGTCGGATAAGCTTGCCAAGTAGATACCCGATTGCCACAATCTCCATAGAAAGTGTACCTCTTAGTACCCAAGTATCAACATAACCCTCACATATTAATTAGCATTCATACACAGTGCCACTTCTAGCAAAAACCTCTAAGCATTGGTAATTTGTTTAAACCGAGAATGCATCATTGAATTGTACTTCTCAAAGAGTGATTAAAAGGAAAGTTGGTCTTCACAAGGGACAACAAAGTAGTAGGGCAACCAAACATCTATAAATATATGTACTAAACCTACCTGATTATTTAGCCCTATTTGCCAAAAATGATTGACAACCATTTCTTATCTCTCAAACCGAGACAAAATAAATAAATAAACAAAGCAACTGCATTTCATTTTCTAATGCAAAGTTCATAAAAATTTAGGTTTATTTAATTGAACTCATAAACGTCACACCAATATATGTACTTTTGGCGGTGCAAATACGACCAAATTCAAGATGTCATTGCTTCAATAATTTCATTGATATCAATATTATCATCTTTACGTTTTAGTTGCATCAGTTTCCATTTGCACTTGGAAAAAAGAGTTCCTGACAAAAAGAGGCAAATTCCCTTGCAGCTGCTTAATTCTTCAGAATCAACGGCGGTAATTAAAACTAATGGGCATTCAGGCCTTGGTTTTTTCCATGTCTATGAGAAAAATTACCCTGATTTAGTTGCTATACTATGTATGTAACGACAAACACTAGAAGAACTCTTGTAGCTAGGTCATTATGCTGCTAGCATTAGCCTTTCTTATCACTTGCCATATCGCTTCAAACCTCTTTCAAATTCCTCTGCTGGCTACAATGTAGTTTCAGTATGTTCCTGGTTTTGATACCTAGCCTAAACATTGAACTTCTTGGCAACTTTTCTTTTCCCAAGTGTAAATTGCACTTATCATTAACCGCCGAAGCTTTCCTTTTCATGTAATAGATTATCAGTTTTGTTGAAATTATATTTCAAGTATATTGACTTAAAATCATGTTTGCATCTATCTAAAGGAAGAAATGTCATAGTAATGTGTTAACATCCTGGACAACTCATGTTTGCATCTATCTTGCGTTCTAAATACGGAGAGTATCTCTCATCCACAAGAGTACAAGACAGTGGGACTAGCTGGGTGAGATCACTGCAGGTTCACAACACAAAACTAATTACACATTGCAATATACAAAACTAAACAAATCATGTGCATATCTCAGCATATCAGGATTTGTTCCCTCACCACAGTATATAGAACCAACAAGGAAAAAAAGGCAGAAACAAAACCCTAAAGAAAAATGTGCTAAAGGAACTTACATCGGTCCGGGTTGACTATGCCGAAGTGCTTCGCAGCGGGCTATGGGGGCGGCCGGCGGTGGAGGGATGATGCCGACTGGAGGGTGACAGAGGCGGGCCGGAGATCACCGGGCGGCGAAGGCAGCCCGGAGGAGGCCGAGGACACTGGACGATGACGGTGGGCGGAGGACGACGGTGGGCGGACAGTGGATGTCGCTGGAGGACGGCGGCGCTGGACAGGTCGGAGGCGGTCGACGGCGGTCGGAGGGTGGGGTGGCACTGCGGGAGACGGAGGGACGGGCGGGCGGCGGGCAGCTGTGCTGTGTTTGACGGAGGACGGGCGGGCGACGCCGGACGGGTGGGCGGGCGGCGGATCGGGCGACGGCGGCCCGGGCAGTCGGAGGCGGGCGATGGCGGTCGGAGGGTGGGCGGGTGGCGGACGACGAAGGGCGGGTGGGCGGCGGCTGGGCGGGTGGCTGCGGCGGCGGATCGGGCGACGGCGGCGCCGGGAGTCGGAGCGGGCGATGGCGGTCGGAGGGTGGGCGGGTGGCGGGCGACGAAGGGAGGGTGGGCGGCGCTGGACGTGTGGCTGGCAGCGGATCTGGACAACACCAAGGAGGCGGCGGATCTGGAAATATATATACTAACTTGATAGGTGCCGGGTCCAAATAAAAACCGGTCCCTATTAGGAGAAATAGGTGCCGGTTTTTCAAATAACCGGCACCTATTAGTAGAAATAGGTGTCGGTTTTTATTTATAACCGGCACCTATTAGGACAAATAGGTGTCGGTTTTTAGTTGGATCCGGCACCTATTCTCCAAAACCCTAATTCATCAGTTCCATTTATCTTCTCCTCTAACATTACATATGCATGCAACTTAGGCTGCCAATGGGCCTGATATGTATGCATCAATTGATATATAATCATCCAGCAAATTAAATCCAACCATTGATTGTTACAACGGGACTGCATGCGAATATATTCATTCAGTTCCAAAATTACAGATTCATGTTTGTTACAATCAAATTCCAACTTATAAGTCGATCACTATTACTCCTTCTTCATGATCACTGCGAACATATGGGGCTTTCTCCTCTTCTTCGTCTTCTTCTTCGTCTTCTTGACTTTCTTCACCTTCGTCTACATCCTTGCGAAAGGTGGTAACTCGTCAATTTGATCGTAGCCTTCCTCATCGGTGATATTCTCAACTCCAACAATGTTTCGCTTTCCATTGAGAACTACGTGGCGATCAGTCACCGATGAAGGGTCCTTGACATAGAATACTTGTGTTATAGAGTTTGCGAGCACAAAAGGTTCATCTTGATAACCCACATTGTTTAGGTCCACGATGAACATCCCGTACTTGTCAATTTTCAAACCACTTGGAATTTTGACCCATTGACACTAGAAAAGTGGTACCTTCAGCGGTCCATACTCAAGCTCCCAGATTGCCTCTATATAGCCATAGTATGTTTGTTTTACACCATTACCGTCGAAGGCATCTATACGGACACCACTATTCTGATATTTGCTCTTGGCATCCTGCGTTCTCGTGTAAAATGTATACCCATTAATATCATACCCTTGGAATGAATGAATAGTGCTCGCAGGCTCTCGAGACAAAATGTACAACTGGTCACTATCAGGATTCGCAGCCATGATATGCTTCTGTAACCAATCACCAAAATGTAGTCTATGCTGCTTAGCGATCCATGCTTCTGATTTGCCTGGGTTCTATGTTCGAAGTGAGTTGTAATGCACATCAACAAATGGAGCCACCAAGGCCGACTGCTCGAGCACTGCGAAATGTGCTTGTCGTAGTGTTTCAAGGCTAGGAGCGAATATTGCTTTATGCCCTAAAGTCCCTTTCCCAAGTAGCCTACCCTCGTGTCGGGACATCGGCACACCAATGGGACGTAGATCCATATAGTCGATGCAAAACTCAACCACCTCCTCTGTTGCATAACCCTCTACGATACTCCCTTCCGGTCGAGCTCTGTTACGCACATACTTTTTTATGATCCCCATGAATCTCTCAAAAGCTCACATGTTATGAAGATAAACTGGGCCGAGAATCTTTATCTCTTTCACGATATGTATCACTAGGTGAACCATGATATCAAAAAATGATGGTGGAAAACACATCTCGAGTTGGCAAATGGTCACGATTACATCTGCCTGGAGCTTGTCTAGTGTGGTTGGATCGATCACCTTCTGATATATAGCATTGAAGAACGAGCACAACTTTATGATTGGGTTTCGCACCCTGTCTGGCAAGATGCCTCTAATCGCAACAGGGAGTAGTTGTGTCATCAGCACGTGACAATCATGTGACTTCATGCCCACTATTTTCTTCTCTCTAATGTTGACAAGTCTTTTAACATTAGCAGAGTAACCAGACGGGACTCGGACACTCTGCAGGCACTCCAATAGGCTGATTTTCTCGACGGCACTGAGGGTGTAGCACATGAGAGGGAGGTATTGTCGGTCATTGGGACGTTCTTGAGGATGTAGCTCGGACCTGATGTTCATGTCTACGAGGTCTCTCCGAGATTTCAACGTATCCTTTGTCTTGCCAGGTATGTTCAGCAGTACTCCCATCAAACTCTCGCATACATTTTTCTCAACGTGCATCACGTCGATTGCATGATGGAAATCCAAATCTTTCCAATACGATAGTTCCCAGAAGATAGATTTCTTCTTCCAAAGAGGCTTCTCACCACCCTTGCCCGCCACGCGTGTATTGCCATGCCCCTTACCAAATACATGTTCAATATCTTTTACCTCTTCAAAAATATCTCTGCCGGTACGATGTATCGGAGTTGTCCCCTTCTCCACTGTGCCATTGAAATCTCTTCTATTGCTACGGTACTGGTGACCGGCAGGAAGAAACCTCCGGTGGCACATGTACACAGTCTTTCCAGAGTACCTCAGCCACCTGCTTGCTATGTCCCGCATGCACTGCACACATGCACAACCACCTTTCACTGTTTGTCCAGATGTGTTGCCAGCCGCAGGGTAATCTTGAATGGTAACTAACAATATTACCCTTAAGGTGAAGTACTCTCTTTTGTAAGCATCCAACATCTGCACCCCCCGAACCCATAGTAACTGAAGATCATCTACTACTAGCCTGAAGTAGACATCGATATCGTTGCCAGGTTGCTTGGGCCCTTGGATTAGCAGTGGCATCATGATATACTTGCGCTTCATGCACAACCATGACGGAAGGTTGTACATAACAAGTGCCACTGGCCATGTGCTGTGTCGACTGCTCATGTCACCGAATGGATTCATCCCGTCTGTGGTCAGCCCAAACCTAACATTCCTTATCTCACGTGCAAAATTTTTGTACTTTCTATCTATCTTTCTCCATTGAGACCCGTCGGCAGGGTGCCTTATCATCCCATCCTTCTTACGTTCTTTGGCGTGCCACCGCATCATCTTTGCATGCTTTTTGTTTGCATACAGGCGCTCAATCCGAGGGATTATAGGAAAATACCATACAACTTTAATGGGAACTTTCCTCTTCTTTACGACGGGGCCACCGTTGTCATCATCGGCATCATCGTCGTTACCTCCACCCTTATACCGCGGTGCTCCGCAAACTGGACGTGCATCCAGGTCTTCATAGTCACCCCGGTATAGGATACTATCATTTCGACATGCGTGAATTTTTTGCACCTCCAGCCCGAGTGGACAAACAACCTTCTTTGCTTGGTATGTCGTTTCTGGCTGTACGTGACCCGTTGGAAGGAGGTCTCCGATCAGCTGTAGAAGCTCTGTGAAGCTCTTGTCGCTCCAGCCGTTGGTTGATTTCATCTGCAACAACGAGAGGACGACGTGTAATTTGGTGTGCTCCTCATTGCAACCTGGATAAAGCGGTGTTTTTGAGTCCTCCACCATGGCTTTAAACTTCTCGTATTGTCTGTCACTCCTGTAGGTTGTCTCTCCATCCCGCAACATCTGATCCAACCCATCCGATTCATCATCGTCGTATTCACCTTCGTCAGCAGGTAACTCCACATTGTCTTCATGCATTGCATCGCCATGATTGTCCACACTGTCGTTCTCATCTTCACCGTGATTGTCCTGACATGTGTGATTACGCATAAAACCTCTTGTTAGCAGATGCTCGTGAACTTGTTTTGCGAGAAATTGTCTCTCCTTCCTGCAATCAGAACATGGACAATGCAAATATTCTGTCATGCTCAACGACCGGGAAATCGTGGCCCCGATCACGAACTTGGTTACTTCCCTGCCATACTCCAAGGTACCCCGCTTCGCATCGTTCATCCTTCCTTCATCCATCGGTCCTACGGGAAATTTTAAAAAATGTGACGTCTTCATATAAATGACATTATTTTATTTTGGTTACATAACTCTACGGTGATAGTCTCTTCAAATTTGACAATCCGAAATACTTTGAATTAAAGAAAGAGACACAAATGACATAAATGGTGTCATGCATCTACTAGCATATACACACAAATGACAAAAGAATATCATAAAGAATCACGTACACAAATAGTAAACAACTAAAATATACTAACCTTTAATTTTTTTGAAAATTTTTGGCAAAACCTACCCCCTTCGTTTCGTTCTACACATGAAGACCGAATAGAAATGAGCTAAGTGGCTGAAAGGTGGCATTTATAGGTGGTCGGAATATAGGTGTCGGTTTTTAACAACAACCGGCACCTATATTACGAAGCTTACAGCGTAAGGAACATTATAGGTGTCGGGTAAAGAGTAAAACCGGAACCTATAGTATAGGTGTCAATTTTTACTATTGACCCGACACCTATTTAGGAAGAATACGTGCCGGTTCTAATTAATAACCGCCACCTATACTATAGGTGTCGGTTTAACTGTTAACCCAACACCTATTTGGGACTATAGGTGGCGGTTCTTAACAAGAACCGGCACCTATTCTTTAGCCGCTACCTATATGCATTATAGGTGCCGATTTGTTTTAACCGGCACCTTTTTGGGCGACACCAATGAGCCTTTTTGTAGTAGTGATTCTTGATGTTGCAACAGAGAGTTTGGTCTATCGATCTGTGGATCAACACATCTCCTGATTAGGCTGAAGGAATATTCACTGCTCCAGAAATAGGAATTGGTGTCGGTTAGAAAATCTTCTTCAATATTGAATTTTTCGATCGACCCTCTCACAGGTGATACTGATCAGGAGGACTCAAGTTTTCAGGTTCTAGAAATAAAAAAAAGCTGGCTTGATACATCGACTCGATTCGAGCCGATGCATTGAGCAGCTCCCCATCATCCCCCAGAATCTCCCACATCCATGAATCACATTCATGATTCATCAACATCCACGTACAAACATCGATCCATTATTAACGGTCGTTAAGTATCAATTTTGACCGTTAATTATCTCAACAAATAAAGAGAGAACTAACATTTCTTACATGTATATTAGTTACAAATAATATGGTTCCACCTGTCTTCGAGAATTACTATGGATGCAGGGATTATACAATGAAGTTAAGAAGAAATGAGTCGGCATGCAAAGACACACACCTTTGACAAATCACGTGCGACCACAAGAATTAAAGGGCCCACATGTCAGCTCAAGCCGACTCAAAGTTGGTCCAATCCACCATGCATCGACCAAGGGGCCCATATGATAGCCTCTAGAGAAAGTCGATGGAGAGAGGTGGGGGCCTAGGGGTCAGCCGAACCCCTGGTTCCGCAGAACCACCTTGGCCACCTCCCATCTCCACCTTTCATGTGGCAACATCTCAACCTTCCCTAATGACGGTTATGGCTACACCGACTTCTACAACTGCAATACAACCATCATTACAAGGACATAAATAGAGAAAACCTTCTCACTTCACAACATACACTCAAGGAACAATTCTCTCTATCTTATATTGTATTCTTTATAGTATTAGTGAAGTTAGGTTTAGAGTAGCCTTCGGTTCTATAGTTTTCTCAGAGATACCAGTATGTCTCTAGTACTTTACTCTTATTGTAAGACTACAAGTGCAATAACAAAATTACTTTCTTTATTTAATTGTGTTAATAGTTCATATACTACTTTAAGTTTATACTTTAATTATATGCATCACTTAATTATACTAGTCAATCTATTCTACGACATCGGTCCAATGATCTTAACGGGTTGTGTTAGTTCTAATTTGTCCATCCGAAGGGTGGGAGTCCTGAGGAAATTAGTGTCATTATTTATTACCATAAGCATGGTGCTTGGGTGAATTCAATACCATTGGATGCGAGTATACCCCACGAAAAAATGAGGTAGGAGGCAGGTGGTGACACCTCTATCAATCCTTTGTATTTCTCCACGTCTACATATAACATAAGAGTTTGCAAAATACCATAACCACACCGGCAAACCAGCAGGGAGTACTCTCTCGGTAGTGCCTGGGTGTCGAAAACTAAGTCCTAGCCTTGTAAGCATGTATTTGTTAAGTGTAAACTAAACATTATAAATATAGAAGTATATATGAACTATAGCTCTCTTTTGTCCTTCTCCAACTATCTCTTGTATTATTAGAGATAAATCTCCTGTGTGTGACGCTACCCATATATCATTATTATCATTTACGCCTGTTTAGACTACGGAATATTAATTATAGCATGATAACGAATATATGAACTCATTGTTTACACCATTGCCTTCCCTGCTGAAATACAAATATGATTCCTTGGAATACTTCTGCGTAAAATGCTACAGCGGTATCCATGCGATTGTGGGTTTATCTATGACCGTAACAAATACCAACAAGCATTTCTAGCGTCATTGCTGGGGAAGGCACTGGTTAAAGAACAGGTTGCATATATTCACGATCATAACTATGGTTTATAACCATTGTCCAAACAGCTTAAGCTTGATTTGTTTTCTCCTCATGTGAAAACAGGTAGTGTGCGATTGGTTCAACCTACCGACTAGCTTCATCGATAACCCCAAAAAGCTTGCGAGAAGAGTCCAACTTCGTGTCATTCTGCCGTTCCAGGGATTGTACCCCTGATTACGGCGACCCCTCATTGTCCTCGTCATCTTCATCTCGAGGTAGATTACGTGCGCCGCGAGGCCATCGAGCACCCCTTCTGCCAAGAGGTGGATGTCGGGCTTTCAAACCTTCTCTCCAGAAGTAAGATGGCTTAACAAATTCCATACAACAGCTGTAGAAAAATATGACGGTGCTGGCCTAGAGGAATTTTTGCATGTCTACTCTAGAGTCCTCAAAGCGGCTGATTACTTGCCAACTGCTTTGAAAGGCTCTGCTTGTTCATGGCTAGTACACCTTCCCCTCCTCGATTTCTTCCTAGGCAGATCTCTAGAAACAATTCGTCGCCAGGCATCTACAAAAGACATGTGGTCGAGGATGACCTCCACGTCCTCTAACAAAAACCCAATGAACCTCTCAAAGACTTTATCTGACAATTCAACTAGTACCAAAACACAATCCCTGATATCACCGATGTTTCCAAATACGAGCATTTAAGTCAGGCATCTGAGATCGTTACACCATACAAGAGCTAGCAACAATACGGATCACTTCCGCCATGAAGTTATTTGAGATCATTGATAGGTGCACACAGGCAGACGAAGCAGTCCTGAGGAATGGTGGGAAGGGAAAGGCAGTGGAGGAGAAGCAACCAGCAAAAAAGGACACCCCAAAATCAAATCAGAAACCTGGCCAAAGTCACAAAAAAGAAAGTTAGTGGAAGGCACAGACGAAGCTCCTTGTCGCCGAACAAGGAACCACCGGTCCCCAGTGACCTACCCCTCAAGACAACAAACCAGTTTGACAGTGGTGCCCGGTACATAAAACAAGTGCACAAATATTCGAGGAGTGCCTTGTTTTCTGTTAACAATCAAATTTGGTAAATCATGCATCGGATTTGGAGTTAAGGTCGAAGCCGATTTGGAGGAAATCGGGATTTTCAGAAATAGAGTGCGCACCAAGTGCAGACCGAATCAGCTAGAGAGTTTGTCGGCTGATAACCGAATTGGCTAAGGTGTTTGTCGGCCGATGCCGAATCGGATAGGATAAGCCGATGTAGCTGATTCCGGTAGAGTAATATTGGAATCATCATCGGATTCGTTTGAAGTGCTTCATGAGGATTGCCATACGTGGATAGAGTCCAAAAAAGATAATTGTATCTATTAATTAGGTTATTTTAAATAGTTTCCTTATAGATTATGTTGGTCAGAGTCCACCTAAGGGACTTATCTGTAATTTGAATTGTAATAGAGATAGGAATCATGTCCGACAAGGACATATCTTGTATCTAGGTATAAATACGACCCAAGACCCTGTAATCAAAAACAACAATCAGTTCAATACAACTTCGGCGCATCGCCACCCTTTTTTCCTTTCAATTACTTCGACGAGTTCTTGCTTTGAGTTGGGTTGCATCGGGTTCGATCTTCGACGAGAGGTAAAGCTTGTTATGGCGGCTTACGCTCTCGGGATTAGTGCTTCCATCTTTATGACACTCTAATCATGTTTACGTGAATCGTTGAGTTATTATATATGCTATATAATCTAGTTCAATATTGTTGTTTAACCCTAATCGGCTAGCATTTGTTACTAGACAACAGCCGATAGGATTAGATATCAATGTCGACTTTGATTATATAGTATATCCACCATCTCGAAAGGTTTTCATTGACTTGTTTAGACATTATGCTTCTTCTAATGCTTAGTGCTGCATCAGTTGAGTCTGACCTACTAAGTAATATTTAGAATCATAATATTTATCCTGTCTTATGATTACTATTAGAGATAGTATCGGGGTTTCAGCCCATCTTACCTGTTTTAGCTGTCTTATTTCTTATATGTTTACTTGATGCTAAATCTGCCCTTTATATTAAGATCTCATTATGATGAAATATATTAAGCTTGTTATCGATCTGTTAGGTTATCTTAACACTTGATCGGTTCATGTTTAATGTATTTAATTTATATTGATATCTTAGTATAAAGTGGTATCGGAGTACTAACCGATACATGTTAGATCTATGACGTCGGCTATGCTATAAATATGTATAATCTTTGTCTTAAGGTACTTTTAGACATAAGTGATTTATACTGTCTCGGTACGCTACCGATCTATCCCAATCACTTGGTTTAAACATATTTTCAGATTTAGATTATACTATAGCCGATCAATTAGATTTAATTTTCCTTGGCTGATTCAGCGCATACCACATCGACTCAATATCAAACGATACATCATCGGTCATTAGCCGATCGGCTATCGTTTACAGGCTAACTCTATTTTTTTCTTTGTTTCTTGTTGGTTGCAGGATCAAACCAACTGGCACGCCTACGAACCTCAGAAGCAATATTTCGACCTATACTAGAATAAAGCAAATCTCCTAGGCCAGTGCGTGACATTTTTCCCGTCAACATTTTCCAATGAGCTATGGCTAGGAAAATGGCCCTCGACAATGGAAAACGAGTTTGCATGGTAGGGAAGGGAAATGACAACCTTCCATCCGACGACGAGCCAGAATTTCCCGACTTCGATCAAAACATGGCATATATCTTCGGCGAATCTACCTCCTACTCCTCCAAGCAGGAATACAAGGAGGTGAAACGAGAAGTATGCTCCACATCCTGAGCTCAGCGTCTAAGATGAAGTGGTCAGACCAGAAGATTGAGTTCTCTGATGTCGACCACTATTCTCTGATGACGACCCCCAGACGTTATCCAATAGTAGTCGAGCCTACTATACTGAACATCAAAGTTGCCCGAGTTCTCCTTGACAGCAACAGTTCAATCAACCTCCTCTTCACTAGCACGCTTGACGCCATGGGAATCCCTCAAAGCGAGCTCACCCCTTCAGAGCAGCCCTTCCATGGCATTAGTTACCCATAGTAATCGTTCAGGCCATTGGGGAAAATCACATTGGTTGTGACCTTTGGCAAAGCTGACAACTTCTGGACCGAGCAGATCACCTTTGACATGGCTGAGTTTGATACAACTTACAATGCCATCCTCAGAAGAACAATACTCGTCAAGCTCATGGCAGCTTTACACTACACATATTAGATAATCAAGATTCTAGGACCGAAAGGGATAATCACAATTTCAAGGAACACAAAGATGGTCATGCGGTGCAACAAGAGGAGCCCCATCACTCCCACCACTCCCATCGCAACCGAGCCTCCCCAGAAAATGAGCAAAGCCAACCCAGCGCCAAAAGTAGAATGAGCAATCAAGCTAATCTCGTTGTCAAGTAGCACCCCTGACAAGACAGTCAAGATCGGGGCCTCGCTCAACAACAAATAGGAACTCAAGCTCATCACCTTCCTCCGTGATAATGCATACGTGATCACTTGGCAACTGTACGACATGCCTGGAGTCCCCAGTGAGGTGATTGAGCACAAGTTGATGGTTCGACATGACACAAAACCTGTCAAACAGAAGCTGCATTGCTTCGCACTAGACCACAAAGCGGTTGTCCGAGAAGAAATTACCAAGCTTCTCAAGACCGGCTTCATCAGAGAAGTCCTCCATCCAGAGTGGCTCGCGAATCTAGTCATGGTGCGCAAGGCCAATGGGAAGTGCAGAATGTGTGTCGACTTCACCGACCTCAACAAAGCATGCCCCAAGGACCACTTTTCCCTTCAACGCATCGACCAGCTGGTCGACTCTACTACAGGCTATGAGTTGTTATGTTTTCTAGATGATTACTCTGGGTACCATTAGATCAACATGGCCAAGGAAGACGAGGAAAACACAACGTTCATTACTCTCTTCAGATTGATCAATGCAGAATCTACCTACCAACGAGAAATCTAGGAGGCTTTCCAACCTCAGCTCGATAACAATGTCGAAGCCTACGTTGACAATGTTGTCCAAAACCAAGACTTGAGAATGCCTAATCAATTACTTGAGGGAAATGTTCAACGATCTTTGGAAACATGGGCTCAAGCTGAACCTGGAGAAGTGTACGTTCGGAGTACCATCGGGCAAATTGCTCGGCTTTCTAGTCTTCGGACGGGGCATCGAAGCAAATCCCAAGAAAATTAAGGCTATTGAGAACATGAAATCACCGACAAGGCTCAAGGAGGTACAAAAGCTCACCAGCTGTATGGCAGTGCTTAGTCGATTCGTGGCTAGGATGGGAGAACGAGGCTTACCTTTTTTCAACCTCTTGAAAAAACATGACAAGTTCGAGTGGACACCAGAGGCCGAAGAGGTGTTTCTCGCCCTCAAGCAATACCTCGCCAACCCACCTATCCTCATCGCCCACAACCACGGGAGAAGTTATTCCTCTACATCGCAGCAATTGCTTCCTTTGTCAGCACCATCACCGTTGTCAAGCGCGAGAAGATCCAACACCCAGTCTACTACGCCAGTGAAATTCTTCAGGATGCCAAGGCTAGATATCCACAAGTCCAGAAGCTGCTCTATGTTGTCGTCATGACATCTCAAAAGTCGCACCACTACTTCTAGGCCCACAAGGTCACTGTTGTCTCGTCACATCCCCTTGGAGAGATTGTCCATAGCAAAAAGGTCGCAGGATGCATTGCCAAATGGATCGTCAAGCTCAGCCAATTCGATGTCCACTTTGTCCCACGAACAACTGTCTAGTCTTAAGTACTCGTCGATTTTGTTACCAACAGGACCGTCCCAAAGGACGGCTATCGATTCTTATGATCGGGAATATAATTTATAGGGTGCACTGGATCAAGGAGAGATGGTGACACATATGTTTTATACTGGTTCAGCCTCTCGGCAGAGATAATACCCTACTCTAGTTGTATGTAGATTGGATATGTGTAGGTGCTGCAGCACGTAGCATTGATGAGAATAATGTTGTTCACCCTTTAAGGTTTGTCCCAATGCTCCTTATATCGATACTAGGGCGGCCGGTTAGGTATGGTAAGATAGCCCTTATAATCCAGGTACCTACCATCTATTTACATGCAATAAGATTGATTGTCTTATCCTCAATCTCTTCCTTCAAATGCAAGTATGCCGGATGGGCCAGGGCACTTGGCCCAGCCTGCGCCACATGGCCCAAAAGCCATGCCATGGGTGCCCAGGTATTATATACCCCACAATGGCAATGTTGGTCATACGGACAACGAGCGATAGACAATGGCATTTGATGGAGTGTTCAATAGCCAGGGAGCAGGCAGCAGATTCATCTTAACATCACCAACCGGAGATTAGTTTCGACATGCTATACGACTCAATTTGTGGGCTACAAACAACACTACCAAGTACGAAGGGCTTCTTTCTGAATTAAGAGCAGTTGCGGCACTTGGGGGGTAAAGTGATTAATAGTGAAAGGGGACTCAGAATTAGTCGCTAACCAAACATACAAGGATTTAAGTGCTCTAATCTAGAGTTATCCAAGTACCTTGCAGAAGTCAGAAAATGGGAGCAATAATTCAACATCTTCAAAGTGTGCCATGTCTACTGCAAGGACAACACAGACACCGACAACCTCACCTGACAAGCCTCCGAACAACAACTGGTTGAGCCAGGTACATTCCAAGAAGTGCTAACAACACCGTCCATCAAGAGTTCACCAGATGACTATGCTGATGGCACCATGGACGTTGGCTCGAGGCTACAGAAAAGGTCGACAACATCATGGCGGACATCGAGACAATCCAAGATTGGCGTACATCACTCGTCGAATTCCTCAATGCCAACAAGTTGTCGGATACGACATAGAGGCAGAGAAACTCTCATGTCAAGCAAAGGCTTGTTGTACGATTGGGAACAATCTTTTCAAAAAAGCCGCAAATGGATTTATGCTCAAATGTGTCTCCTCCGACGATGGCAGGGAACTACTTCGACATACACGAAGGAATCTACGAATCACACACTGACGAGCGAACCCTGGTAGGTAAAACTTTTTGACAAGGCTTCTACTAGCCAATAGCCCTCTAAGATGCTTGCTACATGGTACGACTGTGTGAAGCATGCCAGTTCCATACCAAACACACCAAGCTACCAGCCCAAGAACTTCAATCTATCCATTTGTCCTGGCTGTTCTCATGTTGGGTGCTTGACATCCTTGGACCTTTTTCACGAGGACAAGGCAGCTACAAATTCTTGTTCGTGGCTATCGACAAGTTCACTAAGTGGATTGAAGCGAAGCCAACAAGAGAGATCAAAACATGTGTTTACGATAGGCTCATGGCCCACGACTTACGACGGGTTGAAGAACTCCCCTCTGTTCTACGGGTCCTCTGTACCACTCTGACTATACCCACCAAAGAGACTCCCTTCTTTTTTGTGTACGGATCCAAAGCCATGCTCCCAAGACAGCTATGCTATCAGTCTACACGTGTCTAAGAGTACCCAAATGAGGACCAGGACAAATGACAAGCAGATGACGTCAACCTCCTAGAAGTGTCATGTTCGGAAATTCACGAAGCAAAATTCCAAGCAAATTATGCATTAAACCACTGCCCAGGATTGGCCAGGGTACACAAACAACAAATTTGACATATAGATCCATGTCTTACAAAACATGTAAAAGTCTAACAAATGCAAAGGAAAGGTAAAGCTAGCTAAACTTAGGATAATTGATGCTAGCAGAATGGCAACTCCAGTCCACAGACATCCTTGACGGTAAAGATGAAGCTTACTCATCGAGTTACCTCCATCCGAGTAGTAGTCCAACTCTAAGGTGGGGCAAGTAGAGAAAGGCTGAGTATGCCACTGTACTCAACAAGTCATACCAAGAGGAGGTATGATGCAAGGATTTCCAAGGAGGGCTATGAGTTCTTTTGCGATAAGGCAATTATAAATTGTAGTTGAAAGCAGTAAAACTATTGAAATAAATTAAGAAATATTTATCATCGCTGCCCTACGATACACCATGTTGCAACAGGCCCAACCATCCACCTAAATTGTTATGAAATGATCGACAGATAACGATGAAGAACAAGAGATTAATCACAGGGGACACGAGATCTAACATGGAAAACCCTCCTAAGGTAGGAGGGAAAAAACCACGGGCGCCAGCTAGCAAATCTTCACTATATCGGATGAGGTTACAAACGTCGGGGATTTACAATGATCTCGATCTCATATCTCAAACGGCGGCTTACAAGAAGTATATATAGCGGTGAAACCCTAAAGTCCAACATTATGGGCCACTTCGGCCTCCGCTTCGCTCTATCCGAAGTCGGTCTTTATTATGAATTTTGATCACAACTCAACAAACTGCACCTTGAGACAAATTCCTTCTTGTAGCATAAATCAAACTTCACACTGAACACAACAAAGAAAACACTTTCGGTACCAAATAACCTCTTGGGCTAAACCAATTAAGCTTGAGCAAAGCTCAAACTTAGCAACAGAAACTGACTTTGTCATTATATCAGCAGGATTATCATGAGTGCTTATTTTGCATACCTTTAGCTTACCTTGTGCGAGCATATCGCGAACATAATGGTATTTGATATCAATGTGCTTTGTCCTCTCATGGAACATCTGATCTTTAGTGAGGTATATAGCACTTTGACTGTCACAAAATAGGTTAATGCAAGAATCATCTCCACAAAGCTCAGCAAACAATCCTTTCAGCCAAACTGATTCCTTACATGCTTCAGCAATTGCCATGTATTCTGCCTCAGTGGTAGACAGGGCAAGCAATGTTGCCTTTCAACTCACAACACAACTACCAATAGTAAACACGTAACATATGAGTGACCTTCGCTTATCCAAATCAGTAGCATAATCTGAATCCACATAGCCAATGAGCCCCTTATCAGTCCTGCCAAATTTCAAACAAGCATCTGTTGTGCCTCGAAGATACCTGAAAATCCACTGAATAGTCTTCCAGTGTTCTTTACCAGGGTTAGCCATGTATCTACTAACCAAACTCATAGCATGAGATAAATCCGGACGAGAACAAACCATGGCATGTATCAAAAAACCAACAATAGGAGTACTAACAGGCTTTGCATCATGCATGTTGAAACGCTGAAGAACCTTCTTAATGTAATTTTGTTGACTAAGAAATAACAAACCAGAATTTCAGTCTCGAGTAATTTCCATACCTAGAATTTTCTTAACAGCACCAAGATCCTTCATCTCAAACTCACTACTCAAATGTTTCTTCAATGTAGTGATTTCTTCCTTGCTCTTGGCAGCAATCAGCATATCATCAACATATAACAATAAGTATATAGGTGATCCATCAACAAATTTAATTTATACACAGCTATCATGTTCAGACCTTTTAAAGCCATGTGACAACATGAATGAATCAAACCTTTTATACCATTGACGAAGAGACTGTTTCAAACCATATAAGGACCTTTTCAATTTGCAAACATAATCCTCTTTACCAGGTACTATGAACCCTTCTGGCTGGTCCATGTATGTCTCCTAATCGAGCTCTCCATGTAAAAATACAGTCTTCACATCTAACTGCTCAAGCTCAAGATCAAGCATAGCAACAATACCAAAAAAATGTACGAATTGAACTATGCTTTACAACTGGAGAGAACACATCATTATAATCAACACCAAGAATTTGACTGAAACCTTTTGCTACTAACCTTGCCTTAAACCTCGGAGGCTCACTAGGAGAAAAACCCTTCTTTATCATGAAAATCCATTTGCAACGAACAATCTTCTTCTGTTTACTGCAAGTGCACAACCTCTCATGTGTCATTCTTCTCGAGAGACTGCATCTCCTCCTACATGGCTGAGATCCACTTCTTGTGATCACCAGAAACAACAGCTTCAGTGTATGAAGCCAGCTTATGAGTGTTCTCCTCCTGTTCAGCACAACTCAAAGCATAGTGAACCATATTATATTCCTTAATTAAACAAACTGGAGGTCCAGAACTCCTCGTTGTTTTGCTATGTGCAATAGACTCATTTTGAGGCTGAATATTGTCATGAACATCATTATCAACAATTTCAGTTTCATCATTATCAACAATTTCAGTTTCGTGATCATCCACATGCTCCACCTACACATTGGTATGTTGCTGCTCCTTATCAGAATCATCTGATATAATATCTGTGGACAAGTTGTCATTAAACATAATAGATTCATTGAAAACAACATTCCTCCTCATGAAAGTCTTTTTAGTTTTAGGATTCGATAACTTATATCCTTTTACTCCTGAACCATAACCAAGAAACAGACACTTAATGGCTCTAGGCTCTAGTTTTCCATTATCTACATGAGCATATGCAGTGCAACAGAAAACTCTCAACTGTGAATAATTAGCAGGCGTACCAGACCATACCTCAATGGGAGTTTTCTTATTAAGTGGGATAGAAGGCGACCTGTTTATCAAGTAGCAGGCGATGTTTGCAGCCTCTGCCCAAAAACGCTTGTTCATACGAGCGTTGGACAGCATGCAACAAGCCTTCGAGATGATGGTTTTGTTCATGCGCTTAGCCACACCATTCTGTTGCGGGGTGTACGGGATGGTGTGATGCCTGACAATTCCTTCATTCCTGCAGTAATCATCAAAAGCATCCGAACATAACTCACCACCATTGTCAGTACGAAGCACTTTTATCTTCTTTTTAGTTTGCCTTTCTATAATAATTTTCCATTCATTAAAAAGCAGCAAAAGTATCATCTTTATATTTCAGAAAATAAGGTCACACTTTTCTAGAGTAATCATCAATAATGGTAAGCATGTAACGAGCACCACCATAAGAGGGCTTATGAGAAGGCCCCCACAAATCAGCATGTACATAATCAAGTGTACCTTTGGTGTGATGAATAGAAGCATTGAATTTTACCCTCTTGTGCTTACCAAAAACACAGTGCTCACAAAACTTCATGCTACCCTGAGCTTCCAGCAGGTTCCTCTTCATCAATTCTGCCATACCAAGTTCACTCATGTGTCCAAGACGTATATGCCAAAGGTTAGTCTTACTAGGTTCATCATAAGAAATAGTAGCAGCGGTAATAGAACCATGTAATGTACTTCCTCTAAGGACATATAACTTTGCAGAATTCATATCACCTATCATATAAACGAGAGAACATTTTGCTACCTTTAAAACACCATCTGAACTAGAGTATTTTTATCCTTTCGCATCAAGTGTGCTTAGAGAGATAAGATTTCTAGCCATCATAGTATGTGTCTCACATCTTTCAGCGTGTGTCATGCCATCATGTGTCTTGATCTGAATGGAGCCAATACCCATGATCTCACGCGGGTTATCATCTCTCATGCGCACGACATCTCCATTTTGCACAGACTTGTAAGAACTAAACCAATCTCTGTTAATGCAGATATGAAATGAACATGTGGTATCAAGTATCCATTCATCATGGCCAGCAACACACCCAGCAAAAATGACAACACAATCTCCTGAAATCAGAGTTTTCACTAGAGACAACAGAGGCCTTACCATCGGATTTATTTTTCCTTTTCTCCTTATTCTGCAGCTTCCAACAATCTTCAATGAAATGATTTTTCTTCTTGCGGTATTTACAGAACTTCTTACCTCTGGACTTTGAACGACCTCTACCGTTCTGACTTTTGTCATGATCATTGTTGTCGTTGTAGGTTTTCTACTCATATTTGCCTCTAACCTGCAATGCTTCGCCCTTGGAGGACAACGCTTCAGACTGAACCATACCTTTCATCTTCTCCCTGGTCTGGAGTGCCTCATAAACTTCCAAAAGGGTTAGTTCATCATGGCTTAACAGTATGGTGTCACGAAAATTTGCATACGAACTAGGCAGTGAGCATAACAGTAGGAGACCTAAATCTTCATCATCATACTTTACCTCCATCAACACTAGATCAGCAACGATCTCCTTGAAGACTAATATGTGGTTCAACACTAAACCACCCTCCTGCAACTTGTGCGTGATCAACTTCATCTTCATATGCATCTTACTAGTTAGATCTTCAGACATGCAGATCAATTCCAATTTGAGCCAAAGTTCTACAGTAGATTGTTCCTGCAACACTTCTTGCAAAATATCATTAGATATATGAAGTTGAATCAGCGATAGAGCCTTACGATCCTTTCGCCTTTCCTCATCGGTCCATTGATCCTTCTTTTTCTTCCCGAAGCTATCCAACGCCTCATCAAGATTGTAAGATTGCTCCATAACAGCTTGCATCTTAACTTGCCACAAGGAGAATCTTGTCTTGTAGTCCAGTAGCAGTAGATCAAACTTCATCGATGCCATCACACAACCCTAATCTGAAAAACAATGCCCTGATAGCACTTGTTATGAAACGATTAGCAAATAACGACGAAGAACAAGAGATCAATCACAGGGGACACGAGATGTAACGTCAAAAACCCTCCTAAGGCAGGAGGGAAAAAACCACGGGCGTCACCCAGCAAATCTTCACTATATTGGATGAGGTTACAAACGTTGGGGATTTACAATGATCTCGATCTCATATCTCTATTTTATATCTTATTGAGTTGTGATCCAAATTCATAATAAAGGCCGACTTTGGAAAGAGCGAAGCGGAGGCTCGTCGTCGGAAGCTTGGGCCGGAGCGAAGCGGAGAATCCATTAAAAATGGTTTTGTTTCCTGTTTCAGTAGTCCTATAGTCCATTTTTGCACGTGTGTCTTGTATGTTGTGTAGAATCCGGCAGTTCCAAAGCGCCCATTTTTTTGAGGTTGTCGCAGAGGTCGCACCAGCACCAGAACAAGGCAAGTCATGCTTTAATTTGATCATATGGTGCCCATTTTGTGAATACCTTAAATATTGCATTGTTTTATAATGTCACTTTATGGGCTTATTTACCTATTGTACTCAACCATATGAATTGTCTACCATGTACCTTTGATAGCTTGGGTATTAATATGATTAGTTGCTGGTCTAGGAGATGCTTAGCCAAGCTTAGATCAATGAGCTCACTAAAGGGGTATCTCACTTAATCATTTAGTGTAGACCCTATGATGATAACTTCAATTATGAGCCACTATGGTAATGTAATATAACTAAAATATGACAATGGTGGGATGTGAGCGCAATGGTTTTGATAGATGCGCCCACGGCAGTTAAGGACCGATTCATGGGAAACACTGAAAGAATTGTCATGCGTACCACAAGCCAGCTTGGGCAACGGTTGGGCTTGTAGTGTAGCGTTCCTCTAGCCGACGTACCCAGGTTAGGGTGGACGTGATGGAGTTGGGTCTGTTGGGGTGTCCGGTTGATCGGCTTCCAGATTCACCGAGGCACGAGGGGGGCTGCCTACTGCCTATTGAGGAGTAAGGGCGAAACCCAAGGTGTGGTACGATTGGTTAGAGGGGGTTATGCGAAGGGTGTTGTCACAGTCCCTTTCCGGTGTACTGTGATGGTCTATTGGCACACGAAAACATGTCGTGGGGCTGTGTTTTGTGGGGTACATATGTATGCCTCTGGCTAGAGTAGAACTATTCAAATAGCTATGCCCGCGGTTAAGAGCGATCGACCAGATTCACCGTGATTAGTCACACCACTTTAATAATTTGATTTGATGGAACTGGTATAGATCAGATGGATGGTTGGGAATGTCACAACATGGTGTAGCATTGAGCAGTGATTAGTTAATACTGATTAACTACTTCAACAATTTTTACTTCTTTCAACTTCTGTTTTTAAATGCCTGCTTTATGCAAAAAAAACTCGTTGGCCTTCCTTTGGAATATCTTGCATCATACCCTCTCTTCTGGTATGACTTGCTGAGTACAATGGGTATTACTTAGTCTTGCTCTATTTTTCACACACCAGAGTTGGAGTACGTGTCAGATGAAGGATTCTCGGAGGAGTAGGCTTCGTTCGCCATCAAGGATGCCTATGGAGTGGAGTTGCCACGCTGCGAGCGTCAAGTCTTTTTGTTTAGCTCATTTTACTTCCTTTTTTGATGTATTTCTGCAAGACTTTTATGTTGTTTTTAAGACGTGGATTATGTATATACAATTTATCGTTTGTATAACCCTGACTGGTCCTGGACAGGGGTTTTAATGCACATTCAGCTTCTGAAATTCCGAGCAGGAATTTATGGGCGTGACAGAAAGCATGCTCGCTGGTGAAGAAACACAACTACAACCAATCAACGATCACCACATCAGTACCCCACTAATTGAAAGGCCCACAAATCAGGTGAAACCGACATACAATGGGTCCAAACACCTAGAAACTGACCAAGGGGACCACCTGGCATTCTCTAGCCAAAGTCGGTGGATAGAGGCGGTGGCCCTGGTTCAGTCGATCCAAGGTTCAGCCGAACCAGGGTAGGCAGTTCCAGGGCCCTCCTTCCACGTGGCGACATCTCCACCATCCAAAATGACGGTTATGAGTGTTTGACGGTTATAAACTGACTTAACAATGTTAGTGATATGCCCTAAAGGCAACATGGAGATGTTGGATATCACGTCAATGTTTATGTATTTATGAATAAAGTGTTATTCAGTTCCATGAAATAGACATCTTGTATTGATCAATAAGTACGTGACTTATTTATGAGACTCTTTATGTATGAATCTATTTCTAAACGATCCTCGATCATATGTCATATTGTTGGAACAAATATGATTCTAAGATCGGCATGTTTATTGATTGATGATCATGTCTCATAGATTATGGGTATGGAGATACCAAATCAATAAACATGGACATATGTGTTGGAGAACACATTGTTGGATAGACCCACCATGAGACACTACAGAATTAATGTGTCATTAGTTGGTCTCGTGTAGTGTTGGTATAAAGTCCTTAGACCCGAGATCACCATGGATTCCAACATGTGTAGTAGCCTACTTTGGGACTACCAAACGCTATTCCGTAAATCGGGTAGTTATAAAGGTAGTTTTCGGGTTTGCTATGAAACATAGAGTGGGATGTGAGTGATCAAGATGGAATTTGCCCCTCCTTTGGAGAGATATCTCTGGGCCCCTTGAGGTAATGGATTATGGAAATGCATGGCCATGCTAAGTTGATTGAGGAGTCAATCAATAGACAGATAATCCAATACGGTTCGAGTGAATGGTTAAGCTATTGAAGGGATGGCACACATCTTGCCTATAGCTTAACTGGTATCGTGAGGCAAAGGGATTTGTGTACACATTACATGTTCAGAGTCGATATTATATTCTTGTATACTATGGTGTCAGTATGTGCTGCTAGGCGCCGCTGTTGACAGGTCGGCTGAGTTGGACTCGAGCCGACGATCGGCTAAGTTAGACTATAGCCGAAACCGAGTATACCTGAACCTACAGGGTCGCACGCTTAAGGGGATAAGAACAGGCATTCGAGTTGGACTCGGATACGGCTCGATCGGATAGGGATCCGATCGGATAGAGTCCTATGGGCTTACGACGTGTGGGCGGCCAACTCTATGAGATACGGATGAGATCCAATTCAAAATAGAGTCCTAATCGGCCAATAGTCCCAGTCGGCCAACTCTATATAAAGGAGGGAGGGGTGGAGAGCTGCGGCATGTCAATTGCATCGCGTGCAACAGAAGTCGTCGAGATCAATCTCCACGGAAACTCTCCCCACTTTCGAGCCAAACCCGAGCCTTGCATCGCGTGCTAGCACACGGGTGTACGGCGTTTTGTCCCCAGACGTGTGGATACCGGTAGAGGCGCTGCTACGTTGCGCGCTGTTGATCGGCTTCGGATCGGCTGCGGTCGGGCGCATCAGAGCGAGGCGCGAGAACACGGTCGGACGACTCGGATCGGCTACGACATCTGTGAATCGGCTGATTGGCGAATCCGGTGTCCCGGGTATCGGCGTCGGCTTGCGAGAATTGGCTACACTGTTCCGGATCGGATAGCCCCGATTGGTCAAGCTTCGCCGCACACTCCAATCGGTAACGATCTATCAGCCCTTACTTGCAAGTGTTTCTGGTTTGCGCGGTAGAAAATTTTTGTTTTCGGCTAGCGTAGCTTCCGCGTAACCCTTCACACAATCGTCATATCGAGGTTATAAAAGGGGAGCTTCACTTCACTTCCAACACACACCACAAGAAGTAGTTCGTATATTTCATACTTATACTCTAGGCTAGTGGAGTTAGGAGTTTAGTTTAGAGCTTCTATTCGGTTTCGAATCATCTTCGGAAAGTCGGATATGTCTTTTGTATATTTCTTTTGTATGACTTTGACCAATATAATATATTTATCTTCTTGTATATTTGAGTATGGTTCATGTTCTACTTGCTTAGATATATGTCCCATCTATAGTTTATATGATAATTATAACATGGTTACACGAGTAACTTTATTGCCATGGTCACAGTCCAATGTGCATTTAGGATATAGTTGTGCCCTTGCCTTAGTCATTGACGTCCTGGGAGGCAAGGGTATTTGTGGCAATATAAGCGCAGTGCTTAGATTGTTCCATAGACATTGGTTATGGTCATATCCCATGAGTTGTAGAGGAAGGCGGCAGGTGGTGACAACCCTGTCTGTCCTTTGTAATCCTCCACGTTTGGGTATGACGTAGGGCGGACGGTAAGAAATCGTCTTTGGTGGCAGGTTGGGTCACTGGAGGCAGTACCCTCTAAGTCCTGAAAACATAGAAGTGGGTAACTAACTATGAACATACTTGTTTGTATAACCTATAAAACTATACAAGAAATATATTAGAAACATAGCTCTAACACTATACTCTCCACTTAGCATTAGTGTACAATTTGTTAGGAATCTTCTACGTGTGTTACACTATCAAATTATCCATATATCTCTTAACCATGCTTAGACTTTGGCAACTCAATTATAACGTATGAATATCCATAGTAACTTAATATTCTCTTTTTGACTATGGTCTTATTTTGGGATAAAATAAATATGATACCCTGAAATAATCCAGGGTAAAATGCTATAATTATATATCCGTGTGCTTACGGATTTATCTGTAAACGTAAAAAATACCAACAGTCAACTCCATCCTTAATTGTGCCAATTTTCTAAAAAACCAATATATATATATATATATATATATATTGATTCTTTAAGAGGAATCAACCCACCTTATACTATTGATGTCGAATTTTTTAAAGAATCAACACGTATAATAAATTATATGTTTATAGGATAGGTATTGGTTTTTAGTTTTAGACCCACGTGGAAGGGCGGAGGGTGGAAAATGATCATATGCAGGGGCGGGCCCACTTCAATTCATGGGTATTCAGATGTATACTCAAATTTTTTAACAAAAGAAAATATATAAATACTATGTATTTCATATGTGTATTCAAAAAATTATAAAAGATGCCTCAATCAGCCCCAAAAGCAAACAATTCTATGGTTGGGCCGGATCCCTCCTCCGTATCCTCTTTCGGCCCATTCGCGCAAGTGTATTGGACTGATTGCTGGCCCAATTACCAATTTACCTAGTCAATTTTCCAAGGAAATTCCCCTCTCTCCCAATCAAGTGACCATCCCTAGCGGCTACCGTACACGCACGCGGCGCTGGCGGCGGCGACGGCGGCGGCACGGCCGGCTAGGAGCGCGGGAGCGGAGCGCGGCGCAGGCGGCAGGAGGCCGGGCCCGTATTGGCGCAGGCGGCGCGGCGGGCGGCCGGGCGCGCAGGCAGGGGGTGGCACGCGGCAGGCTGACCAGCAGCAGCAGGCGCGGCGGCGCCGGCGCACGGGCACCCTGTCTGTAGCTCCTGCATCCCTGCCTCCTTGCCCGCGGCTAATTTGCAAGCCAAGTCATGTCGCTGCTCAGCTCCTGCCTCCCTGCCTGCGACTCGCTGGGTCGGCCACTCAAAGATGCCAGCACAGCTCCTTCAGCCTTCATTCCCCTTCGGCTCCCGCCTTGGCTTGCAAATTAGCTCAGTGAGAAATTTATTCTACGGTTCTATCTATCTATTACAGTCAGTTTAATCTAGACCAACAAAATGACTTGTTCTAGTATTGACAATTTGCTGAGCTAGTTAGCTACCACAGTACCACTAAACTTCCTGATTCCAAAACTAAGCGACAACGTATCGCTAGGCTAAGTGTACATGACTACATGTATCAGGTTGTTGTATGAGAATAGAAGTTCAGTTTGCACATTGCTCTTGCTGACTGCAATATATGAACTCATGCTTAATTCTGCTCTATATATATATATATATATATATATATATATTGCACAATTACTTGCATGTAATATTAAGCAACTCCAAGAGTCTGCTAAAAAATTCTTCCCCAAAATGAGATATTGGGGTTATGTTAAAAATTTTTTCCAAAAAACATGTCAACCCACAGCAGAACGCTAAAAATTTACTCCCCAATAATTTAAAATGGGTCACGTCATCAAAATTAGGCCCAGGCTACCTCCTGGCCTCACCTTCCTTGCCCTACATGCGCCTCTCCTCCCTGTAGCCATCGGGCATCTATTTTTCCCGCGAATCAGTGTCGTGCGCCTCTTGCTCCTCCCTGCCATGGCAAACGCTCCCTGCTCCTCGCGCCTCCCCTTTCTCTGCGATCTCCAACTCCAATTAAAAATAGGAAAAACGAATCCGCTATGAGTCGATGAATCCGTTGAATGCCTTCCCTGCACACCTCCCCTTCCCCTGCGATCTCCAACTACAATTGAAAATAGGTAAAAACGGATCCACTATGAGTCGACGAACCCTTTCAATGAAACTGGTGATGGATTCGTCGTCAGATGATGACGACGAAGTTTTATTCTAATCTGTTACTCATGTGGCCACGAATGCGGATGAGTCCGATGATGAAACAAAACATCATGGTTCTATCGCAGGGCATCGAGTTCTTCGTCGAGATAGACTTACAGGGCATATGAAATTGTATGATTATTATTATTTTTTGGATAACCCTACGTATGGACACATTTATTTTAGACGAAGGTATGTACACAATATATTTATTTGGACCATTTTATTTTAACCCTGGTTGTATTACATACATGTCTCATTACTCTTGACGTGCAGGTTTCGAATGAGGTGTATACTGTTTGTACGTATATGGAATGTTGTAGAACAGCACGATGAATATTTCGTCTAGAAAAGAAATGTCACAGGTATACTTGGTCTTTCTAGTCTGCAAAAGATTACTGCAACATTTCAGATGTTAACTTATGGAGTAGCCACTGATGCTATAGATGAATATGTCCAGATTGGTGAGAGTACTGGTATTGAGAGCTTAAGAAGGTTTGTTAATGTAGTGGTTGAGGTTTTTGGAGATGAGTACTTGAGATCACCTAATGAAGATGATACTGTTAGATTACTTGCCATTGCACAGAAGAGAGGTTTTCCTGGTATGCTTGGGTCGATTGATTGTATGCATTGGAGGTGAAAAAATTGTCCTTCGGCATGGCAAGGTATGTACACCGGACATGTACATGAGCCTACAATTATACTTGAAGCTGTTGCAGATAATCATCTTTGGATTTGGCATGCTTTCTTTGGGATGCCTGGTTCACACAATGACATCAACATTTTGCACTGTTCTTCATTATTTGCACGTCTAGCTGAAGGTCAAGCTCCGGAGGTACACCATTAATAACAACGAATACAAAATGGGTTATTATCTTGCTGATGGGATATATCCCTCATGGGCCACAATTATGAAGTTCATATCTGACCCAAGAAAGAAGAAATATTTTGCGACTGCCCAAGAAGCTTGTAAGAAGGACATGGAACGAGCGTTTGGGGTTCTGCAGTCTCGTTTCGCTATTGTTAGGGGGCCAGCTCGATTTTTGGGATGAAGAAACCCTTGGACAAATCATGAGGGCTTGTGTCATTATGCACAACATGATAGTTGAGGATGAGTGTGTTGATGAAGACAATTTAAATTATGTGGAAATGGAAGAAAAGGTGTAGCCTTCTCATGATAAAACACCTGAATTTGAGGAATTCATTAAAAATTACAAGGATATAAGAGACAGAGATGTTCACAATCAGCTTCAAGATGACCTCATTAAACACTTTTGGTAGCATCGTCCATACCTCTACAAATGATTAGCTACATCAGGAAGAAAAAAAGAGTATTTGATGATTTTGGCCTCCTTTTTCTTTTTTGATTTTTTTGATTGAGCTGTTCATGGAAGCATTAGCTCATCTGATCTCATGAAGCAACTGTTTTATGCTAGCACACTGAAGCATTGAGCAACTGTTTTATGCTAGCACACGTAATATTTAGCATTGAAGCTTTTTTTACTGTATGTTCATGTCTCAGGAAGCTTTAGTCCATATCTACTAGAAATCTATATGCACGAAGGACTTTGGCAGCTTCAACCACATACATGCTCTTCCCATCCTTTCTATAACAAAGCAAAGACTTTATAACTGAAGCTTCAGGTTTATCTGGATGCAATATGCAGGAAGCACTTTGGCAGCTTCAGCTATTTCTATGGAAATTTCACACCGAGGGCATATTCCAATCCGAGTCAATACATAGGAGTTTAACTTCTTGTATCAGTGGAATTGTATGCAGTAAAGCTCCAATCTAAGAGATAAATCAATGTGACAAACAATGGCCATCCAGGTACACATCATCGAGGAACACATCATCCAGGAACATAAGCAAGAATTAATGACTTATTCCAGGAACACATAAGCAAGCATCACCCATGAACACATAAGCAAGCATCATCTAGGAACTAATGAATTATTTTAGAATTAAAACCTACTTATTTTTTAAAAAATGAATTCTAATTAACTAAATGACTCATGATCTCAGCCCACAGAAACATGTAGTATTTCTTTTGATCATCTGGCATGGCAATAAGGACCATGGTCATAATCCTTTCTTCATCCCTCTTTTTCTGCAACTGGACCTCCTGACTTCTCACCTCAAGAAGTAGCTTTTCATTTGTAACTCTTTCTTGATCAAGAGCGAATGTTTTGTTGAACTTTTCTTTTTTTTTATCTCTTTCTCCTCATCAGCTTGTTTCTTCTGTGCCCACATATTTTCAGTTGTTGTGGTCACACTTTTTTCTTCTCTTTCAACAGTGCTGCTTTAGCCTTCTTCTTACCAATTGGCCTTGTCAATGCATTATCTTGTACACCATCGACCTCAGCTTGTGCCACTGCACTAGAAAAATTTATAATCGGATCAGTAGTTGAGCTTGTCTTCTACTTCTTGTTAGATGTTTTACCACTAGCCAGTTCATCAATTTTGGAAAGCCATTTTGGTTGAGTTCGCAGATTATTCCAGCATTGCATGAACTGAAAAGGTTTCTCGTGCTCTTCTTGAGACTTGTATAAAGCGCAAGCCTCTACAACCTACACACACCAATCTCACATTCATATGTGATATATAACAATAAAAAGTCTAATTAAATGCTATTATTTCATATTTGAGTAAGTACCTTGTCTTGCATTGTAGTACCACTCTGTTGTCTTCGCTCAATTTGTGCTAGATATGCACAAAACTTGTTCACACTTTTTGGTATGGTCTTCCACCGGTGCATTAGAGAGTTAAGGGTACGATTAGAGGGGCACGTCTTGTGTTTATGAAAGTAGTCATAGATATGGGACCAATACTTGTCACCTTTTTTATCTTTGTCGATGTCTGGATCCAAGCTTACATTTAGCCACGCTAAAACCAAAACCTCATCTTCCTTGTCACTGAAATTTTTTGATCTCTTGTGGTTTGGCCTAGCAAAGAGTGCTGTTGGATTAACTTGCATTGCTTGTGATTGTTGGTCAGCATAGGTGTGGCCATAATTATCAAAATCACCTACATTATTTTCATCCATCATTATGTTGGAAAGAATCCATTTCCTGCAAGCATATCAACAAAAAAGAAGCTAGCATAACCATGAAACCTGCATCAGTTTTCCCTTTGAAATCTGCATAACAATGTTATTATCTGAATATTTTAGGTACTGTGGTATATGCAATTGAAAAGGCTGTATCCAAGTGCACACATCACATATCCTAGGTAATTTTCTTGTACTGTTCATGTCTTGCAGTTGTCATTTTCTAATAGTTTGGACTGATGAATAAAACTCAAACTCTTCTATCATTGGAAGGATTCAAAACATGTTTCTTGATGTGGATTAGAACACTTATTATCATAGAGATCGAAGATGCAGTAACGGAGTAACCTATGGCAAAAGTAACATTACACATAATGAAATCCATTAATTGCATTAGTGTATCACATATTGAACAAGTTCTTTTTATGTGCTAACCTCCGTTGCTAGGTGTACATTTCAGGATGTCATATTGCATAGACATCAATATAAAAAAACAACTAGCTGTACATGTGGATGTAGAGTCCAGATCTCTACCCATTATGTCAAAAAGAAATCAATAAAACAGAAAAAAACATGAACAAAATGGATGTCATAATTTCTTCTGAAATCTTGTAATCATGATAGTTGTGCCATCACTAAAGTACTGAAATAGATAAAGTGTGCGGTATTCGTAGTACACTAGCTATTTGCTATGTTAATTGTACATTCAAAGTAAACACATATATTTAACTATCTGTTGCTGTCAAGCAAAGCATGTCCCTGGTAAGTTCTTCACTTCCTCTGTATTCCTATTAGCTAATTTCTGTTTGACTTAAGTACAAAATGAGATTGATATATACTAAATTAGTGCTTAAACAACCTTCTGCAATAAATGAACTGTATAATCCATCTTGATGACACTTGACAAGAGTATGAAATAATAAGATTAACACATTAGACTATTAAAATAACAATGATATGATTGCCTCCGATGTTACTGTACTATACAGCACACATATAGAATCAGAATAGTCCTATTCATACCATTGACAGAATTGTGGAATTAAAATCCGAGTTCAAGATCTTATGATTTATACCATTCACAGAATTGTTGTCGTTGACCGCTGGTTCGCTGGATGGATACAACACTGCCCATGGGAATCCAAATCGTCGCCGACAAGGGCTGCAGTTGGATGACTGGCCAGGACGAGCTCGCCATTGTTGTCCCATTCACGGATGTGGTCGTCATCGCAACATTGAGGGGGCTACCCGCTGACGGTCACCACGTGCCATTGAAGCACCCCCCCGCCGCCGCGCCTAATTTGTCCCAGCTGGCTAGGAGGTGGTGGTCGTGGTGGTTGCATCTCCCCCGCCCTCGCCGTCCAAATCCGCCGCCGGCGCAGCCGAAAGCAACCTCCATCGCCGGCATCGTCGAAATCCGCCGTCGAAAGCCACCTTCACCGCCGCCCAAAGCGCTGTGGGAAAAGGGGGAAAGGAAGGCACGGAAAGGCGTGGGAATGGGGAGAGGAAGGCGCGGGAAGGAGTAGAAGAAGACGCGGGAAGGAGAGGAAGGTGCGGGAAGCGGAGATGACACCGCGGGAAGAAGATTGAGGATCGCCTGCTGCCTCCCGAAGATATGCGTGACATGATTGTTGGTTTTAGCATTGTGATTATTTTGGGAAACATATAGGCGTACTGTTGGAGACCTATTTTAATCGAGATTTTTTCAAATCAATGTATTAGGGGTCAAATAGAGGTACTCTTGAGTTGCTCTAAGCCAATTATTGATCTTTTGGATGTAAAAATTTTTGTTGTTATCCCTTACCATTTTGAATACACAACCTCTAAATCCTGAGCCAGCCCATGGTCATATGTGTCAGTTTTAGATAAATTGGCATGTATAAAGTTGATTATATGGTGTCCTGGGTCAGCCCTTTGTCATATATGCCAGTTTTAGATAAATCGACATGTATAAGGATGATTATACGGTGTTATGTATTAATTATACATATCATTACAAATGTGTTTTGTCATACTTACATAGCTTTTCATCAATCTGAAAACATTTTCGGTTACTCACAAAACGCATGGACCCTCACGTTTATGCGCAAAATGCCAAAAATCCATTATTCTCTGGCATTTCTTCCCCCCTTTTTCTGATGATAATGTACTTGTACCTGGTGTGTGTAGTGTGAAGTGGAACTGAAAGGAAAGAAATGTGCAGCTAGTGCATAGTGGGAGTGGTGTTTGTTTCAACAACCATCCGCTATGGACCAGTTAATGTATTGCTGTGAACAACCGATCGATGGAGCACTCTGCTCGAGCTGTCCCGCATGGCGCCAGGAAGGAGTGCTCATTTGGTGCTGTGTGTTGTCATCGCATACGTGTGCAAGACGTTCTAAAACCAAGAGGCGTCCTCCAAGTAAACCTTTGTTTCACAAGTTCATAGAAACCCCCCGTGGATTTCACCTAAGTAGGATAAGCTGGTTTTGTTATCATTCTGATCTCGAGAAACGGAAGCATATATGGATGAAAGGATGCACCAGCGGACCTAGCATTTAGCTGGGCCCTAGGATGGCCTCACAGTGCATTTAGCCCATCTATAAAATATACATGGTGATGAATTTACGTGTAGCTTAGATAAAATATATGGGCTTTAACCATAGGCCTCGGGTCATGGCTAAGTTGTCCAGAACCTAGGTCTACCCCTAATGAGATGTACTTAAGAAAAACTTTAAATTTATGGTGCATTCTGAATGCTAATTAAATATCGGAGGGAATCATTGGATTCTTAAGTCAACATGTTTTTTTATTTCTCCTGTAGCAGAGAAAAGCAACAACTGGAGAATTCTCCGACATCAACAGTTGCCTTTTTCTTTTTTTTTCAAATTTAATAAAGTTTGACTGACGCATCAATGATATATCTCCCACTTTCTCCATTATTTCCTCCTTTTATGGACATCTCGACTTTGTTTTCAAGAGGTACGAGTACATGCATAGAAAACAAACACTACTTTTCTGTACATGAAACACAGGCATCACTAAAGTGGTTTTTCGATTCCAACTTTTATTTTCAGTTATGGTCTATTGTCAAAGTGGATTTTTAATGTATCCTCGTTCCTTACATTGAATAAGTATTTTTTTATAAAAAAACATAATACAAACGCAACACTTACAATATACATACACACTCCTATGAACATATTCATGCACATTAATCCAATACACACTCCTATGAACATATTCATGCACATTAATCCTATGAAAATCTTCAAAAAACTATACCGATATATTTTAAGATTAAAAAAATTATTATGTGTGTCTCGTTGATATCGATAGATCTATATCTTACCACTAAAAATATTACTAAACAAATATTTAAACGAATTGGCGTATAAAATTTGGCATAGGCCTGTGGCCTACGAACACCAGATAATCATACGGAATAACTGTATGTCTTTAGAAAAGCTACTCCCAATTATGAAACATATTCCTACCGTACACTAAAACTACATACTTCGGAAGAGCTGCAGGAGACAAACCTGATCGGGCTCGACTATAGCTTGACCAAAAACTGTCGCGAATATGTATACGAACATTACGAGGGGACTTTGAAAGGTAGTTCAAAACTTAAAAAAAATACGGAAGCAAAAGAATAAGTCGGATATTGCGATCCTATCGAAATTTCCGGTAAGACTTCTGCGCTATTACAGACTAAGCAGGAGCTACTAGTTCTACTAAAAGAACAAATTAATCTAAACCAAAACTAATTATTCGTGGAAAAGCTAGGAATGCAAGAGTCAGCAAGGTATCACCAAGATTGTGCAAGCCCAAGTACTTCCTGGAGTCAAAGTCTGTAAAATCAAAGTGTGTTTGATTCATTATTTAATGATGAACAATTGGTATTTGGGATTTATTGGTTTGAGTGTTTTGTTTTTGAAAGAGTTGAATTTTCGGACGATGAACAGTGTTCGGTCGGCTGCACACAGCTTCAGTCGGCCGGGCATGTTCTGCCCAGTCCCGGCCGGAGGTGTTTCGGCGGTCGACCGGCGGTGCCTGCGGTCGACCGGCGAGCCACGGCCGGGACGGAGTTTACTTGGCGGTCAGACCGATCGAACAGTTCGGTCAGACCGACGAAGCACCTGCGGTCAGACCGGCGTCAGAAAACAGAGGTAAAGTTTTATTTCCGGTAAAACTTTGTTTTTGGGGTACTCAACTATTCACCACCTCTGGTTGGCTTTTCGTTGGGCATTCGATCCTACAAGTGGTATCAGAGCCACGTTTTCCTGCTTTGGATTTTCTTTGATCTAAAGTTTTTTCATCATGTCGGATAAATTTTCAACAAAACCGCATGTTTTCGATGGCACCGATTTTGCGTATTGGTGTAGTAAGATGCAATCTTACATCATGGCTCAAGACTATGATGTGTGGCAAAAGGTTGTGCTTCCCTACACCATACCGATGCCATTAATACGATGCTTTGAAAACTGAGTTTAATAACAATTGCAAAGCTCGAAACATTTTGTTGAATGGAATTTCGCGTTCTGATTTTGATCGTGTTTCTCATCTTCAAACCGCTAATGAAATTTGAAACGCTTTGAAAAACTTTCATCAAGGAACTACAAACATAAAAGAACTTCGTCGAGATCTTTTAAAAAGGAATATATAAAATTTGAGATGAAACCTGCTGAAGCTTTAGATGACTATCTTGGTAGGTTTAATAAAATCTTGAGCAATCTTAGATCTGTTGATTCTTCTTATGACACTAATTATCCACGATCCGAGATTTCTCGCCACTTTTAAATGGTCTTGACATGTCTGTTTGGGAGATGAAAAAGTGACTTCTATTCAAGAATCTGTTAACATGACTAATTTGACTTTGGATTCGCTTTATACAAAACTCAAAACTCATGAGATGAATATTCTTTCTCGAAAAATGGATTCTAAGTCAAGTGCTTTGATTTCTCCTTCGACTTCTTCAGATGTTGCTTCTTCGTCATCTCCAAATGCTCTTGCTTTGATTAATGCCATGTCCGATGAACAACTCGAGCAATTCGAGGAGGAGGACTTGGCTCTTGCTACTAACAAACTTTCCGAGCTATGGACAGAGTTAGGTTCGGAAGAAAGGAGGACCAACGCGTTGTTTTGAATGCGACGCCTTGGATCATATCCGCTCCAATTGCCCCAAGCTTGGGAGGAGCAAGAAGGAGGACAAGAGCGTTGAGAAGACAAAGGATGACAAGCCCAAGGGTAGGCGCTCCAAGGAGATGATCAAGAAAGTGCTAAGTCAAGTCTATGCCGCTTTTGAGCCACTCAACGACATAGACTCTGACAGTGAGGAGGAGAAGGGCAAGAACATCTCCGGCGTTTGTCTCATGACGCATGAAGATGAAGATTCTTCAGATGAAGAAAATGAGGTAAGCTCACTTGAGGATGCAATTCTTGTTTTAAGTGCTAAGAATAAAAAATGTGAGAAAATGTTTAAAAAAAGAATTTGTAATTGAATCTTTAAATGCTGAAATTTCTAGATTGAAATCTCTTATTCCCAATGATGATAATTGCAAAAATTGTGAGGTTTTAATGCTGGAAATTTCAAAGATTATAGATGTCAATAATTCTCAAGTTTTGGCTTCTAAATCTTGTTTAACTTGTAATGCTAATGAATTGAAACTAAAAGATGCTTTTGCTCATGTTAAGCACATGGAAGAAATAGTTAAACAAGATGAGGTAGCTTCTTGCTTTAGATGTCGCAAAGGCAAAGATGTCTTAGTTGATTGTGAAAATTGTGTTAATCTTGGAAAAAAGTTTCTTACTTGAAAAGTTCTTTGCAAAAATTTTCGATGGTAAGAAACAACTTAACATGATTTTGGACAAATCTAAAGTGTGTTGCGACAACAAGGGAATAGGTTTTGATGCTCATGATTATTTCACCAAAGGTGTTTTAAATTTGACTGAAAGTGGTAAAATCTTAACAAAACCTAATGCCTTGAAAACAGTTTTCAAATCTGCTGGAAATTTGCCTTCTCTTTCTGTTTGTTTAAAAGAAACTAAAACCAATATTTCAAAACCATCTGTTTCTACTTATGCTCCTAATTATCATAAGAGATATAATTGTTCGTATTGTGGAAAAGATGGATATTTGGTTGGATTTTGTTTTAGACTTGCCCGTAAACAGAAAAAGGAAAGAGAAATTGCTTTTGCAAAGCAACGATGGCAAAAGTCGGGTTTTGGTTCGAGGAGCTCGGTTAGACCGACACGACTAGTCGGTCGACCGGCCACGACCGGCGGTCGACCGCGATTGAACAAGTGGTCGACCGACAGCCGCTCGGCCGGACCGCAGTACGGTGGCGGTCAGACCGACCTCAGGGCAGTTTTGTGCATAATTCAAATCAGACTTTTGTAAAGCAACAAGGTAATGTTTCAGGTAAGTCTGGTTCTGATTTTGTTTGTGCATACGTAGCTACTAGTTCTACTGGTCGTGTGACTCAGTGTTGGGTTCCAAAATTTTTTATTTCTAACCCCAACATGGAGGCCTCGACATCTTCTTGTTTGTAGGTATTTTGATGGCGTACTCCCCATATGTGTGTAATGTGAAGACAACTATTGTTTTTCATGGTGACATCAAGAAGTGGATATATGTTATTTTATGAGAACCTTGGTGATATCATTTGCAATTGGATGTCTTCTTCAAAAATCTTTAATTTCTTCTTTGTTTTTCCTTGGGAAAATTGGAGGTTAATTTTAGGGGGAGTTTATGTTTTTGTGCACTCGTGTTTGATTCTTCTCGCTTTGCTTTTCTTCGAGGGGAATTGGGAATCATTCATCCTGTTGGCATGTTTTGAGGGGGAGTTTTTGTGCTCTTTGATTTATCAAGCTACATGATTGAAATAAATTAAAAAAAGAGAGCTTTATCCATACATATTGTTGAACATGTGCATGCTAGCAATGTTATGAAGATTTATTTATCACTAGCATAGCTTATATGTATTCTAGTATTTTTATGTGATCTAGATTTTATATTTAAGAGAAATAATGTATGACACTTTAAAGCAAAACTTGAATTAAGGAAATATGCAATGTTGATACTCGTACTTGTGTTGGATTTTAAATGCCTATATATATATTATGTTGCTTTAATATTCCTCAAATTACTTAAAATTGCTCATTGTGAAAAGAGAATAAAATATTATCTATGAGAGAAAAAAATGAATACCGAATCCTTGGAAACAGTTTTGACGACAAGGACGTATTCGATGTGAGCAAAAATAATGAGTACCGAATCCTTGGAAACAATCTTGACGACAAGGACGTACTCGGAATAATTGAGAGAAAAAATATGAGCAACAAATATGGCTCAAATCAATATGAAAAAGTTTTTATATGTGCAAAAAGGTATATTTGAGAAAGAATAAAGATTGCAATAGGTATATATATCTGGGTTTATTTTTTAACCTATGTGCTTGTAAAGATGTTGCATTATAAATCATTGAAATTCATGAATTTTTATTGTGTTAGTGCTCTTAATTATAAAATATTTGATTCATGATTATACTTTAATGCGTATTTGCTATCTCATTGATAAATTTATCTCCTTCTTATAGCAACACATGACTTGACTTGCTTTATGTATGGTGCTAAGCTCTTAAACATTTATAAACATAATTCCTATGCTTGATGAATTCATTGTCAAAAGGGGGAGAACATAATGTTGTTTGGGAGAAAACTTTTGCATGGGAGAACGATTTGCATGGGAGAACGTTTGCAAGTTTTTTTTGGGGTCAAAGGATTTTCTTTCTTTTCAAAGGGGGAGAAATTTTCTTTGATTTTTGAGCTCTCAAATGCTTTTTACCATTTTTGTTTTTAACTTTTCAAACACCAAAAGAATTCTTTTATTTTGTTTGCCAATGTGTTCATCAAGGGGGAGATTGTAAAATCAAAGTGTGTTTGATTCTTTATTTAATGATGAACAATTGGTATTTGGGATTTATTGGTTTGAGTGTTTTGTTTTTGAAAGAGTTGAATTTTTGGACGATGAACGGTGTTTAGTCGGTTGCCACGGCCGGTCGGCCAGGCGTGTTACTGCTGATCGGCCGGAGGTGTTTCGGCGGTCGAGCCGGCGGTTACTGCGGTCGAGCCGCCGAGCACCCGGTTCTTGCCGATTTCGTTTCGGTTTTGGTTTCGGTTTTTTTCCTTATACATCCATGGAAGTTTCGTGTTCTTATGCACGTGTCTGGTTGTTTATGTTAACAATGAGTCAAGTTTTGATAGCTTGTGCTCGGATATGATATTCTTTATTTAATTGTGTGCAGGTATTCTTTACGCCTCGGGAAAGTGTTGCCGGTGATCAAGTCGGAGTCAACTTGGAGATAAGGTGACGTTCGATATGGGGATCATGCGGGATGCTGAAGGGTAGAGATTAGTGCACATGATTGGAAAGTTTCCATATGGCATACAATGGAGATATTGTTGCGTATGGAAAGCGGAATTTCGGTTTTAGGAAAATCGAGATTGTTACGGTTGGTTTATGTATAGTTTGTTTCTTGTACGGGAAGGTTTCCTAGTGGATTAGGTCTTCTTGTATGAGTAGGATTCGTGGCTTTTGGCTGCGGATTTTGTGTATAAATAGTGAGGGGAGGCGTGGCCTCTCGGTATCGATTCTATTGCTTGGAGTTCACGTTTTTAGGGTTTCAAGTTAGAGTTTAGCTTGAGATTTGTGAGGAGTGCTTTGCATGCACTTTGTAAACACAGAGAGTTTCAATAAAGATCAATTTTCTTGATAGTTCTTTGTGTCTACTTCTTCCTCGGTGCGGCGGCGTAATTTGGATCTGCTAACCGGTCAGACCGCAGACACTACGGCGGTCAGACCACGCCTTCTTCTCGGTTAGACCGCAAGCACATTGGTGGTCAGACCGGACGTCGTCGGTTCTTCATCGGCATCGGCTACTACAGGCAAATCGGTTGAGGCGATTGGCTAGGGTGGTCAGACCGGAGTTTACTTGGCAGTCAGACCGATCGAACAGTTCGGTCAGACCGACGAAGCACCTGCGGTCAGACCGGCGTCAGAAAACAGAGGTAAAGTTTTATTTCCGGTAAAACTTTGTTTTGGGGTACTCAACCATTCACCCCCCTCTGGTTGGCTTTTCGTTGGGCATTCGATCCTACAAAGTTCTTTTAAGGGATTCTGTCTTGAGTTAAGGAGTTAAAAAAGACAAATCTTTTCTAACCCTATCCTCTAAAATTTACACAAGTACACTGTTCTACTAATGCTACTCTTAAATGTTTACATGTGGACCAGAGAATGGAGATGAGGATTTAGCCATAACTTGACAGCTTCTTTAGAATTATTGAACTAAACTTGATCACCCGAGGATGGTATCTTTTTCCTTGTAAGGGTAGAATCTAGCCATCACAAACTTTTCTCAGAAAACCACACACGAATCAATGGCTGAGGGTGACGCATGGTCCTCTGTTAACGTGAAATTCGTCATGACATATAAATACCTGAGAGATTTGCTTAGCTCCAACACAGGTCCTACCAATCGGGTTCAATGCGTGTTAGTTAGTTTGATCATGCAACTAACAAGATAGAAATAAATCGATGATCAACTGTAGACCCCCGTTTTTATAACGGAAATCATTCGTGTTCATAGTACCATTTTCCATAATCGAGTACCCACGAAATACAGTACTGAATTATCAAGTGCGCGTGCACAAATTGTCTTACACAACATATTACAATATAGGCCCGAAGGCAATGTCTAGTACTTAGGACCAAACGGTTCGGAATACAACCAAAAGCAGAAATTAGGTAAGACAGCGGATAGAAGGCAACGACATGCCATTGCCACAGGCAAAACCCGGAGTCTAAGACCTATTGGGTGCCTTCGTCTTCCTCACCCTCCTGGTAGTATGCGTACGGGTCCTCCAAGTCTTCATTGCCTTCATATGAAGGTTTATGCGTATAGCAAGGGTGAGTACCAACCGTTCTCAGCAAGCCATCATAGCAAAGATGCATATGATAGGGGATACTCAAAGAATGGCTATGGTTCATTTACACAAAGCCAATTTTGTAATTCTTTTCACAAACCTATAATCTAAGCGTGATCAAGTTTTATTTCCATAGTTTATTAAATCGGCGATGGTTCTGTCCACCATCCATTGTCATTCCAAGGATAGCTTCCCGCCTCCAGATCGTCATGATTTTCTAGGGGTCTAGCCCTTCTCGCTTTTTCTGAGAAGTTGATCCACCAGCAAAAAAAATCATCATGCAAACCCATCCCATCATTTTAAAATTTAGAGTCTAGCCAAGAGAGAAACTTGTCACGCTGCTCCATATCCGCGAGCACGGCTATTCTAATAGATTGATTTACTCACACTTCAGTGGATGTACACTTTAACCATACTCCGTGACTGCCCAACAAATGAGCCTACGTCCCAACACAGGAGATAGTCACGACAAAGCCTTTCGATAACTTAAATCCTCTTACACTCTAGCCGTTATTTCCTAGCAGTGTGAGGAGTTCTGGCGTTCCCGGGGTAAGGAAAAACTTCATTCTTTAAGTTGTAATTAATTTCGATTTTCAATCATCATTTCACACATATGCCCGCAGCCTCATCTCAATCATAGAACCACTATGCAGGGATATAGCCTCTGCTCGGCTATTTACTCCGCTAGGTCTATACCCATTCGAGAAGTACGGTTGTGCTGGCTCGTTTCATGTTTAAGTCTCATGGCTCGGTCCTTAATTGACCAGGGACGACACTTACCTTTTTGGAATCCACCCAAATCATCCAGCCGCCCAAGTCTAAAACATTGGTTTTGTATTTTCAATTTTCATCCAAAACTCATTTCATCATTTTCAAGGCAATGTGGCACTCATGTCTCCACATGCCGTATCTCAACTACCTTCCCTAAGGTAGTTGCCCAAGCATATAGTATTTTGTAAACATGAGTATGCATGAATCTAATTTAGCATGACTAAGCATTGCCGAAGATTTCCTTTGGACACAACGTGTCATAGGTTACAAAGAATACATCTACGAGTATTCAATGTCAAGGTATGGTATAGCAAGAATAGAATTCTTTGTGTACATTATGCATATTTGAATTTTTAAAAGCAACACAAGTTCACAAACAGGTTCAATACGTTCGAGGGTAGAGATGACTTGCTTGCTCGCAACCTTGCTAACTTGGATCATCGGCGCAATCAACTGCTCCTTCGGACACTATACATACATGCAAAAGATACGATTGAATTCGATCAGAATTCAATTAAAATCATCAAAATGCCAAATACAATCATAAAAGTGACCCCAAAAATTTGTCAACGGTTTTAGACGAATTTAGGTTCGATTTTCGATAAAATCTGAGTTGAAAACGAGAGAGTGATAGTAATTTGAAATTTCGCGATTATACCAACTTTAATATATATTGTGGTGACAATATTCTAAGTTAAAATACTTAGATTTTTGAAATATAAGAATCACAGATTCAAAATATTATACCAAAAGATATAATAAAACCTAGTTGTATTTCAAAATTTTATTGGACCGATAAACCCAAGAGTTAAACTAAATTAAACTTAGAATAGTCTACTCTAAAGCTGACACTATTGAAATAATTTGAAAATCTAAATTTTAGGAAGAAAGGTATATGACAAAATCAATGGTTGTTAATAAATTAAGTCATAATTGATTTCAAATTCAAATTCAGATCAAATCACCTGGGGGGTTCTGAGCACTCAGACAATCTGGAACTTCCGGTCGGTTCCGATCAGAACTTCCGGTTGCTACGAAATTTTGGACAGAGGACAAGGATCAGAATATCCGGTTGGCAAGGAGCTCAGGCTCTAATGGCGCGGCAGCGTCGATGGCGCGGGGAGAGGGAGTGAGGGGCGGTAGTGGTGCGGTGAGGTGGGGGAGTGGCCGGTGATCCCTTATATAGGCGGCCGGCGGCGTGGGCGCGGTGCTGTTTGATGCGACGGCGGCATGGCGCGACGACATGCGGCGAGGAGACAGCGACGTGGCGATGCGACGGGGACGAGACAGTTGCGTGCGGCGCGTTGACGAAGGGGAGGGGCCGGGGACGTGCACGTGCAGGCGGCGACGCGCGCGCGCGCGTGGGGGACGGCCGGGCGCGACACGACGTGTGGCGGCGTGGGCGACGTGTGCGACGTGCACGCCTGACGCTTGTCAGTGCAATCGACTACCGGAACTTCCGGTAGGTCTACCCGGAACATCCGGTCAGTCCAAATTCCCAAAATATTTTATTCAGTATCCTATTGACTTATAATATAATAACCCAGATATTTTTCCCAAAATCAACTTTTGATTTTAAAAGTATATTTTCACCAACCTAAGGTTTTCCAAAATATATACCTTCATAATTTTTATTTCTAATATTTTGAAATCCATTTTCATTTTAGGGATTCAAAAACCTTTTTGATTTCTTTTCCCAAAATAAATAACCCCTTTTATTTATAACATGCAACATAAACTCGCAAATAAGAAGCAATAAGATTCAACAAGATGCAACAATTCAAAAGTTTTTGTGAACTCCGAATTTTAGGTTTCGATTTTTAGGTTTTCGATTTTCAGGGTGTTACAAACCTACCCCCCTTAAAATAAATCTCGTCCCCGAGATTGCTTACCAGTCGTTGAGTAGGTGTGGGTACTTGGTCCTTAGAAAATCTTCGCTTTCCCAGGTGGCCTCTTCCTCGGTGTGATTGCTCCATTGTACCTTGTACATGCGCCATGTCTTAGTTCGTGTTCTCTTTTCTGTCTCGTCCAAGATTTTCACCGTATGTTCAGGGTATGTGAGATCATCGTTGATAAGGATATTTTCCAAGGGGGCTCGCTCTTCTGGCACTAGCAGACACTTCTTCAATTGTGACACATGGAATACGGGGTGCACATCGGAGAGGTTTTCTGGTAGCTCTAGCTGGTAGGCCACTTCGCCTCTTCTGGCACTTATCGGGAATGGTCCCACGTATCTTGGCGCAAGTTTTCCTTTGACCTTAAACCTCTTGGTTCCCCGTAATGGCAAGACTTTCAGGTACACGTAATCGCCTGCATCAAACTCCAAGTCTCTTCGGCGAGTATTCACGTAGCTCTTCTGTCGAGATTGGGCTACCTTAAGTCGATCTCTGATCAGACGGACCTTTTCCTCAGCCTCTTTGATTATTGTCGAAACTCGGTTTCAGCTATAGAAATTTGGGGGTGCAGTCAAGATCGTCAAACACAATGGGTTAGGTGGAAAACAAGGTTTAGACAGGTTCAGGCCCTCTCGTGAGGTAATACCCTACTCCTGTTTCGGGGATTCGATCCGCCGAGTGTTTATTGATCTCAAGGTCTATGGCTCTTGTGTTGCATATGAAATCTGATCTAAAGCCGATATCCCTCAAAGGACGCCTTTACCCCCTTATATAGTGTTGGGAGGCAGGCTTACAAGCCGGAAACCCTATGTTACTCTAAGTCGGTTTCCTCAATCTTACCAAACCGTGACTATGAGCCGTCGCCCTATCTAATCGGCAACGTAACACCCAAGTCATAGTTGGTTTACATAATTGGTAGGCGAAACCTATCCCTATCTCCAGTCGGATAAGGTTGCCATGTGGGTATCCGATTGCCATAATCTCCACAGTAGCCCCAGAGTCCTTTGCAGTCGATGAGATAACTCAGCCTCGAACCAAGATAGCACACAGCCAAACAACTCTTTGGCCGAGTGCTTCTGGCGCCGAGTAATTCCATCACCTCTGCCTGAATCTCCCGAGTGGCTCCAAAGACTGTGAAGGGCTGGAAAACATCCCAAAAAATTCTCAAAAAATAAATATCTAGGTGCATCTCCTGATGCACCTAATTAGGTGTAGCCCCCAACTATGTGGTTAGTCAAAAACAGACTAAGCATATAGTCAAGAACTATAAAAAATCATTCTCATAAAAATGCTTAGCTCAAGCTAAAGCAATCATAAAAATCACATCACGCGGCAAGCTCGTGCTTATTCGAGTAGATTTGCCCGAGTCGTCTCGGAACAAATAATTTAATTAGCCCTCCTGGGTAAGAAATCAATTTACTCGGCAAGCTCATGCTTATCTGAGTTGATCTGCCCGAGTCATCTCGGAACAAATAGCTCAATCGACCCTCGTGGGTAAAAAACACTTGGCAAGCTCATGCTCATCCGAGTTAACTTGCCCGAGTCATCTCGGAACAAATAATTTAATCGACCCTCGTGGGTAAAAAGCACTCAGTAAGCTCATGCTTATCTGAATTAACCTGCCCGAGTCATCTCGGAACAAATAATTCTATCGACCCTCATGGGTAAGAAAATCAATTCACTCGGCAAGCTCATGCTTATCCGAGCTAATCTACCCGAGTCATCCCGGAATAAATAATTTAATCAACCCTCACGGGTAAACAAATTTTTTAGTCATCTGAAAAATACGACCAAAATATTAAATAGCTCATGCCATAATATTGGTCTTACTCTAAAAAGACCTTCACCAAGGTGGAAAAATAGCATTGATATAATCATTTAATCAAATGCTTAAAAACCAAACAGTTCCTGTTATCAGGACAACCATGAAAAGCTTAACTGTTTGTCACCTTTCAAATTGCATCGTGCCAACTTCTCATGAAGTTACGCAAACCGCGGTATGAAAGGATTTTAAAGGTATTAGGCTATGTGACACATGCATATTGCCAAGACAAATCTGCTTAAGTCCATCCACTTAAGTCCCTAAGGACACGTGTCAAGCCACACCTTAGCTGGGCCACAAGTCTCTCATGGGCTCGGCCCAATCGCGAGATAACTTGGCAAAAAACCCTCAAGTCTTTTTATGAAGCCTCGAGGTCATCCCCGCCACTTTGTCTTCCCAAAAATTTCCTCTTTCGCAGTACTGTTCACTAGCTCTCTGCCTTTGTCCCGATTGCTCTCATCTTTCTCTTTGCAGGAGGCCTCAGAACATAGACCCACTAGGCAGAGTGAAGGCCCAAAATCATCTGCAGCGGCCAAAGCGACAAGGTCTGCAGAACAAGAATCCCGGGGCCCTCTCCCGAGTGAGAGCGCTCCGAGTGAGAAGCCCCCACCTCCTAGTGAGGATGTCCTAGCGAAAGAGCCCCATCGCCAACCAAGAGACCCCATGAAACTAGTCGAAGAAGATCTCCCGACTGCCACCCAAGATGCCCCGACTGAGAGCCAGTCGGGCGTAAACCAAGAAGAAAGAGGCAGCCGGGAAGTACCAGCCAAGGGTTCGACCATTGATGCTGGTAAGCTTTGAAGCGGTCTTCTGACTTAATCTTCAATCCGTCTTTTCTTTGTCTTCATTTATCTTCTTTAAATTGATCAACAAAAGAGGAGGAGATCCCCAGGCTACAATCTTCAGAGGCCCGGATCTCAATGACTTTGTGAATGTTGCTTGTAAACTCTGATGTGAACTTGTAAATATCTAGCTTATTTATGTTAATGCCTTGATCCGAGTTTTTATAGAAAATTTTTTAAGTAATTTTCGTTTGACTGTCACCAAGCCTAAGCTTGATTAGGTCATCAAAAAATTCTCAGTCCTTATCTATTGAACTCGAATCAAAACACTAAACAATGATAAACCAAATATAAACAAGTTATCAAAGAAAACCATGCTTTGTTGACACGTATGCAGCCCCCGACTGCTAACTCAAGAAGTCATCTTGCTTGAGGTTGGCAGTCAAGAATAACATGAAACTTGAGGCAATTTAAGCATAGTATCGTCGAAGATGTTCGATGTTCCAAGAGTTCTCCACCATGGATCCATCTTCACGCTTTAGTCGATATGCTCCTGGCCGAGTCACCTCAGCGATTATATATGGCCCTTCCCATAATGGAGATAATTTGTGGCGGTCCTTGGTGGTTTGAATCTTGCGTAGAACTAGATCGTCGACAATAAAAGCTCGTGCTCGAACATTGCGGCTGTGGTATCGTCTAAGACCTTGAAGATATCTTGCCGACTAGATCAGAGCTGCCTCTCGGGCTTCTTCCAGTCGGGTTAGATCGTCCACTTGGTCTTGATCGTAGCGCTCGTCGTTGAAGCTGCGGACCCATAGGGATTCGTACTCCATTTCGTTCGGCAACATGGCTTCTGCCCCGTAAACCAGGAAGAAAGGAGTTTGGCCGGTAGCCCGACTGGGCGTAGTCCGTAGAGACCACAGAACCGAGGGGAGCTGTTGAACCCATTTGCCGGCATAAGGATTTAGCCGGTCAAACACTCGGGCCTTGATGCCTTGAAGTACCATGCCATTAGCGCGCTCAACATGTCCATGTCTCTTGGGATGCGCGACTGATGTGTAGCAAGATTTGATGCCGAAGTCTTCGCAAAATTCCTTGAAAATGCCTCTAGTGAATTGAGTTCCATTGTCGGTTATAATTCTGTTTGGGACGCTAAACCAGTGCACAATGTTGAGGATGAAGTCTCGCGCCTTGTCAGCGGTGATCGTAGCAACCGGCTTCGCCTCGATCCACTTGGATAACTTGTCGATTGCGATGAACAGATGCGTGAATCCTCCTGGAGCCTTCTTGAAGGGACCGACCATATCCAAGCCCCATATCGCAAACGGCCAGGATAATGGAATCGTTTGTAGTTCTTGGGCTGAGACCTGACTTTGTCGAGCGAAGAACTGGCAACCTTCACAGGTTCGGACCACTTTGTCAGCGTCGAAGACCGCCATAAGCTAGAAAAAACCTTGTCTGTAGGCTTTGCCCACCAAGGTGCGTGTTGCCGCGTGACTTTCACATATACCCGAGTGGATATCCTGTAGTAGTTGTCGTCCTTCCTCGGGTGTGATACATCTCATTAGGACTCCAGAAGGGCTCCTCTTGTATAAATCAGAACCCACCATGACGTAAGCTTGGCAACGACGTCGGACGCGTTCTGCCTCATCCCGGTCTTTCGGCAGCTCTTGCTGAGTTAAAAATTTGATGAGCGGCGTCCTCCAGTCGGCGTCGATCATGGTGACTTCGTTTGCAGCTTGCTCATTGAGAGTTGGTTTGGCTGCAACAGTCGGCTCACAGAGATGCTCTACGAAGACGTCTGTTGGGGCAGCTTCTCGCTTAGACCCGAACTGCACCAACTCGTCAGCTGCCTCGTTGTTATGTCTTAGGACGTGGGATAGCTCCAGTCCATCAAACCTGTCTTCATGTTTGCGGACTTCTTGCCGGTAGGACTCCATGTGTCGTTTAGACAGGACCAGTCTTTCCTCACTTGGTTCACGACCAGCTGGGAATCTCCTTTCACGACCATCCGTCGTATCCTGAGTGAAACATCAAGACGTAGGCCGTGCAGTGGGGCTTCGTACTCGGCGACGTTGTGTGAGGCGAAGAAGTGGAGGTGAAAAGCATATCTTAGCCTTTCCCCAGTCGGGGAGATCAGCACAACTCCTGCTCCCAAGCCAGTGATCCTCTTGGATCCGTCAAATTGCATGGTCCAGTGTTGTAGGTCTTCTCGAGGTACATCTTCTTGTTGTTCGGTCCACTCGGCTAGGAAATCCGCCAGGGCTTGTGACTTTATAGACGTCCTCGCCTTGAAAGTTAAGTCTAGCGGCATCAGTTCCAGGGCCCATTTTGCGATGCGCCCAGTCACCTCCCGGTTGTGGATGACATCGCCGCGTGGAAAGGAAGTGACGACGGTGACCGAGTGACCCTGAAAGTAGTGCGCCAATTTCCTCGCGGTTATCAGAACACCATATAGCAATTTTTGTACCTGGGGGTAGCGAATTTTGGCTCCTGCCAGCACTTCACTAATAGTCGGCTTCATCAGTTGGCTTCTTGTTTAGTTGCGCCGCATATTGTTCGGCGAATTGCTTGTAGATGAAGCAATCTTTGGCTGCATGCTTGTGGTTTGGATGATGCATGCACTAAGCGTTCATGATTGCGTCGTAGGACGCTACTCGGGGCGGCGTTGGGAGTTGGACGTTGCAGCAACCAGATCCTCAGGCCAGCGCTTGCGGTCCTTCTAGCCTTGGTTGTTGCTGCCGTTATCCTTCTTAGGATGCCGGCTTCCTCCCGACTGCTTATCGTCCCTTCTGTCAGGCCGGTCTTGCCACGCTGCCTTGATCGCGTCGCTGGACTTGGCATAAGAGTTGGCTGTCTCGAACATCTGCTTCACCGTCTTCGGTGGCTTGCGCCCAAATTTTCTGATAAACAGTTCATCACGGACTCCCTTTTGGAAGGCGGCGATGATGATGTCGTCGGTGATGTTGGGGATCTTGTTGCGCTTTTCGGAGAAGCGCCGAATGTAATTCTTCAATGGCTCGTCTGGCTTCTGGACGACGTTGTAGAGGTCGAAGTGGGTCCCGGGCCTTTCAAAGGTGCCCTGGAAGTTGGCGATGAAGTGATCCCGTAGCTCACTCCATGAGCCAATCGAGCCTCTTGGCAAGCTCGTGAGCCAGTTCCTGGCTGAGTTGGCGAGGGCAACAGGCAAGTAATTAGCCATGGCCTTGTTGTCTCCTCCCGCTGCGCGGATGGCGAGGGTGTACACGGTCAGCCACGACAAGGGGTCGGTCTTTCCGTCGTACTTCTCGATTCCTGTCGGCTTAAAACCGTTCGGCCAATGCACTCGGCATAGGTCCCGAGTGAAACCAGGTACTCCGTCGTCGTTGGTGTCGGGCAAGCCCCTTCGGTCTTCGCGGGAGCGCTGATCTCGTTCTTGATAGCGTCAGTCGAGGACTTCCCGCAGATCACTCGGCGGGGCCCTTGGCAGGCTGCTTCGGTAGTCGGAGTTGTTGCTGCGGCGGACCCGGTGGTGGACGGGTGGTCGTCCATGCCGCTTCTCGCGGGAGTCAGCCGATTGCTCTTGCTGCTTCCGCGTGGTCTCATGGCGAAGGTCTCTTGACCTAGTGGCTGTCTGATCTCGTTCGGGCCTCTTGTAGTCCTTCGACCGCAGTCGCGGAAGTTGGCTTCTATCGGGAGTTTCTGCCACAGACTCAGTCGTCCTTCGTGTTGAGGTGGAGGGAGAACAGTTGGCTGCAGCCGCGACGATGGTCTTGATCTTGTCCAGGATTGGCGTCACGTCGGCGGACGCCGTCTCGATCACGATGTCGAGGAGAGTGAGGGCGCAACAGCGTTTTCTTGGGGTGTCCGAAAGATGTTGGTGTTGTCGACTCGCTTCGAAGTATGGCCTCCCAAGCGGATTGTCCGGTCGCCCTCAGGTCCCGCTTTCTCCTGTCGGCCTCCTCCTTGCGCCTCCTCTCATCTTCTGCCAGCTTGCACCCCTACTCAAGTATGGCTTGTTCTTCCTCCGCGATTCTGCGGGCCATGGCTGAGTTGATCTCGGCCACCTCAGCCATGAGGACGTCGAAGCACTTTGGCTCGTAATCCTTGTCGCAGTCGGAGTCGTTGGCCTCGTTCAAGGGGATGCCGTAGAGATCGTCGAAGCCTGAAGAGCTGAGGTACTCGTCAAGCTCTGTGGATGAGCATGACCTGAACGGTTGGAGGATGACAGCGACTTCCCTTGATCCCGGGTTGCTCCAATCTGGATCGTTCCAGTCCGAGTCGTAGCTTGATGATGTGGGTCCCTCCGAGTGGGTCGATCTCGACTCGGGGGAGAGGAGTTTGCAATAGATCTCAGCGGTGTTTGGTAGTCCAAACGGTGCCGAGAGGGTTTCTCCTTCCGAGTAGATTGATTTCGATGGGGAGGTGAGAAGATAGCTGTAGATCTCAGCGGCGTTCGGTAGTCTGAACGGAGCCGAGTGGATTCCTCCTTCTGAGTGGATGGACTGCATCTTGGACGTCAGAACTGTGTCGTAGATCTCGGCGTTGTTCGGTAACCCGAACGGCACCGAGCGGATTCCCCCTCCCGACTGGTCCAAATCCAAGTCGGGGAAGGAGAGCTTGTTGAAGCCGTTGGCGGCGAAGTCATCGATGCCTGAAGAAGATCCCATCGCGCTTGCCGGCGAGATTGTCGAAGAAGTCTTAACGCGCGGTCCCCTACCTGGCGCGCCAACTGTCGAAACTCGGTTTCAACAATAGAAATTTGGGGGTGCGGTCAAGATCGTCAAGCACAATGGGTTAGGTGGAAAACAAGGTTTAGACAGGTTCATGCCCTCTCGTGAGGTAATACCCTACTCCTGTTTCGGGGATTCGATCCGCCGAGTGTTTATTGATCTCAAGATCTATGGCTCTTGTGTTACATATGAAATCTGATCTAAAGCCGATATCCCTCAAGAGATGCCCCTTACCCCCCTTATATAGTCTTGGGAGGCGGGCTTACAAGCCGAAAACCCTATCTTACTCTAAGTCAGTTTCCTCAATCTAACCAAACCGTGACTATGAGCCGTCGCCCTATCTAATCGGCAACGTAACACCCAAGTCATAGTTGGTTTACATAATTGGCAGGCGAAACCTATCCCTATCTCCAGTCGGATAAGCTTGCCATGTGGGTATCCGATTTCCATAATCTCCACAATTATGTCCGGTCCAAACACGGCTCGCTCACCGGTTTCTGACCACATCAATGGGGTTCTGCATCGCCGTCCAAACAGGGCTTCGTTTGGCGACATCTTCAGACTTGCTTGATAGCTGTTGTTGTAGGAGAATTCTGTGTAGGGTAGGCATTTTTCCCAGTCCTTGGTAAAGTCTAATGCACAGGCTATCAACATGTCCTCAAGAACTTGATTGGTCCTCTCGGTCTGCCCGTCGGTCTGCGGGTGGTACGCGGTGCTAAAGGCGAGGTGACTTCCAAGCGCCTCATGGACCTTGCCCCAAAAGTGAGACGTGAATTGCGTACCGTGATATGATACAATCCTTTTTGGTACTCCATGAAGGCACACTATCCTGGACATATATAACTCTGCCAACTTAGCACTACTATACCTGGCCTTGACAGGGATAAACCTGGCGGTCTTGGTGAGTCGATCCACGATCACCCAAATGGAGTCATATCCCGCAGCAGTTCTGGGTAACCCAACGATGAAATCCATGCCTATTTCATCCCATTTCCATTCAGGGATCTTGAGTGGCTATAACAATCCTGCCGGTCACTGATGCTCGGCCTTGGCACTTTGGCACACATCGCAAATGGTCACGTACTCCACTACATCCCTCTTCATGTTGGGCCACCAGTACTCTTCCTTTAAGTCTTGATACATCTTGGTGCTACCCGGGTGTAGCGAGTATGCTGACTCATGAGCTTCTTTTAGAATCAATCCTCTCAAACCGCCTTTCTCCGGCACGTATATCCTCTTCCTATACCACAGAGTTCCATTGTCATCTGCCGAGAATTCCTTTGCGAGCCCATCGGCCATCCGCTCTTTGATCAGTTGGATTTCTTCGCTATCCTTTTGGGCTTCCTTTATCTGAGTCCCTAGAAGAGGTTGGATTTCCAGCGAATTTAATTCTCCATGAGGAATCAGCTGCAAGTTAAGCCGAGCCATTTCTTCTTGGAGCTCATTGGCCATGCCATTCAGTCCCATATGGTGGCATTGGGCTTTGCGGCTTAACGCATCGGCTACAACATTAGCCTTGCCAGGGTGGTAATGGATTCCTAAATCATAGTCCTTGATTAATTCTAGCCACCTCCTCTGGCATAGGTTGAGATCAGGCTAGGTAAAGAAGTACTTCAGACTTTTGTGGTTAGTGTATATGTCGTAGTGGTTCCCAATCAAGTAGTGCCTCTAGATCTTTAACGCATGAACAACTGCGGCCAACTCCAAGTCGTGGGTGGGGTAGTTTTCCTCGTGCGGTCATAGTTGTCTCGAGGCATATGCCATGACTTTTCCGTCCTGCATCAATACTCCTCCCAGTCCTTGTCGGGACGCATTACAGTATATAACGAAGTCTTTTCGGTTGTCCAGTAGGACCAAGATTGGAGCGGTGGTCAACTTTTCTTTGAGTTGGTCAAAGGCTTGCTGACACTGCTCAGTCCAAGCGAACTTTTTTTCTTTCTTCAGCAGTTGGGTCATGGGTCGGGCTACTATGGAAAATCCTTCAATGAATCTCCGATAATATTCGGCCAATCCCAAGAAACTTCTGACCTCTGTTACTGACTGGGTGCTTTTCATTCTGTAACAGCTTCGACCTTGGCAGGGTCTACTGCTACTCCTCCGGTGGAAATTTTATGGCCAAGAAAAGCGACCTCCTTAAGCCAGAACTCGCATTTACTGAATTTCGCATACAACTGATGCTCTCGTAACTTCTCCAGCACTAGGCGTAGGTGTTCCGCATGCTCCTCATCGTCCTTGGAGTAGATAAGAATGTCGTCGATAAACACTACCACAAACTTATCCAGATATTCCATGAATATTTTGTTCATGAGGTTCATGAAATATGCCGGGGCATTGGTCAATCCAAAGGACATTACTGTGAACTCATACAAGCCATAGCGTGTAAAGAACGCAGTCTTGGGGATATCTTTGGCCCTAATTTTTAACTGACGGTACCCCGACCGAAGATCAATTTTCGAGAACACTTGGGCACCCTTGAGTTGATCGAATAAGTCGTCAATTCGAGGTAATGGGTATTTGTTCCTGATGGTCACCTCATTCAATGATCTGTAATCTACGCACATCCTTATACTTCCGTCTTTCTTATTGACAAACACAGTGGGGCTCCCCAGGGAGAAGAACTAGGGCACACAAATCCCTTTTCTTGTAATTCCCTGATTTGCTTCTTAAGTTCCTCCAATTCGTTAGCCGACATTCGATAGGGTCTCTTGGATATGGGGGCAGTACCAGGTATTATGTCAATGATGAATTCTATATCACGGTCAGGGGCATTCCGGGCAATTCCTCAGCAAACACATCTGGGTAATCCTGCACTACTGGCATACCGCTCATGGGTAGCATGGTGAATATCCCCATAGCTTGTTCACATAGCTTCAGGTCTTGATCCATGGTTATGGTCATTGGTGATCCCCATGGGTTGGATACAGTGACTTCTCTTCGGGCACAGTCTAGGACCTGTCACGCCCAGAAATTCAAACTAGAATTTCCGAAGCTATATGTGTATTAAAATCCCTGTCCAGGACTAGCAAGGGTACACATACGACAATGGTTGATATTACAGTTCCATGTCTTAGAAACATTTCAAAAAGATTAAAAAAGAGCAGCGGAAAAAGAAAAGGGGCCTAAGCGTAAACTTGGCTCTTGCACGAGGCTTCCACCATTCCGCAGCCATCTTCCAGAGTGCAGGACAAAGCCTACTCAACTTCATCTTCTTCTTCAGCTTCTTGCTCAGGTTTTGGTGAAGAGGCAAGGATGAGTACTTCCACGTACTCAGCAAGTCATACTGAAATAGAGGGGTATGAATGCAAGGGGGAAGACAAGGATTTGGCTTGGGTTTGCCTTTAGCACAAATAGCTAGGGTTTTTGCAAACAAAAGGAGATTTGAACAAAGAAAACGATAAATAATTAATTAATTCACATTAAAACCAACACTTCCAACGTTATCCCCACGTTGAGCCAGGCCCACACCATCCAGCTATACTAGCCAAGGTCCAAAAATAGGTTTTAGCAGTGTGGGACTAATCATGGTGAATTCGGTCGATCGCCCATAACCACGGGCACGGCTATTCGAATAGTTTTACTCTGATTTGAGGTGTACATCTGTACCCACAAGACACATCCCCACAACATGGTCTCCCGTGCGCCGGAATACCGCCACGATACCCCGGATAGGGACTGTGATAGGACCTTTCATATAACCCCTCGCTAACCAAGCGAACCACACCAAGGTTTCGCCCCCACTCCCGTTCCTGGGCCGTGGGCAGCCCCCCCCCGAGTGCCTCGGTGAATCCGACAGCCCAGCAACCGGTAAGCCCCCAGCCGACTGCAACTCCATCATGCTCACCCTTTCCAAGGTTTCGTTGGCTAGGAAAAGCTACACTACGGGACCCACCGTTGCCCATTTTTGCTTGTGGTTTGCATGGTCATTCTCCCGAGGTTTCCCGTGAACCGGTCCTTAAGTACCATGGGCGCCACTATCCAAAACCACAGCGCCCACAGCCCATCATTTATCATGTTTTAGTTATTAGTCTGGTCCATAAAGTCCTCGGATTATATCTTTCATTTCATGTGTCCAAAATAATGTTGTCTAGATGAAATTACCCATTTAGTGTGCTAGTAAGTCTAACCAGGTCTAAGCATAACCTATGCCTATAAACTAGTCATGTTGTTGTCCCAAGTTTATCAAAGGGGTTAGGGTGGCAAGCCTAGGGCTTAAATCTAATCACACGGTGTAATATTTCCCATAAGATAACATTATAAAATAAATGCGGTTTAATAGAATAAAACAGTGTTTTAGCAAAAATAGGAGCAATATGATCAATAATAAAGCATGACTTGCCTTGCTCTTTGGACTAGGGAAACTCCGCGACAACTTCAAAGTACACCGGGTCGGAGGAACTACTGGGGTCTACACGACAAACAAAGCACTTCAAAAAAACAGGCTAAAAAACTACTAAAACAGAGAACAAAACCATTTTTAATGTGTTGGCATTTTTATGAATTTAATGAAATTTGAATGGGCTTAAACGGAGCTCGGAATGAAAAGATATGGATTTTAGAAGATTATCTGTGTTTTTACTAAAATGGGAAAAATCCTTAATTATTTATTGCACAATAAATCCCAAAATTGCATCAGCGCTAGCGCTGATGTCAGCGATGGCATCATCGGCCACGGGAGCATCGGTCCATAGTGGACCGGGTCCACGGGCTGAGAGAGAGCGGTGCACCACGTGGCGCACACGTCGCGCTGACACGGCGGCCACGCGGGCAAGCGGGGGTGGACGGCCTCGATCTGTCGAGGCAGATCGGACGACCGAGAGAGGGGCGCGGGCGGCGCGACGGGCCGGCGATGGCGCACAGCGGTCGGAGACCGCCCAACGCCATTCGGGCGACGACGCGGGGTGGCGGAATGCAGTGGCTCATGCGCGGGCGGAGCCGCACGCACTCGGGAGCGTTGGCGCGCGTTCGGCCGAGAGGGGAAAAGGGAGGGGCGCTCACCACGAGTCGCCGGAGGTGGAGGGGACGATAGCACGGACGGTGAGGGAGACGGCGGGCAGTGATGGAGAGGGGCGGCCGAGAGAGCTTGGGCGCTGGGGATGGAGATGGAGGCGGTGGCGACGTCCAGGAAGGCTCGGAACGACGGGGAAACGCGACCGAAGGCCAACGGAGAGCGGCAACACTCGGGCGCACGGTGTGAGAGCGAGAGAGAGTGCGGGGAGCTCGGAAGAGGGTGTGAGGAGCTCGGGGAGGATGAGGGCCGGCTTTTAAAGGGGACGGGGAGGTCGGTGGTGGCCTGGATAAGGGGGAATTACTCGCCGGAGTAAAGAGGGAGGTATTTGGGGAAAATAATGGTCGGCGATTAACTTCGGCCATTTAGGGGTGTGGGAGCGGCGAGCGGGGTGATTGAAGGTGGCGGGAGAGACGGGGGAGTGATGGCGGTGCCTTTAGGGCGCGCGGGAGAGGAGGGCGGCTGGGATCCGCGCGGGGCAGAGGCGGCGTCAATGGCAGCGGGGCGGCCGGAGGTAGGGGACGGGGCTGATAGGTAGGCCCCACCTGTTAGTGTCCCGGGGAGAAAGGGGAGGTGAAGTGGACTTATTTTTCGGGCGCGAGGGGTAAACGGGCCGTGGCCTTTGGCCGGCCCGTGTGGAAGAGAGGGAGAGAGGCGCGGGCGTGGGGAGGACTGGGTCGGTGGCCCAAAGCAGAAATGGGCGGGAAAAGGACGGATGAGAGAGAAAAACAATTTCCCGGGATTTATTAATTCTGATTTCGATTTTAATTGATTAAAAATTATTTCTAGTGCTCTGAAAATTTCACTAAAAATCCTGTTAGTGTATTTTGACATGTAGAATTTAAGAAAAACATGCCATTTCCATTTAGATTTTTGTTTTTAAAATTATGTGTTCGCTCCGGGTTAATTTCCAACTATTTTTCTTGTGATTTTTTTCTTTAGATTTTTAAAAGGGGAACATACCTCATGGTGTGACAGGACCCCTTGGTTTTTAATTAACCAATCCATTCCTAGTATGACATCCAGTGTTTGTGGTGGCAGTACCATAAGGTTTGAAAGGAATACCACATCTCTAATCCGGATGGGCACATTGATGCACGCATGGGGTATGGTTATGTTTCCCCTGGTGAATGCACTAACATGGGTCTCTTAAGATCTACCCAGTGCAGGTCATGTTGTTTCTTATTCGTGAGGATATAAACAAATGCGATGCTTCGGAATCGAATAAGACTTTAACTGGTGTAAAGTGGATAGAGAACATACCCATTAGCACACTTCGATCTTCTTGTGCCTCCTCGGCGCACACATGATTTTCTTGCCCACGGTGGAATCTGGTAGCAGACTCCTTGGGTTGCGGTGTCCTGAATAAACTGCGTCCAGCAGCTGGGGTAGTAGTTCCTCGTACAGCCGTGGTGTTGGCGCTGGTACGGATAGGGGTGTTGCGTGTCTTGGGGCAACTGTTGGCATAGTGCCCAAATTCTCCACAGTTGAAGCAGTTTACATTCCTATTTTCCAGGGCTGTCAGGGTAGGTGTCGAAGTACGAAACAGGGTGGCAGTTGGCCTGCTGACATTGCCGAGTGCAGTGGGACGACTAGTTGCCACGACGGTTGACTTCCATCCAGACGGGGTTGCTCCCTTAGGATGTTGAGATGTCCCCTAGAGTGGGCGGGTCATAGAAAGCCTCCCCTTTCGGTTATTTTCCACCATTTTCTGGTCATGTTCCAACCTCACGACCTTGTTGATCAGACTTTGGAAGTTGGCATGATCCTGTCCGATCATAGGCCCTTGCAACTCGTCGTTTAGCCCCTCGATGAACTTGTCTACCTTTTCTTCTTCATCTTCAAAGTCGCTGGTTGCGTAACGGGCAAGCTGGGTAAACCGATTGAGGTACTCCTGCACTATGGTGTTACCCTGACGCAACCTCCTGAATTCATTCTTTTTCATACGCATGATGGCAACAGGTATGAAGTTTTCGCGGAAGGCAACGGTAAATTCCTCCCATGTTGGTTCTACAGCATCCTCCGCTCTGGTTTCCTTGTATGTATCCCACCAGTCACTGGTGGGTCCCTCCAGTTGATTTGCGGCAAAGATCACCTTGCCGGCCTCCTACACACGTAGCCAATCTATAACGCATAGCCAATCTTCTGCGTCCATAGGCTCTTCCGCTGTGGCAAAAGTGGGTGGCTTGGCTCACATGAACTCGCCCAAGCTTGAACTTCCACGGCCTACTTGGTTATTGGCGATGGCCTGCAATAACTGGATTTGGACGGCCATGACCTCTGCCAAGGTGGTGGGGTTGGGCTCCAGTGGGTTCTCATTGGCAGCCGATGCTCTACGTCGGTGAGCCATCTGTAGAATGTAGATGAGTAAGAGACTTGACCTACTAAGGTCTCAATCCCATTTGTTCCATTCTGGGTTGGTTAAGGTGATCTTTTATTTAGGTTTTAGGTGATCTTCTATGGGGCAAGCATGGTGGAATAAACTCATTCGTAGCATACCATAGAACATTCCACAGGTTTATAGTTAATACATCAAGAGCAAATACATCAGACTACACATACACAGTTCTACAATACACAACGCAAAAGCTAACATCGAGCTACAACCATCATTACTAAGGGGGGGGGGTGTGCGGTTCTTGCTGTCCAAAAACCATCCAAAGCAAGACCAATGCCAGTGTAGACCTCTCGTCTAGTCGTCCAGCCAGCCGCAGGAACCGGGTGCAGGAAGTGGGTGGTCCCTGGCAGATGCGAACCGAAGTTCCCAAGGCTCAGAAGTGGTCGCCTCGGAGTCAGTCTTGGGCTTCTTGCCCCTGGGTCGGGTGCTCTTGCGGGCCGTCCTACGAGAAATGGGCCCTCCCGCAAATGTGATGCGGTAAGTAGGAGCCTCATCCTCTGATAGGTTGGTGATGCTGGGCTCCCACTCGACCTCCATGGGCTCTAACTCAGTCTCTTAGTCAGTGTAAATCTGGATTGGGATCTCCACTCCAGATCCGAGCTCGGATGGAACAGCCGTGGCAATCGGTGTGGGCTCTGACTGTGCAGCAGCAGGCTGTGTCATGGCAGGATCCACTAGATAGGGTCCGAACTCGGTGCTCAGCATGTCCACCTCCTCCAGTAGCACGTGGAAAGTCGCCAGGCACGACGGAGTGAGGAAGTAATAGTGGTCACGGGCCGATGCAGGGGGTGGTGGCGGTGCGGTGGAAGTAGAGGAAGCTATAGTGGTAACCGAGACTACGAAGCTGCTCCTCCAGCTGACTGACTTGCCTCTGGCTCTTCTTGTGCTCCTCAAGGTTGACCAGGGCCTCCCCACGATCGACGTACCGATCCGAGAGCTGATCATGCTGTTAAACTGGAGCTGAGGCTTCAACGAGTTAATCTGGCTACCACAGGTGTGGTGCTCCTCCTCAGGCTCACTCATACGTCGTTGCTGCTCGTCGATCTCCAGCAGCGCTTCCTCATAACAATCGTTTGCAGCCTCCGCCCATCGAGACAACCGGGTTACCATGGGGTTGTAACAGCAGGGGGTAGCCTCCACGGTGCAGACAGAGTTGCCCTCCTCCCGATACGGGTGGTGCACGAACTCGGTCACCGTCAGCTCGGCCCTGTGGATGGCGTTAAGGCGTAGGAATGCCTCACGAGCAGCATCCTGAAGTGCGGCCTCCACCAAGTCACGCCGGTAGCGTGTCTGGAAGCAATACTGTGGCTTGCTACCTACGCGGGGCTCGATCGCTATGGCGGCCTCCCACTCGGGATGGTCTCTGGTACCAAATCTCCTGCTTCTGTAAGTAGGTATCTCCGGGTACCTTAGGCATCGTAATAGCTGCCGAAGCTACAAAACATATCCTTCCTCCAGTGGAACCTCAAGTTCCCAAACTCCGATCTGGCCATGTCCCGACATCTGTTTTTAAAACAACCAGAGTTAAAGAAGAGTAGGAGCAACATAAATATCATAAAAAGATAAGGGGACAAGAGTATAAGGGAAAACACATTTTGTTTTGTAGACATAATGTTTTTATTTTCAAAATAATCCTAGGTGGGGATTCCTCCCTTTGGCGAGCTATAAAGGTGTGGGGCGCCATTGGTCTTATCCTACAGTCGCACGCTCTGATACCAACTCTGTAGACCCTCATTTTTATAACAGGAATCATTCGTGTTCATAGTACCATTTCCCTGGATCGAGTAGTTTGGTACCCACAAAATACAGTACTGAATTATCAAGTGCGCATGCACGAATTGTCTTACACAACATATTACAATATAGGCCCAAAGGCAATGTCTAGTACTTAGGACCAAACGGTCCAGAATACAACCAAAAGTAGAAATTAGGTAAGGCAGCGGATAGAAGGCAGCGACATGCCATTGCCACAGGCAATGACCGGAGTCTAAGACCTATTGGGCGCTTTCTTCTTCCTCACCCTCCTGGTAGTATGCGTACGGGTCCTCCAAGTCTTCATTGTCTTCATCTGAAGGTTTGTGCGTATAGCAAGGGTGAGTACCAACCTACTCAGCAAGCCATCACAGAAAAGATGCATATGATAGGGGATACTGAAAGAATGGCTGTGGTTCATTTGCACAAAGCCAGTTTTGTAATTCTTTTCACAACCCTATAATCTAAGCCTGATCAAGATTTATTTCTATAGTTTATTAAATCGGCGACGGTTCTGTCCACCATCCATTGTGATTCCAAGGATAGCTTCCCGCCTCCGGATCGTCATGATTTTCTGGGGATCTACCCCTTCTCGCTTTTTCCGAGAAGTTGATCCACCAGCACATAAAAATAATCATGCAAACCCATCCCATCATTTTAAAATTTAGAGTCTAGCCAAGAGAGAAACTTGTCACGCTGCTCCATATCCGCGAGCATGGCTATTCGAATAGATTGATTTACTCACGCTGCAGTGGATGTACACTTTACCCGTACTCCGTGACTGCCCAACAAATGAGCCTACATCCCAACACATGAGACGTTCACGGCAAAGCCTTTCGATAACCTCACTTTGGCAGTACCCGCTCCATGAACTTAAAACCTCTTGCACTCTAGCCGTCATTTTCTAGCAGTGTGAGGAGTTTGGTGCTCACGGGGTAAGGGAAAACTTCATTCTTTAAGTTGTAATTAATTTCGATTTTAAATCATCATTTCACACATAGGCCCGCAGCCTCATCTCAATCATAGAACCACTATGCAGGGATACTGCCTTCGCTCGGCTATTTACTCCGCTAGGTCTATACCCATTCAAGAAGTACGGTTGTACTGGCTCGTTTCATGTTTAAGTCTCATGGCTCGGTCCTTGACCAGGGACGACACTTGCCTTTTCCGAAATCCACCCAAATCATCCAGCTGTCTCAGTCTAAAACATTGGTTTTGTATTTTCAATTTTTATCCAAAACTCATTTCATCATTTTCAAGGCAATGTGGTGCTCATGTCTCCACATGCCGTATCTCAACTATCTTCCCTAAGGTAGTTGCCCAAGCATATAACATTTTGTAAACATGAGTATGTTAGTGATATGCCCTAGAGGCAACATGGAGATGTTGGATATCATGGTCAATGTTTATGTATGAATGAATAAAGTGTTATTTAGTTCCATGAAATAGACATCTTGTATTGATCAATAAGTACGTGACTTATTTATGAGACTCTTTATGTATGAATCTATTTCTAAATGATCCCTGATCATATGTTATGTTGTTGGAACAAAATATGATTCTAAGATCGACATGTTTATTGATTGATGATAATGTCTCATAGATCATGGTATGGAGATGCCAAATCAATATACATGGACATGTGTTAGAGAACACATTGTTGGATAGACCCACCATGAGACACTACAAGATTTAATGTGCCATTAGTTGGTCTCGGGTAGTGTTGGTACAAAGTCCTTAGACCTGAGATCATCATAGATTCCAACATGTGTAGTAGCCTACTTTGGGACTGTCAAACACTATTCTGTAACTGGGTAGTTATAAAAGTAGTCTTCGGGTTTGCTATGAAACATGTAGTGGGATGTGAATGATCAAGATGGAATTTGCCCCTCCTTTGGAGAAATATCTCTTGGCCCCTCCAGGTAATGGATTATGGAAGTGCATGGCCATGCCGAGTTGATTGTGGAGTCAATCAACAGACAGATAATCCAATACGGTTCAAGTGAATGGTTAAGCTATTGAAGGGATGACACACATCTTGCCTATAGCTTAATTGGTATCATGAGGCAAAGGGATTTGTGTACACATTATAGGTTCAGAGTCGATATTATATTCTTGTATACTATGGTGTCAATATGTGCTGCTAGGCGCCGCTGTTGAAAAATCGACTGAGTTAGACCCGAGCTGACGATCAGCTGAGTTGGACTCGAGCCGACGATCGATTGAGTTCGACTCGGGCCGAAACCGAGTATAGCTGAACCTACAGGGTCGCACGCTTAAGGGGATAGAACACGCATTTGAGTTGGACTCGGATATGGCTCGATCGGATAGGGACCCGATCAGATAGAGTCCTATGGGCCTACGACGTATGGCTGGCTAACTCTATGAATTCAGATAGGATCCGATTCAAAATAGAGTCCCGATCGGCCACTAAACCCAATTGGCCAACTCTATATAAAGGGGCGAGGGGTGGAGAGTTGAGTGTTTGCATTGAACCGAATCAATCTGATTTGGCGCAATAGAAGTCGGCGAGATCAATCTCCACGGAAACCCTCCCCACCTTCGAGCCAAAACCCTAGCCTTGCATCTTGTGCTAGCACACGGGTGGTAGGCGTTCTGTCTCCGGACGTGTGGATACTGGTAGAGGCGCTGCTATGTTGCGGTGCTATTCGTCGGCTACGAATCGGCTCCGGTCGGGCGCATCGGAGCGAGGCGCGCGAGCGCGGTCGGACGACTCGGCGAATCGGCTACTCGGTGAATCGGCTACTCGGTGAATCGGCTAATTGGCGAATCGACTGTTCCCAGGAATCGGCTAACGGCTTGCGGGAATCGGTAGAGGAGAGTAGATGGTAATTGCGTTCCTTGATAGTGTATCGGAACGACGTCATGTGATTACGTCGAAGCAACATCCATAGAACTCAGTTTGAGTTGGGTTCGAGATAGCATTCCTTGATAGTGTATCAGAACAGTATAATGTGATTATGCCGAAGCTGTCTCGTAGTCTGACCTTATTTGCTGCCTCGTGCCTACGCAAACCATCTCCCTTGATAGTGTATCGGGACGACATAATATGATTATGCCAATACGGTTTCCGTAAGCGATTTCATAGATTGGATCTATGGATTTCATGTGGTATGACCGCCGTGTGCGTACCCCCTTATAGGTCGTCTCGATACCGTATCTCTGCGATAGGTAGAAAACGTTCTACGCCTAACTTGTTTTTGTAGAGAATGCTTTGAGAAGGTATGGCCCTATTGTATGTATGAGATGCATGTGATGCGTGTAATATTCTTTCATATGTGCAATCCCTGTAATATTCTTTCTTACGTGCAATGCTTGTAATATTCTTTCACGACCTAAGAGTCGATGTAATCTTCAATTATAGCTTCTATAGTAGTAGCTTAGTTTGAACAAATCAAGCATACGACACTTGGAAGAATGGTGATGAAGATGGATATCCTCTACACCGGCATGGAGATGGAGATCACAATGTGAAGGGGGCCATACCATTTCATTATGTGCTATTCTACCTGCTTTCATATATGTTGATATGTTTGTTTGATAGGATAGCATCCCTCACAAAATTAAGTAGTAATGATGTCCTTCCAAATGTCGCACCCGTCACCGTTATGCTCGTCAATGGTGGGTCTGCCAAAGCAGAGTGTCATTCTCTATCATAACAAGAAGGGGTATATGTCAGACATATACAGCAGGAGCATTTGGTTTACTTAACAAGGCTATCAAAACAGTTTTGGGCCTTGGGGCATAGGTTGGCGCCGGGGCATGGAGATGCCACACCAACAACAAGAGTCACATAGAGATGTGATTAGCAAGGAGTTGCTTACCGATGTTATTAATCTTCTAGTTGTGATGCCAAAGCTCACCAGAAATTAATTAACATGTGGATCTTGACCCAATACTGATGTGATTCTCCAGTCGCTCCCTCCGAGCTTCGAGCCATTCATATTGAATTATCACATGAATAGTATGGATAAGACCTTGGCTGAATTGCATGGGATGCTAAAGACGGCTGAGGAGAGTATCTTAAAAACGGTCATCATGTGATGATGATGCAGAAGGCTAAGCGCAAACAACCTATCAAGAAACTTTGCACCAAGAGAAAATTAACTCCCGATGAGATCGTGAGTGCCTCCAACGCAAAAAAGGGGAAGAAAAGGTCGGCGGCATCAGATGCTGTTTGCTTCTATTGCAAGGAGACTGGTCACTTGAAAAGGAACTGCAAGAAGTATATGGAGGATCTCAAAAAGAAGCAAAGTGCGACTTCTGCTTCAGGGAATGAGAAGAAGTAGAAGCTTGAGAAGGGATGAGGTGAACCTGCGTGTCGGCAATGGAGAAAGCGTTGCTACAGTTGTTGTCGGCATAGTACCACTTCATTTACCTTCAGGATTAGTTTTGGAATTAAATAATTGTTATTGTGTTCCAACTCTATGTCAAAACGTTATTTCCGCTTCATGTTTGCAATCGGAAGGATATGATTTTAGATCAATGGACAATGGTTGTTCGGTTTGTCTCGAGATATGTTCTATTTTCATACTCCATTGGTGAATGGATTATACGTTTGAATCTTGAAGCGTCTCCCATCTATAACATTAATACGAGAGAGGCAACTCCCAAATGATGCAAACCCCACGTTTATCGGCATTGTCGCTTAGGCCATACAAATCGAAACGCATGGAGAAGCTCCATAAGGATGGATTGCTTCACTCTTTTGATTTTGAATCATTTGAGACATGTGAATCTTGTTTACTTGGTAAGATGACAAAGACACCTTTCACGGGACACGGTGAGAGAGCAAATGACTTGTTGGCACTCGTACATACCGATGTATGTGGACCAATGAACTCAAGGGCGAGAGGTGGTTATCGTACTTCATTACCTTCACCAATGACTTTAGTAGATATGGTTATATCTACTTAATGAGGCATAAGTCCGAATCCTTTGATTAGTTCAAAGAATTCCAGAATGAAGTACTGAGAATCATTTAGGGAAAACAATCAAGTTTCTACGATCGGATCGTGGAGGGAATACTTGAGCCAAGAATTTTGTAATCATCGAAAAGATTGTGGAATTGTTCCACGGTTGACTCCGCCAGAACTCCACAATTGAATGGGGTGTCCGAACGGAGAAATCGCACCTTGTTGGACATGGTGCGGTCGATGATGAGCCAAAGTGATCTTCCGTTATCCTTCTGGGGATATGCTCTTGAAACAGCTACGCTCACACTAAATAGAGTTCCATCTAAGTCAGTTGAAAAGACACCATATGAGATATGGACGGGGCGACCCCCTAGTTTGTCTTTCCTCAAAATTTGGGGATGTGAGGCTTATGTAAAACGTTTACGATCGAGACAAGCTCACACACAAATCGACAAGTGCTTCTTTGTGGGATATCCTAAGGAAACTCGGGGATATTACTTTTATAATCGGGAACAAGGCAAAGTGTTTGTCGCCGACACGGTGTCTTCTTGGAGAAAGAGTTTCTTTCAAGAAGGGTTAGTGGGAGCAGTGTGCATCTTGAAGAAGTTCAAGAAACACTAGAAAATGTTTCAGCGACCACAGAACCACAACAGGAGGAGCAAAGTGTTGCGCCACCAGTTGTAGATACACCAGCCCCACGGAGGTCTGAAAGATCACGTCATGCACCTGACAGCTACACAGGTATGGAACAACGTGATATATTGTTGTTGGACAACGATGAACCTAAGACCTATGAGGAAGCGATGGTGGGACCCGATTCCAACAAGTGGCTTGGAGCCATGAAATCCAAAATAGAATCCATGTACGACAATCAAGTTTGGAACTTGGTTGATCCACCTGATGGTGTCAAAACCATTGAGTGTAAATGGGTTTTTAAGAAAAAGGCTGATATGGATAGAAATGTTCACATCTATAAGGCGCGATTGGTGGCGAAAGGTTTTAAACAGATTCAAGGAGTTGATTATGATGAAACCTTCTCGCCCGTTGCAATGCTTAAATCTATTCGGATTATCCTAGCGATTGCTGCATATTTCGATTATGAGATATGGCAGATGGATGTCAAAACGGCTTTCCTAAATGGAAACCTAAGCGAGGATGTATACATGATACAACCCGAGGGTTTTGTCGATCCACGATCGCTGGAAAGATATGCAAGCTACGAAATCCATTTATGGATTGAAGCAAGCATCTCGAGTTGGAATATTTGTTTTGATAAAGTAATCAAAGGGTTTGGTTTCATCAAAAATGAAGAGGAGGCCTGTGTTTACAAAAGGTCGTGGAAGCGCAATTGTATTTCTAATCTTATATGTGGATGACATATTACGATTGGAAATGATATCCCTATGCTAGAATCCGTCAAGTCTTCATTGAAAAATAGTTTTTGCATGAAAGACTTAGGGAGGCAGCATACATATTGGGCATTCGGATCTATAGAGATAGATCCAAGAGGCTAATTGGATTAAGCCAAAGTACATATATTGACAAGGTGTTGAAAAGGTTCAACATGCACGATTCCAAGAAAGGTTTCTTGCCCATGTCACATGACATTAATCTTAGAAAGAATCGGTGTCCTCGGACACATGATGAGCGGAATACGATGGGTATGGTTCTATATGCTTCGGCAATTGGATCCATCATGTATGCCATGCTTTGTACACGTCCATATGTCTCGTACGCTTTGAGTGCTACGAGCGAATGCATACCGATCCGGTGAAGGTCACTAGATCGCGTAAAGAATATCCTTAAGTACTTGAGAAGAACTAAGGATATGTTCCTAGTCTATGGAGGTGAAGAAGAGCTCGTTGTAAGTGGTTATACCGATGCTAGCTTCCAAACAGACAAGGATGATTATAGATCGCAATCTGGGTTAGTGTTCTGCTTGAACAGAGGCGCAGTCAGCTGGAAGAGTTCCAAGTAGGATACTGTTGCTAATTCTACAATGGAGGCCAAGTACATTGCTGCTTCGGAAGCTGCAAAGGAGGTTGTTTGGATCAAGAAATTTGTTTCTGAGCTGGGTGTGATGACCAGTGCAACTGGTCCAATGTCTCTCTATTGTGATAATAGTGGAGCCATTGCGCAAGCCAAGGAGCCGAGGTCACATCAGAAGTCTAAACACATACTTCGGCGATATCATCTCATCCGCGAGATAGTGGACAGAGGTGATGTCAAGATATGCAAAGTGCACACGGATCTCAACATAGCCGATCCATTGACAAAACTTCTCCCTCGGCCAAAACATGAGGCGCACACAACAGCAATGAGTATTAGATACTTACATGATTGACTCTAGTGCAAGTGGGAGACTGTTAGTGATATGCCCTAGAGGCAACATGGAGATGTTGGATATCATGTCAATGTTTATGTATTTATGAATAAAGTGTTATTCAGTTCCATGAAATAGACATCTTGTATTGATCAATAAGTACGTGACTTATTTATGAGACTCTTTATGTATGAATCTATTTCTAAATGATCCCTAATCATATGTCATATTGTTGGAACAAAATATGATTCTAAGATCGACATGTTTATTGATTGATGATCATGTCTCATAGATCATGGTATGGAGATATCAAATCAATATACATGGACATGTGTTAGAGAACACATTATTGGATAGACCCACCATGAGACACTACAGGATTTAATGTAACATTAGTTGGTCTCGGGTAGTGTTGGTACAAAGTCTTTAGACTGAGATCATCATGGATTCCAACATGTGTAGTCGCCTACTTTGGGACTACCAAACGCTATTCCGTAATCGGGTAGTTATAAAAGTAGTCTTCGGGTTTGCTATGAAACATGTAGTGGGATCGAATGATCAAGATGGAATTTGCCCCTCCTTTGGAGAAATATCTCCGGCCCCTCCGGGTAAAGGACTATGAAAGTGCATGGCCATGCCGAGTTGATTGTGGAGTCAATCAACATACAGATAATCCAATACGGTTCGAGTGAATAGTTAAGCTATTGAAGGGATGGCACACATCTTGCCTATAGCTTAATTGGTATCATGAGGCAAATGGATTTGTGTACACATTACAGGTTAAGATTCGATATTATATTCTTGTATACTATGGTGTCAATATGTGCTGCTAGGCGCTGCTGTTGTCAGATTGGCTGAGTTGGACCCGAGCCGACGATCAGCTGAGTTGGACTCAAGCCGACGGTCGATTGAGTTCGACTCGGACCGAAACCGAGTATACCTAAACCTACAGGGTCGCACGCTTAAGGGGATAGAACAAGCATTCGAGTTGGACTCGGATATGGCTCGATCGGATAGGGATCTGATCAGATAGAGTCCTATGGGCTTACGACGTATGGGTGGCCAACTCTATGAATTCGGATAGGATCCGATTCAAAATAGAGTCCCGATCGGCCACTAAACCCAGTCGGCCAACTCTATATAAAGGGACGAGGGGTGGAGAGTTGCGTGATTGCATTGAACTGAATCAATCTGATTTGGTGCAACAGAAGTCGGCGAGATCAATCTCCACGGAAACCCTCCCCACCTTCGAGCCAAAACCCTAGCCTTGCATCTTGTGCTAGCACACGGGTGGTAGGCATTCTGTCCCCGGACATGTGGATACTGGTAGAGGCGCTGCTATGTTGCGGTGCTATTTGTCGGCTACGAATCGGCTCCGGTCGGGCGCATCGGAGCGAGGCGCGCGAGCGCGGCCAGACGACTCGGCGAATCGGCTACTCGGTGAATCGGCTGATTAGCAAATCGGCTGTTCCCAGGAATCGGCTGTCGGCTTGCGGGAATCGGCTATCGACAAATCGGCTGTCATCGGCCAGCACTGTTCTAGATCGGATAGCTTCTGATTGGCTAATCCGCTGCACTCTACTCCAATCGGTAACTATAGAGATTATGGCAATTGGGTATCTACATGGCAAGCTTATCCGACTGGAGGTAGGGATAGATTGCGCCTGCCATATCTGTAAACCGAACATGACTTGGGTGTTACGATTGCCAATAGAGATAAGGTAATCGGCCTATAGTCACGGTTTGGTAAGATTGAGGAAACCGACTTAGAGTAAGATAGGGTTTTCGATCTGTAAGCCCTCCTCCCAAAACTATATAAGGGGGGTAAGGGGCGTCCCTTGAGGGATACCAGAGAATCATACGATTTCATAAGCAAGAGCTTTAGACACACGAGATCAATAAAGACACTCGACGGATCGAATCCACGAAACAGGAGTAGGGTATTACCTCACGAGAGGGCCTGAACTGTCTAAATCTTCTTCTCCTTCTAACCCATTGTGCTTGGCGATCTCGACTGCGACCCCAGAAATTATATTGCCGAAACCAAGTTTCGACAGTTGGCGCGCCAGGTAGGGGGTCGCGCGTTGAGACTTCTTCAACAATCTCGCCGACAAGCGTGATGGGATCTCCTTCAAGATTCGGCGACTTCGCCGCCTACTTCATCGACAATTCCTCTTTCGACTCGGATTCGGACCAGTCGGAAGGAGAAATCCAGTCGACGCCGTTCGGACTTCCGAACAGCGCCACGATCTACAACGACGTCTTGAAGACCAAGATGCAATCTACTTTCTCCAACGACGGACTTTGCTCGGCACCATTCGGATTACCGAATACCGCCGAAATCTGAGCCAACCTTCTCGCCTCCCCGACGGAGACGATCTATTCGGACGAAGACCTCTCGGTGCCGTTTGGGTTACCAAACACCGCCGAGATCTACAAAAACTTCTCTCCCCGAGTCGGCAATGACCCACTCGGAGGAGCCCGCATCCTCAAGCTCTAACTCGGGCTGGAACGATCTAGACCCGGGCTACCCAGGATCAAGGGAGGTTGCCGTCATCCTCCCGTCATTCGGCTCCTGCTCATCTTCGGAGCTCAATGGATACCTCGGCTCGCCGGCCGACAACCTCTATGGCATCCCCTCGACGAGGCCGACAACTCCGATTGCCGCATGGACTATGAGCCGAAGTGCTTTGATGTCCTCATGGCCGAGCCGGACGAATCCGACTCAGCCATGGCCAGGAGGCTTGCTGAAGAAGAGCGAGCCAAGGTTGAGCACGAGCGCAAGACGACCGAAGAGGAGAAGCAACGCAAGGACGAGGCTGACAAGAGGAAGCAGGATCTACGTGCAGCTGGACGATCTGCCCAGGAGGCCATCCTCCAAACGCGGGTTCGCAACACCAACATCTTCCAAACGCCACAGCAGAACGCTGTTGTCGCGCTCACTCTCTTGGACACCGTCATGGAAACGGCACCCGCCAATGTGACTCCGATACTCGACAATATCAAGACCATCGTCGCAGCCACAGCTAACGGCCACCCCACCACCTCGGCACGAAGGCCGACTGAGTCCGTGGCTCAAACGCCCGACAAAAGTCGACTCCCGCCTCTAAGGTCAGGAGACTATAAGAGGCCCGAGCCAGATCGGTCGACAACAAGGCCAAGAGGCCCACCCCGTGAGTCCACGCAGAAGTACCAGGAGCAAACGGCTGACTCCCGCGACAAACGACACGGACGTCCACTCGTCCACCATCGCGTCCGCCGCAACAACAGCTCAAGCTATCCAACCAGCCAACCAAAGACCCCGCCGAGTGATCTGCGGGAAGTCCTCGATCGCCGCTACCAGGAGCGGGACCGACGCACACGGGTAGATCGGAGGGGATCACCCGATAGCGGCGACGACGGAGTACCGGCTTTCACTCGGGAACTTCGCCGAGTGCATTGGCCGAGTGATTTCAAGCCCACAGGAATCGAAAGGTACGACGGCAAGACCGACCCCGAGTCATTGCTTACCGTCTACACCCTCGCCATCCGCACAGCAGGTGGCGACACCAAAGCTATGGCCAATTATCTTCCAGTGGCCCTCACCAACTCCGCCAAAAACTGGCTCACGAGCCTGCCAAGAGGCTCGATCGGCTCGTGGAGCGAGCTGAGGGACCACTTCATCGCCAACTTCCAAGGAACCTTCGAGAGGCCCGGCACACACTTCGATCTATACAATGTCATCCAGAAGCCGGACGAGCCTCTGAAGGATTACATCCGCCGTTTCTCTGAGAAGCGCAACAAAATCCGCAACATCACCGATGACATCATCATCGTCGCCTTCCAGAAGGGAGTCCGTGATGAGCTGCTAATCGGGAAGTTCGGGCGCAAACCACCGAAGACGGTGAAACAGATGTTCGAGACGACGAACTCCTACGCAAAGTCCAACGACGCCATCAAGGCTGCCCGTCAAGACCGGCCCAATAGGAGGGAAGACAAGCAAGTGGGAGGGAGCCGCAATCCTAAGAAGGATGGCGGCAACAGCAGCAACCAGGCCCAAAAAGATCGCAAGCGCCGATCTGAGGACCTAGTGGCCGCAACCTTCAACACCCAACGCCGTCCCCGAGTCGCCGCCTACGACGCCATCATGAACACCCAGTGCACCCACCATCCCAATCATAAGCACGCGGCGAAGGACTGCTTCATCTACAAACAGTTCGCCGAGCAATACGCGGCGTAGCTCAACAAGAAGCCGACTGATGAGGCTGGTCCGTCGAGCGCCTGAGAATGCTGAACCTTTTCAAGACCCTGTGGGAGAGCTTAACCACATCTTCGGAGGGCCGCTAGCCTATGAATCCAAGAGGAAACAGAAGCTAACCGACCGGGAGGTCAACGCGGCTCAACCCGAAGTCCCTCAGTATCTGCGATGGTCGGAAGTGGCCATCACTTTTGACCGCTCGGATCACCCTGACCGAGTGGTTCATCCGGGGCGCTATCCACTCGTCCTAGACCCCGTGGTCCGCAACATCAGGCTCAAGCGCGTCCTCATCGATGGAGGCAGCACCCTTAACATCCTGTTCGCCAAGACCATGGATGAGATCAGATCCCGAGGGCAGAATTGAAGGCAAGCTCAGCCCCCTTCCACGGAGTCATCCCGGGGCTATCGTCTACACCACTCGGGCACATCTCCCTCCCTGTCACCTTCGGGGCTCGAGAGAACTTCCGAACGGAGAACGTCACTTTTGAGGTGGCCGACTTCGAGACAGCATACCACGCCATCATTGGAAGACCTACGCTTGCCAAGTTCATGGCGACCCACATTACACCTACCTCTGCATGAAGATGCCGGGTCCCAACGGCGTCATCACTCTTCGCAGCGATGTGAAGCAAACCTTAACCTGCGATAAGGAGAGCTGCGACATGGCCCAATCTCGCGAGAGATTACGTGGCCACCAAGAAGTCCGATTGGCTGCATCAACTTCGGCAGAGGGCGAAGTCCCCGCGAAGAAGATAGCCAAATCGGGATCCGGCGACGCCAAGACCAAGAAGATCTCCCTTGATCCGTCGGATCCCTCGAAAACTGCTGTAATCGGCGCTGACCTAGATCCCAAATAGGAAAGCGCGCTCGTCACCTTCCTCCAAAGTAATAAAGATGTTTTTGCTTGGAAACCATCTGATATGCCTGGAATTCCTAGGGAGGTGATCGAGCACTCTTTGCACGTCAAAGATGACGCCAAACCGATAAAACAACGATTACGCAGATTTGCGCAGGACCGAAAAGACGCTATCAAGGAAGAGCTCGCAAAGCTCTTGGCTGCCGGCTTTATTAAAGAAGTCCTTCATCCCGACTGGTTAGCCAACCCAGTCCTGGTCCGCAAGAAAACAGGGCAATGGCGCATGTGCGTTGACTATACTGAGCTCAACAAAGCCTTCCCCAAAGATCCGTTCGGGCTTCCTCGCATCGACCAAGTCGTTGACTCAACAGCCGGCTGCCAACTCCTGAGTTTCTTGGATTGTTACTCGGGCTATCACCAGATCAGCTTGAAAGAGTCCGACTGCCTGAAGACGTCGTTCATCACGCCGTTTGGGGCCTACTGCTACATCACCATGCCTTTCGGCCTGAAGAACGCCGGCGCCACATACCAACGCATGATCCAAAGATGCTTCCAAACGCAGATCGGCAAGAACGTAGAAGCTTATGTCGACGACGTCGTCATCAAGACCAAGCAGAAAGAAGACCTGATCGCTGACCTAGAAGAAACTTTTGCAAACATCCGGGCCTTCAGAATGAAGTTGAACCCGGAGAAGTGCACTTTCGGCGTTCAATCAGGCAAACTGCTCGGCTTCATGGTGTCACATCGCGGCATTGAACCTAATCCGGAGAAGATCAACGCCATCCTGAGCATGAAGCCCCCGAGTAATAAGAAAGACGTCCAGAAGCTCACTGGCAGCATGGCGGCGCTAAGCCGCTTCATCTCCCGACTCGGCGAACGAGGCATGCCCTTCTTCAGATTGCTAAAAAAGACAGACGACTTCCAGTGGACCGCGGAAGCTAACAAGGCCTTTGAGAATTTCAAAGAGTTCCTTACAACGCCGCCCGTCCTGGCCTCGCCTCAGCCCCAGGAACCTTTGATGTTGTACGTTTCAGCCACCCACCAAGTGGTTAGCACGGTCCTCGTGGTCAAACGCGAAGAAGAAGGACGGGCTCAGAAGATTCAGAGGCCAATCTACTTTGTTAGCGAAGTGTTGGCAGGAGCCAAAATTCGCTACCCTCAGGTACAAAAACTACTCTATGGTGTCCTAATAACCGCGAGGAAATTGGCACACTATTTTCAGGGTCACTCGGTCACCGTCGTCACTTCTTTCCCACTCGGCGATGTCATCCACAACCGGGAGGCGACCGGACGCATCGCCAAGTGGGCTTTAGAGCTGATGCCGTTGGACTTGACTTTTAAGGCGAGGACGTCCATAAAGTCACAAGCCTTGGCGGATTTCCTGGCCGAGTGGACTGAGCAACAAGAGAACGTACCTCGGGAAGACCTCCAACATTGGACCATGCACTTCGACGGATCCAAGAGGATCACCAGCTTGGGAGCAGGAGTTGTGCTGATCTCCCCGACCAGGGAAAGGCTAAGATACGTACTTCACCTCCACTTCTCCGCCTCGCACAACGTTGCCGAGTACGAAGCCCTGCTACATGGACTGTGCCTCGCAGTTTCACTCGGGATACGTCGGCTCATCGTGAAAGGCGACTCCCAGTTGGTCATCAATCAAGTAATGAAGGACTAGTCCTATCTAAACGACACTATGGAGGCCTACCGGCAAGAGGTCCGCAAGCTTGAAGACAAGTTTGACGGGCTCGAACTCTCACACGTCTTGAGGCATAACAACGAAGCAGCCGATGAGTTGGCACAGTTCGGGTCAGACGTCTTTGTCGAGCACCTCTATGAACCAACCATCACGGCAAAGACAACTTCCAACGAGCAAGCTGTGAATGAAGTCGCCATGGCTGACGCCGACTAGAGGACGCCGCTCATCAAATTCTTAACCCAGCAAGAGCTGTCGGAAGACCGGGATGAAGCAGAACGCGTCCGGCGTCGTTGCCAAGCATATGTCATGGTCGACTCTGACCTATACAAGAGAAGCCCCTCCGGAATCCTAATGAGATGCATCACACCCGAGGAAGGGAAACAGCTACTCCAAGACATCCACTCGGGCATATGCGGAAGCCACGCGGCAGCACGCACTCTGGTCGGCAAAGCTTACAGGCAAGGTTTCTTTTGGCTTACCGCGGTCTCCGACGCGGACAAAGTCGTACGAACCTGTGAAGGCTGCCAATTTTTTGCCCGACAGAGCCATGTCCCGGCCCAGGAGCTACAAACAATCTCACTATCTTGGCCGTTCGTGGTATGGGGCTTGGACATGGTCGGCCCCTTCAAGAAAGCTTCAGGAGGATTCACACACCTCTTCGTCGCAATCGACAAGTTCTCCAAGTGGATTGAAGCCAAGCCGGTCGCCACAATTACTGCTGACAAGGCACGGGACTTTTTCCTCAACATCGTGCACCGCTTCGGCATCCCAAACAGAATCATAACTGACAACGGGACTCAATTCACGGGAGGCATCTTCAAGGAATTCTGCGAGGACTTCGGAATTAAGATTTGCTACGCATCAGTCGCCCATCCCAAAAGCAATGGACAAGTCGAACGAGCCAACGGCATGGTCCTCCAAGGCATCAAGGCCCGCGTTTTCGATCGCCTAAACCCCTATGCGGGCAAGTGGGTCCAAGAGCTTCCCTCGGTCCTATGGTCGCTGTGGACCACACCCAGTCGGGCTACCGGCCAAACTCCCTTCTTTTTGGTCTACGGCGCAGAAGCCATGTTGCCAAACAAGATGGAGTACGAATCCCTCCGAGTCCACAGCTTCAACGATGAACGCTACGACCCCGACCGAGTGGATGACCTCACCCGATTGGAAGAGGCCCGTGAGGCAGCCCTCATCCAGTCGGCCAAATACCTTCAAGGCCTCAGAAGATACCACAGTCGCAACGTTCGAGCACGAGCTTTCATCGTTGGCGACCTGGTCCTACGCAAGACCCAGACCACCAAAGACCATCACAAGTTATCCCCCTTATGGGAAGGATCGTACATAATCGCCGAGGTGACTCGGCCCGGTGCATACCGGCTAAAGCGTGAAGACGGATCTATGGTGGAGAACTCCTGGAACATCGAGCATCTTCGACGATTTTATGCCTAATTTGGCTAAGGCTTCATGTTTTCCTTGACTGCCAACCTCAAGCAAGATGACTTCTTGAGTTAGCAGTCGGGGGCTGTACATATGTCAATAAAGCTTACGTTTTCCTCATCAACTTCTGTGCATGATTTGGTTTATCATTGTTTAATGTTCTTCGATTCGAGTTCAGTGTCTAAGGACTGAGAGTTTTCTGATGACCTAATCGAGCCTAGGCTTGGTGACAGTCAGACGAAAATTACTTAAGAAATTGCACACGAAAACTCGGATCAAGGCATTAACATAAATAAACTAAATATATCACAAGTTCTACATCAGAGCATCACGATCACATGACATTTACAAGACAATGTTCGAAAGATAAATCAAATCCGGAAATTGTTCACTACATCAACGGAGATCTTCTTTGCTGACTCCTGCACCTCACTCAGCATATCCAAGGCTTGCTCATCTGTGGTCCCATCAGCGAAGCCCTCCCCGACCGAGTGGATATCCACTCGGGGGTAGAGGGACTTGGTCTGTGCAAGAGCCAGACCAGCCCCCATGTTGGCGGCTTCAGCGATGTTGGTCAGATACCGGTCAGGGGCTAGCCTGAGCTTGTCGAAGACTTCAACTGGGTCCAGTGAGCTGGTCCCGACTCCATGGTGGAACAAGGATAGCAAGATTGGCGCAGCAGCATTGGCGACTTCTTCCCGGATCTCTCCGGTTTGTTTGACCCGCTCAAGCAAGACGTCATATTGAGCTCGGGTCTTAACCTTGTAAGCTGCCAAAAGCATCTGATCATGCAAAGCACTCGGAAATAAAGCAGCACAAGGAATGTTACTTCAAAGAGGCTTACCTTCAAACTCGGCCTCCAGTTCGGCTTTGTCGAGGCTGACTGCCTCTAGCTGGACTTGGAGCGAATGAACCTCCGACGAATTTTCTACAAGAAAAGAAGATCATCAGTAACCAGGGACAACATGAGAATCTTAAAGAAACTCGGAGAGATGAGCTTACTCCCGATTGATCCTCGGAGGTCGAGGTTCGCCTCCCGAAGCTCCGCGATCTCTCTCCTTAAAGCCGCCTCCCTCGACGCGGCTTCCTCCTGAGTGGTTTTCAGCTTTCGCTGAACGTCCTCCAAGGAGCTCAGGTGAGGAACCAGCTTCTCCAGCACCTCGAACTTCGCCATGGAGCGGCAGTACTCCTTCTGCGCGTGAAATCCGAAGAGTGACCAACTGGAAAAGGATGACAGCACAACAAAAGAAAAAGACTAAGGCTTACGTTGAGTAGCCGAGTCGCTTCGTTCAAGCTTTCGACAAGGGCATCCCTTTTTTCTCTCTCAGCTTGCTTGTCCAGGATGATGCCCTGCCTCTGACCTTCCGAGTCTCGCCACTCGATCTTGATTGGGGGAACCCAGGTTTCAGAAGACTGTAACCTGGGAATTTCCTCCACTGTGGCTGGCAGATAAGAAGAACAAATGAAGACATGAAGGGCTCAAACCAAAAGAGCAAAGAGAAGATTCTGATACAAGACTCACCGGCTTCAGTGGCTGCGCGCTAAGGTGGAACAGCCCGGCTGGCCTCCTTCCTCTGGCTCTTCGCCGAGTGACCCTCAGTCGGGGCTGGCCGAGCCGCGGCCTGAGGTCTCCCGACCGTCGACTGGCTTCCAGTCGGGACGTCCCGGCTGGCGGTCGGGGGCTCCTTCCTCGGGGCATCCTTCTTCGGAGGCGAAGGTTCTTTGCCCGAAGCGCTCTCGCTCGGATGCGGGCTCCGAGGTTTCGGCTCTGTAGGCTTCGGCGCCTCGGGAGCAGCGGCGGGGGTTGGCCCCTCACCCTTCCCGGCAGGATCTATGTCCTGGGGCCTCCTGCGATAATGAACACAGCCGGGGTAAAGACAAAGAGAGCTTTCAGGGAAAAAGTTCGGACTTTAGTCGTGAAGCGCACCTGGACGATCGGCGGATCTTCGACGCCGTCCTCGGTGATCGCCTTGGAGGAGGGGTCTCGACTGGAGGAGTCGGGACGTCATCGTCCGAATCCTCGATGATGAGCCTCCTCTTGCTCGCCCGCTTGTTTGTGTCCTCACTCGGGGCCGCCCGCTTCCCAACTGGATCGCTTTGGATCTTGATCCCGCCAGCCGATTTCTTGGCGGGGCGACGCGGCGCGTCATCGTGGGACACCTTGTACGGCTTGGAGGTAACGGAAGCGTTTTCCTGCAAGAGAAGTTCGCACAACGTTAAGAGACAAGATGTCAAGATTGCAAGACATTATGAAGCAACCAGACGGCTTACCGGAGGAGGAGGTCGGTGGATGCTGAAGGGGAGAACCGACAGAATGAGGGCATGCTCAACTGCAATGCCCGTCGAGAAGATCTTGTACATTTAGATCTTCAGGATCCCGTAGCTGAGTGGATCTGGATCTTCCCGATTGGGGTCCTTCCCGCCTTCGTATTCGAAGGCTGGCTTTGACCTCTCCTTGATTGGAGCCAGTCGGCACCGAATGAAGTGCCGAGTGACCTGCTCGCCGCGAAGACCCTTCTGTTTCATTGCCAGGATCTTTGCAAGCAGCTTGTTGGCCTCATCCCAATCTTGGGCTACCGGAACAGTGCTCCAAGTTGGCCTGGGGACAGGGGGAAGACCGACGAAAGCTGGCAGGCTGGGTTCGAGGTTGCTGATATAGAACCAGCCCGCGTGCCATCCCTTATTGGAAGATTTTAAGGGAAGAGAGAAGTACTCCTTGCGGAGAGATCCGCGGAGTTGGAAACCTGCCCCGCCAACAACGCATGGGTGGTCTTTATTCGGATGTGGTTTAAGATAAAACATGCGGCGGAACAGTTGGAAGTGGGGAAGGATGCCGAGGAATGCTTCGCATACATGAATGAAGAGGGCGATGTGAAGCATAGAGTTGGGGTTCAGATGGTAGAGCTGGAGACCATAGTAATCTAAAAGCCCTCGAAAGAACTCGGAGGTAGGAAGGCTGAACCCGCAATAGAAGAAAGAGGTGAATACGACGAGCTCACCAGTGTTCGGGGTCGAGAAGTCCTCACCCGCCGCCGGGCGCCACCCCACCATCTCCTTTGGGGGAAGCACGCCATGCTTCACCATCTCCTTGAGGGTAGATTCCCTCACATCCGATGTGGCCCATTGGTCAAACAGGATCCTCTTTTCCTCCGCCATGAGTGTGGTGTGAATGGGAAGTGGATCTGGTCGAAAAGGATGGCGATTTGAGTAAGAGATCTTGGAAGGTCGGCTGCGGAAGCTGTTTGTGGCGAGAAGCGAGCTCTTGGATGGATGGATTTGGGAGCGCGCGAGTCTAGGGTTCTTCGCAGGAAACTGGGGAACAGTGCTGCGAAAAGAGAAATCTTTTGGAAGATGAAGAGGCGGGGACGACCTCGAGCCTTTATAGAAAGATTTGAGGGTTGCGCTAGGTTTTCTTATGATTGGGCCGAGCCCATAAGAAAATCTACGGCCCGGTTAAGGTGTGGCCCGACGCGTGTCCTTAGGGACTTAAGCGGATGAGCTTAAGCGATTTGCCACGGCAATATGCACGTGTCCGAATGCCCTATACCTTTGGAAATCCTTTCATACCGCGGTTTGCTTGACTTCATGAGAAGTTAGCACGATGCAACTTGGAAGGTGACCAACAGCTAAGTTTTTTATAGCTGCCTTGATGACAAGGGCTGTATGGTTTTTTAGCATTTGATTAAATGATTATATCAATGCTATTTTTCCACCTTGGTGAAGATCTTTATAGATTAAGACCAGTATTATGGCAAAAGCTATTTAATAACTTGGTCATATTTTTCATATGATTGAAAGAACTCGTTTTCCCATGAGGGACGATTAAAATATTTGTTCCGAGATGACTCGGGCAGATCCACTCGGATAAGCATGAGCTTACTGAGTGCTTTTCACCCGCCAGGGTTGATTGAGTTATTTGTTCTGAGATTACTCGGGCAAATTCACTCGGATAAAGCACAAGCTTGCCGAGTAATGAGGTTGCTTTAGCTTGAGCTAAGCATCTACATAAGAATGATTTTTTATAGTTCTTGACTATATGCTTAGTCTGTTTTTGACTAACCACATAGTCGGGGGCTACACCTAATTAGGTGCATCAGGAGATGCACCTAGATATATATATTTTTGAGAATTTTTTAGATATTTTCCAGCCCTTCACAGTCTTTGGAGCCACTCGGCGCCAAAAGCACTCGGTCAAAGAGGTTTTTGGCTGTGTACAGTTTTGGTCTGAAGCTGAGCTGTCTCGTCGACTGAAAAGGACTCGGGGGCTACTGTGGAGATTATGGCAATCGGGTATCTATATGGCAAGCTTATCCGACTGGAGGTAGGGATAGATTGCGCCTGCCATATCTGTAAACCGAACATGACTTGGGTGTTACGATTGCCAATAGAGATAAGGTAATCGGCCTATAGTCACAGTTTGGTAAGATTGAGGAAACCGACTTAGAGTAAGATAGGGTTTCCGATCTGTAAGCTCTCCTCCTAAGACTATATAAGGGGGGTAAGGGGCGTCCCTTGAGGGATACCAGAGAATCATACGATTTCATAAGCAAGAGCTTTAGACACACGAGATCAATAAAGACACTCGGCGGATCAAATCCACCGAAACAGGAGTAGGGTATTACCTCACGAGAGGGCCTGAACCTGTCTAAATCTTCTTCTCCTTCTTACCCATTGTGCTTGGCGATCTCGACTGCGACCCCAGAAATTATATTGCCGAAACCAAGTTTCGACAGTAACGATCTATCGACCCTTACTTGCAAGTGTTCCTGGTTTGCGCGGTAGAAAGTTTTCGTTATTAGCTATCGTAGCTTCCGCGTAACCCTTCAGAGTTTGCATGAATCTAATTTAGCATGGCTAAGCATTGCCGAAGATTTCCTTCGGACACAACGTGTCATAGGTTACAAAGAATACATCTACGGGTATTCAATGTCAAGGTATGGTATAGCAAGAATAGGAATTCTTTGTGTACAACATGCATATTTGAATTTTTAAAAGCAACACAAGTTCGCAAACAGGTTCAATATGTTCAAGGGTAGTGATGACTTGCCTTGCTCGCAACCTTGCTGACTGGGATCTTCGGTGCAGTCAACCGCTCCTTTGAACACTATACGTACGTGCGAAAGATACGATTGAATTCGATCAGAATTCAATTAAAATCATCAAAATGCCAAATACAATCATAAAAGTGACCCCAAAAATTTGTCAACGGTTTTAGACGAATTTAGGTTCGATTTTCGATAAAATCCGAGTTGAAAATGAAAGAGTTATAGTAATTTGAAATTTCGCAATTATAACTGACTTTAATATATATTGTGGTGACAATATTCTAAGTTAAAATACTTAAATTTTTGAAATATAAGAATCAAAGATTCAAAATATTATACCAAAAGATACAATAAAATCTAGTTGTATTTCCAAATTTTATTGGACCGATAAACCCGAGAGTTAAACTAAATTAAACTTAGAATAGTCTACTCTAAAGCTTGACACTATTGAAATAATTTGAAAATCTAAATTTTAGGAAGAAAGGTATATGACAAAATCAATGGAACTTTCGGAACTTCCGGCAAGGAGCTTGGCCTCTAATGGCGCGGCGGCGTGTGGCGCGGGAGAGGGAGTGAGGGGCGGAGTGGTGCGGTGAGGTGGGGAGTGGCCGGGGCTCCCTTATATAGGCGGCGGCGGCGTGGGCGCGGCGTTGTTCGATGCGACGGCGGCGTGGCACAGAGACGTGCGGCGAGGCGACAGCGGCGTGGTGATGCGACGACGACAGGACTGCGGCGTGCGGCGCGTTGACGAAGGGGAGGGGCCGGGGACGCGCGCATGCGCGGCGCCGACGCGGCGGGCGCGTGGGGACGGCCGGGCGCGGCACGGCGCGTGGCAGCGTGGGCGACGTGTGCGACGTGCACACAACGTGCCGGCTGAACTTCCTGGTCACCAAATTCCCCAAATGTTTTATTCAATATCCTATTGACTTATAATATAATAACCCGATATTTTGCCCAAAATCAACTTTTGATTTTAAAAGTACATTTTCATAATTTTTATTTCTAATATTTTGAAATCCATTTTCATTTTAGGGATTCAAAAACCTTTTTGATTTCTTTCTCCAAAATAAATAACCCCTTTTATTTATAACATGCAACAGAAACTCGCAAATAAGAACCTAAAATTCAAAAGTTTTTGTGAACTCCGAATTTTAGGTTTCGATTTTTAGGTTTTTGATTTTCGGGTGTTACATCAACGAGCCGATCGGGCAATAAGCCGATGAGATGTAGCGAGACCAGTCGATATTGATGGACCTGATCAATCGACTATAGATTTGATGTAGATTCAATTAATTAGATAAACAATGAGATTCAAATTCTATCATCGGCTAGAACCAAACTATATATAACCACCAACAAACCATTCTTTATCAAATATAGTCTTGATAGATCGGACCGAACCGAAGCAGTATGTGATTGAAGTTGATAAAGAGAGATTAACTACTGAATATATGAATTTGAATATGAGCTGATATAACACTTAAAAAGAGTAACAAGATAACTCATCGACTAGAACTCCGACAAAACATTGTATAAAAACCTATCAGCTTACTATAATAAACTTATTAGCAACAATTTAATAGATCGGACCTAACCGAGACCATATAAGATTAGAGGTAATAAGAAAAACAACTACTTAGTCGATAGATCAATACAAACGAGATGGATATATCGATCACTCTAAAATAGCAATATGATTAGAGAAATATCAACTTAGTCAAAATATCGGACCTAACCAAGAAAGTCCTAACTAAGCTGATATGACTCTAAATAGTGATGCAGTTAAAGATAAACCAATATATCAGATAGGCAATGCTTGCATCAACCTAAATAGAATATCGGACTTCATCGAGAAAGTTCTATCCACGTCGATACAAGAGGAGTTGACGAAACTTACTTCATCGTCGGAGATTGAAACCGATGCAACCCAACTTGAAACTAAGAACTCGCCGAAATAAAAGGGTGGTGTTGCGCCAAAAGTAATTTTATTGATCTGTGGAGATTATTACAAAGATCCCAGGTATATATATTTATACCCTCGGGTTAATACAAGTCCTGATCGGACACGACACAAGTTTCCTAAAGATAAAAGAAAAGATACAAGTCCAGATCGGACACTAGATAAAACTTTCTAAAGATAAAAGGAAAATCACTAAATCATGCCTAATCAATAGATGGAATTAAAATGTCATGTCGTGGTCTTCACGATTCTTTCTTGAACTCGATCTCTTCTGGATAAACTTCCATCGGTTGATCGACTTCTTTCCTTTAAGAGTCCACTAAAGAACCATACCAAATTTTGATGTTAACACCTTCTAAGGGTTCTCAACCTTTAAGAGTAAAAGATGCAACAAGAACTTCTCAGGGTTAAATGCTAGTGCTCAAAGATCAATAAAGAACGAACCAAGCACGAGAGATTTCGTAATCCAATCCGCTCACACAAAGCCAAAAACCCAAGACTCAAGGTGAATATAAGTTTCTCAAACCCAAGGGCACAAAGTATATAATGGGAGGAGCTTTTGGGTGGAGGGGCTTTAAATAGGCCTCTCAAATTTACCCATTGGTGAAAAAGATTCCTCATATCAGATATTCTAACATACTAATAGGAAATTCTAACGAGCTAGTATAAAATATTATCACCAACAGTCAAAAACTCAACTTTAAAACCGGTAAAAATAACATATCAGGAATTCCAATACCCTTATCTGAATCTCAGCCTACCAAAACTAGGTGAAGAAACATTCAACTTTTCAAACATTCTGACACATCAGAATTTTTGACCCAAAGATTGGAATGTACAATGATATTTTTCCATCCAACCGAGCATAAGTACTTGTCTCCTTTGCTATCCAAAATTCTGAACTGAATTTTTTTGAAACACTTAGACAATACAAGATACACTTCTTAAAGAGACTTTGAGCACCAATTTTCAACCGTAGGTTTTAAAGCAACATCCCTATCGACAGGATGGTCGGCAGTCCTCTGAGGAGGTTACCCACAGAGGTGAAAGAGTGGTCGGGGCGTCTCACCGATGGGTCTGATGGTCGACTCGAACACTAAGTGAACCAAGACACAAAGAGATTTTTATACTGGTTGAGCCCTCCCGAAAGATAATAGGCCTACGTCTAGTGTTCTTTGTTGGGATGGTGTATGATCAAAGTTTACAAGATGAGAGCTAAACTAAATCCTTAGCAAACTAGGTGCGAACCGAGGAGTGGAGGCGGAGCCCCTTGCCTGCGCATCCTGCCATCCCTTTTATAGTCCAAGGGGGTAGTTATAGAGGGGAACATGGGGCTCAAGAAAGCTTGGTCATAAAGTAAAAAGCAAGTACAGAAATATCCTGAAAAGTGTAACCAAATCGTCTTGGACCCTGCTCGTCATGGACGTCTTGTACCCTGCCTTCCCTTGGGATCCGTCATTCGCATGTGTCCTGTGCACAGTGATGTCAGATGATGTTATTCCCTGTCTGATGGTCTCCTGTTTGTCTCGTCCGTGAGGCTTACCAAGAAAGCCTCGCTCCCAAGGACGGGACGTCCCTTTTAGGGTCGGGTCACAGAGTTGAGGTCGAGAGGACCGGACTGGGGTCGGACCCGGGGACAGGCGTCGGGACGCCCGACCTTGTATGGGGTCGGGCTGCCAACCCCGACCTGAGGTCCATCGGTCCGCTCCAGCCGGTCTTCTTTCCCTTGCTTGGGCTAATCCCCCATAGCAGCCCCCGAGCTTAAGGACGAGTGGGACATCCATCCTTAGGGTCCGAATTCATCCATGTTGTAGTCCCTAGAGGGTTCTCGAAGCATCTCGAGCATGCTTTGGCAGGTGCACCTAGGCGGTGCACCAGCCAAGTGTAGCCCCCGAGCCTGGGGTTGGATGGTACATCTAGGCCTAAGGTCAAGCCTGTAGCATCATTTTTCACCCATCTTCGGATTAAGCCATCGCCCGGAGGCTAATGGCGGTCGGCCGAGCTTGTCGGGGCCACTGCCTGAAGGCTGATAGTGGTCGACGAGGTCGGTTGGTCATAGTCCGGAGGATGATGACTGCGTCGGCAAAGCCATTACCCAGAGGCTGATGGCTATTGGCGAGCTCGGCAAGTCCGCTGCCCGAAAGCTGATGGTGGTTATCGAGCTCATCGGGACCACTACCCGGAGGCTGATAATGGTCGGACGAGGTTGACTAGTCATAGCCTAGAGGCTGATGACTATGTCGGCTAAGCCATCGCACGGAGGCTGATGGCTATCGGCGAGCTTGGCAAGTCCACTACCCGAAAGCTAATGATGGTCATCGAGCTCGTCAGGACCACTGCCCAGAGACTGATAGTGGTCGGCGAGGCCGGTTCGTCATAGCCCGGAGGCTGATGACTGAGTCGACAAAACCATCGCCCGGAGGCTGATGGCCATCAGCGAGCTCGGTAGGTCCATTGCTCGAAAGCTGATAGTGGTTGTCAAGCTCTTTGGGACCACTGCCCGGAGGCTGATAGTGGTCGGCGAGCCCGGTTGGTCATAGTCTGAGTGCTGATGACTGCATCGCAAAGTCATCACCCGGTGGCTGATGGCTATCGACGAGCTCAACAAGTCCACTGCCCAAAAGCTGATGGTGGTTGTCGAGCTCGTCGGGACCACTGCCCGAAGGCTGATGGTGGTCGGCGAGGCCAGTTGGTCATAGCCCGAAGGTTGATGATTGCGTTGGCAAAACCATTGCCCGGAGGCTAATGGCTATCGGCAAGCTCGGCAAGTCTTTTGCCCAAAAGCCGATGGTGGTTGTCGAGCTCGTCGGGACCACCGCCCGAAGGCCGATGGTGGTCGGTGAGGTCAATTGGTCATAGCCCAAAGGCTGATGGCTGCATCGGCAAAGCCATCGCCCGAGGCGATGGCTATCGGCGAACTCGGCAAGTCCACTGCCCGAAAGCCGATGGTGGTTGTCGAGCTCATCGAGACCACTTTCCGAAGGCTGATGGTGGTCGGTGAGGCTCGTTGGTCATAGCCTAGAGGCTGATGACTGCGTTGGCAAAGCCATCGCCCGGAGGCTGATGACTATCGGTGAGCTCGGCAAGTCCACTGCCTGAAAGCCGATGGTGTTTGTCGAGCTTGTTGGGACCACTGTCCAAAGGCTGATGGTGGTAGGCGAGGCCAATTGGTCAAAGCCCGGAGGTTGATGACTGCGTCAGCAAAGGTCAAGGGGATGACTGAGGCAACCCCGATGGCCGAGCCCAAGCGGGCAACCGAGGCGACCTTGACGATCGAGCCCGAGCGGGTTGACTCAGAGGTTCCAGAATTCAACTGGGACCTGTTTCCCCTCCCCTACATAGATATCGGCATCGACAGATCCCCCGGTACTGAGCTAGCTGCGGCAGTGACCGAGGTTCCACCTGCCTGGGCGCCGAGGTACTAATGATTGGGGGCGTCGTGGACCAGCTCGTCCCAGGGGTCAAGGAGATCATCGCCGGTGATGCCGTGGACGAGCGGGCCCCAAGAAACGTACCAGTGGTCGAGGAATCCTGCGACACCGAGGTGGGGGCGTGGAGGAGCTCGATCACACTCTTTGCCACATTCGTGACTTGTTCAGGGTTTAGGGTTAGGATCATGCCTCAACGTTGTAGTCTTTTACTTTGTGAATAGGCATAGGATGAGGTCACTGGTGACCGAGCCCCCGAGTAATTCGACGTTGTATCTGGCTGTCTTGCATCGGGTCCCGACCCTAGCCAACCCCAGGAGGGGACATGCCCTAGCTCGGACCGGAGGGCATCGGGCGGAACCACTGAGTTTGGGTAGATACGTTGTCCAAGTACCCGGGGGAGCTGCCAAGCCCGCGAGTAGCTCGGGCGTGCTCAATAGGCTTCCTTCCGAGGAACCCCGACCATTGCGGGCCGGGGCCACGTAGCTCAGGGCAGGCCATAAGCGTAGCGCGGAAGTTATTGAGCGAGCACAGACTACTCAATGGTCGGGTTAAGCCGTCGGGCCCCCGGGCAGCTCAAGCGTACTCAATAGGCTTCCTTCCGAGGAACCTCGACCATTGCGGGTCGGGGCCGCGTAGCTCAGGGCAGACCATAAGCATGGGCACAAAAGTTATTGAGTGTGCACGGGCTGCTCGGTGGCCGGGCGGTGAACAAATCGGAGTAGCACGATAATTGGAGAGACAACAATGCTGATTTATTAAAAGAGCTGAGCACCGAATATGTAGCTATTCGAGGGTAGAATTGGTGTGATCGCCCAATGTTCCACGAAGAAGCTTGACCTGCGCAACCGCACGCTCCAGCATGCTAGTGGACTCCCAAGGAAGGGTGAGGCGGCTGAAGTCGTCGGTGCAAAAAATCGAGCTCCCGAAGACGAACGATGTCTTGGCGGGCATCATGAATTCAGGGGAGAAGAAGACAGACATCAAAACCACTTGGAACGGCGAAGATGCATCCCCTACCTGGCACGCCAACTGTCAACGAGATGGTCGGCAGTCCTCCGAGGGGGTTACCCACGGAGGTGAAAGAGTGGTCGGGGTGTCTCACCGATGGGTCTGATGGTCGACTCAGACACTAAGTGAACCAAGAGACAAAGAGATCTTTATACTGGTTCAGCCCTCCCGGAGGATAATAGGCCTACGTCCAGTGTTCTTTGTTGGGTTGGTGTATGATCAAAGTTTACAAGATTAGAACTAAACTAAATCCTCAGCAAACTAGGTGCGAACCGAGGAGTGGAGGCGGACCCCTTGCCCCCGCGTCCTGCCATCCCTTTCATAGTCCAAGGGGGCAGTTACAAAGGGGGGCTTGGGGCTCAAGAAAGCTTCGTCATAAAGTAAAAAACCAAGTACAGAAATATCCTAAAAAGTGTAACCGAATCGTCTTGGAGTCTTCTCACCGTGGGCGTCTTGTGCGCTACCTTTCCTTAGGATCCGCTGTCCGCCAATGTCATGTGCACAGTGATGTCAGACGATGTTGTTCCCTGTCGGGTGGTCTCATGTTTGTCCCGTCCGTGAGGCTTACCAAGGAAGCCTCTCTCCCGAGGACGGGGCGTCCCTTTTAGGGTCGGGTCACAGAGTTGAGATCGAGAGGAGCGGACGGGGGTCATACCCGGGGGCAGGGTTTGGGACGCCCGACCTTGTATGGGGTTGGGCTGTCGACCACGGCCTGAGGTCCATCGATCCGTTCCAGCCGGTCTTCTTTCCCTTGCATGGGCTACCCCGGGGTGATATCCCCCACAATCCCCTTTATAGTATGGCTTTTCCTATGACACGAACTAAAGGAAAATTTTAGTTACCACTTAGGCATTGTGGCGTACAAAATACTTTCTACTTGAATCCACCACGAACCTTTCATTTCTCAAATAGAAGAACTAATCATCAACACATGGTGTTAATAAACATATTAGTTGTCAGAGTATGTACCCCGATAGAAGGGATCAGGTAGGACGCCCTTTTGTGAATTTGGCTGAGGATATAGTCATGTACGAGGAGGGATATCGGGTCCCTCAAGAGTACAAGAAACAGACAATCAAACAATCACGAAGTATACAGGTTCGGGCCACCTAAAGGTATAATATCCTACTCCTGTTGTGGTGGTGATTTCTCACTTTGTCCTTGAAGGATCTTACAAATTTATGGACTACTCAGAGTAGTTACTCTTCCTTTCTTTTCTTGATTTCCTAAGAAGTTCACTAAAGGCTAATTTTACTAAAGGACAACGTGACTTCACGATTTTATGTGTACGACACCGCACGAAGTAACTTTTGGGAGAAGGCACTCTGTAACGTGGAAATTAGCTCATGGACACTGCATCCATTAAAATATTCATTTCTAGTTGAATATCAAAGAGAAATCATGTGAAAGTTCTGAAATAGCCATGGTCCCACATGTCAGCTCTCCCATCTCTCTACTCTATCTCTCCCTCGATGACGCATGCAAGGGGATGAAGGGGAGGATGTTGTCCGGTAGTGTCCCAGTAGGGAGATGGAGGAGGGAGCTTGCCTTTGTCATGGGGAAGCTACTCCCTCGTTTTCCAGATAGGAAGAGGCCAGGAGTGGCTTGGCAATGATAGCCGAAGTGAAGGAAGGAGGGATGGTGGTGGCGACGGAGTAAGATGGCGCAAAGGCCGACATGTTGACGAGAGGGACACGTACTGAGGCGGCCTTACCAAAGATGGAGTGAGGAAAGACCTGGGCTCTGAGCGAGGTGGATGCCACTTACCCCCGCTCGATCCACGCAGGCACGCTGTCAGTAGGATTCACCGCACCTTACTAGATGTGGGGCCGCCTATCATTGCCCAAGCAGTAAAAGGAATGGACCCAATGGTGGCACAGTAGTAAACCGCACTCCCCCAGTTTCCCACGCCTATGTCAAGGCTGACACGATCGAATTGACGGGCAACAACTGCTTCCATGCTCTTTTCTGCGAGGTAGATAACCGTCCCATCATAAGTAAATGGAGAAGATTCAGCCAAAATACGTTGTTCAAACTCCAATTGGGAACCGGCCTCGGGACACCATGAAGAGCCCATCCTTCACAAATGGGGATGGGCCACATGCTTCCCTCAAACCATTCCTAGACATGGGTAATGAGCCAAATGTACAGACACATGGCATTTAGCCTCCATGATTGCAGAGCTACGCATGAAAAATAGGAGGCTTAGAGATACCGTGGCAGAGGAGGAAATAGAGCTTGCAGATCATTGGAACAACTTATCCATCCTCCACCGAGGCCTTTGTGCTAAGATGAAGTGCTTGTGTAAGGCCGTAGGGAAAGATGAGCTCTATCAAACACCTAGCCCTTGAGCCTTCCCTATTTGATTTTCTTCTCTCCATTAGGCGTTTTAGGTTTACTTTATTTCATTTCATTTACTTTAATGTCCATTGTAATGCGCTTATTCATTTTAATTCAATAAAACGAATTTTATGACTATCCGGCTTGCAAACCGGTTGAGTCATTTTGCTTTCACTCTTTTCTGGTATAATTAAATGATCCAGGTACAAAAACAAGTGTGGGGGAGATTGCGTACGCTTTCTGTCATGTACACAAACGAGATCACCATACTTGTGTTCACCATGACTCTGCAAACCACACGAGAAAGAGCGAAGCAATTGGGCCTGAGGATGAGTCGGTCGGACCCAATGGTTGGGCGAACCACCCCTGAGCCCCTTTGTCCTCTACTTCGTACAGAGCAACAGTTTGCACAATCCTTCCCTGAACCTCCCTAAGTCTTGAGTTTAAACAGTTCTCACTTTTAGGAAATAATTGACATTAAACTCAAGATAAAAACAAGCTTCGATGTTTTAGCTAGAGTATATGACTTTTTGAAAATAACTTGCATACTCTTTATTCCTCGCATATTACTTATTGTTTGTGAACATATATTTATAGGAACACATGTTATTAAGTAATTGATGAATGAGAGATGACCTGATAAAAGAAACTTTGTTTTTCTCTATTGAGTATTTAGGAATTTTTATGAAAAATGGTACAACTTTACAAACTCCTCATTGATGCTTTATTTCTACCAAAGCCATTTGTTGATTATATTGACAACCCTTATACATATGTTGCTTGTTATTACATTGAGTTTGATCAAACTATTGAGACCATTGTAAGATTCTTTTCATGCTTTCATGATCAAGATCACGTACGCACCACTACCATATGTTATACTTCTACATTGGAAGTCAGCATCAGTCGTTCATCAACCAAATAAAAACACCACATGCTTATGATTCTCTCTCCAATTATTCATGCAAAATGGGACATTTGCTAATGAAAAAAAGAGATATATGTTCACAAAGAGAAAGAGAAAGAATATTCTCGAGCATGAAAAACAAAAGAGAAAAAATAGCCATGTTATCTAAATAAGTGCAAGGAGGAGGATCATAGTTATCATTTATTTTTCATATTTCCACACACATGCACATATTGATCAGATTAGTTATCTTCTTGGATCTAGTTTTTGACTTTACAATATATGTTATACGAGAATGTCATTCTCATTTTTTCTACCCTAAGCTCCACATAAGTCTTATTAGAAGTAGGATAAGAAAAAAACACAATCAAAGGCTTGGTGAGGAATTATACACATTGAGCGATCCGAGAGAATCAATTGAGGAGTAGATTAAAGTTATGTTTTTATGAGCAAAAATATAAACTCAAGGCATTCATCAGAAGAAGTGGAGGTAACCTGCCTTGACGTCGTTCCATTCTTCAATCACCTAAGATGACATGGTAGACACTTCAAGATTCACAAGTACAGGTACAACTTGAAATAACTTGTATGCTGGTATCATTACAAAGGATTCATGGCTTCGTTGTTATGCATGGCCTTCACACGAGGATGAGTTAAGGGCTAAGTGTGGGGGTGTTGTTGATGGTCCTTAAATATTGAATATGACCATCAATTCCTACATAAAAGAAAATAAAATGAAACACTAGGCATAGTGGTAGGGTTTATTACTAACCATTTTCAGAAGTGTGGTGAAATATTTGTATGCAGATGATTATGTATGAAGACACACTTGTCATGCGAAGAAACACACCTTCAGCCAATCAGACATGAGCACACGAATCCATGGGCCTACCTATAAGAGAAAAACCAATGCAATTCACCGACTATACACACCAAGGCCCATAGGACAGTGACTCAGGTGAAAATGAGGGCAAAAGACGACAGAGGAAGGTCGGTCGAACACCTGGTTCGGACGAACCACCCATATGCGTGATTGCCCCCAACTTCCACATGTCGCTCTCCACCGCCTCCCCAATAACAGTTACGCCTGATTCCCAGAAATTCACCATCATTAGCCACCTATAAAAAGAGGAAGAAGCTTCACTCTCAACACATAACTCAAGTAGAGATCTCTCACTTTCATTCAAGGCAACTCTCTAGTAGAGTTTTAGAAAATAGGAAGAGAGTAAGGGGAAGCTCAGGGGAAGTGATGGGGTTATCGGCACTCTCTCACTCTTGTACCTCCGTGGATATTAATTCTTCTTTTTTATTTTAATTGATTGCAATTAAACCTGGCTCAATCTGAAAGTGAGTATTCATGATTTCTTTTGGATATTTAATTTTTTGTTTAAGTAAGATATATTCTCATCCTTGTGGGTTTATCGCTTAATATTTATATTAAGTGCACTAATACTAAGACTCTGGATAAAGAAAAAAAGTTCTTGCACGAAGCTTGAGTAGTAATCGATAATGTAGACGTGGTGTCTAGGTTAAAGGTTACCTTTGTTTGTTGCGTGCTCCACTAGTTGTAGATGTAGGTGGTAGGTGGTGATAGCCCTATCCATCCTTGTAATCCTCCATGTTCAGGTACGTCATAGAGTTGTTGGCCGAATTTGCTTGCCAGACCAGGAGAAAGCCGGTGTCCGAAATAAGTGATAGAGTTTAACCTTAACTTAATTCAAAAATGTTAACCCATAGGAATCATTTCTATCCTAAGCCATTTCTATCCTAAGCCTTCTATTTTGTTGTTGTCCTTGGACGAACCATTTTCTAGATTTTACACACACGTTCACTCTGATTCGATACCTTTGAAATAATTTGAGATGAAATGATACAATGGTATCCATGTGCTTATGAATTTATCTGGGATCATAACAAATACCAACAGCCATCGGCCAATAAAGTATAGGATTATTACTCCTACGAGGGCATGAACCCATATAAAAATTCTCTCGGATCTTACTAGCATCCCTCTTAGAAGAGACGACATGCAAACATGACCCAGGTTTATAAATTTCTTATTGTCAAGACTTTTATCAGTGAAAAAATGGTTTAAAAATTCTGAAAATAAAGAGTATTTTGTCATGTTTCTCGATGGACAAATATGGAAAATCAAATTGGATCTAAGGATAGAAAAGAAAAATACAAAATAAATTACGAATGTAATTGTAACTGTACTTTTCATAATATTATTTGTTTAGAGCAACGAAGATGAAATAGGTATATTTACTAACACTCGCAAAGAGAACAGATCAGAAGGGGAGGCACAAGTGTTGAGCGAGAAAGGAGGTGACGGGGCTAATAGAGCCGGTCTGGACATTGAGGGGGCGACCGGTGCATGAGGTGGAGTCGAGAGGTTGTGGTTGTTGACAATCCCCCGTTCTAAACTCTTGAGTAGACATTTTCTCATTACTTGTATGTCATTTAAATGGTTTAATAAATTTGATATAATAGATTAATATGTGATGATCACTTCGCAAATAAGATAAATTTAACTTCTACAAGTTGAAAAAAAAATTTAACTGTAAATATACATTAACCAGCTATAGTTTAATCATTTTTTATAACTAATAAAAGTCAAATTTTAACTTACATGTTGTAGAGTGATACATTATATATCAATCTATCTCTGTAATTTTTTTAAAATTTTCATGATATGAAAAAACGAGGAAATGTCTCCTTAAGAGTTTCAAATCCATTTCCAGTATACTATACTAATATGGAAATAAATTTGAGTATTCTATACTAATATGGAAATAAATTTGGTCCTTTGATGTCAATAATACATCTTAAAATTGGACTTGATTTTTAGAGAAAATGTACATTGTTTTATATCCTTACAATAGTGGCCTCGACACTTGAAAGTCACCGAGGATGACATGGTTATCCCCCTGCAGTCCCCGTGGAACATCAAAGTCATTCATATTCAATTTTCATTAATCTTGAGCTATATATTAACCACGAGCATTTGACTACACCGATGATTGCATAAATTAGTCGTTACTAGCACTATAAAAAACCTTTATAGAGACTGGCTTATAGGTGCTGGTTTATTGAAAACCGACATCTATTAACGTTTTCTCATCTCTCACGGGCTAAAAAACAAAGAACGGACACGTTTGAACAACAATATATGCCGGTTCTAAAGAAAAACATGCACTTATAATATTGGTACCGATTTTTTAAAAAACCAACACCTATAATAACAACAATATGTGTCGGTGTGCCATTTATAAAAAAAGTACCTATACTATACTATTAGTACCTTTTTAAAAAAACAACACCTATAAGTCTCTCTCGGTCCCATTTCTCTTCCCCTCTCTCTCTCGCTCTCTCTCTCTCGATCTCTCCCCTCTCTCTCGATCTCTCTCGATCTCTCCCCTCTCTCTTGATCGAGCCCTCTCTCGATGACGGCAGCCCGGTGCCGGCGACCATAGGAAATAAGTCTCTCTCAGTCCCCTCTATCTCCCCTCCTCTCTCTCTCACTCGCTCTCTCTTGATCTCTCCCCTCTCCCTACATCTCCCCTCTCTCGGCGATGGTGGCCCGACGGCGGCGACGACACCCTCTTGTAACATCCTGAAAATCGAAGAAACTGAAATCGGAACGTAAAAATCGGAACTTTCAAAAACCTTCGCTTGTTGCTTTCCCTCGGGTTTGTTGCTTCTTATTTGCCAGCTCAGTTGCATAAATCTAGTTGTGATCAATTTCCTTTTTGGTGTTTGTGGATGATTTGAAGTTTGCTCTGAGAGAAAAATTCAAAATTCAGAATTAGGAATTTTTAAAAGAAATCGGAGATAAGATGCGGATTTAAGAAAATACGAATTTTTGAAATATAGTATCATTTGTGGATGGTGGAATATAAATTAGGGTATAAAATAGACAATAAAAATATTTAGGGATTTACAAGAAATCGGGAGATTTTTGGAAAATAAATAGGTGAATTATGAAAATTTGGAAAAAGGAATTTAAATAAATATGAAAAACAAATGTGGAAAAATAAAAGTGGAGAAAAAGTTGAAAATATAATGTTAAGAATTAATTTTGGAATATTGAAATTTATTTTGAATTTTTAGAAGGAAGGAAAATAGAAATAAAAATTAGAATTTGAAAATCGGGAAAATATAAAATCGCACTGTTCATTGCACATGAGGTGCTTGACGCCGTACGCCCCGGCCGCACGCCCGCCGCGCCGTCCGGCCGTACCGCGCCCGTGCCCGCGCGCACGCGTCCGCGCACGCGCCGCTCCGCGCACGCGCACGCCACGCGCCGTGCGCGCCCGCCGCCGCCCCGGCCGCCGCGACCTCGCGCGCCGGCCCCGCCCGCGCCCGCTCGCGGCGCCACGCGCCGCCGTACACGGCCCGCGCCCCGCGCCGCTCGCTCGCGCCACGCGCCCGCCCGCCGCGGACCCCGCCCGCGACTCGCGTCCCGCGTGCGCGCCCGCCCGGACCCCACCCGCGCCCCGCCGCCCACGCCACGCGCACGACGCCGTACACGGCTCCGCGCCCGCGCCGCGCCCTCCCGCCACGTCGCAAGCGCCGCGCCCGCCCGGCCTCCCGCGCGCCGCATGGCAACCGCCGAGCCGCGCTTGCGCCGGTCCCCCTTCCCTCCCATTCCCTCTCCCCGATCTGCGCCTATAAAGGGCCGAGCTCCCCGCCCCTTCCCGCACCACCGCCGCCTCCCTTCTCCTTCCCGAGCACCAACGCCACCCTAAACGCCATCGCCGCCGTGCGCCGAGTCGCCCGAGCCTCGCCGCACCTCCCCGAGGGCCGCCATCGCCGGTAAGCCCGCCGCCGCCCCCTTCTCCCTTGCGCACTAGCGCCGCCGCCGCCTCTGTTTTGCCGCGCCACGGTCGAACACATTTCGGGCAATGAACAGTGGCGCAGAGAAAATAAAGAAAAAGAAAAAAAGAAAAAAGAAAAAGAGAAAATAAAAATAGGGAAAAATTTGGAAAAATTTTAGACAATTTGGAAAAATATTTTGGGAAGATTTGAGTAAAATTTTGGGCAAAAATAAATTATTTTCTTGTATGATTTCTCGGTGAAAAATTTGAAAATCAAAATGCGACTTTTCCGAAATTTCGTTTGCGTCGTTTTTGAATCCGAATTTCGTTTAGTTCTTTCTCGCCATTTAATTATGTTTCTCTCTTGTGCTCGAACCCTCAAAACCTCGAGTACCAATCCCTCCGCGGATATTTTCAAATCCATTTTCTCGAACAAATCGCGATCGTCGCTTTGCGAAAACCCTAAGTCATCGACCCGATGTCAAAACTTGGAGTTTTCCTAGGGCGATCTTAGTACAAACTCAAGTAGGAATTTGGGCTTAGCGCTTGGAATCGTTTCGAGGCTTTTTGGATCTTTTCGACCTATTGGTGTTATATGGGATTCTAATCGGATTCGATTGATCTTTCGCACGTCGGTAGCACTGAAGAGACCGGCATCAACCCCGTTGAAGACACCACTCCACAAGCGTGCGAGCAAGGCAAGTCATCACACTCTTTGAACATATTGATCCCACTTGTGAAATGATGTTATTTTAAACTCTAAACATGCATGCTATACAGAGTTACCTATACTTGTTGTGCCATACCTTGCTGTTGAATACCTTTAGAATTATTCCTTGTAACTCTCGAAGTGATACAAACAACCGGAGAATAACTTCGGTAAACTGCTTAGCCCTGCTAAACTTAGATTCATGCACACTCATGACTTTATGAAAAACTTTGGGCAACTACCTTAGGGAAGGTAGTAGAAATGCGGCCTGTGGAGACATGAGCGCCACATGGCCATGAGAATGAGGAACTAAGTTTGATGAACATTGAAAATACTACACAAATGTTTTAGACTGGAGCGGCCGGATGATTTGGGTGGATTCCGGAAAAGGCAAGTGCCGACCCTGGTCAATTAAGGACCGAGCCATGAGATAGCCGGGAAACGAGCCAGTACAACCGTACTTCTCGAATGGGTATAGACCTAGCTGACTAGATAGCCGAGCGGAGGCAGTATCCTTGCATAGATGGTTCTTTATGATGTGGTTTGTGTGATGAGGATGAGGCTGTGGCCTATGTTGTGGATGGTGGAATTAAATCGATATTAATTGAACTTAAAGATTGAGGAAGTATTCCCTTACCCCGGGTGCGCCAGAACTCCTCTCGCTGCTAGAAAATGACGGCTAGAGTGCATGAGGGCTTAAGTTCATGGAGCGGGTACTGCCAAAGTGAGGTTATCGAAAGGCTTTGCTGTGACCGTTCCATATAAAGGGATATAGGCTCATTCATTGGGCAGTCGCGGAGTACGGGTAAAGTGTACATCCACTGCAGTGTGAATGAATCAATCTATTCGAATAGCCGTGCTCGCGGATATTGAGCGTCGTGACAAGACTTTCGCTTGGCTAGACTTTAAACTTAAAAATGCTGGGATGGGTTTGCATGATGATTTCATTCGCTTCTGGATCAACTTCTCGAGATGAGAGAAGGGGCGGACTCCCCAGAAAAACCATAACGAATCGGAGGCGGATAGCCATCCTTAGAATCACGATGGATGGTAGACAGAACCGTCGCCGAATTAATGAACAATGGAACTAAAACTTGATTTGGCTAGTTGTTAGGCTTGTGAAAAGATTTATGAAAATTGGCTTTATGCAAAAGAGCTCCAGCCATTCCTTGAATAACCCTATCATATGCATCACTTCCGTGTTGGCTTGCTGAGTACGGTTGGTACTCACCCTTGCTATACGCACAGACCTTCAGATGGTGGGAATGAAGAATCAGAGGATCCTTACGCCTACTACCAGGAAGGCGAAGAAGCTGATGGCGCTTACTAGGTCTTAGTCCCCGGACGTTGCTCGTGGCAACCGACATGCCGCCGCCTTTATTCCGCCGCCGTATCTAATTTCTCGTTTTTGTGTTGTATCCGGACCATGAGGTCCTGTGTGGTGAACATTGCCTTCGGGCCTATCGTTGTAATAATTTCGTTGTAAGACTATTCGTGCATGTGCACCTGGTTATTCAGTACTGTATTTCGTGGATACCAACTACTCGATCCAGGGAAATGGTACTAAGAACACGAAAGATTCCCGTTCCAAAAACGGGGATCCACAGAGCTGGTATCAGAGCCATGCGACCGTAGGATAAGACTTGGTGCCCTACCCCTGACTAGTTGGCTAAAGGGAAGTATCCCTATGTAGGACCATTTCGCAAACTATTATTTCTGAAAATACAAATATACTTTTTCTATATCTTTATTTCCCTTTCTTTACCAAATGGTTTTGATGATATCTCTCTCCCTCTAACCCTAAGTTGCTTTCAAAAGCAGATGTCGGACCATGACGAAGTCTGGGAAATCACCATCCCATGAGATGAGGGATTCGTGGCACAACTTCAGTCATTACTGTGGTGTTTAAGATACTCAGAGCCACCCACTTACCATATCAGGAGGCATGGCTCCGAGGGATATCCAGTTTGGGAGGCAGCAGTTTTCGTGGAGGCCCGCATGGGGAGTGAAACACCTTTTTGCTTTCACACCCGCTACCACCGAGATTTAGTGGGAGCAGCCGTTCAAGACGCGACCCGCGAAGCATTCCTTCGCCTCAATGCTATACACCGTGCTGAACTCACAGTGACAGAGTTTGTGCACCACCCCTATCGCGAGGAAGGCAACCCAGTTTGCACCGTGGAAGCAACCCCCTGCTGCTACAACCCTATGGTCACCCGTCTATCCGCGGCGTAGACGGCAGATGATCGCTACGAAGAAGCTTTGCTCGAGATCAACGACCAGCAAGCAACGCCTCAATGATCCGGTCGAGAGCCACCGAGCTACGGGGATCAGATCAACGTGCTGCAGACTCAGCTACAGGCCAACGGTGCCCAATATGAGCAGCTCTCGGACCGTTACATGGCCCGTGGGGAAGCCCTGGTGGAGCTGGAGGAGAAGCTCAGGAAGAGCAAGCAACAAGTCAACCAGCTGGAGGAACAGCTGCGCTCCCGCCCTGTCCATGCTACAGGTACTTCCACCGGAATTGTACCAACACCTCCTGCTCCTGTGCCCGACCACTACTATCTCATGACTCCAGCATGCTTGGACACCTTTCAAGCCATGATGGAGCAAGCTTTTATGTTGAGCACAGAGCCGGCGCCGTATCTGATAGACCCCACTACTGCCACCTCCATGGGACCCACCTCGAACTCCATAGCAGTGCCATCCGAGCCTGGATCGGGAGAGGAGAACCCCATCCAGATCCACACCGACTCTGAGTCTAAGACGGAACCTATGGAGATCAAATGGGAGTCCAGCGACACTGATCCAATGGAGGAGGAAGCTCCCACTCGTCGCCTGACTCACACCGGAGGTCCCCTCACCCGCAAGACCGCTCGTAAGAGTACACGGCCACCGAGCAGGAAGATCCAGCAGGACTCCGAGGCCACCACCTCTGAGCCATGGGGACTCCGATTTGCTTCGAGAGGATCACCCCCTTCCTGCACCTGGCTCCTGCGGATGGTTGGATGATTAGGCGAGAGGACCGCCCCAGCTTGATCTCGCTTTGGACGGTTTGGCAGCAAGGATCACCCCCTTTTTCCCCCTAATAGCTAAAGATAGTAGTACGATGTAGCTTTTTTATCATGGCATGTGGGACTGTGTATGAACAGTCCATTGTACCCCTTTGATGTAATATTATGGACCTATGTATCCCTTTATGGCATCCTATTAATGAGCTTATTCTACCATGCTTGTTTGGTTGAAGATCATTTAAAAACAACTTGAAGAGAAATCACCTAGGAACCATGACCTTAATGGGTCCAATCTCTTAATTCATCTATCTCCTTCAGATGGCGCATCGTCGCAGAGCTGTAGCAACCAACGAGAACCCACCAGAGCCTAACCCCTCCACTGCGGAGGTTATGGCTTTACAGACCCAGCTGCTCCAAGCAATCGCCAACAACCAGGGAAGTCGAGGAGGGTCAAGCTTAGGAGAGTTTATGCGAGCTAAGCCACCAACCTTCTCTACGGCCGAAGAACCCATGGATGCTGAAGATTGGTTGAGAGTGATAGAGAAAAAGCTAACCCTCGTCCGAGTTCGAGAAGCAGATAGAGTCATCTTCGCCACTAGCCAGCTAGAGGGTCCCGCAAGTGACTGGTGAGACACCTATAAGGAGACTCGGGCTGAAGATGCCGGAGAACCGACATGAGAAGAATTCACGGTGCTTTCCGTGAAAATTTCGTACTCACCGCGGTTATGAGGATGAAGAAAAATGAGTTTCGCAGTCGCGCCAAGGAAACACCTCGACAAGAGTACCGAACAAGTTTACCCAGCTTGCCCGTTACGCCACAAGTGACCTGGCGGACGAAGAAGAAAAGATGGATAAATTTATCGAAGGACTAAACGACGAGCTGAGAGGACCAATGATCGGACAAGACCACACCAGCTTCCAAAGACTCATCAACAAGGTCGTAAGGCTTGAACATGACCAAAAGATGGTAGAAACTAATCGCAAGAGGAGGCTTTCTATGGCCCGCCCATTTCGGGAGCGCCTCGGCGTCCCAAGGGAGCCACCCCGTCCGGATGGAAGCCACACATTCCGGCAACCGATCATTCCCCCGCACCCGACCATGTCAACAGGCCAGCTGCACCTCAGTTTCGTACACCGACGCCAACCCTAGCCGCTCCGGGAAGAAGGAATGTGAGCTGCTTCAACCGTGGAGAATTCGGGCACTACTCCAACAATGCCCAAACCACGCAACACTCCCGTGCGCACCGGCGCCAATGCAACGGCCGTCCGAGGAACCCCCACTCTCTGCGGGGACGCGGTCATTTAGGACCCCGCAACCCAATGAGACTGCCACCGGATTTCGACGTGGCCGTGAATCATGTGCGTGCGAAGCGCAGGAGGATCGAACGTGCCGATGGGTATGTTCTCTATCAACTCTACCCCGCTTAAAGTCTTATTTGATTCTGAGCATCTCATTCATTCATATCTTCACAAGTAAGCAAACAACACCACCTACACCAGGTAGAACTTAAGAGACCCTTGTTGGTACACTCACCTGGGGGAAACATAACCGTACCCCATGCTTGCATCAATGTGCCCATACGGATTAGGGACGTGGTATTTCTTTCAAACCATTGATATCATACTCGGGATGGATTGGTTGACTAAGAACAATGGAATCATAGACTGCAGTCGAAGGGAAGTCACGGTATCCACCCCATGGGGATCACCAATGAACATAACTATGGACCAAAACCCGATGCTATGCGAGCAAGCTGCGGGAGTATTCACCATGCTACCTCTGAGCAGGATGCCAGTAGTGCAAGAATACCCGGACGTATTCCCCGAGGAATTGCCCGAAATGCCCCCGGATCGCGACATAGAATTTATCATCGACCTAATGCCTGGTACTGCCCCCATATCCAAGAGACCTTACCGAATGCCGGCCAACGAGTTAGAAGAACTCAAGAAGCAAATCAGGGAACTACAAGAGAAAGGATGCGTACGCCCCAGTTTATCTCCCTGGGGAGCCCCAGTACTCTTCGTCAAGAAGAAGGATGGGAGTATGAGGATGTGTGTGGACTACCGATCGTTGAATGAAGTGACTATCAAAAACAAGTACCCACTACCTCGAATCGATGACCTATTCGATCAACTTAAGGGTGCGCAAGTGTTCTCAAAGATTGATCTTCGGTCGGGATATCATCAGTTGAAGATTAGAGCCGGAGATATTCCCAAAACGGCGTTCTCTACACGTTACGGCTTATATGAGTTCACAGTAATGTCCTTTGGATTGACCAACGCCCTGGCATATTTCATGAATCTGATGAACAAGGTATTCATGGAATACCTGGATAAATTCGTAGTGGTATTTATCAACGATATACTTATCTACTCCAAGGACGATGAGGAGCATGCGGAGCATCTACGACTGGTACTGGAAAAATTGCGAGAGCACCAGCTATATGCAAAATTTAGCAAATGCGAGTTCTGGCTCAAGGAAATCGCTTTTCTTGGCCATGTAGTCTCAGTCGGAGGAGTAGCGGTAGACCCTGCCAAGGTCGAAGCTGTCACGGAATGGAAGGCACCCAAGTCAGTAACAGAAGTTCGTAGTTTCTTGGGCTTGGTCGGATATTACCGAAGGTTCATCGAAGGGTTTTCCACCATAGCCCGACCTATGACTCAACTTCTGAAGAAGGAAAAGAAGTTTGAATGGAACGAGAAGTGTCAAGAAGCCTTTGACCAACTAAAAGAAAAGTTAACCACCGTCCCCAATCTTAACCTTACCTGACAACCGGAAGGATTTCGTGATGTACTGTGATGCATCTCGGCAAGGACTGGGAGGCGTATTAATGCAGGATGGAAAGGTCGTAGCATATGCCTCGCGACAGTTACGACCCCACGAGGAAAACTATCCCACACACGACTTGGAATTAGCGGCAGTTGTTCATGCATTGAAGATCTGGAGACACTATCTGATCGGGAACCACTGTGATGTATATACTGATCACAAAAGCTTGAAATACTTCTTTACTCAGTCCGATGTCAACCTACGACAGAGACGATGGTTGGAATTGATCAAAGATTACGATCTAGGAATCCATTACCATCCCGGCAAGGAAAATGTAGTGGCCGATGCGTTAAGCCGCAAAGCCCAATGCAACCATATGGGATTGGAAGGTATGGCCAGTGAGCTCCAAGAAGAAATGGCTCGGCTTAATCTGCACCTGATTCCTCACGGAGAAGTAAACTCACTGGAAATCCAACCCCTTCTGAGGACTCAAATAGAAGAGGCTCAAAAGGGAAATGAGGAAACCCAGGAAATCAAAGAGCGCATGGCCGCTGGACGCGCTAAGGAATTTTCGGTAGACGACAAGGGAACCTTGTGGTACAAGAAGAGAATCTACGTGCCTGAACAGGGTGGTTTGAGGGGGTTGATCTTAAAAGAAGCACACGAATCAGCATATTCGTTACATCTAGGAAGCACGAAAATGTACCAGGATGAAGGAAGAATACTGGTGGCCCAATATGAAGAGAGACGTAGCCGAATACGTAGCCGTATGCGATGTATGCCAAAGGGTGAAAGCTGAGCATCAACGACCGGCAGGCTTACTGCAGCCGCTCAAGATTCCCGAATGGAAATGGGACGAGATAGGCATGGATTTCATCGTTGGACTACCCAAAACTGCAACCGGTTATGATTTCATTTGGGTAATAGTAGATCGGCTCACCAAGACCGCCAGATTTATTCCCGTAAAGACCAACTACAATAGCGCCAAGCTAGCAGAACTATACATGAGTAGGATTGTATGTCTCCATGGTGTACCAAAAAGAATTATATCGGATCGCGGTACCCAATTCACGTCTCATTTCTGGAGCAAAGTTCACGAGGCACTCGGAAGTCACCTTGCCTTCAGTACCGCTTACCACCCACAGTCCGACGGGCAGACCGAAAGGACAAATCAAGTGCTAGAAGATATGTTGAGAGCCTATGCGTTGGATTTCACCAAGGATTGGGAGAAATGTTTGTCGTACGCCGAGTTCTCCTACAACAACAGCTACCAATCCAGTCTGAAGATGTCACCAAACGAAGCCCTATTTGGTCGCCGATGCCGAACCCCACTGATGTGGTCAGAAACCGGTGAACGAGCCGTATTCGGGCCTGACATAATCAAAGAGGCCGAGGAAAAGGTTCGCCTGATCCGGGACCGATTACAAGCTGCCCAATCTCGACAAAAGAGCTACGCGGATACCCGTCGAAGAGAATTAGAATTCAAAGAAGGTGACTATGTGTATCTAAAAGTCTCACCACTATGAGGAACTCAGAGGTTCAAGGTCAAAGGAAAACTCGCACCGAGATATGTGGGCCCATTCTTGATAAACGCTAGAAGAGGTGAAGTGGCCTACCAGCTGGAGTTGTCCGAGAACATCTCCGATGTCCACCCAGTATTCCATGTGTCACAGTTGAAGAAATGCATGCGGGTGCCAGAAGAGCAAGCTCCTTTGGAAACCATCCATATCAACAGTGATCTCACCTACCCGGAGCATCCAATAAAGATACTGGACGAGGCAGAAAAGAAGACACGGACCAAGTCATGGTGCATGTACAAAGTACAATGGAGCAACCACACTGAAGAGGAGGCTACCTGGGAAAGCGAGGATTTCTTGAAGACGGAATACCCACACCTACTCAGCAACCAGTAAGAAATCTCGGGGACGAGATTTATTGTTAGGGGGGTAGGTTTGTAACATCGTGAAAATCGAAGAAACTGAAATCGGAACGTAAAAATCAAAACTTTCAAAAACCTTCGCTTGTTGCTTTCCCTCGGTTTGTTGCTTCTTATTTGCCAGCTCAGTTGCATAAATCTAGTTGTGATCAATTTCCTTTTTGGTGTTTGTGGATGATTTGAAGTTTGCCGGAGAGAAAAATTCAAAATTCAGAATTAGGAATTTTTAAAAGAAATCGGAGATAAGATGCGGATTTAAGAAAATACGAATTTGTGAAATAGAGTATCATTTGTGGATGGTGGAATATAAATTAGGGTATAAAATAGACAATAAAAATATTTAGGGATTTACAAGAAATCTGGGAGATTTTTGGAAAATAAATAGGTGAATTATGAAAATTTGGAAAAAGGAATTTAAATAAATATGAAAAACAAATGTGGAAAAATAAAAGTGGAGAAAAAGTTGAAAATATAATGTTAAGAATTAATTTTGGAATATTGAAATTTATTTTGAATTTTTAGAAGGAAGGAAAATAGAAATAAGAAATTAGAATTTGAAAATCGGGAAAATATAAAATCGCACTGTTCATTGCACATGAGGTGCTCGACGCCGACGCCCCGGCCACGCGCCGCCGCGCGCCGCCTGCCGCGCGCGCGCGCGCACGCGCACGCGCACGCGCGCGCGCGCGCGCGCGCCCGCGCCTGCCCGCGCCGCGCGACTCGCGCGCCCGCCCCGCCCGCGCCCCACTCGCCCGCGCCACGCGCGCGCCGTGCACGCCTCCGTGCCACGCGCCCGTCGCCGCGCTGGACCCCGCCCGCGACTCGCGCCCTCGCGCGCGCCCCGCTCGACCGCCCGCGCCCCGCTCGCCGCGCCACACGCACGACGCCGTACACGGCCCCGCGCCCGTGCCGCGCCCCTCCCGCCACGTCGTAGCGCCGCGCCGCCGCATAGCAACCGTCGAGCCGCGCTTGCGCCGGTCCCCCTTCCCTCCCATTCCTCTCCCCGGCTGCGCCTATAAAGGGCCGAGCTCCCCGCCCCTTCCCGCACCACCGCCGCCCTCCCTTCTCCTTCCCGAGCACCAACGCCACCCTAAACGCCATCGCCGCCGTGCGCCAAAGTCGCCCGAGCCTCGCCGCACCTCCCCGAGGGCCGCCATCACCGGTAAGCCCGCCGCCGCCCCCCTTCTCCCTCGCGCGCTAGCGCCGCCGCTGCCTCTGTTTTTGCCATGCCACGGTCGAACACATTTCGGGCAATGAACAAGTGCAGAGAAAATAAAGAAAAAGAAAAAAAGAAAAAAGAAAAAGAGAAAAGAAAAATAGGGAAAAATTTGGAAAAATTTTAGACAATTTGGAAAAATATTTTGGAAAGATTTGCGTAAAATTTTGGGCAAAAATAAATTATTTTCTTGTATGATTTCTCGGTGAAAAATTTGAAAATCAAAATGCGACTTTTTCGAAATTTCGTTTTGCGTCGTTTTTGAATCCGAATTTCGTTTAGTTCTTTCTCGCCATTTAAATATGTTTCTCTCTTGTGCTCGAACCCTCAAAACCTCGAGTACCAATCCCTCCGCGAATATTTACAAATCCATTTTCTCGAACAAATCGCGATCGTCGCTTTGCGAAAACCCTAAGTCATCGACCCGATGTCAAAACTTGGAGTTTTCCCGGGCGATCTTAGTACAAACTCAAGTAGGAATTTGGGCTTAGAGCTTGGAATCGTTTCTGAGGCTTTTTCGGATCTTTTCGACCTTTTGGTGTTATATGGGATTCTAATCGGATTCGATTGATCTTTCGCACGTACGGGTAGCACCTGAAGAGACCGGCATCAACCCCGTTGAAGACACCACTCCACAAGCGTGCGAGCAAGGCAAGTCATCACACTCTTTGAACATATTGATCCCACTTGTGAAATGATGTTATTTTAAACTCTAAACATGCTATACAGAGTTACCTATACTTGTTGTGCCATACCTTGCTGTTGAATACCTTTATAATTATTCCTCGTAACTCTCGAAGTGATACAAACAACAGGAGAATAACTTCGGTAAACTGCTTAGCCCTGCTAAACTTAGATTCATGCACACTCATGACTTTATGAAAAACTTTGGGCAACTACCTTAGGGAAAGTAGTAGCAATGCGGCCTGTGGAGACATGAGCGCCACATGGCCATGAGAATGAGGAACTAAGTTTGATGAACATTGAAAATACTACACAAATGTTTTAAACTGGGGCGACCGGATGATTTGGGTGGATTCCGGAAAAGGCAAGTGCCGACCCTGGTCAATTAAGGACCGAGCCATGAGATAGCCGGGAAACGAGCCAGTACAACCGTACTTCTCGAATGGGTATAGACCTAGCCGACTAGATAGCCGAGCGGAGGCGTATCCTTGCATAGATGGTTCTTTATGATGTGGTTTGTGTGATGAGGATGAGGCTGTGGCCTATGTTGTGGATGGTGGAATTAAATCGATATTAATTGAACTTAAAGATTGAGGAAGTATTCCCTTACCCCGGTGCGCCTAACTCCTCTCGCCGCTAGAAAATGACGGCTAGAGTGCATGAGGGCTTAAGTTCATGGAGCGGTACGCCAAAGTGAGGTTATCGAAAGGCTTTGCCGTGACCGTCCCATATAAAGGGATATAGGCTCATTCATTGGGCGTCGCGGAGTACGGGTAAAGTGTACATCCACCGCAAGGTGAATGAATCAATCTATTCGAATAGCCGTGCTCGCGGATATTGAGCGTCGTGACAAGACTTTCGCTTGGCTAGACTTTAAACTTAAAAATGTTGGGATGGGTTTGCATGATGATTTCATTCGCCGTGGATCAACTTCTCGAGATGAGAGAGAAGGGGCAGACTCCCCAGAAAAACCATAACGAATCGGAGGCGGATAGCCATCCTTAGAATCACGATGGATGGTAGACAGAACCGTCGCCGAATTAATGAACAATGGAACTAAAACTTGATTTGGCTAGTTGTTAGGCTTGTGAAAAGATTTATGAAAATTGGCTTTATGCAAAAGAGCTCCACCATTCCTTGAATAACCCTATCATATGCATCACTTCCGTGTTGGCTTGCCGAGTACGGTTGGTACTCACCCTTGCTATACGCACGATCTTTAGATGGTGGGAATGAAGAATCGAGGATCCTTACGCCTACTACCAGGAAGGGGAAAAAGCCGATGGCGCTTACTAGGTCTTAGTCCCCGACGTTGCCCGTGGCAACCGACATGCCGCGCCTTTATTCCGCCGCCGTATCTAATTTCTTTTTGTGTTGTATCCGGACCATGAGGTCCCGTGGTGAACATTGCCTTCCGCCTATCGTTGTAATAATTTCGTTGTAAGACTATTCGTGCATGTGCACCTGGTTATTCAGTACTGTATTTCATTGGTACCAACTACTCGATCCAGGAAAATGGTACTAAGAACACGAAAGATTCCCGTTCCAAAAATGAGGGTTCACACCTCTCCCGCGCCGATCCGAGGGAGGGGAGGCGCGAGGAGGTGTGCCGGGCGGCATGCGACGATGCCCGAGGAGTGGCGAGTGGCGGGCGGCGGGCAGCCCTCCGCCAGATCCAGCAGGAGGGGAGGTGGCGGCCTTCGGCAACGGCGGCAGCGGCGACTGCGGCGACTGCACCCTTCCCTCCGTCAGATCCGATGGGAGGGGAGGCGGCGGTGGCTCCAGCGGAAGAAAAGGAGTAGGACACCGACAAGGGTGGAGTAGGACGTCGATGCCATGTGTATCGTCATTGAGCAGTAGTCATCGTCATCGTCGTGTATGTTCTTTGATGTTCATTTGTTCATAAATGTTATTGTAGTCATCGTCATTGTCGTATATGTTCTTTGATGTTTATTTGTTCATAAATGTTGTTGATGGTTATGGGTCGAAGGAGAGCTGCCCAATGCATCGGTTCGATTCGAGCCGAGCATCGAGCCATTTTTTTGGCATCATGGATCCTCAAAGGTACCGGTTTCTAAACTGACATCTTTAAAAAAACCACAAAGATATTGACTAATAGGTGTCAGTTTCTAACTGTCATCTATGAGAGTTTGTATACTAGTGTAGTACTACAACAACATTTCAGTTTCTTCCAGAGAAGAATACACACGTAGCTGCCAGCGACCTAATGAAATGTGAATTAAACACCAACACGGGTTACCCCTCCAGCTGGTTGGTCCCCCGTCCCCTGTGGACTTGTATTGCACAATATCCCCCTCAAGACATTAACGCGGTTGGTTCCATTCATGTTCAGATAGTGTGGAGATAGATAGATAGATGCTTCCTGAGGGTCTCATCATGGTACGTTTGGTCCCACGCATACATGGCTTTGCAGCACCAGCAGGTTCGGTGCCCACCCCTTCCTGCTACGTACTATATCACATCAGTACACAGATCATACATTGCACGTTTGCATGCCCAACCACTTCTTGTTAGTGCAACTGCAAGGTAGACAACTAGACATGTAAAAATGTTTTGTTTGAAACACACACATAAAATTCGTGGTGTGGGTAACACAATTAACTGCCAATGGCACGCCGTCCATATAAAACCTCTTTTTCTTCTACGGTTTGGTGCCACATGATCAAAGAGCGAATGATTTGGGGTAGCTAGCTACAGTGTTACATCCAAAGGTGGGGCCCTGGAGAAGTTTACAAGCGGCTAAGCTACACTAAAGGGTTGGACGCTAGTCAGCCAGCACTTTCCACGTAGGCGAGTGTGCCATGTGTGTAAGTGCTGGCATTGTCTCTTGCACTTTGGATTCTGGTTGAGGTTGGAGTGGAGGTGACCATGTTCTACAAGGGATGGGTGCTCTACTTGAGGCCTAACTGTAAGCTACTACCACTCTATTAAGGTATTGTTTCTTTTAGCTTTTTGCTTTTTGTAGAAGCAAGCTTTTGGCTTCTGGCTTTTCGTTATTACTACCTCCAGAAGCTAGAACTACAAAATCTGAGCATGTTTCACAACTTTCTTCAGAATTAGTTTTTGGACTAAACGGAGTTCAAAATATCCAAAAACAGAGTTCAAAATATCCGACGGGGGAAGCCAGATAAGCTGGTGCATTACAGTGGCAGGTGGGTAATTTTCTCCTCAGAAGCCAGAAAAGCTCACCCTGGTGAGCTTCTATCTTTTAGCTTTTGTAGTTCAGAAAAGCCAAATGGCTTTTGAGAAGCTAAACATATAAGCTAGTTGTTTCTTTCACTTTTTGTCTACTGTAGGTTGAAAAGCCAGAAGCTGGTGTAAAGAAAGAGTGCCTAACTTTACACATGCTACTGAGCTAGAGTTACCTTCTTGCTGCTAATGTATACTCCGTAGCAGGGTTTACGAAACCGCTACCGAGAAAAAAGAACTAGGGTAGGTGGTTTTCTGGTTTCGCAGAAACCATCTGAAAACTATCGACTCCAAGTCAAATTTAGTAAAAAAATTTATATTCCAGTTCATTTTTTAAAATTCACTAAAAAATCTAGGAGTTTTTATTATCGAACCGATCAAACCATTTTCAACAGGATTATCAACCATGCCCCATAGTACAATGTAGTACTATTTCAGTTCACATATATATATAGCTATTTATAAAGCAAGTAGTGTTTTCATCCAAATTTTTTGTCCACCTGGCTATTTTGTAGAAAACTCCTTGAGTGTTTATAAAATTAACCCATAGTCCGCTTGGCTATTTTGCAAAAAACCCTTTGAGTGTTTATAAAATTAACCCACAGTCTGTCTGGCTATTTTGCAGAAAACCTCTTGAGTGTTTATAAAATTAACCCGCAGTCCTAATGCTGAAATAGGCCTCAGGTGAAGACATAAAGAAAAAAATATAAATTGAAATTACATGAGACTTCAACTTTGGAATAATTATGATAAAATAAAATGACGCCCATTGCAACGCACGAGCATATTTACTATATATATAACTATATCTATAAAGCAAGTAGTGTTTCTACCCAAAATTTTCGTCCGCCTGGCTATTTTGCAGAAAACCCTTTGAGTGTTTATAAAATTAACTTGCAGTCCCAATGCTGAAAAGAAAGGGAGGGCTTGGATGGAAAAAATTTTCGTCCGCCTGGCTATTTTGAAGAAAACCTTTGAGTGTTTATAAAATTAACCCACAGTCCCATTGCTGAAAAGAAAGGAAGGGCTTGGATGAAAAAAAAAGACGTCATGTGCACTCCCTCCTTGCGCCCCTCCCTCCCGTCCCCATCCGTGCCGCGCCTGCGCCCCTCCCTCCCATACCCATCCACGCTGCGCCCCGACTTCACCCGTTACAACGCACGGGTACAGCTAGTGTGTGTGTCTATATATATAATTCATCAGCTGCATCTTTGTAATAATTCCTAATAGCAGTTGCATCTTTGAATGATGAATCAATCCAAAAATACTTTCGATGAAATGACATTTCACTATAGAGAATATAACATCTGGCATAGAAGGAATGGCACAGGTATAAAGGTGTCTCCACCTCATGCAAAATAAAAGGCAAAGTAAAGCAAATGAAAGCTCTACTTCATGATGCGAGCCAGCTCGTGAATCCACAGTATTAAGAATATATAATTCATCAGCTGCATCTTTGTAATAATTCCTAATAGCAGTTGCATCTTTGAATGCTGAATCAATCCAAAAAATACTTTCGATGAAATGACATTTCACTGTAGAGAATATAACATCTGGCATAGAAGAAATGGCACAGGTATAAAGGTGTCTCCACCTCAGGCAAAATAAAAGGCAAAGTAAAGCAAAAGAAAGCTCTACTTCATGATGCGAGCCAGCTCGTGAATCCACAGTATTAAGAAGATAAGCACGAAGCACTTCAGAGCATCCCTCTCCATCCCCTATAAAAGGAGGAGCCTGCCTAGTTGAGGGGGACACACCGCAAGAAGGAGCTTCCCATCCAGAGCATTCAAGCAACCCACCAGTGTCATTGTAGTATTTTAGAATCCACCTTGCCAGCATAGTTGAGCAAGGAGTGTAATATTTAATCAGTGTAAGGTAAGAAAACTTGTTTGTATTCTCTTAGGGGTTCCCGAAAGGGAAAGCCGTATGTAAGCTTACCTGTTTAATATGAAGTAATTTTCAATATGTATCCCTGTCTGTTTGTTCTAGTCAAGCGTTTATGCTAGGGACCCTATAGGAGAAATCTCTTCGGTGGTTCTCATTTATAGCCTGCATCTTCTATGGGCGTTTAGAGAATGCGATATCCGTAGAGAAGTGTTCCCTTTGGGTGAAACTGCCTGGGAGACGATATATTCTTAGCTAGATCATTTTTGACTAGGGATATCTGTTTTAAGTTGCTTCTAAAAAGACAGGTAGGTGAGGCATAAGGCGAGTACCGAGTAGGATTTTAAAACTTTTGAATCAAGCACCGGTTGTTTAGGATTCGCCAACCTGCAAAGATCCCAAAAAAAATTCAGCAGTTAAATTTTCGAATTCAGCTTTGTGAACGGTAAATCCAGCACTAAAGAATAGTGTTTCAGCACTAAGAATAGTGTTTTCAACACTAAGAATAGTGAATTCAGCATAAGGAATAGTGTTTCAGCACTAGGATAGTAATATCACTTGAATTACTTAGTCAATCAAGAGTATTTAATTTTATTAATCTTAATTTTGAAGAGTGTTTAAATGTATCAGAGCCAGTCATCATAGAAAAGCTAAATTCAAAAGTTGATATTGGAAAAGTAATAACTACCAAAGAAAATATTAATATAAGGTGTGGACTAAATCATATTAAAGACCATAGTTGGCACTCTAATAATAGTCAATTACATTTAATTGTTGATCTAATCTATAATTTTTATACAAATTGGGATAAAAGGCAAGAAGACTTAGAGCAAAAAATTAAAGAAGTGTATAAAGAATGAAACTAGATTGAAGAACAATATTTTCTTGTTAACAACAAATTAAATTCTGCATTAAAAATACTAGAAGAATATAAGACAAGGCAAAGTAAGATCTCACAAAACAGCGACTATATCAAAGAATTATTTAAAAAATAAAATCTAGTGAAGGAAAGGAGATAGTTTTGGCTTCATCAGGTATAATTGCATCCTCACAAGCCATTAATTCAGAAAAATGGACCTATCTAAGAATCTCTTCAGAAGAATAGCAAGCAGAGAAGATAGATCTTTAAGTTATACTGATAAGCAAAAAGGCAAATATGAAGACATAGATGATATGGAAGATATTGCAGAAGTAGACAAACAACTTGAGAGATATCGAAGAGATACTTTGAGGGCAATAAGACCTCAACAAGTATACTGCATGGGATTCTTTGAGAATAAAAATGGGTTATACAAAATATCTAGAGAAATAGAATTAAGTGTTCTAACCAAGTCAGTAGATTTAAAAATAGTGGTTAAAGAATTTGAAAATGGGTTAAAATATTCAGGATATAAGTATATTCACCAAGGTGTGTATATAATAGGAATGAAAGAAATGACAAGGAAGAAATTAGGTGCTAAAGCTTTAATAACCTTATTAGATAAGAGATGGGACATAATAGATAAAGCCTCACTAGGTTAATTAGAAGGAGATATGAATGAGAACTTGTTGATAACTTATATAGCATCTAATTTAATGATGCCTGTAAAAGAATTCATAGATAAAATGAGTCTTGGTTTTCAAACAAAAGGATATGAAAATTTTAAAGGGACAAATTTGATAGTAAGTATAGAATTTATATGAAGATTAACTAATAGAAGTGCCTCTAAATACAAAATAAATGTAAATGATGTGATTGAAAAAATGCATTCGAAAGGAATAGTATTTATGAGCCCCATGACAATAGATTCTGAAGAAAGAGCAGGTGAACAATTGCAAATTAGTGAATTTATAAAAAACAAAACTTTGAGTTAGCCCGAAAACCACATAAGTTACCAAGATAGAAAAGGGAATGTTACTATTAGATTTACAAACTATAAATCCAGAACCACAGAAGACTTGGATGCAGAATCATCTGATAGAAATATAATAAATAATAATAGCAGACATAGTGTTTCAGAGTTTATGGAAAAATTAGATCAAGATAGTGAAATAAAATATTATGAAGATAAATTAAATAAAATAAATAAAGAATATAATAATTCAATGAAGAGTGAGTGGCCTAAAATAAGAGACAAAGAACTTTATTTATATAGAGAATTATCTAGAGTAAAGAAACTAAAAAAGAACAAAAAGATGGCATTAGAATTTCCAATACCCAAGAAACCAAATTAGAACAAATAAAGCGAAAGAGCGCGAAAATGATAAAGGAAAGCGAAGCTTGATAAAGGTTTAAGTGAAGAAGAACAATGGGAAGAAAATGAAAGGTTATTTCTCAAAATATAGGAAGAAGAAATAAATCTAGTAAATGAAATGGAAGATATAGAAAATGAAATAGATAATGCAGAACAATACAATGATTTTATAAACTCTTTAGACGATGTAGGTTTGCATAACCTTGACAATGCAATGGAAGCTATGGAAGTAGAATTAGGAATATGAAAGAGGAAAAGATATGGGGAAGGTACTGTAAAGAATGAAAGGGAAGGAGAAAAACCAGCTAGGGCAGCAGGAAAGTGGCCCCGGATAGAGAAGATTTTTCATATAATTATATTCCAGGACAATATAGGCATATGGGCACTAAAAGGAGAGACTTTGAGAAACGTGTTAAACTTCAAAATCAAAGGAGTGATGGTGCTATATTAAATTTAGTTGCACATGACCCCATTGACTGGACCAATATTATTAGCATTTGGAAAGGGTTAATAGTTCAAAAATATATACATAACCAACACAATATAGGAAATAAAGATAAAGATATGATAACTTATTTAGAAACATTTTTAGGTGAATCTGCTAAAGTCTTATGGGAACAAAGGGTTGAAAAGAATCCTAACAATTATGAAGAATTAAAAAGAGCTGGTAGTAATCCACATAATTTTGCAAATGTAATATCCAACATTATTATAGCTGAAGATCCGTAATTAGATTATACAACATTACAAAATGAGAGGCTAAAAGCGATAGAAAAATTAACATTAACAAGTTGGAAAGGCATAAAAGAATTTTCTCAACATTATTTATATAATGCTACAACTGCCAAACAAGGATATAACAAGGGAATAGTTGAACGTTATTTCAATAAATTACCCGACCCATTAGGAAGTATGATATTTGAAGAATATAAAAAGGAAACTGAAGGAGCTGAAATCAATATTTCACAAGCCATAACTTTTGTGTTTAAACAACTAAGAAAAATATGCACTGGTATACAAGCCCAAAGGTCTATGAAGCACTTAGATTACAATTTTTGCAACAAAATAGTACAAATACCCTTATCATATGGAGAAGACGGGCCTAGGAGTAAAAGAAATTATAAACATCAAAATAAAAATAACAATAATACTAGGACTAAGAAAAGATATTTCTTAAGAAGATCGGACAATAGAGCACCTTTCCTACATAAAAGAAATGTAAGAAGATATAATCCAAAGAAAACTTATGATAGAACATGCAGATGTTTTATATGCAATTCGCCAGACCATTTAAGAAAAACATGCCCAAACAAAGATCAAAAGAGATACTCTAGTAAATATGAAGAACAAGAGAGTTCTAATTATAGATAGTGTAAATAAAAATATATTAGTATGTGATGATGAAATAAAGGATGATGAATCAATATATTATATCATAGAAACAAACGAAATTGAAAACATCAATGAAGAATATGAATCAACTGATGAGGAGCTAGATTTAGTTGCTGAATTAGCAGGATTAAGGGTTGAAATGATGGATCAATAAAATTGTGAACATGATTGGATTAGAGAAAAAGGCGACTATAATATTAAGTGTGCCTTTTGCATATATTACCCAAGCCAAGACAATAGGATAACCTGCAGTATATGTTTAAAACAAGCTTGTGCTGAATGTAGAAAAGCAAATAAGCAGAAATGGAGAAAGGAGTTAGAATTAGAGTCAGATGAAAGGATATTGTCTAGTAGAGTGCGAGTCTTAGAAAATAGACTAAATAAACTAGAAATGGAGCTAGAGAATTTAAAAACCAATTTTGAAATTAAAGCATTACCAGAAAATGAGGACATACAAAACACGAAATTTAAAGAGCAATTGATAACACTGAAAGACAATAATACTTATAAACTAATTCAACTAAAAGATGTTATAAACAATTTTGGAAGTAAATATATTGTAAAGTTACGTTTCAAAGAAATTCTAGGGATAAGAATTCCTGTTAAAGTAAAGTTGTCATCCAAATTATCTTATAAAATATTAGCACTAGTAGACACTAGGTGTACAAAAAATATTATTCATGATAAGTATTTTATAAAATGTCCAGAAATAGTCCACACAATTGATGATAACAAGGCAGAAGTTTCTACAGACATGTCAGGAATAAAGAAAATTCACAATCAGTTAGCATATAATATTAAAGTATACATTAATGGAACTAAATACATAATAGATGAGATTACAATAAGAGACTTATCAATGATAAATGATGACATAATAATAGGCTTAAAATTTCTTCAACAATCAGTACAAACCACAGTAATACATGAGCAAGGAATTACATTTATACCATATCAAGACAATGTTTCTTATATTTCAGAGGTACGAAAGCGTGATGGAACCTCCTCCAACCTTGACAACCTTGAAATGCCCAAATTTGAGCCTGAAGAAATAAGTACAAATTATGAGCTTAGTGAAAATATAGATGAATATTACATTGCAAATTCTAATATAGAATGCATAGGTCTACAATCATTTGCACCAAATTGGTACAGAGATATTAAATCTAAAAAGGATATAGAAAGAATTGTTCAAAGATTAGAAGATATCCAAATAATAGGAGAAATCCCAATGAAATATCGGGAGAAAAATTCAATTATTTGTAAAAATCCATATAATAAACCGTGACTATATAATCAAAACATGTCCAATAGAGGTGACCCCAAAAGATATAGAAGAATTTAAAATGCATATAGAAGAGCTATTAAAATTAGGAGCAATAAGAGAAAGTAGGAACCCTAACAGATCAGCTGCCTTTATAGTAAGAAATCATGTCGAAGAAGTTAGAGGCAAATCCAGGATGGTCATAAATTATAAGAGGTTAAATGATAATACAATTAAAGATGCTTATAACATCCCTAATAAACAAGAATGAAGAATGGATAAATAGAATACAAGGTAGTAGATATTTCTCAAAATTTGACCTAAAGGCCGGATTCTGACAAGTAAAGATGGCAAAAGAATCTATAGAATGGACCGCATTCACATGTCCTCAAGGACATTATGAATGGCTTGTAATGCCACTAGGTCTAAAAAATGCACCTGCCATATTCCAAAGAAATATGCAAAATATTTTCAATGAAAATCAAGAATTTATATTAGTCTACATAGATGACTTGTTAGTCTTCTCAAAACCTATAAAGAACATATAGCACATGTAGAGACGTTTTTTAGAAAGGTAGAACAAAATGGGTTAATATTATCTAAAAAGAAAATGGAAATATGCAAGGAGAAGATCAATTTCCTTGGTCATGAAATAGGAGAAGGCAAAATATATTTACAGGAACATATTGCTGAGAAAATTTTACAATTTCCTCACCATATGAACGATAAAAAGAAATTACAACAATTCTTGGGAATTGTAAATTATGCTATAATTCACATTAATAATCTAGCAAAAATAGCAAGACCTTTATATGCTAAATTAAGAAAAAATGGTCAGAGATATTTTAATTCTGAAGACATTAAATTAGTAAGACTAATAAAAGAAAATGTGAAACCTCTAGATTTGCCGTTAGAAGAAAATTATTTTATTATTGAAACAAACGCATCGCAACAAGGTTGGGGTGCTGTACTAAAACAAAGACCTACTAAATCCTCACCTAAATCAGAAGAAAAAATTTGTAGGTATGCTTCTGGAAGTTATAAATTAAAAACAGTAAATAACACATCGAGGGATCCTAGCAATAATCAATGTGATAAATGTTTTTAGGTTATATTTAGGGTTCAAAGAATTTACGGTTAGAACGGATTGTGAGGCAATATGTAGATATTATAATCAACTTAATAGTAAGAAAAGTTCCACTAGGAGGTGGATTTTATTTGAAGATATCATTCCTGGAAATGGATACAAAGTTATATTTGAACATATTAAGGGAAAAAATAATCATTTACTTGACCTGCTCTCTCGTCTACCTTTCTTGTAGGTATGAAGAAATCTATGAACTATAATGGAGTTGAATTTTTCACATTTGGAGAAGACGACAAACTTAAAGTATTTCCATCGAATACTTACAAGTTTAAACCAAAGACTCATATAATACTAGATGAAGTCCAAGAATGCATATTAGACAATTTTTGATATCAATATAATAATAAGAGAGAATAAAAAGGTTACATGCTATCAATATTAAATAGTCTTGCTGAATATTTTTCATCTAATAAATGAGCTAATGCCAACCTCAGAAAATAACGAAATAATACGACAAAAACCTATATATGTAGTGTTTGATGGAAAACTCCCTGGAGTTTATATATGTTTCGAAGAAATAGTAGCCCAAAAAATAGATGCAAAATTAGTGGGGGCCTTATCATGGAAAAATATATAGATATAGATGAAGCATTAAGCCAAGCCAGAAAAATATTAAGAATAAATTACTATTTGGAGCCGGCCGCAAAAGGATATATACAAAAATATAAAAAAGCCAAAAATAAGAAAGCATCAGAAACCCCATATTATGTAAATATTAAGAGTAAAGGGTCATAAAAAAACTACATATAAAGAATGCTTAATTAAGACAGTTGATCCCTTGGATGGAGAATATATTGACCGGAAAATAATAGAAAAATTTGAAAAAGCATCACCTCAATTGAAAAAAGAATTAAAAGAAGAAATACTTAAAGAATTAAAATAAGAAATAAATAATAGATTTGAAGAAATGAAGAAGACATATGATAAAAAATTTGATGTATCTTTCTGTGATGTTATGGATATGGGTGGTCATGGACAGCCCGACCAATAATCAATATAATTAAAATAATAAATACATAAATTTGATAATAATTATCAAAAATTTTGGGTGGGGTAAGCCTGCATCTTTGTAATAATTCCTTATATATATATATATACACACACACGCACGCACACCCACCATGGGACTGCAAATAGGAAAATATCATGATAATCCAATTATCCCTGATACAGTACGAGGACATATTCGATGAGAACAATAAAAAATAAAAACCCACAAAAACTGGACCTAAATATTTTATAAATTAATAAAAAATATAGATGTAGATAGATATAGACAAGTAGATAGATATAGACATGAAATATATTCTCATCAAATCTTAGTTCAAACTTAACTTTGTTATGGATTTTAGATGAATAGTAACAAACACTATTTATCTGAAATTTATTTTTTCCCTCAAATAAAGTTGAATTTGGACTTAATTTTTGGACTGAATGTATTTCATGTCAATGCATCTCTAGTAATTTTTTCATGAATTAAAAAAATTGATATAATTTTTACGGGTTTTCACTTATTTGATGGTTCTCACTGGACAGTTCAATGCAACCATTTTATCTTTTCCAAGTTTGGGGGGGTAAGGAATGAGGTTACTACTATGTCTTTGATTAATTGGGGCTGTCTGCTGCATCTTAGATACAACAACCAGTTTATCAATTATTTAAAAAGTATCTTGATCGTCTTGATGAATAAATATTATTGGTATATATGCATCTAAATATCAAGTATACAAACTATAATGTGTAATATCCTTGCAAAAAAACCAGTGTGTAATAGTGATATTTCAAGGCATGTATTTGGATGTCTATGATGAATCGTGAGCTTCTCAGTTACTGTGAAAAAAGAAGTGATACACTTCGGATCTATCCTTCCTACGCTTGACACTCAAGTCCAAAGTCCAAATCATTGAAAGCTCTCTCCCTCGGAAAAAAAGGGTCATTTTCCCCTTTTAGGAATGCTTTTAGATTGCATTCGCTGTTGGTTAACAAAAAGAATGTTAAGACCACTCTGTCATAACAACCTCAAAATCTTGATTAGGACAGTAAACTGCAATCAAAACCACCAATCTGGAGCCAAGCAGATCACACCACACAACTCCAGCCATTAAACTAATCAAACTTCTGCCTTTTTCCATTTCACTTTCTCATTTCAGTTATTGTAACTGTTACCAACATGCATATATATATTTCCCAATCAATAATCCACTATCTTTTTCAGTTTCTTCCGACATGTTAATTGGAAGTTTCCTTGGAGACCCCTCCATTAGTGTCCAAGAGAAGGACTGCAGGTTGATAGATTTGGCTCACCTACTGCTGCTGCTGAAATCTGAATTATGTACTTTGCATTATTTGCAGCTTTTTGCCTGGCGATCAAGCTAGTTATCACTCTGAGTATTCCAATCCAGCTAGGGTGCTTCTTTGCGTGCCCTGGTGATGAGTGAACCTAACCAAAGTGTTGACTCTAACCAACAACTTAATATTGCAGCTTGTTTGTAGCCAAAAGTTCTTAAGATCGGGATGGACTCTGTATATGCCATTGTTGGACCTAATTCTTAAACATGATCTTAGGCTGTGCATGATCACTGCAAAATGTTGTAGTGATATTTAATGAGCCACAGTCAGTTGATGCCTGAATCTCAATGATGCAACGATAATGAAATTAAATTTGCGGTGGCGAATAAGGGGTTATATTCTCTCTATTTACATGGTGAAAGATTGGCTTGTTTATCTATTTCTTTTTTTTGTGCTATATCAAACACATTGGGGTTGCCCTCTCTAAATGGCTTGAGAAGATCAGAAAAATGCATATATAAGCAAACAGAGTGTACCTACCACTGGCTAGGTGGACAGTAGCCGTTGAGTTGCCGACAGTAGTTTGTCTTCAATTCAGTATTAATTTGACAGCGTGTTCCATAGAGTAATCAAGAATCTAATCTAAAACTCCAATTTGCAAATAAAAAAATGGGATGTGCACCTTTTTCCCGGCCTCCACATTGCATATTTGCATGTGATGTGCTCTGGAATCTTGTGATTGTGCCAGAAAGTTTGCAGCCAATGCATGTTCCTCTGATCATATACTCCATATCCTAACCTCTGAGCATTGATCAGCATGCGTTAGGTTGACCCATCACACATGCACAAAATAATAGTTTCGAAGACTGTTTAGTTGGGAACATATGTAGTGATCTGTTTAGTACAAAATGATCTATTTATTACAACCCTTAGCTGCCAACTTGGTTGGATTAATTTTCACCTCCAATTTCGGAGTAATACAGTTATTTTTACTTATGAAGTAAGAATTATTGTGAACGACGTACCACATCACCTGTTTGACAAATATAATATAATAAATCTTTATCCAAGCCCTCTCTGCAGGAGGAGAAAAAATAATAAAGCGTGCGTGCATGTGTATGGGTCTTCCAAACCGTGTCATGGTTGGACAAGCATCTGATACTTATCTTTTTCTTCTTAACATACTATAGCCTGGCATGCCAGCCAAGAATTTAGAGGAAATGAAATTGCTTCTTGTCTAACTCATCCAGCTTCATGCATAGGAGAGTTCATACTATGATCATTTTTTATGCAACAAACTAAGTAAATTAACAAGAAACTAACTGTAAAATATATATAGTCAAGATTATTAGGTTTGTTTGGTTAATCCCTATAAATAAGGGATCGATTGAGGAGGATTAATTCTACGTCTCAATATGTAAACAAATATGAAAAGGATTAACCGAACTAAATCTTACCATGATAGGAGTAACCGAGAGTTGTATCTGTCCTCTAGCACCATAAATTACAACAGAATTGATGCATGCAATTTTTTTTGTTTTTAATCTCAGAGTGGCACGTCCTACCAACTCGTTTGCTCCTCCATTATGCAAGCATTCACTTGGGCACTCCAAACTAGCTTGGGGATGCATTTGCAGCTTGGCACCGAGAGCAACAAACAGTAATGGCTCAACAACCTCAGCCTGTTAGCTAACTGCTTTTAATGGCTGTAGCCATTTTGTGCTCACCATCTTTTCTTGAGATGAGCATATGAGCTAGCCCCGATCTTTCTAGCTTAATTCTCAACACTATATTCTTCTCGTTTTTCTTTTTCGTTAGCACATTTTTCCATACGTTTCATGCGAAAATTTTTTATATAAAAGTTGCTTAAAAAATCTAATAAATTTATTTATTAATTTTTTATATATTAATCCTTAATTAATTATATGTTAATTATGTTTCTCGTTTTACGTGTGACCTAATCAGTCAAACCGATTCGCACGTACGATCGCGCCCAGCTGGTTGGGGTGACAATGGCGATGGTGCAATTCATGATCAATGTTGGAGCTAGCTAGCATGCATCAGTTGACCCCAAGAATGCACAGTTGCATGCTGTCTTTCGTGCGAGGAAATTTTCTAGTTGGGCCTCAACCTCCTCACAAATTGTATAAGATGCATGCATGCCTCCATCCTTTAATGTACGTTGAACTAAACACGGTCACACAAAAGAGAACGGAGTGAGTATATTCTACCATTGGTGGTCGGTTGAGATATATATGCATAACTCTGCGCTAGGGATTGAATCGTGATGTCTGTAATTAAAAATAGTTATATACATCCTTAGTTTGTATCAATACCAAATATTATACTTTCATTATTAAAAGAAAACATGTATATTGATCATGAAAATTTCCAAAGCAACGTGAAAGAGTTTTATCTAGTTAACTAATAATTCCCGAGGGTCGCAATGCTGTGAAAAACGGTTGATACAGTTCCCTCTTTGTCGACTTCTAATCATAATCGTTCATATTCCGATTAATCGCTTGGCGCTACCATCTTCGACATCTCCACAGTCCACGCTAGAGGGTTGGCACGCTGTACATATGCCTGTGCAATTCAAGGAAAGCACGAGGGTTTCCAGGTAAAAGCATGGATGCCATTGAATGGACGGTTGAACAAGCAGGAACTAGGAAAGCAAAAGGAGCCACCGAGAAGAGCAACGCCACCGAAAAGCGGCCGTTTTTTCCCAGCGAGAAAAGCAGGCCGGCCTCTCTAGTTCCTCTCTAGTTGATGTTGAACTTTAACCTGGTTGGCACAGGTACTATAGATCCAGTTAATAATGGCACGAGATCGCAAGAGAGAGAAAAAACAACGTCTCCTTATCATCTTCTTTCTTCATCTCAAAATATAACAATTTTATTTCAAAATATAACAACATTTTACCTATATTTTTTCTCAATCAATCAAAACCTCTCACCATTTAAACTCTTCACCATCTTTCTCATTTTAACCAATCACAATTTTTTTAATTTGAATCTATATTTTTTAAACCACGAAAGCCATGAAACGTAATTTGAATTTGAACAAAATTCAAATCCGTGTCGTGCCATGATTTTCATTCAAACCGCACGAAAACCGTGCCATATATCGTGGTTTTCGCGAAATTTAATTTTTTATATAATATATATATTTTTGGTATAAAATAAATTTTTTCAAATTTTTGAATTCACACGAAAATATTCAAACGAAATCGCGAGGATGTCGTACGGCATCTCTACGGTACTTACGAAAACCGTGAAAACCGTGACGGTTTTCGTGGTAAAGTGAATGTCATTAAGTGCTAGTAGGCCCGAATTGCAGGCATTGCATTTCAACAAAACCGGCTTAAGATGCCATCAACACCATGAGATTGTACTAGCTCTAGCAGCGGCGAAGTCAAAAATTTCTAAGCCTGAGACTCGAGTAGAACTCAACTAGTAGGATATTGGTTTTCTCAAAAGATTATACGGTGGCTTAAAAAAATTTAAACATGATTATGGAGACAAGCATAAGGCTAAGTCTGGACCTGACTGATGATGTCGAGCTTAAGATGTAAGTTATCGACTTCTTCATGCCCATTCAGAGCAAATGATTTTTTTTGGAACTTTATTGGATCTGAGTCCTGTAGGATTTTTCTTATATAACCCTTCATGACAAAAAAATTAGACTCTATGAATCCTATGAAATACCAATACATGAAGTTTTAGAATAAAGTTAACATCAAGTTCTGTACGAACTTTTATTTATCTTTATCGATCTTTTCAAGCCACATGTTTCACATGCGCACTATCTTAGTAGTTATTTTATGTATTTTTTAAGTATTTCTTAAATTCTTTGTATCACAGTTGTATTTCTATCAAAATTCTTTATTTTTCTATTTATGTGTTTTTTCATTCCTATGTTCTAAAGGGAGTCTAATGAGGTTGGGTGGGTGTGTTCTTTTGGATGAAATAGAATGGAATGCTGAATAATTGAATAGATGAATGATTCAAGTGTACACATTAATAAATTAACTATTATAGAATTGAAAAATAAATTTAAAACAATATTTTAAGAATCTTACGTGTAGAAAGCTTTTTTAAAAAAATCGCAGTCTTAGGAGCTCCAGAAGCATCCTTATCTTGATATTTAATTTTATTTTTGGAAAAGAACATAAGTGGGCATTTAAGCCTCAAACGCTCTTTTTTTAGTTTAGTGACATGGATTATCCGATTTTTTCATGCATGTTGCAAAACTATAACTATATAATGTAATAAAGTCTTTTGATGCTATTCTCTCCGCCGAAAAAAGATATGACATTTATAATTGGAAAAAGGTCTTTACTCATTAAATGGTACTCTTAATATACATAAAACCAACATATTATAAAAAACACTATGAAATATGAATGTAATACAACATAAATTTTATACACTAAACATATTTGCATTTTAATCAATTACTAATAAAACCCAATGAAACTATTTGATACTCTAAAATACTCCACGAACTGTAATTTTCTATATAGCGAGTACTACTAATACATTAATATTTTCATTTCATAACAATAATAATAACAAGACAAATCATGTAGTTGCAGTATACCCTTCACTTCATTTAATAGGGACGGTCCTTCCTAGTGAGGCATATCTACATGTTTGGTGGCAGTTTCTATATTTCTTTAAAAATGACAGAGAACTTATCTATTTTTATTGTAACTTTTACAAAATATTAGCCATATATAAAATTAATGTGATATCCATAATTTTCTATAGAGAAAATATGGTAACATATTTCATGATAAATATAATTTATTTATTTTAGAAATTCTATGATATTTTTTCTTTTATCTATAGTAAAACAAGAGCATTTATCTGGTTACATAAAAAAGTGTTGCTCTACATAGTTTCCCGTTACTTTATTGCTCGCTGCACCAAACTCTGCACCGCAGAAATTTAAAAAAATCAGCCTATGAACAGTAAGGGTACTATTTATGTCCAAAAGTATTTTCTTTCAATCGATTCTTCACCTGATTTTCTTAGTGACTAATCTGACTCTGTACTTTGCATTATCATTTTTCTTAAAAAATCATTTAACTATATTTACATTTTATTTAAGAGAAAAAGCATAAAGTGAGATGTATTACCTTCATTTTAAAAATATAGCAACGGATAAAACACATTTTAATATAAGGTCAATTTTATTGTACTAGTATATTTTATTTAATTTATTGTATTACGGCGGTGCATCACTCTCGATAGCAGTTATTATAATATGGAAAGAAGGTAGCATTAGAGATTAGAATGCACCATCCACATTTCCATCCCAAGCACAACAGTGGCAACCAGCCAACCACAACCACACCTCACCTCGCCCTGCAGCTGCAGCTGCAACGCAACGCAGGAAGCAGCAGCAGAAGCGCAATTTATATAAAGCCATCAGCTAGCGCCACGCCACACGGACACAACACAAGCTAGCCAATTAACCCCGTCTCTCTCTCACTTCACCGCACATGCGCGGCATTGCCGTCGCCGCCTCCTGCCGACACACGCAGACGCGGCAACTACCAACAGCAATGGCGCCCGCCAGGCGGTGCAGCCGGCAGCTGCTGGTCGCCGTCGCCGTCGCAGTGGCGGCGGTGCTGCTGGCGGCGGCGCCGACGGGGTGCTCGGCGGCGAGGAGCAAGAGCAATAAGTCGTACGAAGCCATCTTCAGCTTCGGGGACTCGCTCTCCGACGCCGGGAACCTCATCGCCGACGGCGTGCCCAAGTCGCTCACCACCGCCCGCGCCCCCTACGGGATGACCTTCTTCGGCCGCCCCACTGGCCGCTGCTCCAACGGCCGCCTCGTCGTCGACTTCCTTGGTAACACAGTACATGCTTAGCTGCTCGTCCATGGCGTCTCTTGTTCTTCTTCTTCTTCTCTTTGGCCTTGCCGCTTCACATATTCTTTAATGGAGTCATTTGCAATATCCAATAGAAATATCCCTGTTCTGTTAGTATTAAAAAGTGTCGATTTTGGGGGTGTGAGTGAGACCATGCTCTGACCTTGGTCATGATGCAATTGACACTTCCTTTCTGTTTAGTATTTTACAACTCCTCAAGACCTCAACTAATCAAATTTTTCTTCAACCTTTTTTATGTTCCGTGTTTCAAACCTCAAAAAGATGTTTTTTTTGGCCGGTGAAAAATAGAAACTGGTAGTAGTAAAAGAGTCTGCGCTTTGCAGTGGTGAAATTATTGCTGCCTCCTTTCTGCGATATCAAAGCAATCGATTGTGAACTATGTAGTAAAGCTCCTTTTTTTTCCCCTCCACCTCCTGAAAAGAAACACAAGCTGATATAATTACTGTTGCAAGGTCTCTCAAATCGACAGCATATCTGCTTCCCAATCGATTGCCTGAACTGCGTTGTGAACCGTGACACATTGTCTGCTTTTGTTCAGAGCAAAGAAAAAAGCAGAGCGATTTGATTCCAAAGTTGCAGTTTTTTTCTTTCTTCTTATTCTTTCCCTCTGTATAATGTGATCTGACGGGATGCGATTTGATCCCAAACTTGCAGCGGAGCACTTCGGGCTGCCGCTGCCGCCGGCGTCGAAGGCGCACGGCCAGGACTTCAGCAAGGGCGCAAACTTCGCCATCACCGGCGCGACGGCGCTGGAGTACTCCTTCTTCAAGCAGCACGGCATCGACCAGCGCATCTGGAACACCGGCTCCATCAACACCCAGATCGGATGGCTCCAGGACATGAAGCCATCCCTCTGCAAATCGGACAAAGGTGACATGGATTTCTTTTTGGAGATGCAGCCATGTTGCAGGTTTCAGCTGGATGAACAGTTTGGGTTGAATTGGGCGTGTATGGTTTGATGATGTTGCAGAGTGCAAGGACTACTTCAGCAAGTCCCTGTTCGTGGTGGGGGAGTTTGGGGGAAATGACTACAATGCCCCTCTCTTCTCAGGCGTCGCCTTCTCGGAGGTCAAGACCTACGTGCCCCTCGTCGCCAAGGCCATCGCCAACGGTGTCGAGGTAAAAATGTGTCCATGAATCTGATGAACTGCATAAAATTCCTAGAGTAGGATGATTATTTTTGGGAAACAGTAGGATGATGCTTCAGTTGCATTACATAATGCACATGGACACACACACACATTGCTGAAGTAGGTAGTGATCGAAGCTACAAGTATGTGTCACTGCAGATTTCGGACATGTCATAGCTAGATATTGTCTGAATAAAGAAACAGCAAAAAAAAGGCCGCATAACGAACACACATATGTGGTACAAATATAATTGAAATGAGTGCTGATGATCAAATGGGAATAAGCTTCGGAAAGTATTCCAGAAATACTGTACTTTGGGTTGGGTGCAGTAAGTCTTGACAAGGCTGTATTCTATTCAGTGAGATTTGTGAGTAGATTGGCTGTTAGGTAAGCATTAGCACAGTTAATACATATATTAATGCTCTGGATCTATGGATCTCAACGTGATGTTTACCAATAGTCAACTGGGATTACCAGTCCAATTGGCACTAAAATAGGTGGAGAACATGTGACAGATTTGGTACCAAACCAGAATGGCAGAATCTTCTGCCTAGGCACTCAACATGAAACCTCTATGGCTGCGATGCTTTGAAAAGGAATTTTTATTTTGTTTTGTTTTTCACCTGCATTGATCACCTCTACATATCAGTGATAGAATGGGGTTGTACTTTGTCTACCAAATCGAGTTAATCTACAGTGCATCAGATTGTTGCTTAGTGCAGCCCCATGTGATGTGTAGGTGAGGATTTTTTATCTATAGGAGCATGATTGCGCAATGAAGAGGATGGGCATGCAAAAACTGTGGCTGGTGAAAGAAGGGAATCATTTTGTTATGTGCATGCCCATCATGAAACGGCAGTCCCTTGAAAAAGGTTGTAGGATAAAATAGATTGTTTCCCCCAAAGTTTAAGCAGATGGAACAAATTTATCGGTAAAGTAGTGATGTTATTCTATTACTATAAATCGATGGCTTTCTATCAGTTGTGTGGGGAAATGTTTGATTTCCACATTTCTAGGAGTGAGATTAGTTTCCAGCAGTACAGATTTTTTTAATTACACACCAGATTTTGAACAACTGACAGAATTTACTGAGATGAAAGCTGGAACATGCACAAACACAGATGAATCATTTTGAATACTGTTAGTTAACCGTCTGTGTTTATTTTTCCCAGAAATTGATTGAACTTGGTGCGAAAGACTTGCTGGTACCCGGAGTTCTCCCAATTGGATGCTTCCCCTTGTACCTGACACTGTACAACACCAGCAGCAAAGCCGACTACAATGCCCGCACTGGGTGCCTCCGGAGATACAACCGTCTCGCCTTCCATCACAACAGGGAGCTCAAGCAGCAGCTTGATGAGCTTCAAAAGAAGTACCCAGAGACAAAAATCATGTATGGTGACTACTTCAAGGCGGCAATGCAGTTCGTCGTCAGCCCTGGAAATTTTGGTGAGTCTTCCTCGATGGAGTATGCTTAAAACTTTAGGTAGATCAGGAATTTATGACGACATACTTGTCTTACAACTCAACAAAAAAAAGTCATCACTAGACACTATCCAACATCAGTTGTGGTCTATAGGACAAAAATTTTATGGTACCGATTTGTGCGACGACAATATCATGGTCTAAAACAGTGGTGATGATATTGCAGGTTTCAGCTCGGCTATGCAGGCTTGCTGTGGTGCTGGAGGCCAGGGCAACTACAACTTCAACCTGAAAAAGAAGTGTGGTGAGGAGGGTGCCAGCGTGTGCTCCAACCCGTCGTCGTACGTGAGCTGGGATGGCATCCACATGACCGAAGCCGCCTACCGCTATGTCGCCAATGGCTGGCTGAATGGGCCATATGCTGAGCCCCCAATCCTCAAGTGAGAATTAGAGGGTTTTTGACTGTATGTAACACAGCTGTTGCTGCTAAAATATAGTATGAATGAAGAAGGTTTCAGTCACTGGAGAAATTAAGTTATATGGGTAAAAGTTGTTTAGTTCTTTTTCATTTGGGAGAATGTATAAACTGGTGCCAGTATAGATATGCTCCAAAATGAATGTATAAACTGGTGCCAGTATAGATATGTTCCAAATTAAACTGAGAAGATGTAGTACAGATGTACCATGTTTGACATGTTCTCTGATTCTTTTCATTTGTCAAAGACTTGGTAATAATTTATGGTAATAAAGATATCAAAATTGTGCAGCTATGACTCTGCATAATGATTACTGAACCTTTTGCGTCATGGTCTGTCTTTGCATTGTGAGGATACTTCATTTTCTTTTTAGATGATGGAAGTTTTTATTGGACTAAGCAAATTACATCGAGAATATACTACTATACTAAGCACACATTCTTGGACTCTGCAAAACTAGGATGGACACGTCTAAAATACTTCTTCAATAACAGAGCTATGAAAGCATGATACAGGTAAACAGGATTCCCTGGCTTGATGGGTGACACAATACCAAGACCTTCAATGCTCTGATAGGTGCCTAATTGCTTCTTTATATCTCAGTCTGGCACAACTGAATGGTTGCTGAAATGGGCCAAAAAAACATCAGTACCACAATGCTGGTAGAACATGCACGGATAGGAACCTAATCCTGTCAAAATTTTCTCTGGATTGGAATTCAAGTCCAAGCCAAGGAATCCAGAGAAACATTTTGGTGAAGAACATAATTAATGGTAATCCAGCAACCGGCATCATCTGAGCATCCTTTTAAGTCTAAGAGGGTACACTGCACACCATTACAGTACAAAAAACACTGTAACAAACAGCCGAAACTCTGAACTTCAGAATGATCTGCCTCTGTCAGAGATGGCACGAACCACAACATGGCGAAATTAACGAGGGAATCTGTTGGATCTAAACAGGGGATGGATGTGCATATGGATGGTCCAGATTGAACCCCACATGATGGAGTAAATGAGAGGATCCATCCAACCACTCGTTTGTCAGCTGCATGCTCGCCGCTCTGAAGTCTGAAGAGATGATCCGTCCAAGACGACGACCTTGTTCTTGTCTGATCAGCGTAGCATTTACCCTAGCGATCACCACAACTGCTGCTGCAACGCGCACTTGACATTTGAGTGTGCACGCCCAGGCCAATGGAAGTGTAATGCCAGCATTGGAACAGCGTAAACCTTTGGCACATGTACAGAATTACTATGATATCAGTACATTAGTGATCTATTCACTAGTAGAGATCTTCTTATCTATAACGGTCTCTTACATATCTGGGTTTTGCGGTTCGTCACAACAAAGTCATCTCAAACGGCCCTAAAAAGAGGTCGATAAAGAAATACTCTCACAGACATGTTAGATGTAAAAAAACTCGAGCCCATCAACGGATGATCCCTATCGATGACGGGCTCAAACCTGAGGTCCGATTGAGATAACCTACGATATCTTTATCGGACTCTAACAGAAGCCCGTCACCGATGTCACTCATCAGTGACGGGCACCAACCGGAGGCCCGATTGAAATAACAATTAGGCCCGCCACCGATGAGTGTCATCGGTGACGGGTTCCAATCTAAGGCCCGATTGAGATAAAAATTAGGGTTGTCGCCGATAAGTATCATCACTTTAAGCTCGAGTGGCGATTCAGATCTACACATGAGCACGAAAATTTTCTAAGTCCTTACATTGCGAACCCTAGCACCAATGTCGTCTCTCGGAGCCTTAGCGCTGCCGCCGTCTCTCGAAGCCCGTCGCCGCCATCCCTCACGCCCTCCCGAGTCCGGCGCCGTCGTTCTCCCTCACCGCCACCGAGCGTCGCCGTCCCCGACCTCGAGCACCGCCGTCCCCGAGCCCGGCCACCGAGCGCAACCGTACTTTAGGTAAGTCCATCTCCCTCATGTGATTCCGTGCTCCCTCATGTATGAATGCCATGTCAATACAATCGAGATGTATTTTCATCAAACCCTAGCTTCGTGTCTAGTTTGTACGCGTGTAACAAGTTTTTACGTGTATTGTTCCCGTTTTGTCCTCTAACTCGGAGTCGATTTTCAAAACGACCATAACTTTCGCATACGGACTCCGATCGAGACGTTCCATATATAAAAATTGATCAGAAAAATTTTTTGGATGCGTTCATCCACCGCTTTGCCGCGTTCGGCGATTTTATTTTGCCCAAAAATGGCTCAGAAAGTTATCTTTTCGAGCCCGGAAGCTTTTTTCAATTTTGAGCGCGTCTTCTGAATTTTTCACTGGCCACATCTTTCGCTTGTTTAGGCTAAATTTTTTTGTAGTTACCTCTTGTGTGCTCCTAAGTCAAGAAAAAATATAAAAAACAAAAATAAAAAGTCAATTTTTTTTCAAAAAACAACTGTAAAAAAAGGAAAAAAGAGAGGGCAAAAGAGAAATAATATCTAGAGGAGCACCTTACATTCTAGACATGTATTGGTAATTTTTCATTAACAACTTTGCTGTCAATGCGTCTGGCAGGTACGGATCTTTCAATATAATGATGATCATAGGAGGGAGATATGCCATACCTAGAGGATGCAAATGTTCTTTTTCATTTTTTATTGGCATTTTTACTTTAACTGATGCTACTTTCTAAGATCAAACATCAGAGTGTTCTCAACCTAATAGACATCAAGTATATCAAATATAACATTTCACTTTCAAATGCTTATATAGCTGATACCTGTCAGTCAGTTATCTTATTGAACACAGCTTTATGAGGTTTCCATTACATCAGTTTTGTCTGAATCATTTTACCTTTTATGTTTGAAGGGTGTTTTGTGTGAAATACACCTATGATGGAGCGGGGACGAGAGGGAGTGAGGGAGAGGGGCTGAGTGATTGGATGATTAGATCTGGGAGTGGCTAGGGTTCACTTGCCTTATATACTTCATTAAATGAGCCTTTTTTATAGGCTAGTTGGACAACATGTACAACAAATGAAGCCCATATACTATTTAAGCAGGTCTCCATGGTAGCAGGGATGAGGGACGGTGAACTATAGCTGCCTTCTCCAAACCCGACGGAGCTTACTATTTCTTCATTTAATTTTCCATGAAGACATAATTCATATCATCTCCGTCTCTTAATGGGATGATTCCCACATAGAAACTGGTAACGGGGACCCATTGTCATCTTTATTCAAAACTTACCGATACAAGGGAACAAAAACTTGTCATGCTTGCTTTGTTGCAAAAGCTGCTCTTTTTCCGCAAAAGCAAAAATTACTCAATGTGGGCAGAGGTAGGTCATCCTTGACCTCTTCAGTCTATCTATCATTCATAATTGTACATCCTGGTATATTCAACGGTTGAGACTGATGTCGTCTTTAATTTATCAGTCAACACATTAACTAAATATTATTTAAAGTTAAACTTACGAAGAGCATGCGTAACACGTAACAGACATTATATAAGTTTTTCATGTGATGAACGGCGTTTGTTGATATTGTGTTTAGTTTTTCTTTTTCAATCTTTGTAGTTCAGGTTAGTTAGTGGAGTTGTGATGTTCGGCTAATTTTTTAATTAAATATTGTAAGGTTCGATTTTTTTCTTAAAATATGATATCTTCTTTTATATAGAATATCGTTCAAAAAACTTTAAATTCTTCTCTAACCACTTCCATTTTAATTTCTATGTTCTTTTTCCTTCTTCTCTCCGATCCATATTAGAAAAAGTCCAACATGAGACTGGAATAAAACAATGGCCTTTGTCCGTGCCCTTTAGGAGTATCACTTCCGTCAACTTCTCTCTTGTTCAGTCGAAGCATGTGCCGTTTTCTCGTGATCGCTTGAGCTGCCACTTGCCACACCGATTAATTATGTTCGAAAGGATAACCTCATGGATTAATTATGTTAATCTGCAACGCAAGCTACCATTACACAGGTCAATTTGACATGCCACATATCGACTTGCTTATGGTCTAGTATAAAATGACCCACTTGTGGATGTAAATTTCATCACGACACACACGAAAGCTTAAGAGATGTGTTTAGCTTTAGTGTAGGTCCTATCAATCAATTCAGAACATGTCGCTTAGTTTGATCATATAATTAACAAAATTTAAATAGATTGATGATCAAGGAGCCGATAAGCTAATAAGCCGAAACAATATAGCAAAGCCATATGATGTTGACAGGGTTTTCATCAATCGGCTATAGATCCAATATTGATTCAAACAATCAAAATAGTGAGATTTATGTTATCATCGACTAGATCTATACTATGTATAATCATCAATAAAACATTCTTTATCAAAAGCAATCTAGATATATTAGACCTAACCGAGACAATATAATATTGAAGTTGACAAATATAGGCTTAACTAGATATTAGTATAAGTCGATGTAGCTCAGAGGATACAATGGGATAATATAATATGAACCAATCGGCCGAAACTGATATAGTATGATAAATGTAAATCCGATGATCAAAATATACATTGACAGAAAATCCGATGCAGGAAAACTAAAATATATATTGGCTAACTAACCGATTCAACTGATATCTGAAGTCCGCAGTAATGATAATTCATCGGCTAAAACCTGATGAAACTTTTAGTAGAAATTATTATGCAAGTTAGCTCTAAAAGCTTAGCTAAAACCTAGTAGATTGAACTTAACCGAGACAGTCGTAGATGAAATTGATAGATCCAAACAGCCTATAAATTCTACTCAGAGTGATAGATATATCGATCAATTTAAGACAGTAAAGCAGTTTAAAACAGTATCAATCTAATCAAGATATTAGACTCAACCGAGAAAGTAATGAATCGACTGATACAGATGTAAATGGCAGTACAATCTAAGATTAACCAATATATATGATAGACAACGCTTGTGTCGACTGGAATAGAATATAAAACCCAATCGAGAAAGTTCTAGCTCCACCGATATAAGCAAAATTAATGAAACTTACTTCCTTACCGAAGATCAAAACCGATGCAGCCCAACTCGAAATTAAGAAGTCGTCAAGAGCAAAAGGGGGCGATGCACCGAAAGTTATATATTTATCGAGAGATAGATTACAAAGACCTCCGGGTGTACATATTTATATCAACGGGTTGATACTAGTCCTGATTAGACACGATACAAGTTTCCTTGAGATAAAAGATAAATCACACGTCCTGATGAGACACTAGATAAATAATTCCTAAAGATAAAAGAAAAATTACTAAATCCTACTTAATTAATAGATATAATTAAATTGTCATGTCGTGGTCTTCATGTTTTTTTCTTAAACTCGGTCTCTTATGGATAATTTTTTTATCAGTTGATCGACTTCTTTCTTTAACAAAATTAATTAAAGAACTGAACCAAATTTTGATGTTAACACCACTTCAACAAGTTCAGTGACTTAAATGTATGTAGTATTCACCAAGTTTGGTTACATATTTGGCACTCAAATTAACATGTTTGGTGTATACCCACATTTATGTTTTGAAAATGCTATCCATCGGTATCCCATTCTAACAGCTCGAAACGGGATACGCTCAGCCCATGTCCTGCATTAGTAAGAAAAAAAGCCCACATGGTATCGAGGAAGGAGGAGAGATGGAGAGCGAGCGGTGTCGGCATTGGAGTCTCCGCCATGATGACACCTCCATGCGGTGTCGCGCCACTCACGCTGCGTCGCCTCCTCCTCCTCCTCATCCCCCTCACCCTTCACTTCCCCTTTCTCCAAAGCCTCGTCCGATGCCGCCTCAACACTAATGATGAGGGAGAGGAGGCGCTACTGTTGGTCGACACAACTTGCAGAGAAGGCGTGGAAGCCGAGCTTGGGAGATCGATGCAGGCATGGAGGTGTGTTGTCTTCCATCCACAGGTTTATAGATCCAACCCAAAATTATTTTCTCTTCTTATTCTTGGCTTTCTTGAAGGAGGAGGAAGGAAACAAATTTGGAGAGTAACTGTTTGGTGGTGAAGAGAAGAGGATGAATTGGTGAACTGAAGGAGAAGAAATAGAGTAGCAGAGGCATGGTATCTAAGAATTAGTCTGATGCTGACCAGTATTAGGCCTAATACTGATATTGGCAATACCTGATGTGAACTAGGGTGTCCTGATCTTTTGGTGAAGACGATAACCTCGATTTGATGGAGCGACGTTCACGGCCCGACTACAAAACTCCACGGAGGAATTGTGCCTTAGCAACCGATACACCGACTCCACTGGTTGACGCGATCTCGCGGGAGCCGATCAACCGAACCACTAGGGTTATTCCTGCAAGCAATCGAAGAACTCGCAAGAACAAGATGAACAACAACTCAAATTGCAAATATAGATTTCAGATCTGAATCACATGAGAAAGGTGGGGTTCTGAAACAAATAGAATAGATGGTATAGACGACACATGCGTCTATCAGGAAGTAGCGATAGCTAAACTTACATAAACAAAACCTAAATTGTTCTATGGCGGCTACGGGGTATTTATATAGGTGGAAGGATGAGTTGGGGTCGTTCTCCAATCCTAAGACGCGTCCGTAATGGGCTCAACTTGACACAAGGCCCATCGGCCCAATTTGGTGGCGCAACACCTCGGACAGAAAAAGTTAAGTGCACTAATTTGATGATATCGGATGATTCTGGATAAATATGGCAATGAGGCCGGATCCGTTGGAAAGTAGACGTTATAAACTTTCCATGAAGTACTTGAACATCCAAATCGGACGAAGCCGTGGCAACCGTCACAAGTTGGCGCTGTCCTGTAGTCCGAATTTAGCCCGTGCGAATCCTTCACCCTTTTGATCCTCTTTATCGTTCCTAAGAAAAACAAGAGTACACACATCTCCATTGTCTAAATATAATGAAAAGGAGCTTAAAATGAACTTATGTGATGGTTGAGTTGACGGACACGAGTGCGAGTAATAGGACCAAATGGTGTAAGTGGTGTTGGGGTAGGAGTGGATATATCGACGGTGTTGATGTCCTCATCATCCTTCCCTTCTTGCATTTGAGTCGTCCTCGACTCAAACTCATCCTCTTCTTCTAAATATGGCTTCAAATCTGCAATGTCAAATATGAGACTAATCCCAAAGTCTGCAGGCAAATCAAGCTTATATGCATTGTCATTAATTTTTGTAAAACTTTGAAAGGTCCATCAGCTCTAGGCATCAACTTAGACCTTCTCAATGTAGGATATCTGTCTTTTCTCAAATGCAACCAAACTAAATCTCCAGGTTCAAAAGTCAATTGCATTCTTTCTTTATCAGCAACAAGCTTATACTTAGCATTCATGCGCTCTATGTTTTCTTTAGTGGTTTCATATAGTTTTAACATCAACTTGACACGTTGCGTAGCATTAAAATTCAATCTTTCAGAAGATGGTAAAGACATTAAATCAATAGGAGCATGAGGCAAAAATCCATAAACAATCTCAAATAGACACATCTTGGTAGTAGAATGCAATGAACGATTATAAGCAAACCAATGTGAGGCAAACATTCCTCCTACATCCTAATGTTTTCATCAAAACAGCCCTAAGCATAGTAGACAAAGTTCTATTCACTACCTTATTTTGACCATCAGATTGTGGATGACAGGTAGTAGAAAATAAAAGTTTAGTCCCCAATTTATCCCACAAAGTTCTCCAAAAATGACTAAGAAATTTAACATCATGATCAGAAACAATTGTATTTGGCACACCATGCAAACGAACAACTTCACGAAAGAACAAATCAGCAATATGTGTAGCATCATCAGTTTTATGACAAGGTATGAAATGTGTCATCTTAGAGAATTTATCCACAACCACAAAAACACTATCACGTCCCTTCCGAGTACGAGGCAAGTCTAACACAAAATCCATTGAAATATCTTCCCAAGGCGCACTAGGAACGGGTAAAAGAGTATATAAACCATGTGAATTTAGTCTTGACTTAGCTTTTTGACATGTAGTACAATGAGCAACAAACCTCTCCACCTCTCCATGTCTCTCCTCATCTTTGGCCAAAATAAATGACCACCAAGAATGTCCTCTGTCTTCTTTGACCCAAAATGTCCCATCAAGCCACCTCCGTGCGCTTCCTGCAACAACAACAAACAAATAGAGCTAGCTGGAATGCATAGCTTGTTAGCCCTAAACACAAACCCATCACTAATACTGAATTTGTTTCATCCTTTGCCATCTTTACAATGCAATAATACATCTTTAAAATCAGGATCATAAAAATATTGATCTTTAATTGTTTCTAAACCAAAGATTTTGTAGTCAAGTTGATTCAGCAGGGTATCTCCTAGATAAAGCATCAACAATGACATTATCTTTTCCTTTCTTGTGCTTAATAATATAAGGAAAAGATTCAATAAATTTAGCCCACTTAGCATATCTACGGTTCAGTTTTCCTTGACTACGAATATGCTTTAAACATTCATGATCAGAATGAATAACAAACTCTTTGGGCCACAAATAATGTTGCCATGTTTCTAAAGTATGCACAAGAGCATATAATTTTTTATCATAACTGGAATAAATCAAAACATGCTCACTCAACTTCTCACTAAAGTATGCAACAGGTTTACCTTCTTGTAATAAAACACCATCCAATCCAAGCCTACTAGCATCACATTTAAGCTCAAAAGTCTTATTAAAATTAGAAAGTTGGAGGAGAGGTGCATGTGTCAACTTATCGTTTAACGTGTTGAAGGCAAGGTCTTGTGGCGTATCCCAAACAAAAGGCACCCTCTTATTTGTAAGCTCATGCTACGGTGCAACAATGGTGCTGAAATCCTACAGAAAACGACGATAGAATCCCGCAAGGCCCAAAAAGCTTCGAACCTGTGAGATAGTCTTCGAAACTGGCCATCCTTGTATGGCATCAACCTTGGCTTGATCAACTTCAATTCCCTGTGGAGTCACAACATAGATAAGAAAAAAACTTGATCCGTGCAAAAGGTTCACTTCTCAAGGTTACCAAATAAACGTGCATCATGTAAAGCAGCAAAAACAACACGTAAGTGGTCTAAATGTTGATCCATAGACTTATTATAAATCAATATATCATCAAAATATACCACCACAAATATTCCAATGAAAGCTCTTAAAACCTCATTCATTAATCGCATGAAAGTGCTAGGTGCATTAGTTAAACCAAAAGGCATGACTAACCACTCATATAAATCAAATTTAGTTTTAAAAGTAGTCTTCCATTCATCTCCCAATTTCATGCGAATTTGGTGGTAACCACTATGCAAATCAACCTTTGAAAACACAACAACACCAGTCAATTAATCAAACATATCATCTAAGCGTGGAATAGGATGACGATATCAAATAATGATGTTATTAATGGCTCTACAGTCCACACACATACGCCATGAACCATCTTTTTTGGGTACAAAAATAATTGGGACAACACAAGGACTAAGAGACTCACGTACATAACCTTTGTCGAGTAAATCTTGCACTTGTCATTGAATCTCTTTAGTTTTGTCCGGATTGGTCCTATATGACGCACGGTTAGGCAATGAGGCACCAGAAATAAGGTCGATTTGATGTTCAATCCCGCAAATTGGAGGCAAATCCGGTGGCATCTCACTTGGGAAGACATCAGCATACTCCTGTAAACGTCAACAGCAGGAGGCAAAGAGTGTTGCATATTGTGAAGTGAAATCAAAACATCTTTGCATATCAAAGCATATGAAGTTGAAGTGGAAGCAATAAAGTCATTTATATCAGATTTCGTAGCAATCAAACAAGTCGCTTTCAACTTAATCTTATTTTTCTTATCACTTTTAACATGCTCCTAAGATTGAACTTTTCTAGTTCTAGCAACATCATCTTGAATTATAGCTTCAGGAGACATAGAATGCAACACAAATTTCTTTTCATGGTATAGAAAAAGAGTACTGATATGACCTACCATGATGAATAGAATCTCTATCAAATTGTCACGGTTGGCCTAACAAAAGGCTACATGCTTACATAGGTACAACATCACACTCAACAACATCTTTATACGATCCAATGACAAAATTGGTACGCACAAGTTTAGTTACCTTTGCCTTACCACTGTTGTTTAGCCACTGAATGTAATATGGATGTGGATGTGGTTTGGTGGTGAGTGTGAGATTCTCCACCATGTCGCTGCTAGCCAAATTGTTGCAGCTACCTCCATCGATGATCACACGACAAGATCGCTCTTTGACAACACACTTTGTTTGAAACAACGTGTGTCGCTGATTATGCTCCACTTCCTCCATCTGTGCACTAAGTACCCGCTGCACAATGAGGCTCTCATATTGTGCCATGTCATCCGCATTAATATGTTCCTCCTCCTCATCCTTATCTGCATGGTCAGCTGCAAGCAAAGCGCATGTATCATCTTCAAATTCACTAGCAGAGGAGTACTCACCGTCGTCTTTAACAACCAAGACACGCTTGTTAGGACAGTCACGCTACACATGCCCATAGCCCTTGCATCGATGATACTGAATATCCCTAGTTCTCCCTGTAGAAGCAACAAAAGAAGCACCATCGGTAGTGGTAGGCTTTTGGGAAAACTTTGGATCTGAATTTGTTGGAGGGAGCATGTGGCTTGCTGTTGGAGGTGGAAGGAACAACTCGACTTGGTGATGCAGATGATGGTGGAGCGCGTCCTGTTGGCGTAGTAGTTGTGCGTGCCGGCCAAGTATTAGTTTTTCCTGCAAAAACGTTAGTCCTGGAAGCTGCAAGTCATCCCTGCACTTCACGTTCAGCTTTGCAAGCAAGGTGAAACAAACGAGTAACATTATTGTATTATTTATAAGCAAGGATATCCTGAATCTCACGGTTCAAACCACCCAAAAATCTAGCCATAGCAGGTTCCTCATCCTCCTCTAAGTTACAACGCAACATACCCATTTGTAATTGCTGATAAACTCTTCTACAATTTTAGTACCCTGTCTCAATTGTTGCAACTTATGTAACAGATCACGTGCATAATAAGAAGTAACAAATCTAGCCCGCATGACCCGTTTTAAAGCATCCTAAGTTTGAGGCATGTTATCATGATTTTTCTTACCATGTTTGATCGACCAAACAGAGGCAAAATCATTAAACTTACTAGTGGCAGCTCGAACATGTGCGTTTTCAGGAAACTCATGACATGCAAATTTTTGATCAACAACAATTTCCCAAGTAATGTATGCATCAGGGTCATATTTTCTATCAAAAGGAGGTATTAAATTTAATCTTATGAAAAAATCATCATTATTGTGTACCTCGCATCAACGATGTCCTCCATCCATACGTGGTCGAGTTGGTAGTTACTCCCATGTTCTGTATTAGCCTAATAGTTATCCAAATTATCATCGGCTGATCCATCATCTTCATGAAGTGGTGGGTCATTCACGTCACGAAAGTTGTTAAGATTGTTAAGATTGTTGTTGATGGTTGTCACATATGCCTCCAAACAAGCCAGCCGGACATTTGTTGCGATCTGCGTAGCCTCCAATTGTCCCATCTTTTAATTCGTTACCTGTAAGTCATTATCAACACCTTCCATGTGTGCCCTCACATGCCTTTCAAAATGTTGCATAATACCCCTCGTACGAGGAGAATGCGCCATATCCTTGCCATGATCAAACAAACAAACACAACAAGGAAAACAAATGAAGGAATAAAAGCCCTACAACTAATAGGATGTGGCTACTGCAAGGCACTCCCTTACAACCTGTCCACACAAGCTCTTACCAGTTCTTACTTTGCCTGACAGAAGGTGACGACAAACAACAGCTCGGTAACCTTGGGAGAGGTGTATCGGTGCAGCAGCAGCAAGAACAACCTATAAAGTCGTAGACGGAAAGGTGGATCTGTAGGTGGGCTGCTCTCTCCAAAGGAAAGACTAGAAACCACGTTAGTCAAGCGAGTTGAATAATCGTTCAACGGTGGTACTGTGCTGGTCTTAGCCTAGACCGTGCTAGAGACGCAAACCTCCACACAAAGGAAATCACAACTCACACCACCTAGAACCAAAGGAAGGAATAAAAAATATCAGCCCCTTTTTTTTCTTTTTGCCCCCTTTTTTTATATTTTTTCACTTTTTTTCAGGGGATCCTCAAAACTGAATATATGAACCAAAAGATGACTAATGAACAATTTTCCACACACACTTTCTGGAATGAACAGAGGTATTTCGGTAACAATTTTCCACACATACTTTTCTCTCTCGAAAATACTCTCTCTGAACAAAGTCGAACCAACAATGTGAATACTTTTGAATCGGCCGACAATGTTCTCTCTCTAAACAAAGCCGAACCAACAATATGTATACTTCTGAATCGGCCAGCAAAGACCGAGTAGAACACGGCTGTGACAGACGTGTTTCAACTACACTTTAGATTTGGCCAACAGATAGATCAAAGCAGTGCACGGCTGTGACAGAACATGATAACAACTCGTAACTCTAAAGGACTAAAACTAAGACCAACAACTCGACTCAACCAAAGCAACTGAAAACTCAACAAGCTACTACCAACTAGTAACTAGTAAAAAGGCTCAATGGTTTATGGGATCACGGAAACTAAACTAATCTAATCTATTTTTTTGGCTTTTTCTGGATGATAGGTATATAACAGATGCAAAAGTAAAATCTCTCACCGATCAACTTGGCGCTCTGATACCACTTGATGTGAACTAGGGTGTCCCGATCTTTTGGTGGATACGATAACCTCGATTTGATGGAGCGACGTTCATGGCCCAACTACAAAACTCCACGGAGGAATTGTGCCATAGCAACCAATACACTGACTCCACTGGTTGACGCGATCTTGCGGGAGCCGATGAACCAAACCACTAGGGTTATTCCTGCAAGCAATCAAAGAACTTGCAAGAACAAGATGAACAACAACTCAAATTGCAAATATAGATTTCAGATCTGAATCACACGAGAAAAGTGGGGTTCTAAAACAAATAGAACAGATGGTCTAGCTGACATATGCGTCCATCAGGAAGTAGCGATAGCTCAACTTACATAAACAAAACCTAAATTATTCTATGGCGGCTATGGGGTGTTTTGTAATACCCGTAATCCACAATAATTGGAGAAAAAGGAAAGAGTTGACTAATTACTCCCGAGAGGGGTAAAAGTTGACTTTTAAATCCGTTGATCGGATGTAAGATCGGAGACCGTGGTTGTGTAGAACTCGTCGAGACGAGTCCGTTTGACTACTCACTCGCCCAATTCGGCTAAGTATTGCCCCTCCGGCGATCCGAGTAATTACGGACCGTTGGATGTGTGTTTAGAGAACTCTAGTATAAAAGGGCACCCAGCCCTAGCTTCTTTCAACCTCAGCCTACTTTTCCCCTCCTTGCTTGCTGCTGCTCTTGTCCCAAAGTAGAGAAAGGAGAGAGGAAATGAAGAAGAGGAAAGAATGAGAAGAAGGAAGAAGAGGATGGGGGAGAAGAGGAGGTGGGGACCTAGGGTTCTTGCTACTCCTACTCAAGGCAAGGTGAGAAACCCTAATCCCCTTGATTAGATGATGTTTTGTGGGTTAGATCCATGTTTAGGGGATGTGATTAGAGGAGATGCTCCCAAAATGCAACTTCATTCTTGATCTGAAACTCGTTAATCTATGCAGTCTCAGAAATCGACTATTTTGGGCGTCTTAGAGGCTTCAAAAAATAAGCCTTTCTAAAAGTTGTAGGGGATTTAAAGATCTTTCCATGGCCATAAAGAACACACCAATCAGATTTGTGGTTGGTGAGTTATGAATGTTTCTTTCTAACTGTTTTTCTTTCTTGTGAATGGCAGTATCTGTTCAACTACATATTAATCTTGTTTAGAGGCCGAACAGACTTCAGGCAGTTGTAGAAATCGTGGATAATTTCACAAGCTTTCCAAATCGGTAAAGCACATGTTTAATGGAGTTTTGTATCAAAAGATATGACTGTTTTAGTGTGACTGCACTGCAGTTTGGGGCAGACTGTCAGGCTGAGTTTAGACTAAAGTTTTGACAACCCTACTGACTTTTTTTGGATATGATAATAACTAAATAATTGTATATTATGAAGTTATGTTACTCAAAGCAAAATTTGAGAATTTATATCCATAAGAATCAGGAGATATGAAAAATATAAGATCTGCTGATCTAGCTGAATATTTCAGGATGTGTGCTTTTGTCTTTGCTTGCCTATTTGGGGTGTTGGACATAGGTGCGAGTTGGCTAATGATTGTGTATGTCTATTCCATGTTGTATGCTGAGATTGTGGGATGTTCAACAAGTGGTATTCCTCCTGGTCGTGCCTAGGGCGCTCATCTCTACCAAGTTATAGGCAAGTAAACGTAGCGGTGATTTGCTACCGTTTTTACTTGTTATTTTTACCACTTTAAATGTCTAAAACTTAGCACATATGACTATATTCAATAATTGAAAGATTGGACATGATTTATTTGCTTGGTGGAGTAATCTAACAAAATGGAGTTAAATTCAATATGATGAATAATCTAGGGTTTATGTTGGTATTTTGGGTGAATAGAGATAATTACACGCTTAAGTGATATTATTCATAAATGAGGTTCAATCATGCACCTTGTGCTTTACCAAAATATAAAGATTATGGGATCTATCATTACTTTAGGAGTTTGTTTGGATTTAATCAATTGTTATTGAATCATCTTGATGTTATAACACTGAGGTCGAAGTACAATCCGGCTCCTGTTCAAAAATGGACTTCACTTCTTGGTTATGGCCATATATGGCTAATATTGTGGTTGGATGGTGTGCGGAAATTATAGGTGCATAGGTTGCCTTAGCCTTGGTATGAATTTCCATAGTTCAATCTACGTGCAAATATGTTTATGTTTAAAATATTATTATGCATTAATGTATTACGGATTGTTGGCTTATATGGTTGGCATCTTAAGAAGGGGCGTTATGTGGTGGAGACTTGGATTCTAGAGGTGAGTTTCATCTTGTGGTTTCATGTTTGAAGTATGTTTTGGACATAAGTGTTATTTGTGATATTGGCAATACAAGTATCTTACGCATATACGTGTGGATTTTGATATGCATTAAAGTATGTTCTAATATTCTTGCTATATGTGATGGCTGTGGTATGTTGTGAATTCCCCACTTTAGGAAGGGGTTAAATATTGGTTGGTGATATTATCATGTGGTGTGTGGCTAATCCACACTTGAAAAGAAAGTTGAAGATTTATTGGTGGCATTATCAATGCACCATATTATATGCATGTGCATTTGCATATGCATTGTGTTGGAAGTATTGTTGTGATCTTATGGTAACGACCGTACCGGTACAACATCAATGGATGCGGCTCCATATCTTGTCGGGTATACAGGCAGGAGTTCATATGCATTCATATGTATTCATGTGCACTTGATGCATGGAAGTGATTGTCTTATGCATTGCATAAACATTGGAAGTAATCATGAGAAGTGATGCTTCTCAAGGAGTGTGTACGTAATGCGGATAACCCTTGGTATTATGAATATGGATGGAATTGTATGTGCGGTTTTGAATGGCATTTGTACTATGCACTGTGTTTGTATTGATGGAGTTGTGAAGGATTTTATGTGAATTTGCATTGTATTGTTATGCACTTCATTCGTCTTATAATTATTATTGTGTTTGGAATTAGTATGAAAGGGATTACCGGATCCCTTATTCTAGTCCTTTGGTATTTTTGTCATGGACTCCTTGTGTGTTTCCCATGACTGATCTATAATATCCAAATGGTGGTAATTTTGGGTTGGTCAAATATTATTTACATGAAGAAAGAAATAGCAGTTTGGGTGTAATAGGATGAATATGGTTTAAATATTCTTATCATGATATCTTTGATATTATTTGCTTGGATATTAAGTCGTTAGTATGCTAATGATTCTCCAATATTACAAAAGTTGTTTAGTAGTAACTGTTTGGTGTGATGACAAAGAATGAAATATGACTTAATGGTGAAAATAATATGACACTTGATATTCTAATAACGATTTGTCAATTATGGAAGTTTTAAGCCGAGACCTAATCAAACTGTGGTTTAAATAGCTTGTCAAAATAAGTTTACTTGCTGAGATTTTTGAATCTCACCCTTGTATTCCCCCTCCAGGTACCTGAGGCATGTCATGTGGGGAAGAGATGTAGCTGCACGGATCCACACTTCATGATTCTCCAAATATCTCATTTACTAATCTTGAAAATAATGTTATCCCTTAAAGCTTGTTGGTTAATTTTGGTGGTGGAAGGCTAGTGCTGATGATGTAATTTTTAAATTTCCATCTCTGATGAACTGTTAGGATGATTCTTTATGGTTTCAGTTGCTTACAAGTTATCTATTAATTATTCTGCTTCCGCGTTATTGACATTACAAGAGAGTTGCTCTTGAAATTTTTCTGCTACTAGTTAGCAAAGCAGCTAGTCGCATAGTGGATTTTAGCGATATCCCAGGGTTTTATGGCTTGGGGTGTCACATGTTTATACAGGTGAGTGGACGAGTTGGGGTCGTTCTCCAACCCTAAGACACGTCCGTAATGAACTCAACTTGATACAAGCCCCATCGGCCCAATTTGACGGCGCAACACCTCAGACAGAAAAAGTTAGGTGCACTAATTTGACAATTACGGACGATTCCGAAAAGATATGGCAGTGAGGCTGGATCCGTTGGAAAGAAAACTTTAAAAGCTTTCTCTGAAGTACTTAAACATCCAAATCGGAGTTCGAACGAAGCTGTGGCAACCATCACAAGTTGGCGCTGTCCTGCAGTCCAAATTTTGCCCGCGCGAATCTTTCTCCCTTTTGATCCTCTCTATCATTCCTAAGAAAAACAAGAGTGCACGCATCTCCATTGTCTAAATATAATGAAAAAGAGCTTAAAAATGAACTTACTTTATGGTTGAGTTGACGGACATGAGCATGAGTAATAGGACCAAGTGGTGTAAGCGGTGTTGGGGTATGAGTGGATATATCGACGGTGTTGATGTCCTCATCAATACCTATGTGATATCATCTGATATTGCACAGTGTTAGTGTTATAGATAAGACATACCTAATACTTTTTTGTTAGGCTTGATGGGACCCATCATATAGCAAGTTTTATATGGAATCATGCCTCATATACAGAAGGTGGTCCGGATAAGGAAGGAGAAGCAAAGCCCTACTTGGACATGACAATGACTATTCGGATCATATTTCATACTTGATTCCCTAGTTCTACTTGGACAAAAGGCCACCCGAGGGCATAAATACAAGACCCTCAAGGAGAAGAGAGGACACGCCAACAGAGGTCAACAGGAAGCCAATACATATCTAGACAATCCAAGACAAGTCAACATACATCAAGGCAAGCCTAAACAAACCAAATCTGGAGCCACAAAAGCTGACATGAGGGATCTAGAGCTACCTCCAATCTCGCCGAATTTATATTCGAGGAAGAAGACTACACTACGTATCGACTACGTGCGAGAGCTTCATGCCGCCAAGCCGACAGAGACTAGATTAGGTCATCCCAAATATCATACTCGTGTGATACTGATACATAAAGGCAGCACAGGCTTCGACCAACAGGAGTATAGCTATTACCTGTCAGTTAAGGGACCCGAACCTGTATAAAAATCATGTCTTCCGTCTCTTTTATCTTAATCTCGCATATATCCTAGTACCAAATATCCTCATACTCTATAAATACCGTAGACAAAAATAGCCCGTCGGCACAAAGTATCACCTTATACTCTTTAGGTATCACCGATACCTCATAAGAATCATTTAATATCGATTAGTATCAGAATCTGATACCTAACCAGTATCTGAAGGGTTACGCGGAGGCTACAATAGCTAATAACAAAAAATTTCTACCACACAAACCAGGAACCTTGCAAGTAAGGGTCGATAGATCGTTACCGATTGAAGTAGAATGCAGTGGATATAGCCAATCAGGAGCTATCCGATCCGGAATAGTACTGGCCGATCACAGCCGATTTGCTGACCACAGCCGATTCCCAAGTCGCCTAATCGCAGCCAATCCGACTACAGCCGATTTGCCGATGTCGCAGCCGATCCGACCACAGCCGATTCGCCGAGTCGCCCAACTACGCCTGCCAAGCTCCGATGCACCCGACTGCAGTCGATTCGTAGCCGCCGAATAGCATCGCAATGTAGCAGTGCCTCTAGTGATATCCACACGTCCAGGGATAGAACGCCTAACAACTGTGTGCTAGCACAAGATGCAAGGCTAGGGTTTGGCTCAAAGGTGGGGAGGGTTTTCGTGGAGATCTTGAACTCGCCGACTTTTGAAGCCGTGCGTGTTTTAATCTGTTGCGCCAAATTAGATTGATTCGGTTCAAAGTAATGTCGCATCTCTCCACCCTTCGCCCATTTATATAGAGTTGTCGACTGGGCCTATAGGCCCATCGGGACTCTATCCGATTGGATCCCTATCCGATCAGCCGTATCCGAGTTCAACTCGAATACCTGTTCTTATCCCCTTAAGAGTACGACCCTGTAGCTTCAGGTATACTTGGTTTCGACTCGAGTCCAACTCGGTCGATCGTCAATAGCGACGCCTAGCAGCACATATTGACACCATCGTATACAAGAATATAATATCGTCTCTGAACCTGTAAAGTGTACACAAATCACTTTGCCTCACGATACCAATTATGCTATAGGCAATATGTGTGTCATCCTATCAATAACTTAATCATTTACTCGAATCATATTGGATTATCTGTCTGTTGATTGACTCATGAATCAACTTGGCATGGCCATGCACTTCCATAATCCATTACCTCGAGGGGCCTAGAGATATCTCTCCAAAGGAGGGGCAAATTCTATCTTGATCACTCACATCCCACTCCATGTTTCATAGCAAACCCAAAGACTACTTTTATAACTACCCAGTTACGGAATAGAGTTTGGTAGTCCCAAAGTAGGCCACTACACATGTCAAAATCCATGATGATCTCAGGTCTAGGACTTTGCACCAACACTACTTGAGACCAACTAATGGCACATTAATTCATGTAGTGTCTCATGGTGGGTCTATCCAACAATGTGTTCTCTAACACATGTCCACGTATATTGATTTGGTATCTCCATATCATGATCTATGAGACATGATCATCAATATATAAACATGCCAATCTTAGAATCATATTTGTTCCAACAATATGACATGTGATCAGGGATCGTTTAGAAATAGATTCATACATAAAGAGTCTCATAAATAAGTCACGTACTTATTGATCGATACAAAATGTCTATTTCATGAGACTAAATAACAATTTATTCATTTATACATAAACATTGACTATGATATCCAACATCTTCATGTTGGCTCTAGGCATATCACTAACAGTATCATCTCGTTTGGACGGAATTCTAGGTATAGTAGCCCCCATTTGATTGGTATCATTAGTTACAGATAACACATTAAAAATGCAAGAAATCAAACACACATTGTTTCTTTAGCACCATATATTCTAAAAGTAAGATAAAAAAACAATTGGTCGTGTGACGTTTCTGGACTGAGAGCATGATTTGGCCCATCCAGCCCAATTGATGCTTCCTGTTAGGACGATATCTACCCTAATTAAAAGCGAAATAAGTCCACTTACCATCCCTCAACTTTACGTCGAGTCGGTATGATATCCCTAATCCCCAATACGAGAAATCTCTACCCCTCAAGTGTTCAAAACCGTGCAAAATATGTCCCATGACACTATGCATGGATGGTTTCACTCACGTGGCATCCTAGTCAGCAAGAAGAGAATAAAAAAATATATGAGCCCCACATGTAAGTCACACGAAAAATATAAAAGAAAAACTTCTCTCCTACCTCTCTACCGAGCAAATAGCGGTGACACACACCTTTCTCTCCGCTCAAGCTTCGGCAGCGAGGCACAGGAAGACAAAGGTTAAGGATGGTGCGGCCGGCGACGTCGAGGTAGGGCACGGGGATGCCGAGGACAAGGACGACACGGCCCACAACATCAAAGGCAAGGACGAGAAGAAGGGGCGTGGGAGCGAGCAGGCACGGGGCAGCTGAGGACGAGGACGGCAAGGTCGAGGTGGACAATAGCTAGTCTGCACCATCGGCCACCGCCTTCACCTCGTCTTCTGTATCCCACCACCTATGTTGCTCGGGAGAGAGGAGTCAACGTGGCTAGCTGCCATCCTTGCCCTCTCCAGTCGATGCCGTGCCCGGGAGACGGGAGCCGTCGTGTCGCTTCGACGCCACACTCCAGCCACCATTCCTCCATCAATCTCGGCCTCTGTTTTATACAAAGCAACCCGAACGCCCACACAAAAATGTCAACACGAACAGAACACCATTCTTTGTTTCCCTCATCGGCCAACAACATGAACCAGCAGCAACAAATTTGATTAACAACGGAAGAGCAACAGGAGGCATCTACCGGTGGTTGCGAAGGTGAGGAGTGCGAGGACCTGATGTCGGTGATGATCGGGCGGCTGGGCGACCCGGCTAGTGGTGCCATCACTGTGAAGAGCCTACGACCGCTAGCCTCGTCCTCCTGGGCTACCACCATCGCCAGGCATGACCATCCTAGGCTTCTTCTCGACTGTTGGGCACTCGAGCACGGGGGCATCTTGGGAGGCATGGAGTGGATGCCGTATTGGGGAGCAGATGTTGGGGCATAGGTAGGCCCACACCATGATCTCCTTCTTCTCCCTATCAGTGCGCAGGGCTGAGACGGGCAGGCGACCGATGGTGGGGAGCGAGTATGTGGGCTACAACGACATGACAACATTGACTACACCGTGGAGATGGAGGTGAATGCTGTTGGGAATGACTCGGCGGAGTCGACCGCAACAGCGATGTCACGCGTGGAGCAGCAGTGGCGCCGTCGGAGGGGAGTGAGGAGGATGCATCCGCCATCCTATTCTTGTGTTGCAGCGAGTGATAGGTCCGCCTCGATCTCGCCGGGTCGTCCTTGGCCTCCATTTCCCCATGCGCCCGCTCTCGCGATCCCCTTCTCCTTGCGCTCGTCTTCTATGTTGTGGGCCATGCCGTCCTCGGCCTTGGCCTCCCCGTGCCCTGCCTCGACCTCGTCGGCCATGTCGTCCACGGCCTCCGCCTCCCTGCGCCCGACCTCGACCTCACCGGCCATGTCATCCTTGAACTTCGTCTCCCTGTGCCTCGCGACTGAAGCTCAGGATGGATACAAAGGTGCGCCATCGGTTCCGTGCGCTTGGGGAGAGGTGGGAAAGAAGTTTTTCTTTTATATTTTTTGTGTGACTTATATGTGGGACCCACATATTTTTTATCATCTCCTTGCTGACTAGGATGCCATGCCAGCAAAACCACCCATGCATATTACCATGGAACCTACTTTGCTTGGTTTTGAACACTTGAGAGATAGGGATTTCTCGTATTGGAGATTAGGAATGTCATATAGACTCGACGTAAAGTTGAGGGATGACAAATGGACTTATTCAATTAAAAGCTCGTCGGTTTTAGCCTTAGCGCATAGGCCTCGGTAGAATCTGAGTGTGGGTTGGTAGGCAGGCCTGGCCGACAGACGGTGTCGACAATTCTCATTTGTTGGGAAAATAGAGGCATTGGAGTAATCACGGCGGATGCAACATTATGGCGAGCTACGGCACCGTCATAGCTCCGCTAACCCCCACCCTCCTCCCGGTGCCGGGCATCACCGTGTGTAGTAGGCGCCGAAGTAGGAGGTGCCACGTGGAGAAAACTGAAAAGGTGTCCTGGTGGCGCGCGGCTTCGTCCTGGACTCTTGGTGGCACGTGGCGCGTGCGTCATCGAAGCTCAATCAAAAAAGGCCCACGCAATCTACGCAGAGATAGCCCATCAGGAAGTCAGATCGCCACACGGTGTGGTTGTGACGCCGATGCCGCACGACGTGCAGTTTCCAATCATAGAAATTCCATCATGCCGCCACGTCAGGCCACAGCGATGTCGCGACGATCGGTCTGCCACTGCCATCTACCTTTTCGGCTCTTGGTACGGTGGAGAATGAATTTACCTTATCTTGTTACGTTCTATCATTGATGTCTTTTAGTATATTTTAAATATTAATTATGGATTGTAATATAGTTTTGATCGTTTAATATATTGCTTAATTAAAGCATGTTATTTCTATGTCACACTTCACCGTATAAAACCTATAGTCAAAAGTTCGTCACAGGTGGATTTTGATTCTAGATCCGCCACTAGGAGTAATGGAGTTCTTAGGTAGTGTTGATACATGTTTTATTAACATATTTTTTAAATGCTTCAAACAATGATGTGTTTTGTAAAAAAATTATATAGAAGTTATTTTTAAAATGTTAAATAAATCTGTTTTCAAGCTTATTATAATTAAAACTCAATGAATCATGCGCTAATAACTTTTTAATTTTTTTTGTTTGTGTGTCCTAATTTTATCTTCATTTGTATTAGAAAAGAACATCACTTTACTTTACTGCTACTAGTACAGTAAAGATGCAGTTAGTTCTATTGATTGGGATGGTTCGTAGAACGAGTTAATTTGGGTAGTTGACAGGTGAAGTCTGTCATGGTTCATGCTATCTACAGGTGACGCCAATTGGAGGAGATTAGTTGCAGGGGAGCTCTGTCCCTCACGGAGACATGTCATCTTAACCATTTCTAGACTTTGATAATTAATCTACGGCCGAAATTGTTTCATCTCTCACAAAACGACGTCATTTCAATTATTTTTAGGGTTCAGATAATTGATTAATTCAGCATGCAAATTTTATTCCCTTATGAAGTCACATGATCAAAATTCTAAATTGAACAGAGCATACAAAGTCACGTGATCAGCTACCAGGCAAATACATCTTACACCTCATTTTTCATGAGCAAACTTTAAAAAACACACCCACATTTTGTATCCAAAATTATATAAAACTGTGTCATATAACCTTAACTATTATGACTCTAAACTGAAACTGAACCCGATAATATATTGTTGTCTCACAATATTGTGGAACAAACATACAAAATATTCATTTGAGTACGTATGAGTTTGATGTGACCATGGATACCATGGATACAACCGATGCTCATATCATATGTCAATAGAAAGATATTAAATTTAAGATGTCCAAGTTCTACAATTTAAATTGGCCACCTGCTACAATATTAACTTCAAATGGCCGCCAAATATGTATAGGAGCTCTGTTTTGGGCTGAGTGCTCGATGAAAAACTCTCGGAGTTCTCTTTCCAACGAATCTAGCCTCATCTCCAAATTTCATCCTAATCAACCACAATCACAAAAATAAGGTATTACGTCATTTATAATGGGCTTATGAATTTGTAACTTCATCTGTGACCCAGGCCCAAGTGGGGTACGTCCTAACCTGGTGGAGCACGACCCTAGGGACCCCTATATCCCACCTTCTTAAATAGCTAGCTACTCCTTTAGGGTTTTTCGGGTTTTGTTTAGATTAAAGTTTAGTCATTACTATTTTTTCGGGTAAAGCCCGTGAACTTATCAAGTGAAGCACAAGGTTTATCATGTGGTATCACAGCTTTCGTTGCTCGATGAGTTGTTTGTCTACCTATAATCAGAAAAGTCTAAAAAAAGTTGTATCCATTATCCAGCCATATTTGTGTAATTATATTGTTCTTTTCAGTTTTTGCTTTATTGAGTTTTGCTTTGCATCGTCGCGTCGAGTTGCTGGTATTAGCGTCTAGTTCGTTTAGCGAGCTCTTGTCATATCTTATACCACCACCATCACCGCCACCGTTGTCGCTGCCACCGCTACAAGTGTGACATCCCTAAAATTCGTACTTTTAAAAATGTTTAAATCAACATAAAAAAATTTTGCAACAAGTTTATTGGTTGCTCCATTTCAAAACATTTAATTTCTCTTAATTTTTACTTACATCCTTTATTTTATTTTCCCTATTTTAAATTAAAAGTCCTAAATTTATTAATTCTTTGCCCTTTATTTTTGAAAAAGTCCAATTTAACTTTTTATTTAAAAGAAAGCCCTAAAAATTAGTTTATTTAGTTTTGAACCTTAGATCAATTTCTTTTTTATTTTCCCTAATTTTTATTTCACTTATTTTCTTTTCTTTTTATTTTCCTTTTTCTTTTCTTTTTCCCCTTTCCTTCTTTCCCCTTCCTTCCCGCTCAGCGGCACGGCCGCACTTTAAGTCGTCGGCACGTGGGCGCCGCCCGCCCACCGGATACCAAGTACCGACGTCAGCCACCACCATCTTTCTTTCGCACACGTGCCATCACACGGTTGGGCCATCATCGTCATCTTACACATCCTTTCGCCGAACCGCCTCGCGCCACCGCCATTGCCGCACACAACAACCGACCTCAAACTCCTATAAATTGAGCACCCCGAGCCAAATTTCCTATACAAATCTTCTTCCTCGTTCCTTTCTCTACATTCCTCTAAGTTTTGCCCAATTTTTGTGCCCTTAATTGCTGTCGCAAAGCCCAAACCCGAAGAACCCTAGTTCTAACCACACCGGACAAATATCCAAAATTTGCCATCACCGGTTGATCTCTCTCCAAATTGAAGGTACAATTGCATTCTCCATGTCTAGAGTTCTATTTCCCCTAACCTTCCCGAGCCACAACATCATCGGAAGTCCGTCGCCGGGATTCTCCTGTTTCGGCCACCGTCGCGCGCACGTCGCCACGCCGTCTCAGTGCTTTTCCGGCCAAGCAAACCCTCTAGCTATCTTCTCCACACTCCATAGATACTCCCTAGCCCCTTGCTTCGGCCGTGTTATCACCGGGAAGCTGCCGCGACGAGCGCCGCCACTGCTGCTGTTAGGCCACTGTCGCCAAGCCGCCTCGCCACCTCCCTGGCCCGACCAAGTTCTGAAATGGATTCCCCGTAGCTTGTAGATGGATGTACGACCCTTTGCCCCTAGGGCCGGCCATCCCTCGCTGCTGTCCGCCTCCTTCCCCACCGGCGGCCAGCCGAAGAAAAGAAACAGAGAGAAGGCAGAGAAAGGAAAAAAGAAACAAAGAAAAGAGAAGGAGAGAAAAATAGAGAAAATAAAAAAAAGAAAAGAAAAAAGAAGAAAGAGATAAAGACAGAGGGAGAAAATATAGGAAGCCCAAAAATAATTTTAGGAAAAAATAGTTTATTTTTAGTTGACCAATTTGACCCTTTGATTTCCTTTCAAAACTTTATTTTATAAATTCAAATTCCTCCCACTCTTCCCAAACCTACTTATTTTCCTTTTTTAAAAATATTTTCCTTTTTAAAATATTTTAAATATTTCTTTCAACCCTTTTTATTTCACTTTATTCTATTTTAGTCAAGCCCTAGTTTGACCCCTTTTTAACCTCTTTCAAATTTTATTTTATAATTCTAAAAAGTCTTTATTCTTTTCAAACTAAAATTACTTACCCTTTTAATTTTTTATTTTTCCTTTAAACTCTTTTATTTTTATTTCATTAAAGTCTAGACTTTAAACATTAGGATTCAACTATTTTAAACTTCAAAAATCACCTTTTTAAACTCTTTTTAATTTCTTTATTTGATGTTTATTTGGAATTGGTCATTGATTTCTTTTATTCGATTATCGATAGATTGCGACATCGAGTTCGCAAAGGGAACCGAGCTCGAACAAAATATTGACGTAAACACCCTCGTTGCCCTTCAAGGAAATAAAGGATTTGAGACCACCGACACCGAAGGCAAGTGAGACTGTTCTTGATCATTTAGTTTAAAAAGTGATAAATTATTATGTTTTAAATAACATGGATCAAAATTACTTCGCGGGATGGGTTAGATAGACATAACTTGTTACTTAATAAAATGTTAGATATTCTATAGATTTATACATCATTATTCATATAAATTTAAGGATTCTTTTAGTTCATATAGGTTATTATTTTATGTATTAGAAACATCTTATTATTTCATGCATTAAAGACACCTTACATGTATAGGAAAGGAGAAGAGTATTATTTCATGTGATTAGATATATTCTCCTTCTCCTTAGAAAATACCTTGATAACTTAGACTAGGTATAAAACTATCACCATAATAGAATAAGCATTATCTCATGTACTAGTGTTTCATTCATGCTCATAAGAAGTTATTTCATGTGGCAAAATAGAAAAATGATCTATTATTTTATGTGATAGGTAAATATAAATCCTATCATCTCATGTGATATGAGAATGGTTTTGGCTGTATGCCAGAAAATATAAAAACTCTTGAGCCAGAATAAAGACATAGTTTCACCCATCCGATGGACTGGTTATACCGGCATAGTATTTATATATTTCTCTCTGATCGCCCTAGGGACTGAGGAGATTTATTAATGCGCATAAAAACATTGGAGATTTGTAGTGCTGGTAAAGTCTTATTGGTGGACAACTATGTAAACAGCGGATAACAACGCCGATACTAACCAGATCGGTACCGTCTGTTAAGATAGTCCCAGGTTTCACCAAGCCGGGGCAAGTGTGTAACGAATAGCTATTAAATAGGGGTGAGGACACCAATTACTGGTTAGAATGGTGCCCCTATTAAGATAGCCCTTCAGGTCTCGTTCACACATCAGAAAAGGTTAGAACTATATAAATTCTATGTTACCCTTAGCCTCGTGACCTAAGGTTAATCCTTGGGTAAAGCTGGGCAAACGTTGCAGAGTTGATATTATTCGAATACGCCGTACTCCCGATTAATAGAGTTGTGTCTATGGGTGAATCCAGAACAATGGCATGAGCACTTTTCTCAAATATTATTATAAAATTTGAATATAATATTCATATTTAAGTATTTCTAGGAAGAGATGGAATATAGAATTAAGCTCCTTATTAATATTCTTGAATATTTATATAAAATATTTTACAAAAGAACAGGATATATCATCATGCTAAAAATATGTTTATAATTCCTCTCTCTCTTGTCGATATATCATGCATGTTTATCCATATAAAGTTGTATTCAGTTTGGCTCGCTGAGTACCATCGGTGCTCATCCTTGCATATGACATATTTAAGAAACCCCGAAGCAGATGAAGAACTCCCAAGTACCCTCGTGGACTTGGAAGATGCATGATTTCTAGGTCAACTTTACACTCGGGCTATCCCTATGAAAGTGTCACGAATTTCTTGTATTGTATGGTTTGTATTTGAACATTAATAGTTTGTAATAATAAATGAAGTTCTTGTATCTGTACTATCTCACACATAACCGGATTTCTGAGAGGTTATGTGGTATTGTGGGAGTTGACCTCTTCGGAGCAGACCCCACAGCAAGTCACATCTTTGCCACTGCTTGTACCATCAATATCATATTGCCATCCATACTTCGGATGAGTTCTGGTCATTCTCCTTTGTTTAAATAGGAGTTTTGAGGGAGTTTTACTTGGATTGGCAAGCTATAACCAAGTATGATTTGGAGTCAGCTTGAGCAGTAAAATCATTGTTTTTCCTCTATACGAACTCCGATTTGGACATTTAAATACATGTTAGAAAGCTGCCGAGACAATCTACAACTTTGCTTTTGGGCACACTTGCATAATTTGTTGTCTTCGACATGCTTAGATCGCAACAAAGCTCGATAGTGTTCATAGTCTTATATTATTCCTAGTATTCGTCCTATTTCTATTGCTAAGATTGTTGGTTATATATCTTGGTCTTTGTCATTTTATTATTTCAGAAAAAGGCAGAAAGGTGCTTAAAAATACAAAATAAAAGCCATACCATAACAAAGAAAAGAGCAAAAAAATAGAAAGAGAAAAAAAGAAGGACGAAAAAGAGAAAATCAGTTGTTATCTTTAAGATTGCTTTCAAAATCAAAGTTGTGCTTGGAAGTTGTTTTTAGTGTTATCTTGTGGTATCATTTATGTGTAGGCTCATGTCTTTAGTACGTTCTAGTCTAGGACTAGCACGATACTGACTTTGAATAATTATTCAACTTTGCTTTATCTGATTTGAGCATTTGATATTCCATTGCTACATATTTAAGCCTACCCAAAGCTTCACAGATTTGATTGTAGCCATACAATAGGTGTTTGCCAAGGCAACTATACATCCAACCTCCATTAGGTCCAGGTTGAGTCGGTGTGGTCACTATTTCGCTTGTATTGGTAAGAACTTGTAAGAGCTTTGTTAAAAGCTTGAGTGTGTGTGATATTTGAGCTGCCATTACCTAGTAGCTGATAGGAGCATGCATATTCTTGTGTGTTTCTTGTTTTCTACTAACCATGGCAAGATTAAGCAAAAGAATACGAGACAATCAAGATCAACATCGACATCTTCATCGAGACATAAGAAGTGATCAATATGACACATATGAGGTAAGTGATTTTGTTGTTGCTAAGATCAAATCTGTACTACCTTATTTTGAAAAAAATTATGATCCTCATGCTTACATTAAATGGGAGCTAGCGGTTGATAGAGAACTTAAAAAGCATGGTTTGTCTGAGAAATATATGGTTATGGGTGTCTCTAGTGTTCTAACTAAAAATGTTTGTTATGATTAAAAACATCTTAGTAGGCATAACAAAATACCTCAATCCTGGAAGACCGGAAACGATATTTGAGAGATGTTTATGTTCCCATGTATTATGTTGATGTTCTGCTCAACAAACTACAATGTTTAAAACAAGATACCATAACTGTTACTTCATACTATCACGATATGCATGCTTCTTTGTTACGTTGTGGTTTAGACGAATGCAAAGAAGCTACATAATTGAGTTTTTACATTGGCTTAACAAATAAATTCAGGACATACTTGCTTGTCAAAGTTATAGATTTCTTTCTCATTTGTTACGACTTGCTTGTAATGCTAAAAGTCAAATAGAAGAAGACATGAAAAAGCAACATATGATATTTTTTCCTTCTATTACTAATCATTTGCAGGAAGTATATAATCACGAAAAGAAGGAGAGAGACATGAATGAGCCGCCATCCCTACTTTTCACACTTAAATTCGATGCACCTTCATTATCTGCAGAGAGCATCAAAGGTAAACTAAATGATGCTGAAATTAATCAAGGTGAGTGTGTTGTTAATGAATTAAATTTGTCCACTTTTTGTGCTAAAGTAGAGCAACCATTAGTGAAACCAATTGCTAAGATTCCTTTGTCATAAGTCAATTTACTTGTTGTTTCTTGTGATAAAGAAGAGTTGTGTGATAATGCTTTACTTATATCAGTGTCATGACTAGTAAATACACATACTATTTCTAGTGCTAGTTCTTTATGTGTTTACTTTAAGCATTTTCTCCAAATCGCTAATAAAGTTAATAAACGTGAATTGCTATCTTCTTTAAATACTTTAGGCTATGTTCTGTTTGATGACTTTTGTGGGCTCGATAATTTGAAGGAGAAATTATTTTCTATGTTTGATTTGTTATGTCCAACTAATGTTATTTTTCATATCTTTGATGAATATAATAATAGAGAAATATATTTGATGCATAGAGTTTATATATGTTCAGATTTGGAACCTCTTGTAGTAATGCAAGGATAGCAACCTAAAAAGTACTATAATGACTAATCATGTTATCCCTGTTATCTCGAGTTTGTGTTGTTTTGATTTGAAATAACAGGATGATTCTGAGAAAGAGGAGTGACTGCATCACTCAATGTGGTCACCATGTACCTAGGTAGTTGTGTCATATGAGTACTTGGCTTCTAAAGAAGGGGAGCAAAATGGGCAGCAAGTGAAACAATCAAATATGGTATCCATGTTTATTGTTGTGCATCTCCATTACCAGGTATATTCATTTCATAAGAGATTAATACTATTTGCTAAAGAACTGATGATGTTACATGACGAAAGTTTGTTGCGTTTGTTTTTCTGTGGACACTTCTATGGGCAAGATCATGCACTACGCGACAAGAACCATATGGAAAAACTGAGAACGGTTTTCCATGAAGACGGTAAGGATGATGTGACCATGACTATCAGAGATACAACTATTGCACACATCATATATCAACAGGAAGACATCAAGATTAAGTTGTCCAACTTCTGCAATCCAAATCGGCCACCTAATGTAGTATTGATTTTAAATGGTCGCTAAATATGCATATGAGCTCCGTTTTGGGTCTATGAGTACTTGATGAAAAGTTCTCGGAGTTCTCTTTCCAATGGATCCAGCCTCATCTCCAAATTTCATCACAGTCAGCCACAATCATAGAAACAATGTATTGCATCACCTATAATGAGGCTATAGGCTTGTAACTTTATCTGGAACCCCGATCCAAGTGGGACTCAAGTGGGGTGTGCCCCAACCTAGTGGAGCACGACTCTAGGGACACTAGGTCGTCCTTCACCTCTTTAAATAGTTAGGTACCTTTTTAGGGTTTCTGGGTTTTGTTTAGATTAAAGTTTAGCCAATGCTACTTTTTGGGTAAAGCCGTGAGCTTATCAAGTAAAGCTTAGGTTTATCAGAGTTTCTCTCAAAAACTTTTTCAAATGTGAGCTGGACAAAACGGTCACCATTTTGAAAAAAAGACTAAAAAAATTCCGCAACCACCAAAAAAACCTAGTCATTTTCTACAATTAAACAGTACTACTGTTTAGAATTTAATGATCTTTAAACAAAAGTATAAATATTTAGTTCTTTTTTCCTTGTTCTTGTTCTTGTTCTTGTTAGGTGCTAAAAATAAAAATCATGTATATCATTAACAGAGTACTACATAACTAAAACAAATAAATTAAAAAATGAAGGGAAATTATTTGATTCTTCAGATCTGAAAAAGTCACTTGAAAACATTATGTAATTATTGTATTTTATCAAAAAAAAGTCACATGAAAATTTCCCGCCATAACATTTTTTAGAAAATCTTAGCAAACTACAATTATTTTTATCAAAATGATCGATTTGATGTATTTAGCTATCTATTTTTGGGAACTCCAAAATTTAATCGGTGACTTATCAGAAAAGTACAATTTAGTTCGTTCGATAGATCTAGACCCACTTGTCGTACTCGCATACAATTTATCACAGCAGGGGAAGTTGAGCCCACATATCGAACACACAAGGATTAAAGTTATAATTTTCGGATAAAACATACTCCTATCTCTTTATCATTGTAGTTTTGCAAAATGTTTGGGTTCAGTTACAGCAAAAAAATATTTTGACTAAATATATGTAGTCTTGTACTTTTGTGAAATTTTACCTAAACTTTTTAAAATTGCAGCACTACTCTTTTAGAAAATCATTTGCCAGCCTAATGGTAAATTAAAATTAAGCCATTAGCTAGTAGCTACGAAACAAGAGAAAGAAGGATGTGTTTGTTTACACCCAAAATTAGCACCTAGGTACCAAAATAGGGAAAATTACCAATATTTGAAAATCTGCCGGTTTTCTTCGGAGAGGCCGGTCTGACTGTTGTGTATAGGCCGGTCAGATCGGGCAGTGGGGTCGGTCAGACCGGTGGCATGTGGCCGGTCTGACCGGCAGAGTCCGAAACCTAGCCGAATTTGTCGGTACTCGGGTTTCCTTCCTCTATACAGTATGTCTTGGGTTTCTAAACGTGTCTATCCCAAATTGGACGTGGAGAAGGGCATGTGGAGGGCAATACCAACCCCTATTTAAGGGCCAAGGCCGATTCAATTGGCATAACGAACACATACACAAACAAATCCAATCTAGCTTCTAGTTTTTAGCCAATTGAATTGTTCTTTTATTTTTTCTACATTAGTTCGTCCATCTTTGTCGATTTGCGTCGTAAATCGTCCATCGCCGCTGCGAGAGTGCGGCACTTCTTTGTATGTTTGTCTTGAAAACTTTCCGTTCGCCCACGAGACAGGTGTTTATCGATCTTTTTATCTAAATCGGCTTTGTCAGCAGGTTTAATCTATAAGACTCATCTTGCTTTAGTTCTTTGCTACATCAAGGTGGTTGGTGTCACGCCCAGAAATTCGGACCCGAATTTTCGAAGCTATATATGTATTAAAATCCCTGCCCAGGACCAGCCAGGGTACACATACGATAATTGTTGATATTACAGCTCCACGTCTTAGAAATAATACAAAAGATTACAAAAGAGCAGCAGAAAAAAGAAAAGGGCCTAAGCCTAAGCTTGACGCTGGCCATGTGGCATCGACCACTCCACAGGCAGCTTCCAGAGTGTAGGACAAAGCCTACTCCACTTCATCTTCGTCTTCAACCTCTGGCTCAGGTTCTAGTGAAGGAGCAAGGATGAGTACTTCCACGTACTCAACAAGTCACGCCGGAAGAGGAGAAGAATGAATGCAGGGGAGACAAAGGTCTGGCTAAGGTTTGCTTTTGCGCAAACGGCAGGAGTTTTTCCAAACAATACGATTGTTGAACACAGTCAAAACAATAGTAAATTGAGTAAGTAAAGCATTTTGACTCCAACACTGTCCAACGTTATCCCCACATTGCGACAGGCCCAAACCATCCACCTATACTAGTCATGTTCCAAAACTTAGGGTGTAAAAATGTGAGACTAATCATGGAGAGCTCGGTCGATTGCGCCATTACCGCGGGCACGGCTATTCGAATAGATTTACTCGATCGAGGTGTACAAGCGTACCCACAAGACACAGCCCCACAACACGGTTTCCGTGCGCCGGAATACCACCGCGGTACCCCGAAAAGGAACCGTGATAGGACCTTTCGTATAACCCCTCTAACCAAGCGAACCCCACCAAGGTTTCGCCCCACTCCCGGACCACGGAGTGGGCAGCCCCGAGTGCCTCGGTGAATCCAGCAGCCCAGCAGCCCTTATACCGGGGCCAACTGAAACTCCATCCCGCCCACCCTTGCCGATGGGTTCGTCAGCTAGGAGAAGCTACACTACGGGACCTACCTTACCCATTTCGGCTTGTGGTTTGCACGGTCATTCTCCCGAGGGGTCCCATGAACCGGTCCTTAATTTCCATGGGCGCCGCTAACCAAAACCATAGCGCCCACAGCCCACATTTTGTCATATTTTAGTTATTAGTCCGGTTCACCTGAATCTATAATCATTAATCCTCTGAACATAAGGCCGGGAGAGATACATTAAGTGAGAAAATGACCCATTTAGTGAGCTAGTGAGTCTAAGCCAGGCTAAGCATAACCTAGTCCTGAAATCTAATCACATTATTTTCCCAAGTTTGATCAAAGGGTTTGGGGTGTCAAACCTAAGGCATAAACTAGGCATAAGGTGTATTATTTCCCATGAAATAACAATATAAAGTACTTGCAATTTCATAGAGTAAAACAGGTGTTTTAGCAAAATGGGAGCAATATGATCAATAATATAGCATGACTTGCCTTGCTCTTCGGCTTGGGGGACTTCCGCGACGACTTCAAAGTAAACTGGGATGGAGGGACTACCGGGATCTACACGGCAAACAAGCACTTCAACAAAACAGGCTAAAAAAACTACTAAAACAGGGGACAAAACCATTTTTAATGGATTATTGGCATTTTTATGAATTTAATGAAATTTGAATGGACTAAACGGAGGTCGGATTGAAAAGATATGATTTTTAGAAGATTATCGTGTTTTTACTAAAACAGGAAAAATCCTTATTAATTTATTGCGTAATAAATCCGGAATTGCGTCGGCGCTAGGGCGACGTCGCCAATGGCGTCATCGGCCGCGGGAGCACCGGTCCACGGTGGACCGGGTCCACGGGCCGAGAGGGAGAGCGGCGCACCACAGGGCGCACACGGGGTGCCGACGCGGCGGCCACGCGGTGTGCCACGTGGGCCAGCGGGGACGGACGGCCCCGATCTGCCGAGGCAGATTGGACGACAGGGAAGTGGTTCGGGCGACGCGATCGGCCGGCGATGGCGCACGGCGGCCGGAGACCGGCCGGCGCCATTCGGGCGGTGGTGCGGGCGGCGAAATACCGCGGCTCACGCGTGGGCGGAGCCGTGAGCACTCAGGAACGGCGGCGCGCACTCGGCCGAGAGGGGAAATAGGGAGGGGTGCTCACCGTGGGTCGTCGGAGGGGGAGGGGACGATGGCGTGGACAGTGAGGGAGGCAGCGGAACCACTCGGGGAAGGGTGGCCGAAGCGGCGCTAGCACCGGCGACGAGGAGGGAGGAGTCGGCGGAACTCGGGACACCTCGGAGCAGCGGGAAAACATGGCCGCAGCTCGGCGACGAGCTCCGAAGCGAAGGCGCACGGTGCGGGGGCAAACGAGTGCGAGAGAGTCTTGGGTGAGAGCGTGGGGAGCTCGGGATGGGTGCGAGGATGCTTAAATAGGTCATGGGGAGGGCGTCGGCGACCGGATAGGGGCGGAATTACTCGTCGGAGTGAATGGGGAGAGAGAAATGGGGAATTGATGACCGGCGATCAATTCCGGCCATAAAGGGGCGCGGGAGAGGCGGGCAGGGCTTTTAAATGTATGCGGACGCGGAGGGGAGTAAAGGCGGCGAGATCTGGCCGTGCGGGAGAGGCGGTCGCCCGAGATCCGCGCGGAGAGGGGCGGCAGAAATGGCGCCGGGGCGGTCGGAGGTAGGGGACGACGGCCGACGGGTGGGCCCCACTGTCGGCGTCCCGAGGTAGAGGGAGGCAAGCGCACTTATTCGTGGCGCAAGAGTTAAACGGGCCGCGGCCTTCGCCGCCCGTGAGGGAGAGAGGAGAGGGGGCGCGGGAGTAAAGGTCGGGCGCGCGGAGGGATTGGGCCGTCGACTTGGGCCGGCGGCCACACCAAAAAAGAGCGGGACAGACGGAGGAGAGAGAAACTAATTTTCCGGATTTATTAATTCGATTTTGATTTTAATTGGTTAAAAATTATTTCTTTTGCTCACGAAAATTCCACCGAATCTGTTAGCGTATTTTGACATGTAGAATTTAGGAAAAATCCTACCATGCCATTTCATTTAACATTTGGATTTTAAAATTATTAATTCTCTCCAGCTAATTCCAATGATTTCTCTTTTATGATTTTCTTATGGATTTTTAAAAGGGGAAAACACCTCGGGGTGTTACAAACCTACCCCTTAAACGGAATCTCGAGCCCGAGATTCGGAGGTATAGGCAAACAAATAGGGATGAGCGGCCTTTAGCTCATATTCCCTTTCCCAGGTTGTTTCTTCTTCGGAGTGATGAGTCCACTGAACTCGGCAGAACCTGATGACTGTTCCGGGTCCTCCGTTCACTGGTTTCGAGTATCCGTGCTGGTTTCTCCCCATAAGTCAGATCTTCCTGGATTTCAATCTGATCTGGACTAGCTTGGGAGACGTGAAAAACATTGTGGATTCCTGCCATGGTGGGTGGCAGTTCGAGTTGGTATGCCACTTCACCTCGTCGCTCTTGAATCCGATATGGTCCCACATAGCGTGGTGCCAACTTGCCTTTGGTTTGGAATCGGTGCACTCCCCGAAGTGGGGTGACACGAAGATATACATAGTCTCCAACTTTAAAAACTAGCTCTCTGCGGCGGTTGTCTGCATAACTCTTTTGACAAGACTGTGCCACTTTCAGCCTTTCTCTTATGATTCTGACTTTCTCTTTGGCATCACTTATTACTTCGGTCCCGAACAACTGACGTTCGCCGGTCTGATCCCAGAAAAGCGAGGTTCGACACTTTCGTCCATATAGTGCTTCAAAAGGTGCCATTTGTAAACTAGCCTGAAACTGTTATTATAAGAGAACTCTACATAGGGCAGGCTCTTATCCCAAGCTCCTCCGAAATCCAGAGCACAAGCTCGCAGCATATCTTCCAAAACCTGGTTTACACGTTCCGTCTGACCATCGGTTTGCGGGTGATAGGCCGTGCTAAAATTCAACCGGGTGCCAAGTTTCTCTTGTAGTTTTTGCCAAAACTTAGAGGTGAACTGGCTACCACGATCAGATACTATCTTCTTAGGTACATCATGAAGACACACAATCCTTGCAAGGTACAATTCTGCTAAACTTCTGCCCGTATAGGTGGTAAGCACTGGGATAAAATGAGCCACTTTAGTGAGGCGGTCGATTATAACCCAGATAGAATCGTGTCCTGATGATGTCCGGGGTAAACCGGTGATGAAATCCATCCCGATTTCCTCCCACTTCCATTCTGGAATTTGAAGTGGCTGTAATAATCCAGTAGGCCTCTGGTGTTCTGCCTTTACTCGCTGACATACGTCGCATAGTGTCACGAACTCTGCTATTTCTCTTTTCATGCTAACCCACCAGAACTTCTCCTTAAGATCCTGGTACATTTTGGTACTTCCCGGATCGATAGAGTACTGACTCTGATGTGCTTCAGTAAGGATTAACTTTCTCAATTCCTTATCTTCTGGCACACATATCCTGTTGCCCATCCATATGGTCCCATGCTCGTCTTCCGAGAAGTCACGAGCTTTTCCACTCTCATATTCTTCTTAAGTTCAGCTATGTCCGGATCCGAGGCTTGAGCTATGCGAATTTGATCTATGAGTGTAGTTTGGGCCTCAAGAGCGGCCACAAATCCATGTTCAACAATTTCCAGGTTTAGGCGTTCTAGATCTTGTAGTAACTGGTCACATCTCCCTTCTATGTGAATAGAGTCGCAATAACTCTTTCAGCTCAGGGCATCAGCTACCACGTTAGCTTTGCCAGGATGGTAGTGTATACTGAGATCATAATCCTTGATCAACTCCAACCATCGTCGCTGACGGAGGTTTAAATCCGGTTGGGTGAAAATGTATTTTAGGCTCTTATGATCCGTATATACTTCACAGCGATTACCGACGAGGTAATGTCGCCATATTTTCAGAGCATGGATGACTGCTGCTAGCTCCAAGTCATGTGTTGGGTAATTAGACTCATGAGGTCTCAATTGGCGGGAAGCATACGCGACCACCTTTCCATCTTGCATCAACACACAGCCTAACCCCGGTGAGATGCGTCGCAATATACTTGGAAATCCTTGGTTTGATCGGCAAGATCGCATGGGTGCGGACACCGCTTTTCTCTTGAGTGTTTCAAAACTCGGTTGCTCTCGATCCATATAAACTTTTCATCCTTCTTTAACAACTGCATCAAAGGCTTGGCAATTCTGGAGAAGTTTTCGATGAACCGACGATAATAACCCGCAAGTCCTAGAAAACTTCTGACTTGGGTGACGGTTTTAGGTGAAGTCCATTTGGTCACAGCTTCTACATTGGATGGGTCCACTGCGACTCCTTGGGCATTCACGATATGGCCGAGGAATTGCACTTCCTTCAACCAGAAAGCACATTTGCTAAACTTAGCATAGAGTTGGTGGTCTCTTAACTTTTCAAGTACCAACCGGAGATGGTGCTCATGTTCCTCTTCCGACTGCGAATAGATCAATATGTCGTCGATGAACACCACGACGAACTTGTCTAGGAATTCCATGAACACTTTGTTCATCAAATTCATGAAAAAGGCTGGGGCATTTGTAAGTCCGAAGGACATGACCGTGCACTCGTACAGACCGTACCGAGTGACGAAGGCAGTCTTGGGAATATCTTCTTCTCGGATTCTTAGCTGATGATAGCCTGACCGCAGGTCTATCTTGGAGAACACCCTTGCTCCCTTCAATTGATCGAACAGGTCGTCAATCCTAGGGAGAGGGTATTTATTCTTAATAGTGACCTCGTTGAGTGCGCGATAGTCGACGCACATCCTTTTGGTCTTATCCTTTTTCTCCACAAAAATGACTGGCGCACCCCAGGGCGATGTGCTCGGGCGGATATAACCTTTCTGTAACTGTTCATCTACTTGCTTCTTGACCTCTGCCAACTCATTGGCTCCTATTCTATAGGGTCTCTTGTGGATTGGAGCAGTGCCAGGGACTAGGTCAATCCGAAACTCTATTTCTCTTTCTAGTGGCATTGTGGTTAGGTCTTTCGGGAAGACTTCCGAGTACTCACAAACCACAGGAATGTCTTCTAACTTTGCCTGGTCCTTTCCTTTCTCTTCGGGCTTCTCCTTAGCCGAAATCCGATTCAGGCTTGCCACTACCCTCAGTGGTTTAGGGGAGCGGTAAATTACTTTCTTCCCCTCGTCATTGGTTAAAGAGATCGTGCGGCTTGCGCAATCGATCAGACCTTTATGACGGGTTAACCAGTCCATCCCAAGGATGACATCCAGGCCTTTTGATTCTAAAAGGATAAGGTTGGCTAGAAAGGGGAATCCTTGGATTTTTATTGCCACTGAAGGGGCAAAAGTGGGCGGTGTTCAAATGGTTCCCGGGTGTTTGGACCTGCATGGGTATCTTAAGTTTTAACACCGACAACCCATATTTCCCCACAAATGCTTTTCATATGAAAGAATGGGTTGCATCCGAATCAAACAGGACTGATGCATTAAAGGAGTTCACAGGGAACATACCCAGTATGACATCTGGTACATCCTGTGCCTCCTCTGCTAAAGCATGATTCACCCTTGCTTGGATGAACCTGGGCGCGCGTTTTGGTCTTGGACATTTGTCTGCGAAATGTCCAGGTTCTCCACAGTTGAAACAATTACCTGGTTTGAATCCCAAGTCCTTCTTTGGTGGCATCGGCTTGGACTGCGGTGGTGGCTGCGCTGTTGGCGAACGCGGGGCCGGATTCCGCTGCGGCTGTCCGGGACGGCTTCCGCTGGGTTGGAAATTCCCTGGATGGTACGGGCGATGCTGACGAACGATCATAGTGGTAGGTCCATTCTGACCACCCGGAGTGAAGCGTGGCCGCTGGGAATTCCCTTGCTGAGGATGCGGCCTAAACTGGGTAGCCTTCCGTTTTTTGAGCATTTTATTGCGTTGGTCTTCTTGACGGATGGCTTTGTCGACCAACTTCTCAAAGTCGGCATACTCACCAGAGATGAGTTTGTCCATCAACTCATCGTCCAGCCCGGCCAAGAACTTCTCTTGACGCTCGGCATCAGTACGTACGTCCTCTGGAGCATATCGTGCTAAGCGATTAAATTTGTGCAGATACTCGGTGACAGTTCGGGTGCCTTGCTCCAAGGATCTGAACTCCCTCTTTTTCTGGGCTACTATCCCTCCGGGGATGTGAGCCTTCCGGAATTGGTGGCAAAACTCTGCCCAAGTAACTGCGGGTGCGTCCGCCCGACGGGTGACCGAGAAGTTGTCCCACCAGGCTGAGGCGGGACCTTGGAGTTGGTGTGTGGCGAAAGACACCCTCTCCTGGTCTGTGCACTGGAGAAGGTCCAACTTCTTTTCTATGGCTATGATCCAGTCATTAGCCTCCATTCGGTTGGTGGTGCTGGAGAAAGTAGGGGGTCGGACTCGAAGAAATTCTGACAATTTGTTTTGTGGGGGAGGTGGTGGTGCGGAATGGTCGTGCTGATGCTGGTTCTGCTGTTGAAACTGTTGCATCATTTGCAACTGCATCTGCTGATGTTGCTGTTGCATTTGCTGCATCATTGCAGCCATCATCTGGGCCTGGTTGGCTAGGACTTGTGCCAAAGTGATGTTCTCAGGGGGAGGAGGTGGGTTGTTGGTATTAGCACGGGTGTTGTTCTCAGCTGACTCATTGCTGTTGCTACCATTCCTGGTGTTCACCATCTGAAGAAACAGAACAAACAAGGCGGGGAGAAGGAGTAAAACAGATTGAACAGAGAAGTGGATCTTTATTACTTGTTTTGATCTGTTCTTGACTTAAAACACTTAAAACACACCCAACATCCTTAATTGGACAACCCATATCCACACTTGATACAGGTTGACCACTACCCACACACAACACTCCTAACACACAGCAACTAGGTAAACAGAAAAACTAGAAAAACGGTAAACTAAGGGTGGCGACGCTCTAAGGGTCGGAACGGCTTCCACGGTCAGAGGAGTCGATACCACTTCCAAGGGAGTTCCCGTCTTCCTTTTCCTTCGAGCGGCTTCGAGAGCTGGCTAACTTGCCTTTCCGTCCGGGACTCTTGGAGCTGCCGCTGCTACTGCCCTTGCTGCTACTGGACACCGAGATCCATCCTCCTCCTCCGCTTGGGGCAGGCACCAGAGCAAGAGCAGGATCTGATACTGGGACGGGGACTGGGGAAGGCGGTGGTGCAAGAGGTGGAACCCTGGGCGCCAGCTGCATCCGCACCGGAGCCTTGGTGTTCTTCCGCGGCGTGATCCTTATCCGAAGGATGTTGGGAGGTGGAAGCCTCTTCAGACTGGCGATCTCTCTCTTGAGTCGATCCACCTCATCCTTCAAACTTTTGATCTTTAAGATCTTCTGGTCATTCAGAGCCTTTGCCGCCATGTGAAGCTCTGCATGCATCTTATCCAGCCCTTCAATCATCGTCCTCATGTGGGAGAAGGTGGTGTCGTTTTCCCCTTCAGCAGATTGGAAGGTGTTGATTGCTGACGAAGTTCCCCGCCGAGGATGGTACCGGTAGGCAGAGTGGCGGAGATGGTAGTCATGCATCTCCCTTATCCGAGCCAGCATTAGATAAGCCGCCTCTTGGCAGGCATGCTCATCTGTTCCTCCTGACGCCGTGACCACCATGTTTGGGATATTGGTGTCGACGAACCCGTGCACCTCCAGGCGGACTTGGTGAGGCAACTCACTGCCGAACGGTGAGACGACAGTGTACTTAGGTGCATCCGGATAGCCCACTGCCAAGGCCATTCTTGCCAGCTCCGCGACGAACCCTTTCAGACCATAACCGTTGTGGGTGACTGGACGGCCTGCCATCTAGAGAAGACAAGGTAGGGGATCAATGCATGCTCAAACCCAAGTTAGACAAAACGATAAAGGACTCAAGTAAAGTAAATGAGAAAATGAGGGTTTTTGAGAAATATTTTTATGAGGCTAATTAAAACCTCCTAAGGACATCCCCTAGATGATGCTGAAAAAAATAGATGCTTAGTTATAATATAAAATTGGCGACCATTCACTCCTATCTCGACTTAGGACTTTGATCCCTTAGAAAATCCCAACTTGACGGCTGAATAAGAGATCAAATGATTTTTTCAAATTTTAACTCTAGAATCCTATCACCTAGACTTGACCAAGTTTTCAAAATGCTCTGAGAGAAACTTAAAATTTTTCCCCAATCCCGAGGAAACAAGACCCATTTTCCCGAAACCATTTTCAAAAGCCAGGGTTTATGCATATGAAAAGATTCAGAGGGCTCCTAAGGTTTTTCTGTTTGGCTTTTCCTACGGTCTGGAAATTAGCTCTGATACCAGCTTGTCACGCCCAGAAATTCGGACCCGAATTTCCGAAGTTATATATGTATTAAAATCACTATCCAGGACCAGCCAGGGTACACATACGACAATTGTTGATATTACAGCTCCACGTCTTAGAAACAATACAACAGATTACAAAAGAGCAGCGGAAAAAAGAAAAAGGGCCTAAGCCTAAGCTTGACGCAGGCCACGTGGCATCGACCACTCCACAGGCAGCTTCCAGAGTGTAGGACAAAGCCTACTCCACTTCATCTTTGTCTTCAACCTCTGGCTCAAGTTCTGGTGAAGAAGCAAGGATGAGTACTTCCACGTACTCAACAAGTCACGCCGGAAGAGGAGAAGAATGAATACAGGGGAGACAAAGGTCTGGCTAAGGTTTGCTTTTGCGCAAACGGCAGGAGTTTTTCCAAACAATACGATTGTTGAACACAGTCAAAACAACAGTAAATTGAGTAAGTAAAGCATTTTGACTCCAACACTGTCCAACGTTATCCCCACGTTGCGACAGGCCCAAACCATCCACCTATACTAGTCATGTTCCAAAACATAGGGTGTAAAAGTGTGAGACTAATCACGGAGAGCACGGTCGATTGCCCCAATACCGCGGGCACGACTATTCGAATAGATTTACTCTGATCAGAGGTGTACAACTGTACCCACAAGACACGGCCCACAACACGGTTTCCGTGCGCCGGAATACCACCGCGGTACCCCAAAAAGGGAACCGTGATAGGACCTTTCGTATAACCCCCTCTAACCAAGCGAACCCCACCAAGGTTTCGCCCCCACTCCCGGACCCTGGGAGTGGGCAGCCCCCGAGTGCCTCGGTGAATCCGGTAGCCCAGCAGCCCTTATACCGGGGCCAACTAAAACTCCATCCCGCTCACCCTTGCCGATGTGTTCGTCAGCTAGGAGAGGCTACACTATGGAACCTACCTTACCCATTTCGGCTTGTGGTTTGCACGGTCATTCTCCCGAGGGGTCCCGTGAACCGGTCCTTAATTGCCATGGGCGCCACTAACCAAAACCATAGCGCCCACAGCCCACCATTTGTCATATTTTAGTTATTAGTCCGGTTCACCTGAATCTATGATCATTAATCCTCCGAACATAAGGCCGGGAGAGATACATTAAGTGAGAAAATGACCCATTTAGTGAGCTAGTGAGTCCAAGCCAGGCTAAGCATAACCTAGTCCTGAAATCTAATCACATTATTTTCCCAAGTTTGATCAAAGGGTTTGGGGTGTCAAACCTAAGGCATAAACTAAGCATAAGGTGTATTATTTCCCATGAGATGACAATATAAAGTACATGCAATTTCATAGAGTAAAACAGGTGTTTTAGCAAAATGGGAGCAATATGATCAATAATATAGCATGACTTGCCTTGCTCTTCAGCTTGGGGGACTTCCGCGACGACTTCAAAGTAAACTGGGACGGAGGGACTACCGGGATCTACACGGCAAACAAGCACTTCAACAAAACAGGCTAAAAAAACTACTAAAACAGGGGACAAAACCATTTTTAATGGATTCTTGGCATTTTTATGAATTTAATGAAATTTGAATGGACTAAACGGAGGTCGGATTGAAAAGATATGATTTTTAGAAGGTTATCTGTGTTTTTACTAAAACAGGAAAAATCCTTATTAATTTATTGCGCAATAAATCCCGGAATTGCGTCAGCGCTAGGGCTGACGTCAGCGATGGCGTCATCGGCCGCGGGAGCACCGGTCCACGGTGGACCGGGTCCACGGGACGAGAGGGAGAGCGGCGCACCACGGGGCGCACACGGGGTGCCGACGCGGCGGCCACGCGGTGTGCCATGTGGGCGGCGAGGACGGACGGCCCCGATCTGCCGAGCGATCGGACGGCCGAAGTGGTTCGGGCAACACGATCGGCCAGCAATGGCGCACGGCGGCCGGAGACCGGCCGGCGCCATTCGGGCGGCGGTGCGGGCAGCGAAATACCGCGGCTCACGCGTGGGCGGAGCCGTGAGCACTCAGGAACGGCGGCGCGCACTCGGCCGAGAGGGAAAATAGGGAGGGGTGCTCACCGTGGGTCGTTGGAGGGGGAGGGGACGATGGCGCGGACAGTGAGGGAGGCGGCGGAACCACTCGGGGAAGGGTGGCCGAAGCGGCGCCGGCACCGGCGACGAGGAGGGAGGAGTCGGCGGAACTCGGGACACCTCGGAGCGGCGGGAAAACACGGTCGCAGCTCGGTGACGAGGTCCGAAGCGAAGGCGCACGGTGCGGGGGCAAACGAGTGCGAGAGAGTCTTGGGTGAGAGCGTGGGGAGCTCGGGATGGGTGCGAGGATGCTTAAATAGGTCGCGGGGAGGGTGTCGGCGACCGGATAGGGGCGGAATTACTCGCCGAAGTGAATGGGGAGAGAGAAATGGGGAATTGATGACCGGCGATCAATTCCGGCCATAAAGGGGCACGGGAGAGGCGGCGGGGCTTTTAAATGTATGCGGACGCGGAGGGAGTAAAGGCGGCGAGATCCGGCCGTGCGGGAGGCGGTCGGCCGAGATCCGCACGGAGAGGGGCGGCGGAAATGGCGCGGGCGGCGGTCAAGGTAGGGGACGATGGCACGACAGTGGGCCCCACCGTCGACGTCCCGAGGTAGAGGAGAGGCAAAGCTGGACTTATTCGTAGCGCAAGAGTTAAGCAGGCGCGGCCCTTTGCGGCCGTGAGGGAGGAGGGAGAGGGACGCGCGGGGAGTAAAAGGTCGGGCCGCGCGCGGGGAGGGATTGGGCCGTCGGCCCACAGCCGGAAAAAGAGCGGGAAAGGACGGAGGAGGGAGAAACTAATTTTCCTGGGATTTATTAATTCCGATTTTGATTTTAATTGGTTAAAAATTATTTCTTGTGCTCTGAAAATTCCACTAAAAATCCTGTTAGCGTATTTTGACATGTAGAATTTAGGAAAAATCCTACCATGTCATTTCCATTTAACATTTGGATTTTAAAATTATTAATTCTCTCCAGCTAATTCCAACGATTTTTCTTTTACGATTTTCTTATGGATTTTTAAAAGGGGAAAACACCTCAGGGTGTTACAGTTGGCGACTCCATATCACCGCAAGGCGTTTAGGTGAATTGATCGTGCTCGTGCCTTTTGCCAAAAAAGGTGCCAACACGATTTTTGGCGACTCCACTGGGGAGGTCTGCTCAACGCCATCTCAACTTCGACGTCGCCATGACAAAGCAAGTTGCGCAAGAGGTAAGCCCATCTAACATCGTCCACATCTCGTTGGATGACCTAGATGGGGAGACACGCAAGATTATGGAGGAGCGGATCAAGGTGATCACGCAGGAGGTTTTGGACAAATCGTGTACCAAAACCCGTCAAGGTGTCATCCTCAAGCCCGGGAGCCCGCTCAAGGTCATCCACGATGAGGTAAGCACTGATGACCTAGCTCTTCCTATCCAAAGGCTCGTGGCAAGTAGCGGTGGATGAGTCCGTCACCGCTACTGTCAATAATAAAATTGAATCCGCTATGGAGTCTTGCTTTAATAGGATGTTTAATGCGCATATGGGTGCTAGATCCGGCTCTCCCCAAGCCGATTTACCGTTTGCTTCTGTTGCGAGCACTAGCCAAGCCCCTGTACATCACATATTTAGCAAAACCGACGGGGCAATCGCACAACAGCATGAGGGAGTGAGTTCTACGCCTTCTATCGGTCTGACCGGCCCTACGGTCAGTCTGACCGGCGCATCCTACATCGGTCAGACCGGTCCACGGGCCGGTCCGACCTTTCCTCACCTCGGTCAGACCGGCCTACAGGCTAGTCTGACCGCTCCCTTAACCGGTCTGACCAACGGCTACATGGCCGGTCAGACCGCACACTACCCGACCGGTCAGACCGGGCTCATGGCCGGTCAGACCGGCGCTCTGGTGCCGGTGCAGGAAATAGATCCGATCACGGGCAATTCGGTTTTGTACCACGTTCCTGCACACGACCCTCCTGTAGCTACTGTCCATGCACAAGTTCCTCCACACATTCCCAATCAGTACAATGATCCTAATAGAGGATACCCGCATGACACTGGGTATGGCCAATATGGTGATATTGCACCGCAACAACCTTTTTTAGGCCGCCGGTTTTACCCAATCCACCAAGGCCTGAAAATATGGAGGAATAGATTAGGAATATTATTAGAGAGTCGTTTGGAATTGAGCCCAGGAATCGTGCTAGGGTTTACCAAAAGTCATATCCTAATCACTTCGATAATATCCCATATCCTCGTGGCTATAGAGTTCCCGAATTCACTAAATTCAATGGTGAGGATAATAGGACCACATGGGAACATATAGGCCAATTCTTAGTGCAATGTGGAGAGGCTAGTACTTCCGATGCTCTTAAATTGCGCTTATTTTCTTTATCATTGTCTGCTACTGCTTTTACATGGTTCACTTCATTACAGGCTAATTCCATTCATACTTGGGCTCAGTTAGAACAAAAAATTCCATGATTATTTTTATACTGGTGAGACTGAGCTTAGACTTTGTGATTTAACATCGGTTAGGCAAAAATATAATGAATCTGTCACAGATTACATTAAGAGGTTTAGGGATGCTAGAAACCGGTGTTTTAGTTCAAGTATAACTGAAAGAGATTTGGTTGATCTTGCTTTTAGCGGTTTACTTGCTCCTATTAAGGAGAGATTAGATGGCCAACAATTTCTAGATGTTAGTCAGGTTATGCAAAAGGCTCTGGCTCAGGAAAGCCGAGTTAGAGATAGTAAAAAAATTGTTAGGCCCAGCGACAAAAAACCTCATGTTAGCATGATCGATTGCCCTGATAGTGATTCCGATGTTGATGAGGGCGATCATGATATGTATATTGCCGAGTGGTCTTGGACTAACAAGAACAAGCCTCTTGTTTGTTCTTGCTTGATGTTGACTCCTCGCAAGGATTGGCAAAGTGAGATTAAGTATACTTTTGATGTGGCCAAGTGTGATAAGATTTTTTATTATCTTTTACAAGAAAAGCAAATTAAATTGCCTAAAGGCCATGTCATACCTTCGGCGGAAAAATTGAAGCGTCGCTCTTACTGTAAGTGGCATGACTCTTACTCTCATTCTACTAATGAGTGTAATGTTTTTCGTCGACAGGTTCTATCGGCCATAGAAGAAGGACGATTGAAATTCATTGAGGGCGCCAAAATGAAGCTTGACAGTGATCCTTTCCCTGTTAATGTCATTGATCTCGACGGCAAGAAGGTGTTGATTCGGTTCGAGCAAGCCGAATCTACTAAGGGGAAGGAGGTTGTCGTTGGAGAGCCTAGGCCTAAGATGCTTGTGCCGAAGAGTCCGGAGGTTGATGTTTGGAAGAGAAACGAGGGTAAAGCTTCAACATCAAGGAGACCCCGGAAGCCAAAGGTGACTTTTGATATGCTCTTAAACAAGTACGAGAGGAGGAGCATGGAGAAAGAGCATAACAAAGGCAAAAGGCCAAGATCGCCTCCTAGGGAGCGATTTGGCCATTCGTCAAGAGCATTGGAGCCGTCGTTCCCGCATTGTCCTCAAGTCATGCCATGGGGACCTTGCCCAATGCCGCCGCCAGGTTATCCTTTTCCTTATTTCATGCCTTGGGGGGCACCGCCACCAATGTATAATCATATTCCTCCAATGCAATTTCGTCAAGGATGGGGAAGGGAGAGGAGATCATCTCATGGAGGTGCGTCCTCGTCAAATGGAAACCGGTTTTCACCAAGAAATCGGTTTGGGGGAGAGAAGAGGGCGCATAAGCGCGCTAAGGCTGAGGAAAGGGCTTCGGATGTGATCACCGTCAAGATAGGATCGCATGATGTGCCGATACCATCTGGAGAAGAGGCTAGGATGGTTTTTGGCAATCGAGCCGAGGCCGAGAAGAGTTCTGCACAGGAGAGCAGTCAAACCGGACACTCTAGCCGGTCTGACCGAAGGCACAAGGCCGGTCCGACCGAGCCCTCTGGCCGGTCCGACCGTGGTCCTCGTGCCAGTCTGACCGGGCCTGATGGTCGGTCTGACCGACGGCCTAGATCCGGTCTGATCGTATCTTCTGACCGGTCTGACCGCAAGCACAAGGCCGATCTGACCGGTTACCGTAGCCGGTCTGACCGACAGTCTACGAGAGGTTGTTCTGATTTTGCTTCTTCTTCACGGAGGAATAACGGAGGACATTATATACCGCCTGGAACAGAGCCAAAGCCGAGTTGGATGCCTAAGGACTTGGATTTGACGGCTACTCAGAAGAGGAGGTTGCAACGCCTTCGGGCCAATGAGTTAAGGGAAAAGGAGGCCGAAGAATGGAGAGACAAGAGATTTGAGGAGTTGCGACCACCACCAATCAAGGTGTGGGAGTCCAAATCGACAAAGGGTAAAGAGTCGGTGGTTGTTCGGGAAGAAGAAGAAGAAAAGGAAGAAGATGAACAATTGGCTGAGGTGTCATCACCGGGTGAGAGCATGGACATCAGTATGGTGTGCATGTTTCCCATGGAGTTCTGTGCCATGGAGGAGGCTGAAGTGGCTCAACTCTCACTAGGTCCAAGAGACGCGGTTTTTGAGAAACCCGACAAATCTAACCGTCATATGAAGCCTCTTTATCTTAAGGGTCATATTGATGGAAAGCCGGTCTCTAGGATGCTAGTGGATGGAGGCGCTGCTGTGAACCTGATGCCCTATTTACTGTTCAAGAAGTTGGGTCGTGAGGAGGATGAGTTGAAGAAGACCAACATGTTGCTCAACGGCTTCAATGGTGAATCAACTGAGGCTAGGGGGATCCTGTATGTGGAGCTCACAGTGGGTAACAAGACATTGCCTACCGCCTCCTTCATCGTCGATGTGCAAGGTAACTACAGTCTTATCTTGGGGCGTTGTTGGATCCATGCTAACTGTTGTGTTCCCTCTAACTTGCATCAATGTTTAATTCAATGGGATGGTGATGATGTTGAGGTTGTCCAAGCAGACACATCGGCTGAGATTGCAACAGCCGATGTTTTAGTAGGGTGGAAACATGGAGATATGTAGTGTTTATCAGGGTTAGATCTTTCTAGTTTTGATTTTATTAGTGTTTCCAAGGATGGTTTTGTACCTATTTCTGTAAAGCCGGCTAGTTTAGCATGGCTAGGTGATATTACTTTATATGATGAATAAAGCAACCAATTTAGAGTGGTTATATAAAATATCGGTCTACAAAGAACGGTATTGGAGAAACCATAGAGGATTTTGACGAAGTACAGAAACTTGGTCAAGGGTTTACATCGGCCGACCCATTAGAAGAAGTAGACATAGGGGATGGAAGTGTTCCAAGGCCGACTTTTGTAAACAAAAACATGAAAGCCAATTATAAGATTAAGATAATCAAGCTGCTTAAAAAATATGTTGATTGCTTTGCATGGGAATACCATGAGATGCCGGGACTTAGCCGTGAGCTTGTTGAGCATCGGGTTCCGATAAAATCAGGGTTTAGGCCTTATAAACAACCCCCTCGTCGCTTTAACCCTCTCATATATGATCGTGTCAAAGAAGAGATAGACCGATTATTGAAGGCAGGGTTTATTAGGCCATGCCGGTATGCGGAGTGGATGTTCAACATTGTTCCGGTTGAGAAGAAAGGGAGCAGTAAGATTAGAATATGCATAGATTTTAAAGATCTAAATAAAGTCACTCCTAAAGATGAATATCCTATGCCTATAGCCGACATGTTAATAAATGATGATTCGGGTCATAGAGTAATTAGCTTTTTAGACGGTAATGCCGGCTATAATCAAATCTTTATGGCAGAAAATGATATGTATAAGATGGTTTTTAGGTGCCGGGATTTGTTGGGTTGTTTGAGTGGGTCGTCATGACATTCGGGTTAAAGAATGCCGGCGCAACATATCAAAGAGCGATGAACTTGATTTTTCATGATTTGCTAGGTTTCATCTTAGAAATCTATATTGATGATATTGTCGTCAAATCGGATGGTATGGATGGTCATATAGCCGATTTGATATTAGCTTTTGAGAGGATGCGTCGGTATGGTTTGAAGATGAATCCACTCAAGTGTGCTTTTGGTGTGTCGGCGGGAAAGTTCTTAGGATTCATGTTGCATGAGAGAGGGATTGAGATTGATCCTAAGAAGGTTGAGAAGATTCAAGATTTTAAAGCACCGACATGCAAGAGAGAAGTTCAGAAGTTGCTAGGTAAGGTGAATTACTTGAGGAGATTTATATCTAACCTAGCGGGTAAAATTGATGCTTTTGTTCCTATCTTACGTTTGAAAAAATAAGCCGATTTTACTTGGGGGCAGCACAACAAGAGGCGTTTGAGGGTTTGAAAAAATATTTATCTACTCCACCCGTGGTGCGAGCTCCTAAAGCCGGAATTCCATTTCGGTTGTATATCGCTGCCGAAGACAAAGTTGTTGAAGTTGTTTTGACACAAGAGGAAGATGGCAAAGAATACATAATCACATATTTGAGCCGTTGTCTTTTAGATGCCGAAACGAGGTATGTTTTTGTAGAGAAACTTTGTCTTTGCTTATACTATGCTTGTACCAAGTTGTGTCATTACTTGTTATCTAGTACATGCATAGTTGCTTGTCAGACCGATGTCGTTAAGCATATGTTGCAAAGGCCAATTCTAAGTTGGAGAATTGGCAACTGGGCGTATACATTGATTGAGTATGATTTGGCTTATGAATCGTTGAAATCCATGAAAGGCCAAATTGTAGTCGATTTTATAGTAGACCATCATATAGATATTGCTTATGAAGATGAGGTTTGCTTGCTTAGTGTTGCACCTTGGAAGATTTATTTTGATGGCTCTTCGTGTAAAGAGGGTCAAGGTATAGGTGTAGTTGGATTTCGCCCAATGGTCAATGTTTTGAGGCATTGGTTCGTTTGGAGTATTATTGTATAAATAATCAAGCCGAATACAATGATTTGTTATTCGGTTTACATGTGATGGAGATCATTGGAGCTACACACGTGCAAGCGTTTGGTGACTCAGAGTTGGTGGTGCAACAAGTTGCCGGGGTTTACAAGTGCTTCGAGGGGTTGCTAAACAGGTATCTTGATCAATGCTTGGGTATTATTGCCAATTTTGATGATTTTGCTATTAGGCATATTGCTAGGAGTGAAAATTCTAGAGAAAATGATTTGGCTCAACAAGCATCTGGTATAGTGTTAAAAGAGGAGTATTTTTCATATTAGAGAAATTCATGCTTGATTATAATTTTTCGAACGAAATTGACAAGGATGCAGATCGCAGGCAGTCTGACCGGCGCAATGTTGCTGGTCTCGACCGTGGATGGCCGCGGTCCGACCGGTGTTCTGTGGCCGGTCCGACCGGTGGGTGGTCAATGGTCTGACTGGCTTTGCTTGGCCGGTCAGACCGGGCTCACAAAAGATGCTGGGGGCACGATTTCACTGAAGCAGAGACCGGATTGAGTTTAAATTCGGACGTTTGTGCCCTGGAAACAGCAGAGGATTGGAGAGTACCTTTGATCCAATATTTAAGGGATCCTAGCCTTAAGGTTGATCGGAAAATTCGGCGACAGGCATAAGTATACTTTCCTCGATGGAGATTTGTATCGCCCGAATCTAGATGGGGTATTATTGAAGTTCCTAAATAGTGATCAATCTAAAGTGGCTATCGGAGAGGTACATGAGGGTATTTGTGGAACACATCAATTGGCCCATAAGATGAATTGGTTGCTTAGGAGAGCGGGGTTATATTGGCCGAGAATGATTGATGATTGTTTTAGATATTATAGAGGATGCGAAGCCTGTCAATGGTTTGGCAATGTTCAACTAGCACCGGCTGCGGTGTTGAACCCTATTATTAAACCATGGCCGTTCCGAGGTTGGGCTTTGGATTTCATTGGTTAGATTTATCCTTTGTCATCAAAAGGGCATCGGTTCGTGCTAGTTGCAACGGATTACTTTACTAAGTGGGCCGAAGCTGTGCTGCTCAAGAATACGACTCATACGGAGGTAATTGATTTTATTTTTAAGCATATCATACGTAGATTCGGCATTCCTCAAACGTTGACTACGGATCAAGGAGCTTCTTTCATGTCCAAAGAGGTAAAGAATTTTGCCGAATATTATGGTATTAAATTGTTGAGTTCTTCTCCTTACTACGCTCAGGCTAATGTACACGCCAAGTCTAGTAATAAAACTTTGCTAAAATTGGTTAAAAAGAAGATCGAAGAACATCCCATGAGGTGCTTTCTGAGGCATTATGGGCACATCGAATATCTAAACATGGTGCTACCAAGGTAACCCCTTTTGAGCTAGTCTATGGACAAGAAGCCATTTTACCGATTGAGGTAAATCTTGGCTCTCTTCGATATATAGAGCAAGACAATTTATCAGCTGGAGACTACAAGTTAATGATGGGAGATAATCTCGATGAAGTGGTTGACAAACTTTTGAAAGCTTTGGAGGAAATATAGAAAGAAAAGAAGAGGGTGGCTAAAGCATACAACAAAAGGGTAAAGGCGAAGACATTCCAAGTGAGAGACTTGGTATGGAAGACAATTTTACCTTTGGGTTCTCGATCTAAAGAATTCGGTAAGTGGTCACCAAGTTGGGAGGGACCTTATCGGATATGCGGAATCGTTCGCGGGAATACATATTTTCTGGAAACACTTCAAGGAGAACGGTTTCAGTGAGCTATTAATGGTAAATACCTAAAGAGGTACTTCCCGAGTGTTTGGCAAGATGCTTAGGAAGCTTTATGGCCGGTAATTAGATTATCACCCTAAGATAAACATGTTCCATGCTTTTAGATTCACGATATTCATCATAAAAGGCAGGGGGCATGTGTGTACACCCAAAATTGGCACCTAGGTATCAAAATAAGGAAAATTGCCAATATGTGGAAATCTGCCGGTTTTCTTCGGAGAGGCCGGTCTAACAATCGTGTATAGGCCGGTCGACGGGCAGCGGGGGCCGGTCGGGCGAGTGGCGGTGGCCGACCGGCGAGTCCGAAACCTAGCCGAATTCGTCGGTACTCGGGTTTTCCTTCCTCCATATGGTATGTCTCGGGTTTCCAAACGTGTCTACCCCGAATTGGACGTGGAGAAGGGCCTGTGGAGGGCAAGGCCAACCTATATTTAAGGGCCAAGGCCGATTCAATTGGCATAACGAACACATACACAAACAAATCCAATCTAGCTTCTTTTAGCCAATTGAATCGTTTTTTATTCTTTCTACATTAGTTCGTCCATCTTTGTCGATTTACGTCGTAAATCGTCCGCCGCCGCTGCAAGAGTGCGACACTTCTTTGTAAGTTTATCTAAAAAACTTTCCATTCGCCCACGAGACGGGTGTTTATCGATCTTTTTATCTAAATCGGCTTTGTTAGCCGGTTTAATCTATAAAACTCATCTTGCTTTAGTTATTTGCTAGATCAAGGTGGTTGACGACTCCATATCACCGCAAGGCGTTTAGGTGAATCGATCGTGCTCGTGACTTTTGCCAAAAAAGGTGCCAACAGTGTTCTAATAGAACTAGAAGAGTAATGAGATACAACATGAACTCTGGATGATGGATAGAGAGAGTACAACTATAATAAGCTTGAAAAAGAAAGAAATATGTAGGGCAAAACACTTGTACGATTCAAAATAAATTTTTGAGATTCTATTTTCAGATTCTACAGTAACTACTTTTTTTTCTCTCAAATGGCATTTGTTTTGTTACACCAAGTGGCCAACCGTAAAGTGGTAAAAATGATCTCTTAATTCAGAAAAAAAATCTCAAATGGCATTTGTTTTGTTACACCAAGTGGCCAACCGTAAAGTGGTAAAAATAATCTCTTAATTCAGAAAAAGAATGTTTGGTTCATTGCTAAACTTTATCATACTCTAGTTAATTAACCATGCTCGTCACGGAGCTCGTAGATCGATGGTGTTAGTGTTGGAAATGGCCACGCTTGCGCATCCGAGTTGTGGGATTTTCCCCGTATTTTTATCCTGAGGTGGGCCACAGATAGGTTAGGGTACACACGAGACAACCTCCCAATTTCTTCCGTAGCTTGTATATGGACGTGTTGGTATGAGTATGGAGTTCATGCATCGTGTATGTCCTTAATGTAGATTTAAAAAACGGAATTGTTAAACCACACTTCATAGAAAAATGGGTGTAAAATCTGGTAAATTTCTAAGCTTCAGATCTACTCTGTGATGCGTGCTCCGTTGAGCTTCTCCCTTCAACTCCGATGAGCGAAGGCGATGACCCCGACCAATTACGGTCTCGAGTTAGGGTTGAGGTGTCAGGGGAGGAGGTGTGGAAGAGGTGAGAGTTTGCTGATTTTAGAGGGATGGTCGTGAGTGGTGGACTCAGACAAGGCGGCTAGACGGTGGGAGTGTTGTCAAAGCCACGGGATGAAGAAAGGCAGTGGGCCGGTATTTGTGGTGGCGGAAAAATAGAGTGATTGGTTAAGAGGTGATAGTGGATCCGGTGGTGGATCAAGGGTACCTCGCTGTCGTTAGCTTGAGAAGAAGAAGAGGGGGATAGGGGAGGAAGCAGCCAGGAGGGCCTCCAGTGAGCAGGCGATCGAGCTCACCTCGCGCTCGTCTTGTGTGTTGTGTACGGTTAGAGGAGGGAAAAGGGAAGAGGCAGAAAAAATAAGATCATTGTTATGTATAAATCTTAAAGCATATCTAATTAAAGCATATCTAATGGTTCACAATTTAAAAAATATGAGGGGGTATTTTCTATCATAACAGTCCTTTAAAAAGTTTCATATCAAGCAAGCTAAAAAGACTATCTACCAAGCTCGATCATTTTCGGACCTCACACACATGGTGTAGAATTGAGCCAAATTTCTGCTATGGGTGTGGGCACCTCTTCTTTAAATTGTCAAATGAATTTGGCACCATGCAGTTTATATTATTACACGATATTATTACACGATGTAAGATCGAATACAATAAAGCCTACCAAAAATAAATGGTAGAAAAAAATAACTCTCTAAAAGTAAATCAACTTGATTAGTTGTGTTTATAACACTCATCTCTCAACTTTTGTCTAAACTCAACATCTACGCTAAATCCTAATTTTTCTCAAAACTATTCTCTTTCAAAAATTGATACCAGGAGGCATCAATATTTTTCTATTTATTCTCTAAGATGACTGTACAAAAGCCACGTATTCAACAGGTATAAGTAGTCCTAATTCCATAATAAACCTACGCATACAAGTATCATACTTATCCTATTACAAATCAAACTTAAATTTTCTAATTTGGACTCCTTTCAAATTTGACTATGTATCCCATTCACATACAATCCCTCTTGTATGTCATATGAAATGATCACCCTCATGTGTATTTCTCTTTAGCTAAGTATCCCGCATAATCTCCTGATCGTTTAGACATCAACTTATCCCAAGTCGACTCTTGATCCATTACCGACAATACTCTCGAGGCATCAAGACACACCTACACATAAATAAATAAAAAATTATATCTAAAATTCTTTCACAACTTAACTCAATATCAGCACACAGTAATATAACATACATATATAAATTATCTAAAAATCATAAACATGAAAGTAATCATAACAATAAAAAAACAACTCGAAACCAAAACAACTCTAATGAAGAGCCAGCCGATTAAACCGTCACGCTAGTCGGTACGACTGTCGCCATGTCTCCGGCCTGACTAGCATAGTCTGCTCAATATAACCACAAAGCAAAACAACTGTTCCTTGAAAGAAAACGAAAATGCTATTCATCGTGATTGTCCGGTTTAATCGGTATACAAACCCCGGTCTAACCGACCTGACATGATAGCAAAACCACTTCGTCAATTATCCAACAAAACCAATATAATCAAACTTGTATGCCAAATATTTATCACAAAAATAATAATTAAAATATTGATTTCACACAAGAGAAAACCTATGCTCTGTGAGCTCAGATTGACAAACTGACAGACTGACAGTGCTCAACAGGGTTATTCCTTGTCCTTGGTTCTCTGGTAGAAGCACGAACACGGACGCATGCATGTTGTGTTGCAAATAGCAATAGAATATACTGCTCCCTTAGTTCAGTTTTATCTTTTTTCTAAATCAAAATCAAACTACCTTAGATTTAATCACTTTTATAAAATAATAAAAACATTTACAATATCAAACTACATTCATTAAATCTAACATTTAACATATTTTGTTAAATTTTGATGCTATATCTTTTAAAACTAAAAAATCATTACGTTTTTCTATAAATTTAATTAAAGTTAGAAAATTTAACTTATAAATAATAAAACGTCTTGTAATATGTGTTGGGCTAGGCCTATTTAAATCTCGAGGCTCATGTTTATTGAAGATGGTTAATGATTAGTCCCACATTAAAAGTTAAGAGGAATTAACACCTACTTAAATATGTGAACTAATTATGTATTAGTTAAGAGATTAACTAGTTGAGAAGTTAAGGAGCAGTCACAGGAAGCCACACGCGCACGTGCTCGTCTCATCAAGACGGGACGATACGTGGCCTTGGCCTTGCGAAGGCCTGACCTGGAAGTCCAGTTTTGTTGTTTTGAATGACAGTAACTGGTATTCATTCCTATGGTGTAGTGTGATAACAGTCATCATTGGAAGATTCATTCATGTGGTGCAATGGCAGCATTATATCAGGTGTTCAAGGCAGACAACAATGGCTATTGATTCTATGTGATAATAACCTGATAATAGCTATTGATTTTCTGTGATAACAACCTCATAATAGTCATTAATGCACATCCATGATGCTCTTCATGGTGTTCAGATTCATCTCCCTCCTCACCTGCACACTTATATACACACCTATATAAGGAGCTTCCCTCCTCCTCCTCAATAGACACCAGAACAAGCAAGCTTCTCCCTCTTCTCTCTTCTGTTGTCTACTGCATTTTGCCTGTATTCTCATCGCCAGCACTGCATGCACATTGCTGGCGAGAGCAGAGCCTCTAAAACCTCGCCTGTCGTTGAGATCCTGCTCGGGATAGATAGACGATAAGGTTTTTGGGGAGCGTTGAATGTGACTGCTCGTTCTCTGAACATCTACGTCGTCTATATCCTGGTGGTCGTTCGTTGTTCTACGACTACATCCCGGTGGCCGTTCAGTGTTGTACATCTACGTCGACTACGTCCTGGTGATAGTTGTACGTCTACATCGCCAAAGTCGTTTGAGGGACTACACTGCAACAATTCTTTACTGCATCAAAGTTGTACAACTACATCAACAAGACATCTAGCATGTCTAACACAGGTAGTAATAACGTTAACACTGTCAGCGCGACTAATGCTACCAGCAGTACGAACGCAACCCTCGGCACTGGCCCCTCAATAGGGTATATTCTAAAACTTTATTGTTACATATTGTTTATATTTAAATTAGTTTTAAAAATAAACATGTGCACATATTTTATTTCACTCACTATAGTCACAAAAATATTTCTTATTTACCAAATTAATTGTAGAATTAAAATATACCGAAATAGGCCTACATTTTTAACAATCCAAAAACCTTATGATGATGATAGGCATTCGGTAACTAGCTTTGTTGCATCGAGTAAACCAAATGTGTTTGATGGTTCCAATTACAAGCATTGGCGTGAGAGGCTTTCGTTGTGGTTAACTACCATGAACGTTATGCATGCCGCAAATGGAAAGCCTGAAGGCATTACTCCAAAGGAGGGGAGTGCCTTCGATCCTGCTGATAGTTTTTTTTGAGACGCCATCATAAGTGTTCTAGCCAAAAACATTATAGACACGTACCTCTCACTACCAAATGGCAAAGTGATTTCGGATACTCTTGAGGCTCAGAATGCAGTTCCTTGACTACAATATGGTAGAATACCATCCTATAGTAGAACAAGCTCATGAGATTCAAGCACTAGCAAAAGATCTCAAAGATTGTAGTAAAGAGACCCCATGTGTGTTACCCAACAAGTTTTTGGCCGGAGCTATTATCTCTAAGCTGCCACCTTCTTCGAGGGATTTTTCTACTTCATTGAAACATAAGAGGCAAGAGTTCAACATCACTGATCTCATTGGGACTCTTGATGTTGAAGAGAAGGTGAGAGCAAAATACACACGGGGAAAAGGAATTGTTGGACCTTGTAGCGGTAACTTTGTTCAGAAGAACAATTCCAACTCCTGAAATAAGAGGAAGAAGCCACTGTAGAACCAAGCAAAAACTAAACAGACAATCGCTCCACCTAAAAAGAAGAAGGGAGTTTGCTTTGTGTGCGAGAGTCCGGATCACTTTGCTTCACAGTGGTCGAATCGCAAAGGCAGGAAGTCTGCCAACTTGGTCATTAGCAAGGCTGGAGGAACTTCAGAGTACGATAAATTATTACGTACAGTTCTTTCAGTATGTCACTCACTAGAATGGTGGATTGACATCAGGGCTAATATCCATGTGTGCGCTGATATCTCCTTGTTTTCTTCTTACCAAGTCGGAGGGACTAGCTCCTTGTTGATTGAAAACGGGTGACATCCGCGTGTTCTTGGTGCTGGTACGATCAATCTGAAGCTTACTTCGGGAAAGATCGTGCAGCTAAAGAACGTGCAACATGTCCCCACTATCAAGAAGAATGTAGTAAGTGGATCTCTACTATGTAGATATGGTTTCAAGTTAGTCTTTGAGTCCAATAAATATATTTTATTCAAGTTTGGTACTTTTATTGGAAAAGGTTATGATAGCGGAGGCTTGTTCTGCTTTTCTTTGTCTAATGATTGTACTAAAGTTGTGAACAATATTATTAATATTGATGAATCAAATATTTGACATTCAAGGCTCTGTCACACTGTCACATTAATTTTGGTTGTATGACGCGCTTAGCTAATTTGAGTTTAATTCCAAAATTTACCTGTGTCAAGTGTCAAGTTTGTGTTGAATCAAAACAAACTCGCAAGCCTCACACGGCCACGGAGGCAAGGAACTTGGCACCTTTAAAATTAATTCATTCTGATTTGAGCGAAATAAATGGTGTGTTGACAAAAGGAGGTAAACAATATTTTCATGACTTTGATAGATGACGCACTAGATTTTGTTATATCTATTTGTTAAAAAATCAAAAGATGAAGCATTGCATTACTTTAAAATCTATAAAGCTAAAGTAGAAAACCAACTTGAGAGAAAGATCAAACGAATTAGGTCAAATCATGGTGGCGAGTACTTCTCAAATATTTTTACTTCATTCTGCGAGGAACATGGTATTATTCATGAGAGGACGCCTCCCTATTCACCTTAGTCAAATGGGATTGCCGAAAGAAAGAACCTTCTCTAACTTAACGTCATGTTAGAAATAGCAGGACTTTCCAAGGTATGGTGGGGTGAGGCTATATTGACCGCATGTCATGTCCTAAACCGTGTCCCTACAAAGAATAAAGACATAACTCCATTCGAAGAATGGAAGAAGAAGAGGCTAACACTGTCTTACTTATGTATCTTGGGGGTTGTTTGGCAAAAGTTAGTGTGCCAATCACAAAGAAATGTAAGCTTGGACCTAAAATTGTGGATTGTATCTTTCTAGGTTATGTTATTCACAACGTTGGTTATAGATTTTTGGTAATAAGATCTAGAGTACCTGACTTGCATGTTGGTACAATAATGGAGTCCAGAGATGCAACGTTTTTTGAGAATATTTTCCCCATGAGAGATTAAACAAGTTCATCTAGGCAAGAGTTTATCGAGAAGGATATCTCTATCGAGCTGATAGAACACAGTGAACCGACACTTGTGGAAAATCCTAAGGAGGATAACAATGAATCTCCTAGACAAAGCAAGAGACAAATGACTGCAAAGTCTTTTGGTGATGATTTCATTATATACCTCATGGATGTCACTCATAGAACCATTGAAGAGACATATTCATCTCTTGATGCTTACTACTGGAAAAAAGTAGTGAGGAGTGAGATGGATTTTGTTATGTCTAATGGTACTTGGGAAGTTGTTGAATGTTCTTACTGGTGCAAACCTCTAGGATGCAAGTGAGTGTTAAAGAAAAAGCTTAGGCCTGATGGTACTATAGAGAAGTACAAGGCTAGGCTTATGGCCGTGTTATACCCAAAAGGAAGAAGATTTCTTTGATACTTATTCACCAGTTGCTAGATTGACCATAATTCGAGTGTTACTTTCCTTGGCAACCTCTCATGGTCTTCTTGTTCATCAGATGGACGTTAAGATAGCTTTCCTAAATAGGAGTTGGAAGAGGAGATCTATATAGATCAACTAGATGGATTTGTAGCAAAAGGTCAAGAAGGAATGGTGTATAAGTTATTGAAATATTTATATGGCCTCAAGTAAGCACCTAAGCAATGGCATGAGAAGTTCGACAGAACTCTGACATCTGTTGGCTTTGTTATGAACGAAGCTGACAAATGTGTGTGCTATCACTTTGGTGGGGGTGAAGGAGTGATATAGTGTTTGTATATTGATGACATACTAATTTTTGGGACAAGCCTTAATGTGATTAAGGAAGTCAAAGAGTTTTTGTCTCAAAACTTTGAGATGAAAGACTTGGGAGAGGCCGATTCTATCCTTAATATAAAACTAGTAAGAGAAGATGATAGTGGGGTAACACTTTTGCAATCCCATTATGTGGAAAAAGTTCTAAGTCGCTTTGGTTACAGTGACTGTATACATGTCTCAACACCTTATGATGCTAGTGTGATATTAAGGAAAACAAATGGTTAATGAGAGATCAGCTGAGATACTATCAGATTATTGGTTCACTCATTTCCTTTGCTGTGACCAAACTAAGCCGGTTTGTGTCTAACCCGGGAGATGATCATTGGTATGCTCTGGAAAGAGTGATGCGCTATCTAAAGGGTACTGTGGACTATGGAATACTCTATACCGGGTATCTAAGGGTACTAGAGGGATACAGTGATTCAAATTACATATATGATGCTGATGACTTAAAAGCCACGAGCAGATATGTGTTCACACTTGGAGGTGGTGCTGTTTCCTAGAAGTCTTGCAAACAGACCATTTTAACAAGGTCAACTATGGAAGCAAAACTCACAACATTAGATATTGCCACTATTGAGGCTGAATGGCTTCCTGAACTCCTAATGGATTTACCGGTGATTGAAAAACCCATACCGGCTATCCTGATAAACCCATACCCATCATTTGAGTCATGCCTTGGTTGTAAAATCAAAGTTTGTTTGATTCTTCTATGGTGATGAACAATTGGCATTTGTGATTATTGGTTCTGATATTTGGAGATTATTGGCGAAGTGGTTTTGGAGATGATTGGATTTTTAGACGGTGAACAGTGGTTTGCTGTTTCGTGGTCCGGTCAGACCGGGCATGTGCTGCCGGTCAGACCAAAGGTCTTTGTGTGGTCAGACCGGGCTTGTGCTGTTGGTCAGACTGACCGACTTAGTCTGATTCCAGATTGATTTCTTGTTGGTTTCGGTTTTGGGTAGTTTCTTTAGATATCCGTGATTATTTCATGTTTCTATGCATATGAATATTGTTGTGTGCTAACAATGAGTTAAGTTGGAGATAGCTTGTGCTCGGATATGGTTTCTTTGTTTAATTCATGTGTAGGTAATCTTTACGCCTCAGGAGAGTATTGTCGGTGATAGATTTAGAGTCAACTTGGAGATCAGGTAACGTCTGAGAGAGATCATGTCGGATACCTAAGCTAGAGATTGATGCACGTGGTTGGTGAAGTTTCCATATGGCATACGATGGAGATATTGTGTGCGTATAGGATACGGAGTTATAATTTTGGAAGGAGTTCAAAATTGTGAGAATTGGAATATGTAATGTTCGTTTCTTGTACGGGTAGGTTTCCTAGTGGATTAGGACTTCTTGTATGAGTTTAATTCGTGGCTTTAGGCTGCCTACCTCATGTATAAATAGAGAGGGAAGGTGTGGCTTCCCGGTATGAGTTTTAGAGAGAGTTGAGTTGCGAGAAAGTTAGGGTTTTGAGTTTTTTGTCAAAATTTTATGAAGAGTGTTTTTGTTGCTCTTTGTCAACACAGAGAGAAGTAATATATTTTTAATTTACTTTGAGAGTTCTTTAATTTGTGTTTTCTCGGGTGTGGCGGTTCAACCGGAGAAATACCTACGGTTAGACCGACGGCTTCTCATCGGTCAGACCATTTGAATCACGGCGGTCAGACTGGTGCTCGGTTGAAGGCAGATCGGCTATGTCCGGCGGTCAGACCGGAGCTACATCACCGGTCAGACCGGAGGCATACAGGCGGTCAGACGGACGCAGCAACTCCGGTCAAACCGATCTACATCAAAATTTGAGGGTAACTTTTATTTTCGCTAAAAGTTTGGTTTTTGGGTGTCGAAACTTGGTTTCGGCAATATAATTTCTGGGGTCGCAGTCGAGATCGCCAACCACAATGGGTTAGAAGGAGAAGAAGATTTAGACAGGTTCAGGCCCTCTCGTGAGGTAATACCCTACTCCTGTTTCGGTGGATTCGATCCGCCGAGTGTCTTTATTGATCTCGTGTGTCTAAAGCTCTTGCTTATGAAATCGTATGATTCAGATATCCCTCAAGGGATGCCCCTTACCCCCCTTATATAGTATTGGGAGGAGGGCTTACAGATCGGAAACCCTATCTTACTCTAAGTTGGTTTCCTCAATCTTACCAAACCATGACTGTAGGCCGATTGCCTTATCTCTATCGGCAATCGTAACACCCAAGTCATGTTTGGTTTACAGATATGGCAGGCACAATCTATCCCTACCTCCAGTCGGATAAGCTTGCCATGTAGATACCCGATTGCCATAATCTCCACAGTAGCCCCGAGTCCTTTTCGACGAGACAACTCAACTTCAAGCCAAAACAACACACAACCGAAAACTTCTTTGACCGAGTGCTTTTGGCGCCAAGTGATTTCATCATCTCTGCCTGAATCTTCCCGAGTGGCTCCAAAGACTGTGAAGGGCTGAAAAATATCTAAAAAATTCTCAAAAATAAATATCTAGGTGCATCTCCTGATGCACCTAATTAGGTGTAGCCCCGACTATGTGGTTAGTCAAAAACAGACTAAGCATATAGTCAAGAACTATAAAAAAATCATTCTTATGTAGATGCTTAGCTCAAGCTAAAGCAACTTCATTACTCGGCAAGCTTGTGCTTTATCCGAGTGAATTTGCCCGAGTAATCTCAGAACAAATAACTCAATCAACCCCGGTGGGTAAAAAAGCACTCGGTAAGCTCATGCTTATCCGAGTGGATCTCGCCGAGTCATCCGGAACAAATATTTTAATCGTCCCTCATGGGAGAACGAGCTCTTTCAATCATATGAAAAATATGACCAAGTTATTAAATAGCTTTTGTCATAACACTGGTCTTAATCTATAAAGATCTTCACCAAGGTGGAAAAATAGCATTGATAAAATCACTTAATCAAATGCTAAAAAACCAAACAGCCCTTGTCATCAAGGCAGCTATAAAAACTTAGCTGTTGGTCACCTTCCAAGTTGCATCGTGCTAGCTTCTCATGAAGTCAAGCAAACCGCGGTATGAAAGGATTTCCAAAGGTATAAGGCATTCGGACACGTGCATATCGCCATGGCAAATCTGCTTAAGCTCATCCGCTTAAGTCCCTAAGGACATGCGTCGGGCCACACCTTAACTGGGCCGCAAATTCTCTCATGGGCTCGGCCCAATCACAAGAAAACCTAGCGCAACCCTCAAATCTTTCTATAAAGGCTCGAGGTCGTCTCCGCCTCTTCATCTTCCAAAAGATTCCTCTTTTCGCAAAGACTGTTCACCGGTTTCTGCGAAGAACCCTAGACTCGCGCGCTCCCAAATCCATCCATCCAAGAGCTCGCTTCTCGCCACAAACAGCTTCCGCAGCCAATCTCCCACGTCCCCTTGTCAAAATCCCCACTCTTTCCGACCAGATCCACTTCCCATCCAAACCACACTCATGGTGGAGGAAAAGAGGATCACATTTGACCAATGGGCCACATCGGATGTGAGGGAATCCACCCTCAAGGAGATGGTGAAGCATGGCGTGCTTCCCCCAAAGGAGATCGTGGGCTGGCGCCCTGCGACGGGTGAGGACTTCCCAACCCCGAACACCGATGAGCTCGTTGTTTTTACCTCTTTCTTCTATTGCGGGTTTAGCCTTCCCACCTCCGAGTTCTTCCGGGGGCTTCTGGATTATTATGGGCTTCAACTCTACCATCTGAACCCCAACTCCATGCTTCACATCGCCCTCTTTATTCATGTATGTGAAGCATTCCTTGGCATCCTTCCCCACTTCCAACTGTTCTGCCGCATGTTTTATCTTAAACCACATCCGAATAAAGACCACCCATGCGTCGTTGGCAGGGCAGGTTTCCAACTCCGCGGATCTCTCCGCAAGGAGTACTTCTCACTTCCCTTAAAATCTTCAAATAAGGGATGGCACGCGGGCTGGTTCTATATTAGCAACCTCGAACCTAGCCTGCCAGCCTTCGTCGGTCTTCCCCCTGTCCCCAGGCCAACTTGGAGCACTGTTCCAGTAGCCCAAGATTGGGACAAGGCCAACAAGCTGCTTGCGAAGATCCTGGCAATGAAACAGAAGGGTCTTCGCGGCGAGCAGATCACTCGGCACTTCATTCGGTGCCGACTGGCTCCAATCAAGGAGAGGTCAAAGCTAGCCTTCGAATACGAAGGCGGGAAGGACCCCAATCGGGAAGATCCAGATCCACTCAGCTACGAGATCCTGAAGATCCGGATGTACAAGATCTTCTCGACGGGCATTGCAGTTGAGCGTGCCCTCATTCTGCCGGTTCTCCCCTTCAGCATCCACCAACCTCCTCCTCCGGTAAGCCGACTGGTAGCTTTATAATGCCTTGCAGTCTTGATATCTTGCCTCTTAATGTTGTGTGAACTTCCCTTGCAGGAAAATGCTTCCGTTACCTCCAAGCCTTACAAGGTGTCCCATGATGACGCGTCGCGTCGCCCCGCCAAGAAGCCGGCTGGCGGGATCAAGATCCAAAGCGATCCAGTTGGGAAGCGGGCGGCCCCGAGTGAGGACACCAACAAGCGGGCGAGCAAAAGGAGGCTCATCATCGAGGATTCGGACGACGACGTCCCGGCTCCTGCAGTCGAGACTCCTCCTCCAAGGCGATCGCCGAGGACGGCGCCGAAGATCCACCGATCATCCAGGTATGTTTCATGACCGAAGTCCGAACTTTCTCGCTGAAAGCTCTCTTTGTCTTTACCCCGGCTATATTCATTATCGCAGGAGGCCCCAGGACATAGATCCTGCCGGGGAGGGTGAGGTGTCGATCCCTGCCGCTGCTCCCGAGGCGCCGAAGCCTGCAGAGCCGAAACCCCGGAGCCCGCATCCGAGCGAGAGCGCTTCGGGCAAAGAACCTTCGCCTCCGAAGAAGGATGCCCCGAGGAAGGAGCCTCCGACCGCTAGCCGGGACGTCCCGACTGGAAGCCAGTCGACGGCCGGGAGACCTCAGGCCGCGGCTCGGTCAGCCCCGACTGAGGGTCACTCGGCGAAGAGCCAGAGGAAAGAGGCCAGCCGGGCTGGTCCACCTAAGTGCGCAGCCACTGAAGCCGGTGAGTCTTGTATCAGAATCTTCTCTTTGCTCTTTAGGTTTGAGCCCTTCATGTCTTCATTTGTTCTTCTTATCTCCACCACGTGGAGGAAATCCCGGGTTGCGCTTCAAACCAGGTTCCCCCAATTAAGATTGAGTGGCGGGACTCGGAGGGCCAAAGGCAGGGCATCATCCTGGACAGGCAAGCTGAGAAAGAAGAAAGGGATGCCCTTGTCGATAGTTTGAACGAAGCGACTCGGCTGCTCAACGTAAGCCTTAGTCTTTTTCTTTTATTGTGTTATCATCCTTTTCCAGTCGGTCACTCTTCGGATTTCTCGCGCAGAAGGAGTACTGCCGCTCCATGGCAAAGTCCGAGGTGCTGGAGAAGCTGGTTCCTCACCTGAGCTCCTTGGAGGACGTTCAGCAGAAGCTGAAAACCACTCAGGAGGAAGCCGCGTCGAGGGAGGCGGCTTTAAGGAGAGAGATCGCAGAGCTTCGGGAGGAGAACCTTGACCTCCGAGGATCAATCGGGAGTGAGCTCGTCACTCCAAGTTTCTTCATGATTCTCGTGTTAACCCTGGTTACTGATGCTTTTGGCAGCTTACAAGGTTAATACCCGAGCTCAATATGACGTCTTGCTTGAGCGGGTCAAACGGACCGGAGAGATCCGGGAAGAGGTCGCCAATGCTGCTGCGTCGATCTTGCTATCCTTGTTCCATCATGGAGTCGGGACCAGCTCACTGGACTCAATTGAAGTTTTCGACAAGCTGCGGAGGGCTCCTGACCAATATCTGGCGAACATCACTGAGGCCGCCAACATGGGGGCTGGTCTGGCTCTTGCTCAGACTAAATCCCTTTACCCCCGAGTGGATATCCACTCGGTCGGGGAGGGCTTCGCTGATGGGACCACAGATGAGCAGGCCTTGGATATGCTGAGTGAGGCGCAGGAGTCAGAAAAGAAGATCTCCGTTGATGTAGTGAACAATTTCCGGATTTGATTTATCTTTCAAACATTGTCTTGTAAATGTCGTGTGATCATGATGCTCTGATGCAGAACTTATGATATATTTAGTTTATTTATGTTAATGCCTTGATCCGAGTTTTTGTGTGAAATTTCTTAAGTAGTTTTCATCTGACTGTCACCAAGCCTAGGCTCGATTAGGTCATCAGAAAACTCTCAGTCCTTAGACACTGAACTCGAATCTAAGAACATTAAACAATGATAAATCAAATCATGCACAGAAGTTGATGAGGAAAACTTAAGCTTTATTGACATATGTACAACCTCCAACTGCTAACTCAAGAAGTCATCTTGCTTGAGGTTGGCAGTCAAGGAAAACATGAAACCTTAGTCAAATTAGGCATAAAATCGTCGAAGATGCTCGATGTTCCAGGAGTTCTCCACCATAGACCCGTCTTTCGCGTTTTAGCCGGTATGCACCGGGCTGAGTCACCTCAGCGATTATGTACGGTCCCTCCCATAAAGGGGATAACTTGTGACGGTCTTTGGTGGTCTGGATCTTACGTAGGACCAGGTCGCCAACGATGAAAGCTCGTGCTCGAACGTTGCGACTGTGGTATCTTCTGAGCCCTTGAAGATATTTGGCCGACAGGATGAGGGCTGCCTCCCGAGCCTCTTCCAATCGGGTGAGGTCATCCACTCGGTCGGGGTCGTAGCGTTCATCGTTGAAGCTGCGAACTCGGAGGGATTCGTACTCCATCTCGTTTGGCAACATGGCTTCTGCGCCGTAGACCAAAAAGAAGGGAGTTTGGCCGGTAGCCCGACTGGGTGTGGTCCGCAGCGACCATAAGACCGAGGGAAGCTCTTGGACCCACTTGCCCGCGTAGGGGTTTAGGCGATCGAAAACGTGGGCCTTGATGCCTTGGAGGACCATGTCGTTGGCTCGTTCAACTTGTCCATTGCTTTTGGGATGGGCAACTGATGCGTAGCAAATCTTGATTCCGAAGTCCTCACGGAATTCCTTGAAGATGCCTCCCGTGAATTGAGTCCCGTTGTCGGTTATGATTCTGTTTGGGACGCCGAAGCGGTGCACGATGTTGAGGAAAAATCCCGTGCCTTGTCGGCAGTAATTGTGGCGACCGGCTTGGCTTCAATCCACTTGGAGAACTTGTCGATTGCGACGAAGAGGTGTGTGAATCCTCCTGGAGCTTTCTTGAAGGGGCCGACCATGTCCAAGCCCCATACCGCGAACGGCCAGGATAGTGGGATTGTTTGTTGCTCCTGGGCAGGGACATGGCTCTGTCGGGCAAAAAATTGGCAGCCTTCGCAGGTTCGTACGACTTTGTCCACGTCGGAGACCGCGGTAAGCCAAAAGAAACCTTGCCTGTAAGCTTTGCCGACCAGAGTGCGTGCTGCCGCGTGGCTTCCGCATATGCCCGAGTGGATGTCTTGGAGTAGCTGTTTCCCTTCCTCAGGTGTGATGCATCTCATTAGGATTCCGGAGGGGCTTCTCTTGTATAGGTCGGAGTCAACCATGGCATATGCTTGGCAACGACGCCGGACGCGTTCTGCTTCATCCCGGTCTTCCGGCAGCTCTTGCTGGGTTAAGAATTTGATGAGCGGCGTCCTCCAGTCGGCGTCAGCCATGGCGACTTCGTTCGCAGCTTGCTCGTTGGGAGTTGTCTTTGCCGTGATGGTTGGTTCATAGAGATGTTCAACAAAGACGTCTGTTGGGGCAGCTTCGCGCTTGGACCCGAACTGTGCCAACTCATCGGCTGCCTCGTTGTTATGCCTCAGGACGTGTGAGAGTTCGAGCCCGTCAAACTTGTCTTCAAGCTTACGGACCTCTTGCCGGTAGGCCTCCATAGTGTCGTTTAGACAGGACCAGTCCTTCATTACTTGATTGACGACCAGCTGGGAGTCGCCTTTCACGATGAGCCGACGTATCCCGAGTGAAACTGCGAGGCGTAGTCCATGTAGCAGGGCTTTGTACTCGGCAACGTTGTGCGAGACGGAGAAGTGAAGGTGAAGTACATATCTTAGCCTTTCCCCGGTCGGGGAGATCAGCACAACTCCTGCTCCCAAGCCGGTGACCCTCTTGGATCCGTCGAAGTGCATGGTCCAGTGTTTGAGGTCTTCCCGAGGTACGTTCTCTTGTTGTTCAGTCCACTCGGCCAGGAAATCCGCCAAGGCTTGTGACTTTATGGACGTCCTCGCCTTAAAAGTCAAGCCCAACGGCATCAGCTCTAAAGCCCACTTGGCGATGCGTCCGGTTGCCTCTCGATTGTGGATGACATCGCCGAGTGGAAAGGAAGTGACGACGGTGACAGAGTGACCCTGAAAATAGTGTGCCAATTTCCTCGCGGTTATTAGAACACCATAGAGCAATTTTTGTACCTGAGGGTAGCGAATTTTTGCTCCTGCCAACACTTCGCTAACAAAGTAGATCGGCCTGTGAATCTTCTGAGCCCGTCCTTCTTCTTCGCGCTCGACCACGAGGATCGTACAAACCACTTGGTGAGTGGCTGAAACGTATAGCAGCAGAGGTTCCTGGGGTTGAGGCGAGGCCAGGACGGGCGGCGTTGTAAGGAACTCTTTGAAATCTTCAAAGGCCTTGTTGGCTTCCGCGGTCCACTGGAAGTCGTCTATCTTCTTTAGCAATCTGAAGAAGGGCATGCCTCGTTCGCCGAGTCGAGAGATGAAGCGGCTTAACGCCGCCATGCAGCCAGTGAGCTTCTGGACGTCCTTCTGGTTACTCGGGGGCTTCATGCTCAGGATGGCGTTGATCTTCTCTGGATTGGCTTCAATGCCACGATGTGACACCATGAAGCCGAGTAGTTTGCCTGATGGAACGCCGAAAGTGCACTTCTCCGGGTTTAACTTCATTCTGAAGGCCCGGATGTTTGCAAAGGTTTCTTCTAGGTCAGTGATAAGGTCTTCTTTCTGTTTGGTCTTGATGACAACGTCGTCGATGTAAGCTTCTACGTTTTTGCCGATCTGCGTCGGAAGCATCTTTGGATCATGCGTTGGTATGTGGCGCCGGCGTTCTTCGGCCGAAAGGCATGGTGATGTAACAAGAGGGCCCCGAGACGGCGTGATGAACGATGTCTTCAGCAATGGATTCTTTTAAGCCGATCCGGTGATAGCCCGAGTAATGCTCCAGAAACTCGGGAGTTGGCATGGCCGTTGAGTCAACGACTTGGTCGATGCGAGGCAGCCCGAACGGATCTTTGGGGCAGGCTTTGTTGAGGTCCGTATAGTCAACGCACATGCGTCATTGCCCTGTCTTCTTGCGGACCAGGACTGGGTTGGCTAACCAGTCGGGATGAAGGACTTCTTTAATGAAGCCAGCAGCCAAGAGCTTCACGAGTTCTTCCTTGATAGCGTCTTTTCGATCCTGCGCGAATCTGCGTAATCGTTGTTTTATCGGTTTGGCGTCATCTTTGACGTGCAAAGAGTGCTCGATCACCTCCCTAGGAATTCCAGGCATATCAGATGGTTTCCAAGCAAAAACATCTTTATTATTTTGGAGGAAGGTGACGAGCGCGCTTTCCTATTTGGGATCTAGGTCAGCGCCGATTACAGCAGTTTTCGAGGGATCCGACGGATCAAGGGAGATCTTCTTGGCCTTGGCGTCGCCGGATCCCGATTTGGCTATCTTCTTCGCGGGGACTTCGCCCTCTGCCGAAGTTGATGCAGCCAATCAGACTTCTTGTTGGCCACGTAATCTCTCGCGAGATTGGGCCATGTCGCAGCTCTCCTTATCGCAGGTGAAGGCTTGCTTCACATCACTGCGAAGAGTGATGATGCCGTTGGGACCTGGCATCTTCATGCAGAGGTAGGTGTAGTGCGGGATCGCCATGAACTTGGCAAGCGCAGGTCTTCCAATGATGGCGTGGTATGCTGTTTCGAAGTCGGCCACCTCAAAAGTGACGTTCTCCGTTCGGAAGTTCTCTCGGGCCCCGAAGGTGACTAGGAGGGAGATGTGCCCGAGTGGTGTGGACGATAGCCCTGGGATGACTCCGTGAAAGGGGGCTGAGCTTGCCTTTAGTTCGGCCCTCGGGATCTACATCTCATCCATGGTTTTGGCAAACAGGATGTTGAGGGAGCTGCCCCCATCGATGAGGACGCGCTTAAGTCTGATGTTGCGGACCACGGGATCCAGGACGAGAGGATAGCGCCCCAGGTGAACCACTCAGTCGGGGTGATCCGAGCGGTCAAAAGTGATGGCCACCTCCGACCATCGCAGGTACTGAGGGACTTCGGGTTGAGCCGCGTTGACCTCTCGGTCGGTTAGCTTCTGTTTTCTCTTGGATTCATAGGCTAGCGGCCCCCCGAAGATGTGGTTGAGCTCTCCCACTGGGTCTTGAAACGGTTCGACGTTTTCAGCCGCGTTGTTTTTCTTGGCGCCTGACGGACTAACCTCATTAGTCGGCTTTTGTTGAGCCGCGCCGCGTCTTGCTCGGCGAATTGTTTGTAGATGAAGCTGTCCTTCGCCGCGTGCTTATGATTTGGATGATGGGTGCACCGGGCGTTCATGATGGCGTCGTAGGCGGCGACTCGGGACGGCGTTGAGTGTTGGAGGTTGCGGCCACTAGGTCCTCAGCTCGGCGCTTGCGATCTTTCTGGCCCTGGTTGCTGCTGTTGCCGCCATCCTTCTTAGGATTGCGGCTCCCTCCCGCTTGCTTGTCTTCCCTCCTATCGGGCCGGTCTTGACGGGCAGCCTTGATGGCGTCGTTGGACTTTGCGTAGGAGTTCGCCGTCTCGAACATTTGTTTCACCGTCTTCGGTGGCTTGCGCCCGAACTTCCCGATTAACAGCTCATCACGGACTCCCTTCTGGAAGGCGGCGATGATGATGTCATCGGTGATGTTGGGGATCTTGTTGCGCTTCTCGGAGAAACGATAGATGTAATCCTTCAGAGGCTCGTCCGGCTTCTGGATGACGTTGTATAGATCGAAGTGCGTGCCGGGCCTCTCGAAGGTACCTTGGAAGTTGGCGATGAAGTGGTCCCTTAGCTCGCTCCACGAGCTGATTGAGCCTCTTGGCAGGCTCGTGAGCCAGTTCCTGGCGGAGTTGGCGAGGGCCACTGGAAGGTAATTGGCCATAGCTTTGGTGTCGCCACCTGCTGCGCGGATGGCGAGGGTGTAGACGGTAAGCCATGACTCGGGGTCAGTCTTGCCGTCGTACCTTTCGATTCCTGTGGGCTTGAAACCACTCGGCCAGTGCACTCGGCGAAGCTCCCGAGTGAAGGCCGCTACTCCGTCGTCGCCGCTATCGGGTGATCCCCTCCGATCTTCCCGAGTGCGTCGGTCTCGCTCCTGGTAGCGGCGATCGAGGACTTCCCGTAGATCACTCGGTGGGGTCTTTGGTTGGCTGGTTGGATAGCTGGAGCTGTTGTTGCGGCGGACGCGATCGTGGATGGGTGGACGTCCGTGTCGTTTGTCGCGGGAGTCAGCCGTTTGCTCCTGGTACTTCTGCGTGGACTCGCGGGGTGGGCCTCTTGGCCTTATTGTCGACCGGTCTGGCTCGGGCCTCTTATAGTCTCCTGACATTAGAGGCGGGAGTCGACTTTTGTCGGGCGTTTCAGCCATGGACTCAGTCGGCCTTCGTGCCGAGGTGGTGGGATGGCCGTTAGCTGTGGCTTCGACGATGGTCTTGATCTTGTCGAGTATCGGAGTCACATTGGCGGGTGCCGTCTCCATGACGGTGTCAAAGAGAGTGAGCGCGGCAACAGCGTTTTGCTGTGGCGTTTGAAAAATGTTGGTGTTGCGAACCGGGGTTTGGAGGATGACCTCCTGGGCAGATCGTCCGGCTGCACGTAGGTCCTGCTTCCTCTTGTCAGCCTCGTCCTTGCATTGCTTCTCCTCTTCGGCCATTTTGCGCTCGTGCTCGATCTTGGCTCGCTCTTCTTCAGCAAGCCTCCTGGCCATGGCTGAGTCGGACTCGTCCGGCTCGGCCATGAGGACATCAAAGCATTTTGGCTCATAGTCCATGCGGCAATCGGAGTTGTCGGCTTCGTCAGAAGGGATGCCATAGAGGTTGTGAAGCCGGCGGAGCTGAGGTATCCATTGAGCTCCGAAGATGAGCAGGAGCCGAATGATGGGAGGATGACGGCGACCTCCCTTGATCCTGGGTAGCCCGGGTCTGGATCGTTCCAGTCCGAGTCAGAGCTTGGGGATGTGGGCTCCTCCGAGTGGGTCACCGCCGACTCGGGTGAGAGAAGTTTGCTGTAGATCTCGGCGGCGTTTGGTAACCCAAACGGCACCGAGAGGTCTTCGTCCGAATAGATTGCCTCCGTCGGGGAGGTGAGAAGATTGGCGCAGATTTTGGCGGTATTCGGTAATCCGAATTGTGCCGAGTGAAGTCCGTCGTCGAAGAAAGTAGATTGCATCTTGGTCTTCAAGACGTCGTTGTAGATCCTGGCGCTGTTGGGAAGTCCGAACGGCGTCGAGTGGATTTCTCCTTCCGATTGGTCCGAATCCGAGTCGAAGGAGGAATCGTCGGCGAAGTAGGCGGCGAAGTTGCCGAATCTTGAAGGAGATCCCATCACGCTTGTCGGCGAGATTGTTGAAGGAGTCTCGACGCGCGGTACCCCTACCTGGCGCGCCAACTGTCGAAACTTGGTTTCGGCAATATAATTTCTGGGGTCGCAGTCGAGATCGCCAAGCACAATGGGTTAGAAGGAGAAGAAGATTTAGACAGGTTCAGGCCCTCTCGTGAGGTAATACCCTACTCCTGTTTCGGTGGATTCGATCCGCCGAGTGTCTTTATTGATCTCGTGTGTCTAAAGCTCTTGCTTATGAAATCGTATGATTCAGATATCCCTCAAGGGACGCCCCTTACCCCCCTTATATAGTATTGGGAGGAGGGCTTACAGATCAGAAACCCTATCTTACTCTAAGTTGGTTTCCTCAATCTTACCAAACCGTGACTATAGGCCGATTGCCTTATCTCTATCGGCAATCGTAACACCCAAGTCATGTTTGGTTTACAGATATGGCAGGCACAATCTAAACCTACCTCCAGTCCGATAAGCTTGCCATGTAGATACCCGATTGCCATAATCTCCACATTGGGTGTACCAACCATTCACCCCCCTCTGGTTGGCTTAGTTTTGGGTATTTGATCCTACAAGTGGTATTAGAGCCTTGTTTTCTTTTTTGGATTTTTACCGATCTAGAGTTTTAAGCCATGGCTGATAAATTTTCAACTAAGCCACATGTTTTCGATGGTACGGATTTTGCTTATTGATGTAGTAAGATGCAATCTTATATTATGGGTCAAGATTATGATGTTTGGCAAAAGGTTGCTCTTCCTTATTAGATTCCTGAAGTTATCGATACTGAGGCTTTGAAAACTGAGTTTAATAACAATTGCAAAGCTCGTAATATTTTGTTCAATGGGATTTCTCGTTCGGATTTTGATCGTGTATCACATCTTAATACCGCCAATGAGATTTGGATTGCCTTGAGAAACTTTTATCAAGAAACTAATAACATTAAAGAACTTCATCGAGATCTTTTCAAAAAGGAGTACATAAAGTTTGAGATGAAACCTGTAGAAGCTTTGGATGATTATCTTGGTAGATTTAACAAAATTTTGAGTAATCTTAGATCTGTTGATTCTGCCTATGATACAAATTATCCGCAATCTGAGGTTTCTCGCCATTTTTTGAATGGTCTTGATATGTCTATTTGGGAGATGAAAGTTACTTCTATTCAGGAGTCTGTTGATATGTCTACTCTGACTTTGGATCACTTTACACAAAACTCAAAACTCATGAGATAAATATTCTTTTTTGAAAAATTAATTCTAAGCCTAGTGCTTTGGTTTCTTCTTCAACTTCCTTGCATGTTTTTGCTTCTTTGTTGACTCCCACTGCTCTTGCTTTGATTAATGTCATGTCTGATGAACAACTCGAACAATTCGAGGAGAAGGACTTGGCTTTGGCTTCTAACAAGATTTCTCGAGCTATGAATAATGTCCGGTACATGAAAGGAGGTGGACCAACTCGTTGCTTTGAATGTGGTGCTCTAGATCACATTCGTTCACATTGTCCTAAGCTTGGGAGAGGCAAGAAGGAAGATAAAGGTGGAGAGAAGATCAAGGATGACAAGCTCAAAGGAAAGAAATTCAAGGAGGTGGTGAGGAAAGTGTTGAGTAAAGTCTATGCCACTTTTGAGCCATTAAGCGACATAGGTTCTGATAGCGATGAAGATAAGGAGAAGGACAAGAACATCTCTGGTGTTTGTTTCATGACACGTGGTGAATCAGATTCTGAAGATGAGGACAATGAGGTGAGTTCTCTTGAGGAAGTTATTCTTGTTTTAAATGCAAAAAATAAAAAGTGTGAGAAGATGTATAAAAAACAAGAATTTATAATTTAATCTCTAAATGCTGAAATTGCTAGGTTAAAATATCTTATCCCTAATGATGATGAGTGCAAAAATTGTGAGGTTTTAATGCTTGAGATTTCAAAAATTAGAGATATCAATGGTTCACATGATTTGGATACCAAACCTCATTTAACATGTGATGCTAATGAGATGAAACTAAAGGATGCTTGGCTCGTGTTAAGCATATGGAGGAAATTGTTAAACAAGATGAAATATCTTCTTGCTCCAAATGTCGTAAAAATAAAGGTGTCATGGTATATTGTGAAAATTGTGTAAATTTGGAAAAGGAGGTTTCTTATTTGAAAAGTTTTTTGCAAAGATTTTTTGATGGTAAGAAACAACTTAACTTGATTTTGGATCAATCTAAAGTGACTAGCTACAATAGGGGTATAGGTTTTGATGCTCATGATTATTTCACCAAAAGTCCACCCAATGTTTTGAATATGACTGAACATGGTGAAATTTTGACAAAACCTAATGATGTGAAAATAGTTTTTAAATCTGCTGGAATTATGCCCTCTCTTTCTGCCACATAAAAAGAAACTAAAACTAATATTTCAAAATCATCAACTACTAGGGAGAAGTATACTTATTTCTTTTGTGGTAAAGATGGTCATCTTGTTGATTTTTGTTTCAGATTAGCACGCAAACATAAAAGAAGAGAAATTGCTTTTGTAAAATTAAAGTGGCAAAAATCTGGTTTCCCTCGGGAAGATCGATCGACCGCAGTGGATCTCTCGGTCGACCGGCTCGCACTCGGTCGACCGGGCAAGATCATGCCAGCCGGCCGACGCCCACGGTCCGATCGGCTGTACTATAGCCGTCGGATCGTCAGCCAGTCAGACCAAAAGTACAACATCGGTCAGACCGGTCTCAGAGGAATTTTTCTGAAAATTCTAAAACTATTTTTGCACGTGAATATATGCCTATTAGATCTATTGGTTGTGTGTCTCAGTACTGGATTCCTAAATTTCTTTTATCTAATCCCAGACTGAGGCTTCGACATCCTCTTGTGTGTAGGCTTTGGTGGCAAGGAAGGAGAACGTGTGGATTGTGGATTCCAGCTGTTCACGGCACATGACCGGTGACAAAAATTGGTTCTCCTCCCTCAAGATGGCATCCAAGACTGAATCTATTATCTTTGGTGATGCTTCTACAAGTGTCGTTCTTGCTACAGGATCCGTCAAGGTAAGTGACAAGTTTGAATTGAAAGAAGTAGCTTTGGTTGAGGATTTAAAGTATAATTTGCTTTCAGTTTCACAAATTGTTGATGAGAATTTTGAGGTTGACTTTAAGAAAACTGGAAGTAAAATATTTGATTCTTGTGGTGATTCCGTGTTGAATATTTCTCGCTATGGAAGAGTGTTTAAAGCTGATTTTGGAAATCTGTTTCACTTGTTGTAACGTGTTTGGTTGCAAAATTCAACAAAGATTTGATGTTTTGGCATCACAGACTTGGACATGTTGGTTTTGATCATCTCACTAGGCTTAGTGGTTTGAATTTTGTTCGTGGTTTGCCTAAACTTAAGAAAGATCTTAATTTGGTTTGTACACCGTGTCGTCATGGTAAGATGGTTACTTCTTCCCATACTCCTATTATTTCTATGATGACGGATGCACCGAGACAGCTCTTACATATGGACACTGTTGGTCCAGCTAGAGTGTAATCCATTGGAGGAAAGTGGTATATGTTGGTTGTTGTTGACGATTTTTCTCGATATTCTTTGGTTTTCTATATGGCAACTAAGAATGAGGCTTTTGGACACTTTCGAAGTTTGTATCTTAGATTGAATTGTGAAATTCCCGGTTCTTTGAAGAGAATTAGAAGTGATAATGGAGGTGAATTTAAGAATGCTTCTTTTGAACAATTTTGCAACGAAAAAGGTCTTGAACATCAATTTTCTTCTCCTCGTGTTCCACAACAAAATGGTGTTGTTGAAAGGAAAAATCGCTCCTTAGTTGAAATGGCTATAACAATGCTTGATGAGTATCACACTCCTAGGAAATTTTGGGCCGAAGCTATTAACACTGCATGTTATGTTTCCAATCGTGTTTTCTTGAGATCAAAACTTGGAAATACACCTTATGAGCTTCGATTTGGACATCAACCCAAAGTTTCACATTTGCGTGTTTTTGGTTGCAAGTGTTTTGTCTTGAAATCTGAAATTTGGATAAATTTGAGGCACATTCTACTGATGGATTGTTTCTTGGTTACCCCGCACATTCTCGCGGCTATCGTACTTGTTTTGGAAACTAACAAAATTGTTGAGACTTGTGAAGTCACTTTTGATGAGGCTAGTCCAGGTACTAGACCAGAACTTGCAGGTACATTGTCACAGATTCGGGGGAGGATGGTCGTATTTTTGAGGATGAAAGCGACGGCGACGATGACGAGGTTGACCTGGCCGGTCAAACCGCCTGATAGCCGTCGGTCAGACCGGCGCAGGACGCACGGTCAGACCGGCAGGAGGTCCGGTCAGACCGGTAGGGGCCGTCCACGTCGGGTTGTTAATGCTAATCAAGGGGGCTCTTCAGAAGCTACAACTAGTGAAGGTACAGAACGTGAATCAACCTTAGAAGTTGCTGCTCCTTTGCACATTCAACGACATCATCCACCGGAACAAATAATCGGTAATATAGGTGAGCGGACTACAAGGTCAAAGGTAACTTCTCATGATGTTTGCGCAAATTTTACATTAGTTGCTTCTTTTGAACCCAAAGATGTTACTCATGCACTAAATGATGAATCGTGGATTAACGCCATGCATGAAGAACTTGAAAATTTTGAGAGAAATAAAGTTTGGACTTCAGTGGAACCACCTTCAGGACATAACATTATTGGAACCAAGTGGGTTTTCAAAAATAAACAAAATGAAGATGGTTTAATTGTTAGGAATAAAGCTAGACTTCTTGCTCAAGGCTTTACTTAAGTGGAGGGTTTGGATTTTGATGAAACTTTTGCTCCTGTGGCTAGGATTGAGGCAATTAGATTTTTGTTAGCTTTTGTTGCTTCAAAAGGTTTTAAATTGTATCAAATGGATGTTACAAATGCTTTTCTAAATGACTATATACAGGAGGAAGTTTATGTTAAACAACCACCGGGTTTTGAAAATCCTGATTTTTCCAATCATGTTTTGAAATTGTCTAAAGCTTTGTATGATTTGAAACAAGCACTTAGAGCATGGTATGATAGGCTTAAGAACTTTTTGCTTACAAAAGGTTTTCAAATGGGAAAGATTGATAAAACACTTTTTGTTCTTAAGCATGGTGAAAATCAACTTTTTATTCAGATTTATGTGGATGATATCATCTTTGGTTGTTCAACTCACGCTTTGGTTGTAGAGTTTGCTGAGACTATGCGCAAGGAATTTGAGATGAGCATGATGGGTCAGTTGTCGTACTTTTTGGGATTGCAAATTAAGCAAACACCTCAAGGTACGTTTGTGCATCAAGCGAACTATACCAAGGATCTTTTGAGACGTTTCAAGATGGAAAATAACAAGCCAATTTCTACACCTATTGGTTCTACTACTGTGTTGCATCCTGATGAAGATGGTGAAGCTGTGGATCAAAAAGAGTATAGAAGTATGATTGGATCTTTGTTGTATCTAACTGTTTCTAGGCCAGACATACAATTTATTGTGTGTTTGTGTGCACGCTTTCAAGCTTCTCCTTGTGCTTCATACCGTCAAGCGGTCAAGAGAATAATGAGGTATTTGAATCATACACTTGAGTTTGAAATTTGGCATTCTATTTCATCTTCGATATGCTTAAGTGGTTATTCCGATGCTGATTTTGCGGGTTATAGAATTGATAGGAAAAGTACTAGTGGAACATGTCATTTTCTTGGTACATCATTAATTGCATGGTCTTCTAGGAAACAATCTAGTGTAGCTCAATCAACTGCTGAATTAGAATATGTTGCTGCTGCTAGTTGTTGTTCTCAGATTCTTTGGCTTATTTCAACTTTGAAAGATAATGGACTTACTTTTGAGAAGGTTCCTCTTTATTGTGACAATACAAGTGCTATTAACATTGCTAAGAATCATGTATAACACTCACGCACAAAGCACATTGACATTCGCTTTCACTTTTTGAGGGATCATGTTGAGAAGGGAGATGTTGAATTGAAATTTTTGGATACTAAGTTGCAACTTGCGGATATTTTCACTAAATCATTGAATTCATCTCGCTTTGCTTTTCTTCGTGGACAGTTGGAAATTATTCATCCTTTTGGCATGGTTTGAGGGGGAGTTTTGTGCTCTTGGTTTTATCAAGCAATTTTTGAATGAAGTAAATTGAAAAGGAGAGCTTTGTTGATACATATAGTATTTCCATGTGCATGCTAGCAATACTATGAAGGTTTATTTGTCACTAGTATAGCTTGTATGTATTCTAGTATTTTTATGAGGCCTAGATTTTACTTTTAAGTGATATGATGCATGACACTTTAATTTACTTAAATTAATGAAATATGCAATGTTGATACTAGTGCATAGGTTGGATTGTAAATGCTTTTATATATGTTGTGTTGAATTGTTATTCCTCAAATTGCTTTAAAATTGCTCATTGTGCAAGAGAATAAAAATTATCTATGAGAGAAAACACTGAATCCTTGAAAACAGTCTTGACGACAAGGACGTATTCGATGTGAGCAAAAATAATGGGTGCCGAATCCTTGAAATAGTCTTGACGACAAGGACGTACCCGAAATAATTGAGAGAAAAATATGAGCAAAACTTGGCTCAAATAAGTATGAGAAAAAAATTCTCTTGACTGTTTTTTGCAAAAAGTTAATTTGAGAAAGAGTAATGGTTGCAATAGATGTATATGATTGGGTTTAATTTTTAACCTATGTGCTTGGGAAGATGTTGCATTATAAATCGTTTGAATTCATGAATTTTGATTGCATTATTAATCTTACTTGTACAATCTTTGGTTCATGATTATACTCTAATGCATATTTGCTATATAATTGATGGGTTTATCTTCTTATTATTGCAACCCATGATATGACTTGCTATAGGTATGATGCTAAGCTCTTGAATATTGATATACATAATTCTTATGCTTGATGCAATCATTGTCAAAAGGGGAAGAAGAGTTAAGAAGTGCAAGTTTTTCATGTTCAATGGATATTCTTTCTAAAAGGGGGAGAAATTTTCTTTGAATTTTTGAGCACTCCGATGCTTTTACCATTTTTGTTTTTTAATTTTTTAAACACCAAAATAAAATATTTTTAATTGGTTTGCCAATGTGTTCATCAAGGGGGAGATTGTAAAATCAAAGTGTGTTTGATTCTTCTATGTTGATGAACAATTGGCATCTGTGATTATTGGTTCTGATATTTGGAGATTATTGGCGAAGTGGTTTTGGAGATGATTGGATTTTTAGACAGTGAACATTGGTCCGCTATTTCGTAGTCCTAGTCGGACCGGCATGTCTTTGCCCAGGGCCGACCCGGAGGTCTTTGTGCAATTAGATCGGGCTTGTGTTGTCGGTCAGACTGACCGACTCAGTCCAATTCCAGATTGATTTCTTATTGGTTTCGATTTTGGGTAGTTTCTTTAGATATCCGTGATTATTTCATGTTTCTATGCGTATGAATATTGTTGTGTCCTAACAATGAGTCAAGTTGGAGATAGCTTGTGCTCGGATATGGTTTCTTTGTTTAATTCATGTGTAGGTAATCTTTACGCCTCAGGAGAGTATTGTCGGTGATAGATTTAGAGTCAACTTGGAGATAAGGTGACGTCTGAGAGAGATCATGTCAGATACCTAGGCTAGAGATTGATGCACGTGGTTGGTGAAGTTTCCATATTGCATACGATGGAGATATTGTGTGCGTATGGGATACGGAGTTATAATTTTGGAAGGAGTTCAAAATTGTGAGAATTGGAATATGTAATGTTCGTTTCTTGTACGGGAAGGTTTCCTAGTAGATTAGGACTTCTTGTATGAGTTTGATTCGTGGCTTTAGGCTGCCTACCTCATGTATAAATAGAGAGGGAAGGTGTGGCTTCTCAGTATGAGTTTTAGAGAGAGTTGAGTTGCGAAAAAGTTAGGTTTTCGAGTTTTTTGTCGAAATTTTATGAAGAGTGTTGTTGTTGCTCTTTGTAAACACAGAGAGAAGTAATATATTTTTAATTTACTTTGAGAGTTCTTCAATTTGTGTTTTCTCGGGTGTGGCAGTTCAACCGGAGAAATACTTGTGGTTAGACCAACGGCTTCTCATCGGTCAGACCGTTTGAATCACGGTGGTCGGACTGGCGCTTGGTTGAAGGCAGATCGGCTACGTCCGGCGGTCAGACCGAAGCTACATCACCGGTCAGACCGGAGGCATACAGGCGGTCAGACCGACGCAGCAACTCTGATCAGACTGATCTACATCAAAATTTGAGGGTAACTTTTATTTCCGCTAAAAGTTTGGTTTTTGGGTGTTCCAACCATTCACCCCTCCCCTCTAGTTGGCTTAGTTTTGGGTATTCGATCCTACATTGGTGGTAACCTATCCTTTTTTATTGGAGATCCTATGAATTTAGATGTCGAAACAAGCCATTGAATGACTGAGTGAAGAGAACCTTTAATTAGGTTCATTCCTATAGAAGTGCATTTATCTTCAAAACTGTAACGCAGGTTGGCTTTTGTCTTAATGTGATCCAACTAGCTTTTACAAAAGCAGAGATGTTGTCCTACAAAACATCTTATAAGGATTGCATCTATATGGGTTTGACTGCTAGTCACAGCATATGAGATGTGAGTAATCTCTAGATACTCATGAAAGGCCTGGAGTATGACTTATAAGTTCCAACCCGCGGAAATGCTTTTGTAGCCTTGTATCAGTGAAGGGTTCTGGTCAAACTTGTTCACACAAGTCTATCAATTCAAGGCATAGTCCATTGAACAGTTGTGAAGAAGTATAGCCTCAGCGCTAGATGAAAGTTCAACTTAACAGTCTCCGTCAAACATTGAAATATAAAAGCAACAATAAAATTAGAGTAATTTACGTGTGCCTCAAAATTTGTTAGGGATTGTTGGGCTAGGCCCATTTAAATCCTGAGGCCCATATTTACTGGAGGTGGTTAATGATTAGTCCCACATTGAAAGTTAAAAGGGATTAACACTTAATAAAATATGTGAACTAATTGTGTACTAGTTGAGAGGTTAAAGAGGAGTCACAGGAAGCCACATATGCGTGCGCTTGCTCGCCTTGCCGAGATGGAGCGTGGCCATGGTCCTTGGTCCTTGGTCCTTGGGAAGGCCTCACCTAGAATATCAGTTTTGTCGTTTTGTTTTTGCGACAGCTGAATGGAAGTAACCGGTATTCATTCTTGTGATGCACTGTGATGACAGTCATCATTGGGAGATTCATTCCTGTGGTGCAATTGCAGCATTATCTCAGGTGTTGAAGGCAGACAACAATGGCTATTGATTCCCTGTGATAACAGCCTAATAATAACAATTGATGCAAAGCCATTAATGCTCTTCATGGTGTCCAGATTCATCCCCCTGCTCACCTGCACCTCCTCCTCCTCCTCCTCAATAGACACCAGAGCAAGCAAGCTTCCCTCCTCCTCCTCAATAGACACCAGAGCAAGCAAACTTCTCCCTCTCCTCTCTTATGTTGTCTGCTGCATTTTGCCTACATTCTCATCATCAGCACTACACGCACATTGCTGGCGAGAGCAGAGCCTTTGAAACCTCATCTATCGTTGAGATCCTGCTCGGGATAGACAAATGATAAGGTTTTTGGTGAGAGTTGAACGCGACTGCTCATTCTCTGAACATCTACGTCGTCTACATCCCGGTGGCCATTCACTGTTGTACGACTACATCCCGGTGGTTGTTCGGTGTTGTACATCTACGTCGACTACGTCCTGGTGGCAGTTGTACGTCTACATCGCCAAAGTTGTTCGAGGAACTGCACTACAACAACTCTTCACTGTGTCAAAATTGTATGGCTACATCAACAAGATATCTAGCATGTCTAACACAAGTGGTAACGACGTTAATATTGTCAGCGCGACTAATGCCACCAGCAGTACAAGTGCAACCCCTGGCATTGGCCCCTCAATAGGGTATATTCTAAAACTTTATTGTTGCATATTGTTCATATTTAAATTATTTCTAAAAATGAACATGTGCACATATTTTGTTTCACTCACTATAGTCATAGAAATAATGTTTATTTATCTAATTAATTCTGTAATTAAAATATATCAAAATAGGCCTACATTTTTAACAATATAAACGAAACGGATGGAGTACGAGCGAGAATCCCTAAGAGCATCCCAAGGAGATCCTCCATCCAATATTCCATCCCAAATATAGAGCACGAGAGGAGAAAACGACGCTCCAGTGGATACGCCATCGAACCATCCAAAAATAGAGGATATGCCAAAACAGAGATAATTTGGCCAAATATAGTGGTTCTCTCTCCTCACGCCATATCCCAACGCCCGCATCTTGATCGAGCTCCCTCCCTAATCCGAAGTTCCAGATCGACCTCCCCTCCGTCGCGACCTCCCCTCCGTCGTCGTCGGCGGCCAACGAAGGTGAGTACCCCATGCCCGTTCTCTATTTTTTTTACAGCAGAGGGTGTAGCCATGGAGTGGAGTGAGGGTGGAGAGGGAGAGGCATACCAGATCTAGAAGGAGAGGGAGGGTGTAGCCACACCCACCCGCCTCCACCGCTCCTCCGCTCCTACCAGCTGCCGTCACGCCTCCGCGCTCACAGGCCGCCTGCCCGCCTACGCGGCTCCGCACCCTCCGCTAGCCGCCAAGATGCGGCACTAGAAGCCGCCATTGTCCACTGGCTCTGAGGCCGCTGACTGCCTCCACCACTACGCCCCTCTATCGCCCGTTCCTGGCTGAGAAAATGAGGAGAGAAAAGGCTGAGTAGCTAGAAAGGGGGAGAGCGGTAGAAAAAAGTAATAGAGTAGAGGCTTTGATTTAGGTGTTGATGTGCAGGTCAATTACACATATATGCATCAGCAAACTAATTTTTACTCTGAGAATTATAGGTTTGCGTCACATTTTATTTATGTTGCATTGTTTTTTCTTGCTAGGTGAATTCATGGACATATACGTTGATTTGTTTGGTTCAAACATTGATGTAGAAAATTGGGATCCTAGTCAAATTTTTCCCCAATTGGACAGCAGTCACAACCTAGTGCAAAAGTTGGTGAACAACCAAGTGCTGAAGTTAGGGGTCCTCTAGACCAAACAACAAGAGATCAAAGAATTTCAGCATTGTGGAAGACAAAATATTGGTGTTGGCATGGCTGAATACCTCTTTGGATACAATTGCAGGTGCTGAGGAGCAACACCGTGGCTCTTATTGGGCAAGGATTCATCAATACTTCCATAAAAAAATTATCAAATCGTAACCAAAATTCACTTAACAACCGTTGGGGTATCATTTAAGAACAAGTTAACAAGTTTTGTGGGTATTATGAGCAGATTCTTAATAGACCTTAAAGTAATTATAAGCATTTAATTGAGCTAGCATCTTGCTTTATTAAAGAATATTATTTTTCTTCTTATTGAATTTGTCGATTATTACAGGCTTCTACTTTGTACAAATCAAAAAAGGGAAGACATTTTCTTTAATGCACTGTTGGGAGATTTGAATGAGCTAACTATTGGAAAGCTAGCCGTTGAACACAATCAAATTAAAAAAAGCTTAACTCATTTCAAATATATCAATTACAAAATTACTTTTTAAAAATATATCTGTTAAAAAATATATGAAGGATTAAATTTGATTGAGATGTTTGAGATGATCTAATCAAGATGCGTATTGTGGCTAGGAGTATCATCTAATCTGCCGGTCTGCCCAAGTTGACGTTCACTTGTCTGCAACCGTTGTGGCAGTTGCATTTGTTTTGCCGCCTCGTGTTGTCACACGCTTTGCTAGTTGCTGCCATGATTTTGCATCGGAAGCGTAGAAAGCAAACGCCCCAACCCAAAAAGGGTTTGCACGTGAATGACATCGGAAGCTTACATTTCTCCCCCGATACACACCAATGCTTTCGCACGCACCGGAAGATCTTGTCCATTTGCGCGGCAATTGAACTGCTTGTACAGTAGTAACAGAGTAAATTTCGGATAAAATTCAATTTACTCATTATTTTAGTTTTGTAGTAAGTCAACCATTAAATTTTATATATAGTTAGTAACATGTGAATTATAATATATTATGAAATTTACTTCTCTCGTATTAAACCTCAAAACATTAACCTTATGGTCTTAGACTATATATTTTTTAGAAATTAATGTTTAAAGATGAAAAACTTAAAACACGGCTCGACTACCTCTTCTCATCTCCTGCTTTCTTTTTTTTAAAAGCAAGTTTTTCGAACCGCTAAACTGTATAATTTATAGCAAAAGTTACTTGAAAAATTATATTAATTTATTTTTTAAGTTCTTAACTAATACTTAATTAATCGTGCTAATGAGTCATTCAGTTTTTTCCATGCAGGAGAGATAGTTTTGAACCATCCCTCTAAATTGCAGCCTAAGTAATTTGAAAGGAGAGATTACTTTAAAGGCTTATTTGAACAAAGGATTTTTAAGGAATTTTAGAGAATTTCAATCCTATAAAAAATTTTATATGTGGCTATTTGGATCAAGGAATATAGCCAAAAATCCTATAAATTCTTTCGGATTGGCGATTTCTAGAGGATTTTTTCATGAGGTCCAACCTCTTAGAAAAAAATTCTTCATATCTATCTCTTCTTATTCATGCATCTGTGAATTTCTTATAGTTTTCATGCAATTTTTCAATCGATAAGACTTTAGGTGTTTGTGCACTCTAGTACTAGTAATTTTCTAATTCGAACCATGCATGTCAAAGGAGCCATAAAATTGGGATGAATGTGTGATTGATTGGATATCGTTTTGTACTGTTTACTTGGCGCACATTGGCATGGCGGCTGACTGGACGGACGCCACGAGGGGCAGCACCATTTTTACCTCCACCGGCTCACTAGCGCTACCCAGCTGTCCCCTCCTTTTCTCTCACCCGTGTTGCATCCAATGTTAGAATTAAATGGGCTAGACCCAGTTTAATTTTAATAATTTCAAAAGCCTAGTAATGTTAAAAGATTAATACCATCTTAAAAATTAACAGAAAAAAATTTAACTTAAATAGTTAATTGAGAGCACTTGTTGAGCAGTTGAGCTAGTGGTGGGAATACCACACATGTGTGTGCGCCTAGCCGGGGCATGCAATGGAGACATGGCTGGCTAGCTGCTCATTTTTTGGTCATTTTTGTTTTTATGAGCAAAGACGTAACTGACGAGCATAATGATGATGTTTACTCCGGTAACGGACGAGACCATAATGTGCCATCAATCTCTCTCGTAACGTTCCTCTCTAGTACGATGTTATCTCCCTTCTTCAGGATAGACAGAGTTGAGTTCTATTCATCTTCTTGTCTCTTCTGGTTCTTTCGCGATACCTCTCCACCTTCTGTTCCTGCATTGCAAAGGCTCTCCCCAGTCCAAAACTCCGTCCAGCTGAGTACCTACATGGGTAGGTGGATTATCAAGTTTTTGAGGAACACGTTCTTCGCGTGACTGCTCTCGGCATAGCTTCCTCTACATCAATGTCGACCAACACAGGCAATGGAGGAGCATAGAATGACAATGTCAACGACAACAACATCACCAACAATGTCGCATCTGGAACCAAAGTGTTCTTGGGATATATCATTCTCTTTACTTTAGTGTTAAACATGTTACCAGATGATGCTATTATTATTATTAGCATGTTCATGTTTAGCACTATCATTGGATCATCCTTTTGTTCACATGTCATTTAGTATCATTTTTTCTGGATTAATATATGTTGAATTATGACTAGTTTTCCAACAATCCAAAAACTTGATAGGTTTTTTTAGTAGTTGGCTTTGTTGCATCATTGAAACCACATGCATTTGATGGTTCAAATTATAAGAGATGGAAGGCACGTGCACTGTTATGGTTGATGGCTATGCAGTGTTTCTTTGTTTCACGGGGCAAGCCGACCGAATAGCCTCTCTCCCCTGAGGAGGTGGCTAAGTTCGAGTCCACAGATTGCTTGTTTTGTGGAGCATTGATCAGTGTATTGGCTGATAACATAATGGACGTGTACATGCATATGCCTTCAGGTAAGGACATGTGGGATGCACTTGAGGCCAAGTTCAAAGTTTTGAATGCTCTATGATTACAAGATGGTCGATATTCAGGCACTCGCAAAGGAACTTGAGAACAACAGCTGCAAGTTGTTGGAGAAGTTAGTGACGGGTGGCATCATTGCTAAATTGCCATCTTTTTTGTCGGACTTTGTCACTTCTCTAAAACATAAGAGGTAAGAATTCAATGTTACTTATGTCATTAGTTCTTTGGGTGTTGAGAAGGCGAGGGCAAAGGACAATCATGGCAAAAAGGTAGAGAGAGGTTCTAGCACCATTTTGGTGTGGAAGAAGAACTCTCAAGCATCCCACTTCAAGAAGGTCAAACTTGATGTCAAACCCAAGGCTACAACCAATTTTAGGAAAAAAAGGCAAGGGGAAGGCAAAGGGCCACTGTTTTGTGTGTGGTGAGCCTGGTCATTGGGCCAAGGATTGTCCTGATCATAAGGACAAAAAGTCTGTAAACATGGTTATTAGCGATCAAGGAGGAACATCGGGGTACGATAATTTTTTACCTACAGTTCTTTCCGTTTTTCATTCACCTGAGTGGTAGATGGATACTAGTGCTAGTATTCATGTGTGTGTTGATATTTTTCTTGTTTTCTTCTTATCAGGTTGGGAGAAGTTCCTCCTTCCTGATGAGGAACAAAACACTGCAGTTGTTCATGGTGTTGATATGATTGATCTGAAGTTTACTTAGGAAAAACCGTCAGCTGAATAACGTGCTGCATGTCCCCTCAATAAAGAAGAATCTTGTTAGTGGCTCTCTACTTGTAGAGATGGTTTCAAACTTATGTTTGAGTCCAATAAGTGTGTTGTATCAAAATATGGAACATTTGTTGGTAAGGTTATGACAACGGAGAGTTGTTTCACTTTTCTTTGGATGATGCATGTAATAATATTGTGAACCATGTAAGCAATGATGATGAGTCCAATGTATTACATTTCAGACTTTGTCATGTTAATTTTGGTTGTATAATACGCTTAGCTAACATAGTTTAATTCCGAACTTCACTTTGATAAAAAATTCTAAGTGTCATACTTGTGTTCAAGCGAAACAACCTCGCAAGCCTCACAAGGCATAAGAGGCAAGAAATTTGGTACCACTAGAACTTGTTCATTCCGATCTATGCGAAATAAATGAACGGTGTGATGACTAAAGGAGTAAAAATACTTCATGACACTTATAGATGATTGCACTAGAGTTTGCTATGTGTACTTATTGAAAACAAAAGATGAAGCATTGAATTACTTTAAAATTTATAAGGTTGAGGTAGAAAACTAATTTGAAAGGAAAATCAAATGGTTAAGGCATGATTAAGATGAAGAGCACTTTTCAAATGAGTTTACTTCATTCTGTGAAGAGTCTGGAATTATTCACGAGAGGATGCCTCCATAGTCACCCCAATCAAACGAGGTAGCTGAAAGAAAGTTCGCATCTAGCAGAGTTGGTGAATGCCATATTAGACACTGCGGGACATTCCAAGGAATGATGGGATGAGGCTATATCGATTGTGTGTCATGTCCTAAATAAAATTCCTACTAAGAATAAAGAAGTAACACCATTCGAGAAATGGGAAAAGAAAAGGTTGACTCTCTCATACTTGTGCACATCAGAATGTTTGGCTAAGATCAATGTGCCTATAGTAAAAAAACACAAACTTGAAACAAAAACCATAGATTATGTGATCCTTGGTTATGCTATCTACAGCATGGGAAATATAGATACTTAATTGTAAGTTTTGGAGTACCTGACATGCGTATTGTACAATCTTTTAGTCCAGAGATGCTATATTTTTTGAAAATAAATTTCCCATGAAAAAATGCACCTAGCACTTCTAGTCAAGAACCTATTTTAACCCCTGAATCTATTGTGCCAATAGAACACGATGAACAAACGCTTGTGGAAGATCCGGAGCAAGATAACATTGTACCTATTCGAAAGAGAAAGAGGCAAAGGACTACAAACTCTTTTGGTGATGACTACACTGTACATCTTGTGGATGGCACTCCAAAGACCATAGAAGAGCCATATTTATCTCTTGACGCTCACTATTGAAAGAAAACGGTACGCGGTGAGATGGACTCAATTATGTCTAATGGTACTTAGGAAGTTGTCGAGCATCCTTAAGGGTGCAAACCTGTAGGATGCAAATGGGTTTTAGGAAAAAGTTGAGGCCTGACGGTACAATTGAAAAGTGTACAAGGCAAGACTTGTGGCCAAGGGTTATACCAAAAAGAAGACGATGATTTTTTCGATACTTCTTCACCAATTGCTCGTTTGACCACGATTCGAGTACTACTTGCTCTGGTAGCCTTTTTCATGGTATTCTCGTTCATCAAATGGGCGTTAAGATAATTTTCCTTAATGGGAAGTTGGAGGAGGAGATCTACATGGATCAACCAGACGAGTTTGTACTAGAAGGTCAAAAGGGAATAGTGTACAAGCTGTTGAAGTTCTTGTATGGCTTTAGGCAAGCACCTAAGCAGTGGCATTAGAAGTTCGACAAAACTCTGACATTTGATGGCTTTGTTGTGAATGAAGCTGACAAATGCATGTGTTTATGGTCATTACGTACCGATTTCAACTGCCAACTACTATGATAAATAAATGAACTAACATTTCTTGTACGTATGTCAATAATAAATAATTTAGTTCCACTCTTCTTGGAGAACTAACATGTATTCAGAGATTATACACCAAAGTGAAGGACAAATGAGCTCGCATGCAAAGAAACACACCTCCAACGAATCACGTGCGAGCACACGGATCGGTGGGCCCACAAGTCAAATCAAACCGACCTAAAGAGGGGCCAAACCACCCGGAATTGCCATAGGGGACCACATGTCAGCTACTGAAGAAAGACGGTTGTGTGGTTGTGAGAGGTGGGACCAAGCCGAACCGACATTGCCACCTCTCATCTCCATTCTCCACGTGGCGTCTCTTGGTTGCTCCCCAATGACAGTTGTGGGGGTTACCGACCTTAACAACCGTCATAAGCAGGAGATCACTCCCTCACTCTCAAAACACACATTCAAGGAGCAATAATTTCTATCTATATTGTATTTTTATAGTATTAGTGGAAATAAGCTTAGAGCGGTCTTCAGCCCTATAGTCTTCTCAGAGATTCCGATATTCTTTATTACTTTACTCTTCATGTAAGACTATAGTTCAATTAATAGAATTATCTTCTTTATATTATTGTGTTCATAGTTCATATACTACTTTATTAGTTATGTGTTCTATGATTAGGATATACTGCATTTATATGTTTCACTTGATTAGGGTAGTCAATCTATGCTATGGTAATGGTCCAATGACCTTAACAAGTTACACTAGTTCTAACTTGTCCATCCGAATGGTGGGAGTCCAGGGAAATTAATGACATTATTTATTAACATAAGCATGGTGCTTAGGTTAGTTAAATGATGTTGAATGTGAGTGTGCCCCATGAAAAGCGAGGTAGGCGACAAGTGGTGACAGCCTTCTTTGTATTCCTCTATGTTTGGGTATGATGTAAGAGTTCGTAAAATGCCATAACCACGCTGGCAGACCAGCAGAAATTGATCTCTTGATAGTACCTGGGTGCCTAGAACTAAGTTCTAGCCTCATAAGCATGTATGTGTTAAGTGTATAATACATTAGTAATATTAGAAGTACATATTAATCGTAATTCTTTTATATCCTTTTCCACTATACATTAGTATAGATATGGATCTCCTGTGTGTCACACTACCCAATTATCATTATTCTCCTAACCTTTATTTAGACTAAGTGAGTTAATTATAGCTTGATTAATAATGTATAAACTTTATCTTTACATCATCGCCTTCCCTGCGAAAATATAAATATGATACCTTTGGAATACTACTAGATGAAATGCTACATCGGTTTTCGTGAGCCTGCGGATATATATGTGACCGTAATAAATACCAATAGCATGTACTACCACTATGGTGAGGGAGAGGAGTGATCTTGTGCATATATGCCGATGACGTATTGATTTTTGAGACTAGCTTAATGCGATTGAGTAGATCAAGTACTTTCTATCCAAAACCTTTGAGATAAAAGACTTGGGGTGGCTGATGTTATTCTTAACATTAAGCTACTAAGGGGAGATGATGATGGGATTACACTCCTGCAATCTCACTATGTGGACAAAGTCTTTAGCCAACTCCTACTCTTTATGATCCTAGTGCGTTATTAAGGGAAAACCAAAGAACGGTAAGGGATCAAATGAGATACTTCAAGATAATTGATTCATTAATGTATTTGGCTAGTGTAATGAGACCTAACATCTCATTTGCTGTGAGCAAGTTGAACCGGTTTGTTTCAAATCCGAGAGATTATCATCGACGTGCTCTGAAAAGAGTAATGTGCTATCTAAAAGGCATTATAAGCTATGGAATTCACTATGCTGGGTACCCAAATGTACTGGAGGGCTATAGTGATTCAACCTGGATTTCTCATGCTGATGAGATAAAAGCCATAGGTGAATATGTGTTCATACTTGGAGGTAGCATTGTTTCATAGAAGTCTTGCAAGAGACCATCTTAACAAGGTCAACAAAGAAAGCAGAAATCACAACATTAGACACTACTACTGTTGAGGCTAAATGGCTTCTTGAGATCCTAATGGATTTGCCGGTGGTTGAAAAACTAGTACCAGTTATCCTGATGAACTGCGATAATCAAACGATGATTATTAAGGTGAACAGTTGAAAGACAACATGAAATCATCAAGACATGTAGAGAGAAGATTGAAGTCTATCATAAAACTGAAAAACTACCAAGTGATAACATTGGACTATGTCTAGATTGCTAAAAATCTGGCAGATCAGCTCACTAAGGGTGTATCGCGTAATGTGATAGACAATGCATCGAATGAGATGGGCTTGAAACCCACTTGAGTTACACAATAGTGATAACATGTCCTATGTAAACGAAGATCTAAATTAGGATTGTGAAAAAAGATATTGGGTGACTTGAAGGAAAGACCCTTGAAAGGCCCATTTATTTGATGTACTTCTTTCCTTGTTAGGATGGTGCATACTTTAATATGATCCAAGTGGATTTTTTTCTTGAAACAAAGATGTTGATCTACAGAACATCTTAGAAGAAACATACCTATATGAGTCTAACTGCTAGGAATAATATATTAGATTTGGGTAATCTCTAGATACTCATGAAAAGACTTGGACTATGACTTATACGCTCCAAACTGAGAGAATTACTATCAACAGCCTAGTATCAGTTAAGAAATTAGGTAAAGCTCGACTGTACAAGACTAAAAATTCAAGGCATGCTTCATTGTTTAGTTGCAGTTAGGTGTAGCCTCTTTTCTACATGAAAATTCAACTTAACAATCTCCACCGAAACACTATTATAACAAAAAAAAGAACTTATAACATTTTCTATGAGCTTTAAAATTTTATTGGGATTGTTAGGATTAAATGGGCTAGGCCCAATTTAGTCAAATAATTCCAAATATCCATATTTAATGTTAAGAAATTAATATCATCTTAAAAACAATGAAAAATAATCTTAACTTAAATAGGCTACTAATTGAGAGCACTCGTTGGATGTGGGAGTGGTGTGCATGACATGTGCGACGGGGACAGGGGCTGACTGCTTTTTTCGGCTATTTTTGTTTTTATGAGCAAAGGCGTAACTGACGGATATCAGTGGTGACGTTACTCCGGTAATGAACAAGACCATAATGCGTCATAAATCCCTCCCATAACATTCCTCTCGTGTACGACGTTATCTCCCTCCTCCGAGATAGACATAGTTGTGTTCTATTCATCTTCCTATATCCTTTGGTTCTCTCACGATACTTCTCTACCTTCTGTTTCTGTGTTGCAAGGGCTCTCCCTGGTCCAGATCACTTGTGTGTATAAGTGTTTGGGATGAGCAGACTTTTAAAACTCTATCCAACTGAGTATCTGCACGGGTAGACGAGCGATCAAGTTTTAGGGAACACGTTCTTCATGCAACTGCTCTCGGCACGATTTCCTATGCATCACGTTTCACTTCCTCTACGTAATATCGATCGACAACAGAGGAGAGAAAACGACAGTACTTTAATGTTTGTTACTAGATGATGCTATCAGTACGTTTATATTTAGCATTATGGGATGTTTAGTGTTATATTTTGTAATTAAAATATTATTAAATTATGACTAATTTTTCATCGCTGAACGCCACGCACACCTCCCCACTCCATCTAGTCGACCGCCCCCGCAGTCAATGCGCCACCGCCACCGTAGCAGCCCACAACCCCGCCCTCCCGCCGCCCGCCGCTGTCCCCACCACCACCGAGACGGCGCGCGAGTGTGTGAGGACGCGCGGCCAGGAGGACCCAACCAACAAGAACCCGACAAGGGCGCCGCGGCCTCGGCAACCTAAGCTAGAGCCACGCGCCCACGGCAAGGCCGCTCAAGAAGGCAAGAAAGCCCACACAAAGCACCCTTCTTTCTTCTTCTTCTTCTTCTTCTTCTTCTTCTTCTTCTTCCTCTCCGGCCTCTCCGGCGGCGGCCATGGCGAGGCCCAGGAGGCGAGGAGGTGCCGGCGCGTGGGTGGCGGTGGTTCTTGCTGCGGCGCTGCAGGTTCTTGCGGTGGCGGCGGGGAAGTACAGAGCGGTGTTCAATTTCGGGGACTCGCTGGTGGACGCCGGCAACCTGGTGACGGAGGGCATCCCTGACTACCTCGCCACCGCGCGCCCACCCTACGGCCAGACCTACTTCGGCTACCCCACCGGCCGCTGCTCCGACGGCCGCCTCGTCGTCGATTTCATCGGTAACATTAATCCTTGCTATCCTTTCCTTCGCCGCATTCCTCGGCCTCAAAGATTTGACGCATTCGTTTTCTTGCCACCGTCCAGCGCAAGAGTTCGGGCTGCCGCTGCTGCCCCCTTCCAAGGCCAAGAACGCCAGCTTCGCGCAGGGCGCCAACTTCGCCATCACCGGCGCCACCGCGCTCGACACGGAGTTCTTCGAGAAGAGGGGCCTCGGCAAGACGGTCTGGAACTCCGGCTCCCTCTTCACCCAAATCCAGTGGCTGCGTGACATCAAACCCTCCTTCTGCAACTCCACCCAAGGTACAAAGAGGAAGAGAAAAAACCGATTCTTTGACCAACCACATTATATTCCATTCTATCGATGATGATTTCTGATTTTTGATGTTCCCGTCTTTTCTTGCTGTCGAAGATTGCAAGGATTTTTTTGCCAAGTCTCTGTTCGTCGTCGGCGAGTTCGGCGGAAACGACTACAATGCGCCGCTCTTCGCCGGGAAGGACCTCAGGGAGGCCTACAATTTGATGCCTCATGTCGTTCAGGGCATATCCGATGGCGTTGAGGTAACAATTGCATCTTTGCTGTTGTTCACAGTGCTTGCTGTGGAGTTTTGCTCTAATTGCTGATCTACATTGAAGCAACTGATAGCCGAGGGCGCGAAGGACTTGATTGTGCCTGGAGTGATGCCATCTGGGTGCTTTCCGGTGTACTTGACCATGTACAAAGAACCCAAGGAGGGGTATGGTTCGCGTAGCGGTTGCCTGAAGCGATTCAATACGTTCTCATGGGTGCACAATTCGATGCTCAAGCGAGCGCTAGCGAAGCTCCATGCCAAGCACCCTGGGGTGAGGATCATTTATGGGGATTATTTCACGCCAGTAGTCCAGTTCTTGCTTCAGCCCGAGAAGTTTGGTGAGTTCTCCAACTGAGTTATTTATCTTTTGTTTGTAGTAAGGCTATGAATCTCGTAATGCCGATTTGTTGATTTGAATGGCTCCTAATGTGGAATTTCTGAGTAATGTCTGATTATACGACTAAGAATTACTAGCTTTGTTAGTGCTAAATCGAAGAAACATGCCTAACATTTCTGAAGTACCTTATTCGGCATCACTTTATCAACAGCCACACTTACCGACTTATGTTCTCCTGAGATGTGCGATGCACTAAACTATAGTTTGAGAATTTAGATCTAGGTATTGATTATTTGGTGTCTTGTCTGTGACTGATCATGCTCCGAAGGTGTATCCCTGATCTGCTTCCAAAAGGGGTACGTACTATTCAAATTTCTATGGGACAATTGCTTGTATGCTTTTTTCTTTATTATTGTTTTGGCACTTTGAAAACATATATTGCTAACTCTTACAGTTCGTAATTGTTCATGTACTCTCAAAAGCTTGGGCAACATCCACAAAACGAGTCTTGTTTTTTAGGTCAAAGTTTATTTTGCCCGTACAACCTGAGTAGCTCAGATCTTGACCTTAGGAACTAAGTTATTGAACAGATATTTTAACTTATGGTTAACGCGTATAAAATTATGGCCAAAGTTGGTCTTTTCTAGAAGCTACATCAAAACCCTGACCTCAATATTATTTGCAATAGAAAATTTTAACCTGGTGTCAAAAGAAATCGTAAGGACCTGTAAAGTGTTTTTATAGTTCAACTTAAAACTATTTAGAAGCCACTGTCTTGAATTAAGAAATGGCAAATGCTTCTCTCGGGTATCTTTCTGCCCTGGTACTCAATCCTGCCTTTTCTATATTTCTGAATAAAACTTCCTGAAGCTCTTAATCTCTTGAACTATAAGTACCAGGACATCACTCACTTAGCTGACCAGTCTGTAACCCATCAATATTTTCATATCATGGCTCTTCTCATCTCTTGGGTTTATGCCTCTTGTAGAAAAAAAATGACATGTACTGCTAGCTACTTGAGAAGGGCATGCATCTTCGTGGGCCTGATATAAGAAATTTTTTGAACTACATTTTGAATTTTTATGAAGGCTCATATTGGTGACATGTCTGTGTCGGAAGGAGAATCTTATACTGACCGTTTTGGGACATCAAGTGATAGGCACATATTTGTCCATGTCCCTATTATCTCTGTGTCATTGGCAATAGCAGCATGGTTGTCCTTTATTTTCTTGAACAGTTTCATCAAATTATTATTTTCATGACATTCATGATAGTGATAGTATTTGTCCTGACTTCTTGTTGATAAGGAGGGGATACATCATTACTCATATACGCAGGATATGCATTTATTCCAATAAATAGACCTATGTTTTTTTCTTGTCCAAGTGGATTCAGTGGGTAGGGACCTGACTTTTCTGCTCCTGATGCAGGTTTTTACAAACAATTGCCTAGAGCATGCTGTGGTGCTCCTGGGACGGGACCTTACAATTTCAATCTGACAGCCAAATGCGGTGAGCCTGGTGCGACTGCATGTGCCGACCCCAAGACACACTGGAGCTGGGATGGTATTCACTTGACAGAGGCCGCATATGGACATATCGCGCGAGGTTGGTTGCACGGCCCATTCGCGGATCAACCGATCATACAGTCTTATTGAGCTCCTAGTCATTTTGTCTGTCGTACCTCTAAGGTATTAGAACAGCACAGCAAATTGGATCAGAAAGGTTGTTTCCATATAGTTGTATGTATATCTCCTTCGATTCGTTGCGATCAGGTAAAAAAAAGAAAAGTTGAGATAGGGTGGTCTAAAACTAAAGCATGATTTTGTTCATTCATCAGGTGAGGTGGTATAAGTAAAAAAGTGTATTGCACAAAGAGGTTAACATATGATACAGTGTTTCTTCGTGTGTAGCATCTGGTTATCTAATTTAAAACCAGTATGGTTCCTAACTTGTAACTTTGTCTGAATATATTCTGTGCCTTCGTTTACTTTTTACATAAAGTGGCCGCCAGAAGTATATATTCTCTTCATGGCATGGTTCCTGGGAGAAGAATCTGAAATACTATAAAATTGGCAGTGAGTTGGATGGGGGAGTTTATGCGTTTCATGCTGTGCAGTTGAAAGTTGGAAACCTGAACCTGATCTGTATGGTTAGTTTTATTATATTCCATGCTTGTTTGCCATCTGTTGAACAACTTTGCAGGTCCGAGATTAGGGGGGAGACAAGAAGCTTCAGCTTGCAGACTAGCGTGGATCCCACTATTTCTGTAAGTGATTAGCTGTGTAGAAGTTTCTGTTTATGCAAAACAAAGTGGAGTTATCATGATGACCTAGCAAGTAATGTTTTATTCCTGAAGCGTCGAGGTATATGACAGGACAGATATGTGCTGTATATGAATAGTGCATTTTTAATTGGAAGATGTTGTAAATCAAAGGAGTTGGTTATAAATCCAGGAAAGGGATGAAGTACTCCCTCACTCTGTTTTATAACTCATGTTATAAGATTTTTGAATTTTTTAAGTCAATTTTTTTTACTTTGGTAAGTTTATTTTTTACTTTGATAAGTTTATAAAAAAGTTTCAACATTTTAAAATAAAACAAATATAGAATTAAGATATATTTAGTGTTAGATTTAACCAAAGTACAAACTAATTTGATGATATAGATGATGTTGTGTTTTTCTATCGACATGGTTGACTTAAGAAAGTATGACTTAAAAAACATCAAAATCGACATGGTTAAACTTAATAAAGTTTGACTTTAAAAAATTAAAACATTGAAACTGAGAGAGTAACATGGATGCACATTACATAACTGATATTTTTTCGTCTTAAAATAAGTTTAATCTTTATTTATCTCACACATAGCAATAAAAAATATATTAAAAGATAAAAATATTTTTACTTTATTAAATTTATTTTGGGACAACTTAAAAATAAAAATTATTATGGGATGAAAGGAGGGATTGTCCTCTCGTGCAGCACAAGCAGCAGTAAATCAGCTGGTCCTGAATCCTGAAGGTTCCATCTGAAAAAACTGTTCCTGGAGGGAGAGCTACTCGATATTAAGGATGGATTTTATTACGGATGAAAAGGGCATGGCTGATGACCATGTTACAACTCCAGCTGTGCTGTCTGGTACTGTTAGGATCTATGATGGCTTCATTGTGTCTGGACTACACTGTACTGTATTACTGAAGCAGTGTTGCTACCAGGGTTTCCCCTATCGCCGGTTATCGCGGGGTTCGGTTTTGGTAACCGGCGGTAGGGTTTAGACAAAATTCACCGAATTCAAAATTTGTGAAAAAATTAAAAATTCCAAAAAATTTGTGGAGGTAACTTGAATTATAGTGGCCAATAGTGAAGAAAGTTTTTGAAAATAGACGAGATAAAATCATTTTTTACTCAAAACCAAATTAATCTCAGGAAAATGAATAAATTTTGAACAGTGCTAGCACTGTACATTCGGGCCAACCAGCCCAAAATCCCCAAAATATCTCCCTATCCATCATTCCACCTCTCTCTCACTCGGCCACAGATAGGAAACCACGGGTGAGGGGTTCTTGCGGTGGGGAGCAGCCATCGGCGCTAGATTCGTGCCCTCCTCGTTTGCGAACACGGTTACTGGACAGCAAGCGGCGATAACCACGCGACAAGACAAGGTAATTGCACAGTAGTCGCGACGAAGGTAACCTCTCTCACCCTCACGGTTATCATGTGATACAGAGCGGTTACTGCGGTTTTTGTACGGTTACCCATGGGTAAGGTGGATTTGCGCGATGATTAGCTTGTTGAGAACCGTGTCTTATCATGCGGTTATCGTATGTATTATCGTGGTAATCGTTTTTGTTATCGTGGTAACCGCCGGTTAGCAGTTGGTGTTAGGTTTGAATGGCACATGTTGTTTGCTACTACTATTATGGTTTGTATGATGTTGTGCAGGTAATAGTATATTTGCAACAATAGTTATTTGTGTGATTTTTGTAAGATTTTCTGCAAGTAATAATATGTTTAGGGTAAAAACTTTGCAAGTTTTACTTGTAAAATTTGTGGAGTGCTTGTATTCGAAATGCAGTGTGCGAAAATAGATCAAATATTTGTCTTGTACTTAACTATTGTTGTGCCAAGTGGTATGCGTTATTGGTTGTTATGCTACGATTTGTCAGCTTAATGATTTATTTGAATGTTTATACTTGTATGTTTATGTTGTGCAAATGTTCAATATTGTGCAGATGGTAGATAGGAGCAGGGACATTGTGTGGGAGCACGGGGAGAACATAGCGCCCGGGTTCCGCTGCAAGTATTGTCACCAGAAAAGGAGCGGCTGTGGGGCAACCCATCTGAAAATTCACTTGGCTGGAAAAGGGAAGGTGATGCGATCCCGCTAGGATTTAGTGTCACGGTCTGAAACAATGGTGTTTGGCACACTATGCAAGCGAACAACCTTCCGAAAGAACAAGTCAGCAATATGAGTAGCATCATCAGTTTTATGACATGGTATGAAATGTGCCATTTTAGAAAACCTATCCACAACCACAAAAATGCTATCTCGCCCCCTCTTGGTCCTAGGTAAGCCCAACACAAAATCCATTGAAATATCTTCCCAAGGAACACTAGGAACAGGTAGAAGCATATATAAACCATGGGGGTTTAAGCGTGACTTAGCCTTTTGACATGTCGTGCGGCGAGCCACAAATCGCTCCACGTCTCTTCTCATCCTCGGCCAAAAGAAATGGCTAGCAAGGATGTCCTCCGTCTTCTTGGCACCAAAATGCCCCATCAACCCACCGCCATGCGCTTCTGCGGCAACAACAAACGAACGAGCTAGTGGAATGCATAGCTTGTTAGATCTAAAAATAAACCCATCATTGAAGACAAATCTGTTCCATGTCCTTCCATCCTTACGGTGCAACAACACGTCTTTAAAATCATCATCATTCACATATTGGGCTTTGATTGTTTCGAGGCCAAAGATTTTGTAGTCAAGTTGTGTCAACAAAGTATATCTCCTAGACAAAGCATCGGCAATGATATTCTCCTTTCCCTTCTTGTGTTTAATGACATAAGGAAAAGATTCAATAAATTCAACCCATTTAGCATGCCTACGATTCAGTTTGCCTTGACTACGAATATGTTTTAAAGATTCATGATCGAAATGTATGACAAATTCCTTGGGCCATAAATAATGTTGCCATGTTTCCGGAGTTCTCACAAGAGCATACAATTCTTTATCATAAGTAGAATAATTCGAAACAGGCCCACTCAATTTTTCAGAAATATGCAACGGGTTTTCCCTCTTGTAGCAAAACACCACCCAATCCAATCCCACTAGCATCACATTCAAGTTCAAAAGTCTTATTAAAATTTGGAAGTTGGAGGAGAGGTGCATGTGTCAACTTATCTTTTAACATGTTGAAGGCGTTCACTTGTGCGGTGCCCCACGTGAAAGGCGCTCCCTTCTTTGTAAGCTCATTCGGCGGTGCGGCAATGGTGCTGAAATCCCGCACGAGCGCCGATAGAATCCTGCAAGTCCTAAAAAGCTTTGAACTGTGTGACCGTTTTAGGAGGCGGCCAACTCTGAATTGCCTCGACCTTGGCTTGATCAACCTCAATTCCTGCGGAGTAACAACATAGCCAAGAAACGATACACGATCGGTGCAAAAGCGCACTTCGTAAGGTTACCAAACAAACGTGCATCGCGCAAAACATTAAAAACAGCACGTAAATGATCAAGGTGTTCCTCTAAAGATTTGCTATAAATCGAATATCATCAAAGTATACCACCACAAATTTGCCAATGAAAGCACGCAAAACCTCATTCATCAACCTCATGAAAGTGCTAGGTGCATTAGTTAAACCAAAAGGCATCACTAACCACTCATATAATCCAAACTTAGTTTTGAAAGCTGTTTTCCACTCATCTCCCAACTTCATACGAATCGGTGGTATCCACTACGCAAATCAACTTTAGAGAAGACAGTAGAGCCACTCAATTCATCAAGCATATCGTCTAACCTAGGAATTGGATGACGATATCTAATGGTAATGTTATTAATAGCTCTACAATCAACACACATACGCCAAGATCCATCTTTCTTAGGCACCAAAATCACCGGCACGACACATGGACTAAGAGACTCTCGTACGTACCCTTTATCAAGCAACTCCTGAACTTGACGCTGAATTTCCTTGGTCTCGTCGGGGTTGGTTACGTATGGCGCGCGGTTGGGTAGTGAAGCCCCGGAATCGGATCGATTTGATGCTCAATTCCACGCACGGTGGCAGCCCGGCGGTACATCTGGGGAAAAACATCCTCATACTCCTGCAAAAGATTAGTGACCGCGGTGGAAAAGAAACAGTATATCCTCAAAGGAAAACAAAGCATCCTTGCATACAAAAGCATAGCATACGGTTTCAGTTGTATCCAAATTGGCAACATCGATTTAACAGCAAGCATGCAAGAACCTTTCAATTGAATCACATTTTTATTGTCGATTTAGAGTCTCTCTTGTTATGTTGCACATGTTCTTTGGGTACAATCTGATTTTCACTTATAGCATGGACCCGATTCTTCTCTTTCTTAGCTCTAGCAACATCATCCTCAAAAACAGCTTCGGGGTCATGGGATGCAACACAATTTTCTTATCATGGTACATAAAGAATATTGATTTGATCTACCATGATGCATAGAATCCATATCAAATTGCCATGGCCTACCTAACGAGAATATGACAAGCTTGCATAGGTACAACATCACACTCAACAACATCACGATATGCCCCAATTGCAAAATTAATACGCACCGGCTTGGTTACCTTTGCCTTACCACTGTTGTTTAGCCATTGAATGTGATATGGGTGGGGATGTGGTTTGGTGCTTGAGTGCAAGCTTCTCCACCATTTTGCTAGCCAAGTTGTTGCGGCTTCCTCCATCGATGATCAAGCGGCAAGAACGCTCTTTAATGACGCACTTTGTTTGGAACAAGGTGTGCCGCTGATTTTGCTCGGCCTTCTCCATTTGTGTGCTAAGCACACGCTGCACAATGAGGTGTCATAGCGTTCCGCAGCATCGCACCAATATGTTCTTCTGTTCCCTCATCTTTATCGCATGGTCACCGCAAGCAAAGCAAGTGTATCTTCATCGAAATCACTAGCCGAGGAATACTCACCATCATCTTTTACTACCAAAACACGCTTGCTTTGGGCGATCCACGTTGGACATGCCCATAGCCCTTCAACGGTGACATTGGACATCTCTTGTTCTTCCGGTGGATGCAACGGAAGAAGCACTCGCGGCGGGTCTTGGTTGTCTTAGTCGGTGCACTAACAGCGGGACACGTGGCTTGTCGCTGGATGGAGAAGGTGCCGACCGCCGGGGTGTGGAAGATGGTGAAGGAGTAGAAGGTGTGCGTGGCAGCCATGATGTCGATTTTCTGCGAAACATTAGTCTTGGCACTAGCACGTCGTCCACACTTCCCTTTCAGCTTTGCAAGCAAGATGAAACAATCGAGTCATATTAGTGTAATCTTTGTAGTCCACAATGTCATAGATCTCACGGTTTAGACCACCCAAAAATCTAGCCATAGCGGCATCCTCGGACTCGTCTAAATTACAGCGAAGCATGCCCATTTGTAATTCGATAATATTCCTCTACACTTTTAGCACCTTGCCTCAATTGTTGCAATTTATTTAACAAATCACGTGCATAGTAAGAAGGAACAAATCTAGCCCGCATGACCCGTTTCAAAGCATCCCAAGTCGTGGCATGTTGTTAGGATTTTTCTTGCAATGTTCTATCCACCACACGAGGCGAAAGCGATGAACTCACTAGTAGCAGCTCTAACTCTAGAGTTCTCGGGAATTCATGGCATGCAAATTTTTGATCAACGACAATCTCCCATGTAATGTATGCATCGGGATCATATTTTCCATCAAAAGGAGGTATCTTAAATTTGACTTTAGAAAAAGCATCTTCATTGCGTACCTCTCGTCGGCGGTGTTCTCCCATGCCTCTACGGTTGTTACGTAGCCGACGGCGATCACGGCGTTGCGGTCATCATGTTCGGTGTCGGCGGTATAGTCACCATCGAAGTTGTCCTCACCGTACTCACCATCAATGTCGTCTTCATCACGCTGATCATGGCCCCGAGCATTGAGGTTATCAAAATGCCTCACATGAGGGGTGACGACAACCGACAAGTCTGCAACCGTGGAACGAGGTGTATCGGCGCCGTAGCAACAAGGCCTGTTGTCAAGCTGTAGTCGTATGTGTGGAGCTATAGGAGGGCTGAAAGTAATGCACAAGGAAGTACTAGCAACCACGTTAGTCAAAGCAAATTGAGTAAACGCTCAAGGTCGGTACCGTGCTGGTCCTAGGCTAGACGAAATAGAGACGCGAGCCTAACCACAAAGGACGCCACAAGATACAAACCCAAACAGACACGATCTCGGGAAGGTGGAGACAAAGGGGACTAAGGGGAAGGAGACAAAGGAGACAAAGGAAAGGTTCTCACGAGTCGGCCCCTTTCTTTCTTTTTTGCTCTCTTTTTCTTTTCTTTTTTTTTTCTTTCTCTCTCTAGTGCTGAGGAGAGAGATGCGACTTTTTTATTTTTTTTTTTTTTGATATTTTTTCACAACCAGTGGCACACTAGAACCAACCACAAAAATTCTTAGCTTAAACGGACAAAAAATGAGGCACGTGGAATTTTCAAAGTTTTAGAAAAGGGTTAGAAGCTTCTCGCCACGAAAACAGAATTTTGCAAGCGGAATTTGGCGATTTTAAGATTGCCGAACCCGGCGGAACATACGGATGTAACTTTTTCCGTAGATGTCCGTAGATATCTTATTTGCCTAATTTCGAGCCCGTATGAGAAAGATATCACTGTTTTAAGGCGGGCAACTCGAATCGGGGTTCTATTTCCTTTCTTGCGATGGTTTGGATCAAAGGCAAAACAGATTACGAGACGGAAACGAGATCAAACTATGGAAGGAAAGTAATTGGTGGGTGACAGCGATGGTGGTGATGACGGCTAACACAAAGGTAATGGCGGCGATGGTGAAGGTGGCGGTATGTGGTGGCAAGAACTCGAAACTCTAATCGCCTAAACACTAAGACCAGCACATTGACACAACCATGCAATCGAAGACTCAACAAGCCCTAACTAAGCAGTCCTAGTAAAAAAAAGGCTCAAAGGGTTTTTAGGATTGATCTAATCTACTATTTTTTTTGGCTTTTTCTGGACTATAGGAAACAAAATTAAACAACGAAGGGCAAAAAAAATCTCTCACCGATCAACCGCGCTCTGATACCAACTGATGCGATCCCGCTAGGATTTAGTGTCACGGTCTGAAACAATGGTGTTTGGCACACCATGCAAGCGAACAACCTCCCGAAAGAACAAGTCAGCAATATGAGTAGCATCATCAGTTTTATGACATGGTATGAAATGTGCCATTTTAGAAAACCTATCCACAACCACAAAAATGCTATCTCGCCCCCTCTTGGTCCTAGGTAAGCCCAACACAAAATCCATTGAAATATCTTCCCAAGGAACACTAGGAACAGGTAGAGGCATATATAAACCATGGGGGTTTTGTTGATTAGAGTTAGCCTTTTGCTACTTGCACACGGCGCGCGTGTCGGCTAGACCGTCCGTCTGTTTGTCTTCGGAACTCCACCATATCATGTATTCAGATTGAATCTTTCATCTTAATATATAGCAATTTCAGTGCTTGTTTTACTTGTTCTTGCTTGTTCTTCGATTGCTTGCAGGACGAGTGCCCTAGTGGCCGGGTTGTCGCGCACCGCAAGATCGCGTCAACCATCGGAGACGGTGTATCGGTTGCTAAGGCGCATCGTCCTTGGACGGTTGTAGTCGGGCCGTGAACGTCGCCTCTATTCCCCAATCGAGTTATCCTCCACCTCTCATCGAAAGATCGGGACTAAATCCTAGCGGGATCGCATCAGAAGGGGACTACTTATTGCAATTCAGTTCCTCCTGATGTCCGTGATTTCTTTAGGCGCGAGCTTGACAGGATCAAAGAATCAGGTGCCAAGCGGAAGGATGACATATCAAGAACAGTTATGAGCATGGTGGTGGCAGTGGATCCTCTTAGCCCCAACCTAGAAAAGGTAGAAGCAACCCAATTGCTAGTATGCTCCGAAGGGCTACATCTCAGCGGGAGTCACCTGTTGTTAGAGACTACAACCTAACAAGAGTGAGGTCTCCTGTGCAGACAAAAACACAAAGAAGGGAAAGCATGCTAGGGAGATGATTGGTGAGTCCTGGGCAAGGTTCTTCTTCACCTCCGGCATTCCTGCAAGAAATGTTGATAATCCTTACTTCATCAGCGCCGTGAGAGAGACGCAAAAGTGGGGTACGTATTTAGTTAATACAGATTTCATTGTTTACATGAAGATTATAGACTAATTTCATACTCTTTTAATTGTAGGTGAAAACATACCTTCTCCTACTGGTAAGGAGATAGATACCAAGTACCTTGATTCCACATAGAGGGATGTGAAGAAACAATTCGATTGGTTCAAGCGTGATTGGGAAGAATACGATGTTACTGTAATGTGTGGTTCCTAAATTGAAACGACGGGTATGGTTGTCATCAACTTCTTGATATATTACAATGACATAATGTTTTTGCACAAGTCCACCGACGCGACTGGCTATAGCCAAGATGCTAACTTCGTATTGAAGGTGATAACTTTGATTGGACAACTCACACTCACTTGTTATTAACAACTGCTAGTCAACGACCTAATTCTTTCTTTGTTATTAACGGAAGTTGGCGCTGAACATGTTATGCAGGTTATCACCGACAACAGGGCAAACTATAAGAAGGCTTGTAGGCTCATGTGTCAAGAGTAACCAATAATTGTGCGGCGACCTTGCGTTGCCCACACAATTTACTTGATGCTCAAGGAGGTTGGAAAACTGCAAGATCATGCAATCGTGATTGTCAGTGCTAAGAAAGTATGCAGATGGCTATATAAACATGGGAAGCTGCATGCTATGATGAAGGAAGCTATACGTGGAGAATTGATATAGTGGAATGCTACTAGGTTTGGCACCAACTACATGTTCTTGCAGAGTTTCCTAAGGAAGCGAGAACAGTTTATGCAATGGATGACGCCCCCAAGCTTCATGCAAAGCAAATTCAGTGGGACAGAGAAAGGTAGATATGTGCATATATGCCTTAGTAGCATTTCTTGGTGGGAACAGTTGGAGTCAGTGGTGAATTCGGTACAGCCGATGTACTCCTTCCTTTGCTTTGCAGATGAGGACAAGAACCCCAACTTGAGTGAGGTTCTTCTGATATATCAATTATTGAAATGGAGTACGACAATCTGTTCAGTCAACAGAGGGATAAGTTTGCTACTTACATGGAAATTGTTGACCGAAGGATGCATGACCTTACACATGATACACTCGTCAATGCCAGTAAGTACCGAGACCTTACGTTCTTAACATTATAGTCAATTCGTAGTACAAGACTCTTAATGTAAAATGTGCTTTTATTTTGTAGCTGCGGCATTGAACCCTTGAACGCACTACGCGTACACTGCTAGTGTGACCGTCTTCCAAGATCTCCGTCAGGACCTCGAGTGGATGACGGACATCAATGCAGCTATTACCACCTTGCTTGAGGTCAGTCAATGATGTTCTTCTAGTGGATGTGAACGGAATTGGAGCACATTCGCATTCATACATACCAAGGTCAGAAACAAGCTTACACCCAAGAAGCTAAACAAGCTTGTCTATGTGAACTACAACCTTCGCCTCAGAATCAGCAAGCAAATGCGCAAGTACGGAGGGAAGATGACGACCCCCTTCAAAGACTTGTGGACCTATCATTCTATGAGACTAACAATAAGATCAGAGACTGGATGGACAATGCTAGGTCTAATGCTTGCCCTAAGCTAGATGAAGACTCCGCAGAGAGTGATGCTCACGTTCCTAGTCCATTTGTAACCAACCTAATGGACTTAACTGACCTACACAGAAGCACGGGAGTTTCAAGTGTTGCTGAGTGGGCTAATAAGACTGTAGGAGATACATTGGAAAAAGAAATACTAGACAGATGCCACAACAACCTCCTTCCAAAAAATGTCGAGCAACACGGTCTAGGTGTGTGGACAGCAACGATGAGACTGAAGGTAGCCCAGAATACCAAGAGTCTGATGATAGTTCCTCCAGAATTGATATGGACGACGGAGGCAAAGGGGGTCAAGGCGGCCAAGGGACCACTGAGGTGCCTTCTAGGGGCACACAACACAGTCAGAGCAGCAAAGCCATATTCAATTCACTGGTACGATGTAGTTTACTTGCTATTTCAACCCTTGCAATTCATGACTGATTTTTTTCTTCCTACTTTTGATTTGCAGGTGAGGCCGATTTCACTCATGCTATCCAGGACAAGGATCATGGTGCTCCAAGCTCTCAACGAACTACCACTACTCTATGAGGTTGGCAACAACAACTTTTTGACATTCCACAGTATAGCTATGGTTCATTTAGTTCCTCCAGCATTGATAGTGGATATCCTACGTACGTGTACAACCGTCCCATGGCTTCTGAGTATTCTCCTCCTACTTGGGTGTATGAGTAGCGAGAGCCCCAGTGGTACACTCAATTGTACGACCAGTGGCGTTCCACAGCCTCATGGACAGGTGTTAATGACCAAATTTGGTAAATCATGCATCAGACGTGGAGATAAGGCCGAAGCCTATTTGGAGGGAATCGGGATGGTTGGAAGCAGAGTGCGCGCCAAGTGCAGACCAAATCGGCTAAGGAGTTCGTCGACTGATGACCGAATCGGCTAAGGTAATTGTCAGCCGATACCGAATCGGACAAGATGAGTCGATGTAGCCGATTCTGGTAAAATAACATTGGAATCATTTTTGGATTCATTTAAAGTGCTTCATGAAGATTCCCATGCATGGATAGAGTCTAAAGAAGGCAATTGTATCTATTAGTTAGGATATTTTAAATAGTTTCCTTATAGATAATATCGGTGAGAGTCTGTTTTAGGCATGTATATGTAATTTGAATTGTAATAGAGATAGGAATTGTGTCCGTCAAGGACTTATCTTGTATCTGGGTATAAATACGACCCAAAACCTTGTAAATCAACAACAATCAAGTTCAATACAATCTCGGCGCATCGCCACCCTTTTTCTTTAACAGTTTCGACGAGTTCTTGCTTCTAGTTGGGCTGCATCGAGTTCAATCTCTGACGAAAGGTAAAAGCTTGTTATGGCGTCTTGCGCTCTCGAGATTAGTGCTTCCATCATTATGATACTCTAATCCTGTTTATGTAAATCGTCAAGTTATCATATATGTTATATAACCTAGATCGATACTACGATCTAACCCTAATCGGCTAGTCTTTTATTAGATAACAGCCGATAGGATTAGATATCTTCGTCGATTTAGATTATATGGTGTATCTACCATCTCGAAAGGTTTTCATAGACTTGTTTAGACCTTATGGTTCTCTTTACGCTTAATGCTGCATCAGTTAAGTCCGACCTATTAAGTAATACTTAGAATCATAATATATATATCATATCTCATTATCACTGTTAGAGATAGTATCGGGGTTTCAGCCGATCTTACCTGTTTTATCTGTCTTGTCTATTTTATGTTTACTTGAAATGCTAAAGCTGCCCTTTATATTGAGATCTCACTGTAAGTAAATATGTTAAGCTTGTTATCGATCTGTTAGGCTATCTTAACACTTGATCGGTTCATGTTTAATGTATTTAATCTATAGTAACATCTCAGCCTCAATACCTGCCTCAACTTGATCAATTCGAGCCGATACAGCAGCAGGTGCAAGGAGCACGGCAATAGAAGCCTTGGGCAGACATGATTGCAGATGTGATGAGGGAGCAATTTGGCCTCAAGCCCAAGGATACAGGCAACATGTATCGGTACTCATATCCAGAATACTTTGAGAGGGTTCCATTGCCTAACCGATACAAAGTGCCAGACTTCTCCAAATTCTCAGGGCAGGACAATGTCTCTACATATGAACATGTTAGCCAATTTTTAGCTCAATGTTGTGAGGCATCGGCTACTGACGCCCTGAGGGTTAGATTATTCCCTCTCTCTAGATCGGCTTTTACGTGGTTTTCTTCTCTACCTTACAATTCTGTGCAAAGCTAGGTTGATCTAGAAAAACAGTTTCATAGATACTTTTACAGCGGTGTCCACGAGATGAAACTGTCCAATTTGACAGCTATCAGGCAGAAACATGATGAATATGTCCAAGACTACATCCAAAGATTCAGAGACATGAGGAACAGATGTTATAGCCTGGTTCTGTCAGACTCCCAGCTACCCAATCTCGCTTTCCAGGGCCTATTGACACCAATAAGGGAAAGATTTTTGGCTCAAGACTTTGAAAGTTTGGCTCACTTGGCCCAAAAGATAACAGCCCACGAGCAAAGATTCCAAGAGGCCAAGAAAGCTTTCAAGAAAGTTAGCCATGTTGCATATGCTTCTGAATTGGAAGAGAACAGTGACTCCGAAGTGGCAACAGCCGATTAGGCTAGGAGTAAGAAGGTTATTACATGCCAATCAAGAATTCGGCCAAAGAAGAAAAATATGATTTTGATATCACCAAGGCCGATAAAATTTTTGATCTGCTGCTTCGGGAGAAGCAAATTCAACTTCCAGTCGGTCATGTGATTCCATCGACTGAGGAATTAAAGAAGAGGAAGTATTGCAAATGGCACAACACTGAATCTCACAGCATCAACGATTGCAAAGTCTTCAGACAACAGATCCAATCGGCTGTCGAGGCAGGCAAGATCAAATTTGAAGACTCGAAAAAGACGGTGAAAGTTGATGGCAATCCCTTTCCTGTCAACATGGTCCACACAAGTGGCAGAACAGCCGATAGGAGGGATTATCGGCCCACACAGCCCAATTCTGCTAGGATCATAAATAAATATCAGAGAAAATATGATAGGCAGGAAGAAGATGACAGCTTTGATCCCTATTGGGGCTGTGATTTTTTCAGGTTTTGCTGGAATGAAGGGATGAGGCTTCCATCAATCGAAGACTGTCCAGCATGCAGCAATCATGGTGGCAACTACGCTGGAGAGTCTAGCCGATCTCGTCTTGAGAGAAATCGACTGCCACAAAAGAAACTCCATGTTCACCAGAGGTTGGGTCCAATTCATCAAGATTTTCTACATGACTCTGATGAAGATGAAGACGAGACTATAAACCCACAATGGTGCCCTTCTGATACTTTCATGAAGAGTCAGAAAAGGAGGGTACAAAGGATGAAGAGCAGGGGTCAGCTCCAGGAGGTTCAAGCCAAGATCGATCATTGGCTGAGGAAGAAGAAACTAGAACGCCCAAAGAAAGAGTGGCGTGTTAAAAGCAAGGTGCTCTCAGCCGATGAGGTTCAAGCCGACAAGGCGAAGAGATTGGCTAAGGAAAAGTTGTGGCATCTACATCGGTCAACATGGTGTTTGTGTTGCCAGCTGAGTATGAAGTAGCACAAGCCGATGCGGATGTGGTTGAAGAGTCCCTGGCCAAGTTGGTCTTGTCCCCAGAGCAAGCTATCTCGAAAAACCAGAGAGGACAGGACATCGGCATCTTAAGCCACTTTATGTTAAAGGGTTTGTCAATGGCAAGCCGATATCCAACATGTTGGTCGACGGGGGGGCTACTGTGAATTTGATGGCCTATGCTACATTCAGAAAATTGGGTAAGAGTTCTGACGATCTCATCAAGACCAACATGGTTTTGAAAGACTTTGGAGGCAATCAATCAGAAACCAAAGGGGTTTTAAATGTGGAACTGACAATCGGCAGCAACACTGTGCCTACCAACTTCTTTGTCATCGATGGGAAGGGATCATATAGCCTGTTGCTGGGAAGGGACTGGATCCATGCCAATTGCTGCATCCCTTCTACCATGCACCAGATCTTAATCCAATGGCAAGACAACAAGGTCGAAATCGTGTTGGCCGACAGGTCAGTTAACATTGCTAATGTCGATTTAACCCTTTGGGAGATGGATGGCATTGATTGCTTGTCTGGCAAGGTTTTGGAAACCGATTATCTAAAAGTATCCGATTCTGAAATACAGCCAATTGGAGATGAAGAGCTCCAACTACTACTTTGAGGGCGTCGTGGAGGGGTCAAGCTTCTACACAAAGGACACTGTAGATGATCTTGATGGCAAATTGGGACAAGGCTTCATGTTGGCCGACGATTTAGAAGAAGTCGATATAGGTTCAGGAGATAGGCCTAGGCCAACATTTATTAGTAAAATTTGTCTTCTCAATTTAGAACCAAGCTAATAGAACTTTTGAAAGAATATAAAGATTGTTTTGCTTGTGAGTATTTTCAGATGTCAGGACTTAGCCGATCGATTGTTAAATATCGGCTTCCTATCAAACTAGCATATCGGCCGTTTAAGCAATCAACTAGAAGATTTAAGGCCGATATGTATGACGCTATCAAGGCCGAAATCACTCGATTATATGATGTTGGTTTATTTCGGCCTTGCCGATATGCTGAGTGGGTTTCTAACATAGTTTCAGGGATCAAGAAGAATGGCAAACTCAGGGTGCGTATTGATTTTCGAGATTTGAACAAAGCTACCCCTAAGGATGAATACCCAATGTCGATCGCCGATTTGTTGGTTGATGCTGCTTCAGGGTACAGAATTATAAGTTCTATGGATGGCAACGCTGGATATAATCAAATTTTCATGGCAGAAGAAGACATCCATAAGACTGCTTTTAGATGTCCTGGTGCAATCGACTTATACAAGTGGGTTGTGATGACTTTCGGTCTGAAAAATGCTGGAGCTACGTATCAGAGGGCTATAAATTACATCTTTCATGATCTAATCGGCTTGTTGGTTAAGATTTACATTGATGATGTGGTCATAAAATCAAAGGAGGTTGATGACCACATAGCCGATGTGAGGAAAGTTTTGGAAAGAACAAGGAAATTGGCATGAAGATGAATCCCACAAAGTGTGCCTTTGGCGTATTAGCTGGACAGTTTTTGGGCTTTCTTGTCCATGAAAGGGAGATTGAAGTAACACAAAGGAGTATCAATGCGATCAAAAATATTCAACCTCCACAAGACAAGAAGCAGTTGCAGTCTCTGGTCGGCAAGGTGAATTTCATTAGATGATTTATTTCTAATCTGTCTGGAAAGATGGAGCCCTTTACACCTTTGCTAAGGTTGAAAGCCGACCAGCAGTCTTGATTTGAAAGAATATTTGAGTTCCCCTCCAGTCTTGATTCCTCCACATAAAGGGGTACCTTTTAAGTTGTACTTGTCAGCCGATGAGAAGTCAATCGGCTCGGTCTTAATCCAAGAGTTCGAGGGCAAGGAAAGAGCAATATTCTATTTGAGCAGAAGGCTTCTGGATGCTGAGACAAGGTATTCTTCGATGGAGAAGTTATGTTTATGCCTGTATTTTTCTTGTACGAAGTTAATGCACTATTTGTTATCCAATGAATGCACCATAGTCTGCAAAGCCGATGTTGTCAAGTATATGTTGTTGGCTCCAGTGCTAAAAGGACGACTTGGCAAATGGATCTATGCCTTAACGAAGTTCGATCTTAGGTATGAGTCACCCAAGGTAGTCAAGGGATAGGCCATAGCCGATTTCATTGTTGAGCATCGTGATGACTCAATCGGCTCAGTTGACATAGTTCCTTGGATTTTGTTCTTTGATGGATCGGTTTGTACCCATGGTTGTGGTATCGGCTTGGTCATCATATCACCTAGGGGCAAGTTTTGAATTTGCTTACACTATTAAGCCCTATGCTACCAATAACCAAGCCGAGTATGAAGCAGTTCTCAAGGGATTGCACCTTTTGAAAGAAGTTGAAGCCGATGTCGTGGAGATCATGGGTGATTCCTTGTTGGTCATCAATCAGCTAGCCGGAGAATATGAATGCAAGAACGATGCATTGATGATCTACTACGAAAAGTGCCGAGAGTTGATGGAAAATTTTCGGCTAGTGACTTTGACACATATTCCTTGAGAGCAAAATGTTGAAGCTAATGACTTGGCTCAGGGAGCATCGGGATACAAGTCGATGGTCAAGGACATCGAGGTAGAAATTGCTACAATCGCAGCCGATGATTGGAGGTATGATGTTTTTAATTATCTCAAGAATCCTTCTCAATCGGCTCCGAGAAAAATTGTGATACAAGGATTTAAGATTTGTTTTGCTCGATGATGATTTATACTATCGGACGATTGATGGAGTATTGCTAAGATATTTGAGTGCGATCAAGCCAAGGTGATGATGGGTGAAGTGCATGAAGACATATGTGGTACTCATCAATTGGCTCACAAGATGAAATGGTTGCCTCGACGAGCTGGGTATTTTTGGCCAATGATGTTGAAAGATTGCTTCAGATATTACAAGGGTTGTCAAGATTGTTAGAATTTTGGGGCAATTCAAAGAGCACCAGCGTCGGCCATGAATCCCATAATCAATCCATGGTCATTCAGAGGTTGGGGAATTGACATGATCAATCAGATTAATCCACCCTCGAGCAAAGGATATAAATTCATATTGGTGGCAACCGATTATTTCACAAAGTGGGTGGAGGTAGTTCCGTTGAAAAATGTTGATTTTGGGGATGCAATTCAGTTCGTCAAAGAGCATATCATATACCGACTTGGTGTTCCTTAGACCATTACAACCGATCAGGGATCTATTTTTGTATCCGATGAGTTTGTCCAGTTCGCAGAAAGCATGGGGATCAAGCTGTTGAATTCTTCACCGTACTATGCACAAGCTAATGGACAAGCAGAAGCATCCAACAAAAGTCTAATTAAATTGATCAAAAGAAAGATCTCTGAATTTTCAAAGCAATGGCATAGCCGATTGGCCGAAGCATTGTGGTCCTATCGGATGGCTTGTCATGGATTGATCCAAGTTCCTCCTTACAAGCTAGTTTATGGGCATGAAGCCGTGCTGCCATGGGAAAGTGTCATCGGCTCAAGAAGAATTGATTTACAAAATGAGTTGGCAGCCGATGGCTATCACAATCTCATGATAGATGAATCGGAAGACTTGGTTCAATCCAGGATGTGTGCTTTAGAAAAGGTGAAAAGGGATAAGGAGAGAATCGCTCGTCATTACAACAAAAAGATTGTGCCAAAATCTTTTTTGAAGGCGAGTTGGTTTGGAAGTTGATCTTGTCGATTGGGACTCGAGATAATAAATTTGGCAAGTGGTCACCAAATTGGGAAGGGCCTTTTCGAATCTACAAGTCCGTTTCTAAAGGAGCTTACATGTTGCAAGGGCTTGATGGAGAAGATTTTGGAAGAGCTCTCAACTGAAAGTATTTGAAAAAAATATTATCCCAGTGTTTGGATCAATTCATGATCCGGCTCTGTTATGCCGATACATGATAGCTGATGTCTTTCCATCGCCTTTAGACGGCCGATATAAGTTATATCGCCCTTAGTCTCTTCAAATTTATCATAATCGGTTGTGCTCTGCCGATATGTGATGGCCAATATAGATTATATCGCCCTTAGTCTTTTATTCTTATCATAATCAGTTGTGCTTTTGTCGATGTATGATGGTCGATTTTGTGTGGTATCGTCCTTAGTCAAGTTATAATTTTATCAATGATCGGTTGACATTGTAAAATTAGGGAGCATATACACACACAAAAGTGAACTCAAATGGACTTCAAAATTTTTGTGGACTTTCAAAATTTTCAACGCATGAGAGATTGCAAGGATCAGCAGAAATTATATTACAAGTGTGCAATTCACAGGAGTTCACAAGGGTTACAGGAATCAGCAGAAGTGATATTACAAGATTCGACACAAAAGTCATGAGTGTTCAAGCTCTAGCCCTGTTACATGAATCGGCTTAGCTGGATATAAATTTGTTGATTGCCGATATCGCTCTTCAACGAATTCGATCGATGTCCTCAATGGCTTTGGCGTCGGCTGCATCATTCCCAGGGATCACCTTTAGGGCTTTCGTAAGATCTGAAAAACTTCTCATCGAAGCCTTCAACTTGGATTTTTGCTCTGATATTAACCTTGGGAGATCGGCAATCCTCTGTTCTTCAGATGCTATATCGGCATCACACTTAGCAAGCGCAGCTAGCAGCTCTTCTATATGTTTGCGCAGCCGATCAAGGTTGGAAGTGTGCTCAGCAGTCATTGTATCAAGCCTGGCCTTGTCTTCAAGTATGGATTGCTGATTGGCTTCAATTGTAGCTTCAAGGGATGTTCTCTCTCGCTGATCGGCTATCCGTTGTTTGACCCTTTCAAATTTGTGTCGATGTTGTTCGAGGTATGCAGCTTGAGAGATGGCGTCGGCTAAGTGGTCTAGGAGCTGATCTTGAATTTCTTCGAATCTTGCTTTTATTGATCCACAATCAGTGACTAGGAAGTCTAGAGAACTTTCTAGCCGACGAGCCAAGTCTTGCAATGAAGTCTTCAAGTCATTGGCAACAGAAGCTAGAGTCTTGTTGCTAGGATCTTCCTCGTCATGCATAAATTCTTTAATGTCAAAAGGGAAACATATCGGCTAGATCCTACAAGAAGGGAACATTGAGATTATTAAATGTTGACAATTTTGAAGATAGCCGATATGGAGTCAATAAAGGGACTTACCGGGATGACGGGAGCCAATGTTGTTTCTGCCTCAATTATGGTTGCCCCTAGCTGATGGAGTTCGTTGACTTGATCCCTAGGGGGCAGGCATTGGAGAGCGAGGAGGCTGCACACAAAGAAAGACAAGATTGATTAAGCATCGGTTAATTGAAAATTAAGAAGAGTTTGAGTCAAGATTACCGATGGAGCTTGAGCCGATTTATTCCTTGAGGCCAATTTCTTCTTCTGCAAGACAAAGAACTTAATGAGTAATTGAATGAAAGAATTTGAAGGAGGAGGATTTTGGAAGAATTCATACTGGTTGAGGTCGAGGTCGGGGTTGAGGTTGATGTCTTGGAGGACTTGGTGTTTTTTGAGCCTGGTCATCGGCTGGCGGCGTATGCATACATCTCCTTGCCTCACTTGTTTCAGCCACAACCTCATCAATGGCTTCCTCCATCTCTTCTTGATTCAGGACCTCTTCCACATCTGGATCCAAGGCGCGACAGATCATTTCTTTGAGGTTTTCTTCTGTACAGCCGATGGATCGGCAACCAATGGTTTGGTTTGTTTCTTTTGTTGAAGTGGTTCACGGGTTTGGCCATGGAGTAGAGATGATGTCTTGGGAGCATTATGAGGCCAGTCCACCACTGTTAGGAAGGATGCCAATGGCGTAATTGATAGCTACCCCGGTATTGCTGATGTGTGGAGGAGATGAATCGGTAGTCTGCAAGCAAGGAAAAAGAGTTAGTTAAATATTAAAGAAAGACAACCGATAATAAATGACAGGAGGAGAAGTGCTTACTTCTGGGATCAGCTCTAGGTATATGTTGGTGAGGTACATTGAAGCCGATTGGTGAAACAAGTGTTTTTTCCATTCTTCTACCATCGGCTGAAGGCTGCAGTCCTCGTTATTGCCATTTTGATGTTGTTTATACTGCCAAGTGGGGGGCCTTCGATACTTAGCAGTCTATCCATCATGAGGTCTGAGCCGATTTCGCCTCTGGTTTGAATCTTATCAGCAAAATACAGACTAATCAAGGCCAATAGGAGACAACATGTTCCCTTTCGTCTTTCGTCCACCGCTCCTCCAGCCTTCGCCTCCCTCAGTTCTTCGTGATCATACTCTGCGATGATCTACTTTCTTGAGCGTGCCTGGCCAAGCCTCTGTCCATGGGGTCCGTCGCGGATCTTGCCGGCAAAATGGACTTCGACAAGGGCCTGGCTTTTCAAGAGGAAGTTCGTCGTCATTTCTGGTCACCCATAAATCGTCCTTCTGATTCTGCTTCGGGTTTGTTCTTTTTGTTGGTCACTTTCCGTCGCCATCTTTTTCGTCTCTTCGAGGAATCTGTGGCTCTCGCTCTGCAAGCATGTTTGGGTGGCAAAGCTGATAACTTTCACATTCGTTTCTTGAGCAACAACCATTTTTGCTTCTCGATTTTCTCTAAGTAAGTGGGCTTTCTTGTTTATAAGCTTCATCGGGTTATCATGGCTAGCTTTGATTGTTATTTTCACCTCTGGAGCAATGGCTTGCCCAACCGGGAAAAAGAGAAGCGTCTTTGGGAAATTGAACAGGAAAAAGAATGGATCAAAGTGGTCTCTAAGAGGTCCAGAAAGCTTATCTCTAAAAACCCTAAAAAAGTTTCTTTTGCCAAGCAGTTTATCAGTTCTCCGAGCAAATCATCTGGACCTAAGCCTTTTATTTACTTTGGCTCCCTCAAAGTTAACTTGGAAGCTTCTTCATGCTTGTTCCCTGGTAAACTCGTTTTTGGGAAAGGTTCTTCTGCTATTAACTCAAGCATGGGCCTTCATTGTGGTTCTCCTGTTTGTCGGTCTTGTTTGAAATGGTCGGCTGATATCACTCATAGTATTGCATTAATTGGCAACAGTATGGGCCGAGCAGAGAAGATTTCCATATCTCAGTCTGCACATTCCCCAACTCTTGTTCCCCTAGTTTCAAAAACTTGCAGTACCTACCTCATGCCTGGTCACATAGGTTTTAATTGCCCGGGCAGAACTCGGTGCAACCGGTGCAAATTCTTTGGACATACTGTAGCATGTTGCATGTCACGCAAACATTTCGTTTTGCGCTTAACGTGGTGGCCGAAATCTCGTTCCGTGCGGAGTAGCAACTCTACGGCTGGTGGGGTCACTCAATCCATCCCCTGTCTGACATGGCGCCCCAAGGCCATATCCAGGATACCATCGGACGCCCACCTCCGTCTCCACGCCCATGATCGGCAACCTCCAGATTCATCTCTTCAACTGCTCCAAACCTCTCCGCCGGCTCCTTCTTCCAGCTTGCCTCATCCTAACAACAACAGCCGTTCCCCTTCCCCTTCCATCTCCACCGCCATGGCTAACTTCCCGGTGAACCCGAATCCTTTTCTCGTTGGCGGTCTCTAGGTGGATCAAGGGTGGGAGCGACCTGCAAGAACTAGGGTTGCTCTTGGAGGCGAACCGCCATGGGGTCATGAGGAGTTCGCCATTGTATCCTTAGAGCCAATGCCAGAAGATCATGAGCTCCTTCGCCAAGCCCTTACCAACGGCTGTGACTTCCTGGAAGAAGATCAGCATGTGCGCATCATGGAAGCTCACCTCTCTCCTCTAGGCTTGGGGCTGATCAAGCTTAGGACGATGGTCCAGCGGGAACGTCTGGTTCGTAACTCCCCCTTCCACCTGGGTCATGATCATGTCATCCGGGTGGTTTGGCATGATGAAGGAATCAATCTGCGATCTTGCAGTTACACCAGGCTTTGCTGGATTATGCTTCTGGCCTTCCCTTTGGACTACCAGAACGACTCCTTCCTGCAGGCGGCGGTGGCGCCATTTGGGCGGCTTCTAGAGTGGTACCGGGATGGCAACCGATCAAGAATCCTGGCGAGGATGTTGATTCTGAGCACTGACAGGGTCCCACGGAGCATTGTGGTTTCTGCGGGCTCCATCTTCGACGGAACTGGCAGATCCTGGACGGTCCCTGTCTTCATTCTCAATGGACAATTCCCAGACCAGTTCCCAGCAGATGAGGACCCAGTCCCCCGCGGGGGTCAGCCACATCTCCCCCCAATTCCAGCTCTTCCCGAGCTCGTGCCGCCGATCCCTGATTGGCAGAATGAACAACAAGGAGGGGGGACCACCTGGGTGTGATTGGAGGTGACCCCCACCAGGAGGCGGCGCAACAAGAGCAGCCCCAGTGGCATCAGCAACACTTCGACCAACCACCCCCTCCTGGAGTTATTGATCAGCAGGCTCAGCAGGGCTTGGAGGCAGAAGGGGCAGATGTTAATGACTGGCCTGCTTGGGATCCCCAGATACAAGAACACCCTCAATTCCCCCAGCACTACAGGGACATTGATCACTCGTCCTCCTCTGTGCGCTACCTACGTGCGCAACGCCCTGACATCCCCCTTGATGAGACATTCCAAGCACTCACTTCGAGGTCGGGGAGTCCTCCAGCAACCCGAGTCGTCTGGATGTCAGCTCCCTCAATTGGAGGCCAATCACGCCAATCCAGCCATCCAGGTCATCGCAGGGGATGGAAATTGTACCCTGGTACCCAGTGAGGGATGCCATTGCTCTCCGGCTCTGGCCAGTGGTGGACAGGGCGATAAAAGATGGACAAAGGAACAAGGAGGCGAATGCTGCCCTCGCAGAGACAGCCCAGGCACCAACTCCAGACGGCCCGGTCTGCATCGCCTCCCAATCCGCCCAAAAGAACAAAATCCCACCGGGTACAAAATCTCTTGCCCTTCCTACTAAAGCTTCGAATAGTAACAAACAAACACCTCTGTTGCACAACTGTGTAAGAAGAAGTGCAAGAAGAAATCCTAACACCAATGATTTTTTTCCACCCAACAGTGATGCTTGATGCCAATCCTTCCAAGAAACGTAGAATCACGGTGGTCCAGATAGACGAGAACACTGGGAAGGAAGGGCCAATCAACATAGCGATTCTACAGGGCTGGGGAATTGACTGCGGGGCTGATCCTAGCGATGTCTCCGAAGAGGTGATGATGCAGAACCCAGAGGATACCAATGAAGGAAACCAGGAGTAGCATCCCTCATCGGCAGCTGGCCATAATCATGCTCTGCTTCAGCTCGTTTTACCCCCTTAAGACTGTGTTTATGGCGTTGGTGATTGTTCATGATTGTGCTATGGGTTTTTGTAATATGTTTAACTGTTACTTATTGGCCTTATTTTTCACCCTGGTGGGAGGCCTACCCTGCTGGTTTTGCTGCTAAAGAGGCTCCCTTTTGGCCTTTCTTGCATTCGTACCCCTTTGGTCTGGTTATTGGCTAATTCTGATGGGCTGTGCCTATCAACTCTCTCTTGTGATTTTTCTTGGCTTTCATGGCTCATCGTGATGGATTATTCTATGTTGGAATATAAGGGGATCAATGCACCGGGTAAATGGGAGGCCATCGAAACAAAATTGAGAAAAGTGTCCGCTCAATTGTCGTATTCGAAACGAAGAGGGAATCCTTTGACAAAAGTTATATCGAAAGCTAGCCCCAAAGAGCTTTGATTGTTTTGATTTCATTCCCTCTGTGGGAGCCTCGGGGTATTCTCGATCCTTTGGAAAGGAATTTTTTTGGTCTGGTTTTGATAAACAAAGTTTCGGCATCTCTGTGGCCCTAACCTCCCCGCAGTCCTTGTTAACTTGGAAATTAAGAGTGGTTTATGGTCCATGTGAAGAACCACTACGATCGGACTTCATGAATTGGTTCAGAAATCATGAGATTGCCGAACTGGATGGTTGGCTTTTTCTGGGGGATTTCAACTTTTATCGATCGCTAGCTAACGAAACAAGCCGGGAGGAAACATTTTGGACACTCTAACCTTTAATGAGGCTATTGGTCATTTAGGCTTAATTGAAATCCCAATTAAGGGAGGGCTTTCACATGGAGTAATATGCAAATTGACCCCCTCCTTGAACAACTGGATTGGTTTTTTTCCTCCATCAATTGGACGACAGATTTTCCAAACACTAGAGTTATTCCGCTAGCAAGAACAGTCTCAGATCATGTCCCCTGTAAAATTATGATTGGAACAAAAATCCCTAAGGCAAGCATCTTCCGCTTTGAGAATTACTGGGCTGAGCAACCGGATTTCAGCACCATAGTCTCCAATTGCTTGTCTCTCCCAGCGTTTCATGGGCATGCAACAAAGAACATTTCAAGGAAATTCAAAACTTTGAGAGCGGGGCTTCGATCTTGGAGTAAAAGTTTTTCTAATCTAAAGGCTCTCATTCAAAGCGCAACACCGTGATTGCCTTTCTTGACTTGCTCGAGGAAGGAAGGCGCTTATTCAACACAGAATTTAATCTGAGGAAAGTGGTTAAAAAGAAACTTCAACATTGGCTGCATATGATGAACATTTACTAGAAGAATAGGTACACTGTGAATAGGGTAAAACTTGGGGATGAATGCACGAAATTCTTCCACAGCTTGGCCTCTATTTCCTACAGGAAAAACATGATTTCGCAGATCAGAAATGAGCAAGGTGACTGGATCCAGGATCACGAAGGAAAGGCGACAATCCTTTGGTCCTCCTTCAAGGATAGAATGGGATCTTCTTCCAATCCAGATATGATCTTTCATCTCCCAAGCCTTATTCAACCAAGAGATGGATTAGATTTTCTGGACCAGCAAATTTCTCATTAGGAAATTGATATGGTGGTCAAAACGATGCCGAGTGATAAAGCCCCAGGACCGGATGGCTTCAATGGTCTTTTCTACAAAAGAAAGTTGGTCAAACATCAAGGATGACTTCTACAGACTCTATGACTCTTTTCAGCAAGGACAGATCAGTCTTCAGCCAATTAATAACTCCTTCATCACTTTGATCCCGAAAAAAGATAACCTTGAAACAGTCAATGACTATCAGCCTATCTCCTTGCTCAACTCCTCCCTGAAAATAATAACAAAAGTATTAGCAGATCGGCTACAGGGAGTCATAAAATCAGTTCACAAGAACCAATATGGCTTTATCCGATCAAGAACAATCCAAGACTCCCTTGCCTGGGCCTTTGAATACATACATCAATGTCAACGCTCCAGAGAAGAAGTGGTCATCCTCAAATTGGACTTTGAAAAGGTATTTGATACCATCGAACAGTAAACCATCCTCCTTATGATGCAAAGTCTTGGGTTCCCGGATAGATGGCTGCAATGGGTCCAAGAAATCTTATCCTCCGGAACATCCGCTGTCCTGCTAAATGGAATCCCTGGAAAAACTTTTCGCTGCAAGAGAGGGGTTAGACAAGGAGATCCACTTTCGCCCCTGCTCTTTGTGTTGGCGGCTGAGCTGATTCAGGTCTTAATCAATAAAGCCAGACAAGAGGGCCTCCTTCATTTGCCAATAACGCAGCCAACAGAGGATTTTCCAGTAGTCCAATATGCAGATGATACCATTATCATCCTTCAAGCAAATGCTAGGCAACTTCTCTTTCTCAAAAGCCTTCTGAACACAATCCAAACGGCGACTGGACTCAAAGTGAACTACAAAAAATCAAGCATGTACCCAATTAATCTCAGCAATGACAAGCTTAGTCATCTGGCCAACACCTTTGGATGCGATGCGGGCTCCTTCACGTTCACCTACTGGGGACAACTAAGCCAAAAATTGAGGATCTAATGCCGCTTCTGAACAAAATTGAAAGGAAGCTGTCTTCATGTGCGTCCTGGTTATCCTACTCAGGAAGGCTCGAGATGATCAACTCGGCAATCACTCCCATAACAACCTACGCCATGTGCACCCTCAAGATCCCTAAAAGTATTATAGAAGCCATCGACAGGGAAAGAAAACAGTGTCTCTGGAGGGAAAATAATCTGGAAAAAAAGGAGACAACCTAGCAGCTTGGAATCTAGTAACCAGACCAAAAGCAAAAGGGGGTCTAGGGGTACTAAATCTGCGCCTCCAAAACGATGCTCTACTCATCAAGCAACTCTCAAAATTTTACAACCGTGAAGACATCCCCTGGGTGGAACTCATTTGGTTTAGATACTGTCAAGACAAGGTCCCCCACCACTGTAGAGAAATGGGTTCTTTCTGGTGGAAAGACATTCTTAGACTAAATGACCTTTTCAGGACGGTGGCCTCATGTCAAATAGGTAAAGGTTACTCGGTAAGCTTCTGGGCAGACAACTGGAATAACCTAAATATCCTATCCAACTTCCCCCACCTTGCCTCGTTTGCCAAGAAAAGCAAGGCCTCGTGAACGAAATCATGCAAGCGAAGACCTGGAATCGGTTACGCACCTACCGCTCTCGACCAAGCCTACCGGGAACCGCCGGCTTCAACCCCTCCTTCAGGAACTGCCTTATGAGGAGGAATCTCTTGACAACTGGTCGATGGTCTAGGGAAGAAAATACACTTCAAGAGGATTCTACAATTATGTCTTTGACTCCGTCGCGGGTCACCAAAGCTTTAAGTTGATTTGGAAGTCCAAGTGCCTTCCAAGAATCAAGTTCTTTGCGTGGCTGCTGCTATTGGACAGATTGAATACGAAATCAATGCTACAAAGAAGACACATCAACATCCAGGATGACAGTCTATGCATAATGTGTGAACTAGGAGAAGAAGAAACCGTGGACCATCTTTTCTTCTCGTGCCCCTTTGCGATCCAATGCTGGTCAACCCTTCAGCTACAATGGGACGCCTCCCTACCCATCATGGACAGATTGTTGTATTCAATTTCCACTTCAACGCTTCCTTGTGCCACAGAGATAACCCTCTTAGCAGCTTGGGAAATATGGAAGATTCTGAACGAAAAGGTGTTCCAGAGAGTAAATCCAAATCTGCCTCTCTGGAAAAGGAATTTCAAAGTTCAGTGCTCTTTACAAGTTCTTAGACTTAGGATAGAAGATAAGAGCTCCTTTTGCGTCTGGCTTGATGCTTACAGTTAGTGTTAGTTTTTTTTTTCTTTTCGCGGCCTCAGTTATGCTAGTGGCTTCTGTTAGCAACTCTGTTCGGGCATCTTCGCCCTTTTCCAAACAGGTTGTACTCTAAACTTCCTCTCTTTCCTCATCTATAAAATTTGGCTCGAAACTGTGGGGACCTCCCCCAGTGTTTTACGGTCAAAAAAATATAGACTAATCGGCAACTGTCCCATGCCCAGTTGTTTGGCAGTGCTCATAGGATGATAAAAACACATACGAGACTTGTACATTCCCGCCTTGATGGATGCCGACTGGGAGGATGCAAGGGGAGATAGTCGATATAAAGACTTCCCTAGACTTCTCAAATTTCTCAGAGTTTATTTCATCAAATCTGAAGTCACTAGGGAGCTCAAAGTCCTCAGAGTTCTCATATGCAAACCAGATCCTTGAAGCTATTGGGAATCCATCATAAAAATTGACGAACCAATTCTTGAAGAGATCGGCTAAGAGCTTAGATCCGAAGTATGAAGATGTTGCCTCTCCGAAGGACATGCATTGGCGTGTTGTGATTTCATCTCCATCCTCGTCTGTCGTCGGCTGCGCTAATGGAAAGCTGGCTTCGATTAAGTCTAGCCTCTGAGCAACTTTGTATGTGTGCAAATTCAGTCATATCTACAATAGCCACCATGGACCTCCAGTGTCGATAGCCAAATTTATGGCAATTTTAGCCGATGCATTATTCAACATCTTATAGAGATACCCTAGCAAATATTTTCCCAAAGGAATCTGTCTTTTCTCCACTAGGGCTTTGGCTATGTGTTGCCAGTTGGTTGTGGGGCCGCCAGCTTGAACCACAGAACAGGAATTTCTCTAGCCACATAAGGAGGAAGGCTGCATGTTCTCTGGGGTCTACTGGGCCAATTTCCTTGTTCTGGCTTATGAATCCATTCCAGCCTCCGATGGCTCTAGTCTTGAAGGAATATTGGCACTTGGTGTTCAGGCTAACAGGATTGACCGATGATGTGGTGTCTAGACCCGTGATCATGATTATATCCAAAAGAGTGGGTGTCATCAGTCCTTGGTTGAATAGAAAAGCATTCAAGGTGTTGGACCAAAAGTAGCTGGCAGTCCACAGCAGGCGTTCATCTTTAGGCATGTCGGCTATGGTTAGGGCTAAGCACTTTGCTATCCCTAGTTCTTCCCAATGGCTCTGTTTGCTAGCCGACACCCTATTGTACCATATTGGCTAGGTCTTATCAGTTGATAGCCATGATTTAAAAGTCCCAGTCCAATGTGCCATATTAGGGTTTGACAACCTAAAGGGGGATCCTATTGGTCTCAGCATTGATGAATTCTGAGGGGTCTAGGTTGTCAATCGGCCCTAAGAGGAATTGGTTGGGATGGATGAGATTGAGAATCGCAATTTGGTGCGAGAGGTGCTACAATGAAAAAGAAAGGAAAAGGGGTAAATTATGAACAGGAAACACCAAATTCTGGAAAAGATGGTAGCTAAAGTCGATGGGTCTTACCTCTGGAAACTCGGCCGATGGCGCCGTGGAGGGGGTGGTCGAGATCGACATCGCTGGGAGTGAGTTCGTCGCCGCGCGGAGGTTGCTTACGAGCTCGCCGAGAGCTTCGAGGAAGTCGTCGGTGAAGATTGGGGATATTTTTTGGCTAAGGCGGTGGAGGCAAAAGTGACGGTGTGAAAAGCTCTAAGGCGGTGGTTGTTATTTAAAGAGGCACGGTAACCGACCGATGGAAAGCCCTAAATTTTCTCGGAGATAAGATCATGCAAATCCATAACATTAACAATATAGCGGACTTGGGGGCATGTGTTAATGACCAAATTTGGTAAATCATGCATCGGACGTGGAGATAAGACCGAAGCCAATTTGGAGGGAATCGGGATGGTTGGAAGCAGAGTGCGCGCAAAGTGCAAACCAAATCGGCTAAGGAGTTTGTCGGCTGATGACCGAATCGGCTAAGGTAATTGTCGGCCGATACCGAATCGGACAAGATGAGCCGATGTAGCCGATTCCAGTAAAATAACATTGGAATCATTTTCGGATTCGTTTAAAGTGCTTCATGAAGATTGCCATGCATGGATAGAGTCCAAAGAAGGCAATTGTATCTATTAGTTAAGATATTTTAAATAGTTTCCTTATAGATAATGTCGGTGAGAGTGTGTTTTAGGCCTGTAACTGTAATTTAAATTGTAATAGAGATAGAAATTGTGTCCGTCAAGGACTTATCTTGTATCTGGGTATAAATACGACCCAGAACCTTATAAATCAACAACAATCAAGTTCAATACAATCTTGGCGCATCGCCACCCTTTTCCTTTAATAGTTTCGACGAGTTCTTGCTTCTAGTTGGGCTGCATCGAGTTCGATCTCCGACGAAAGGTAAAAGCTTGTTATGGTGCTTCCATCATTATAATACTCTAATCCTGTTTACGTAAATCATCAAGTTATCATATATGTTGTATAACCTAGATCGATACTGCGATCTAACCCTAATCGGCTAGTCTTTTATTAGATAACAGCCGATAGGATTAGATATCATCGTCGATTTAGATTATATGGTGTATCTACCATCTCGAAAGGTTATCATAGACTTGTTTAGATCTTATGCTTCTCCTACGCTTAATATTGCATCGGTTAAGTCCAACCTATTAAGTAATACTTAGAATCATAATATCTATCTTATCTCATGATCACTATTAGAGATAGTATCGGGGTTTCAACCGATCTTACCTGTTTTACCTGTCTTGTCTATTTTATGTTTACTTGATATGCTAAAGCTGCTCTTTATATTTAGATCTCACTGTAAGTAAATATGTTAAGCTTGTTATCGATCTGTTAGGCTATCTTAACACTTGATCGGTTGTTGTTTAATGTATTTAATCTATAGTAACATTTTAGTATAAAGTGGTATCAGAGTACTAGCCGATACATATTAGATCTATGACATCGACTATGCTATAAATATATATAATCTGCGTATTAAGTTACTTTTAGACTTAAGTGATTTATATTGTCTCAGTACGCTACCGATCTATCCCGATCACTTAGTTTAAACGTATTTTGATATTTAGATTAATGTATTATGAATATCTACAGTCAATCGATTAGATTTAATTTCTCATGGCCGCTTCAGTGCATACCGCATCGGCTTAACAATGAACGATATGTCATCGACCACCAGCCGATTGGCTATCGTTTATAGACTAACACTTGCTTCCTTTCTTTGTTTCTTGTTGGTTGCAGGATCAAACCAACTGGCACGCCTACGAACCTAAGAAGCAATATTTTGGACCCGCACTAGAGTAAAGCAAATCTTTTAGGCCAGCGCGTGATTTTCCAAGTCAACACATTTTCGGCACAATTTGGGATCAACAACAGGTCAAAGTTGGCAGGAATACAAGGCTGGGTTGCTTCACTCACATAACTTGATGTTGATGTCCACTGAGAAGTACAACATGGCCTATAATTAGTGGAACAGCTAGCTCCGCCAACTGTCATTGGAACAATTTCTTTGTTTGATTTATGAACTGTCATCTACCTTGTTCTAGACATTGTATTGTGAACACTATATTTCATCTACATATCGACTTCGTGATGCATTGTTGTTATTGAATTGTTGTGATATGAATTATTGAATTGCTTTGAAGTCCGTAATATAGGAAAGGTCATGTCGAATTTTTTTCTTCCACATGCACAATTTAGGTATGCAAGTATCCTACATATTATTATAATTATCCCTAATTTCTACACAATTTTGTGTTTTTCAATTTTTTCCCCTCAATTTTCCATCTGCAGACCTACCTGGGATAACTGCCCCTTAAACCGTGGTTACCGCGGCTAGGGTAACCACGACAACACCGCACGGTAACCGGTTTGAAATTCGCAGATGAATTTTGTGGGTTTCTGCGGTTACTCATGTAATCGCTAAAACCGTGGGGCGGTAACACCCCCCCAAACGGTTTGTCGAACCTGGTTTGCTACTACAAGATACTGGACGTATGGGCTCGGCCATGTGATAGTCCTGGATGAGCTTTCAAACATGTGTTTTCTTATGAATTAAGGGCATGTTTGGTTGGTGTCGTGAGTGACACGTCTAAGAAAATTGCAAGCCTGATAGTAGCCTGAGAATTTAATGATTTATGCATGCCCAGACAAACCTAAGAGATATGTCACAAACCCTCAACGTCACAAGACCGTAGGAGGACCTGAGGCGGAGCTGCTGGGCACCAGGTCCTCTCCTCCTCCTCCTCCTCCTCCTCCTCCTCCTCCTCCTCCTCCTCCGCGTCATAGACAGTCACAAACCCATCGTCTTCCACCCAGCGCCACCTTTCAACAGACAGTTGGCGATCTCTAGCTCGTTGGCTCTCTCGTCTCCCTCCCCTTCTTCTCCTTTGCCGTGGACTATCGGAGCCCTCTCGTTGTCGATCTCCCGATGTTGATGCCTCTCACGGACGGGCTCGCCTGCAAGCTTTTTGGGATGAGAGGGGAAAGGTGGAGATGGGGAAGAGAGGAGATGGTTGGGTTGAGGTGGAAGTTCACTTATACATGGGCTTCATATATTTTTAAATTTTCTTTTTGCTGACTAAGATGTCATGTTAGGCAACCATTCATACTGTCATGGGACTAGTTTTGGATGGTTTGCTAAGATGAGGGGTAAAGATTTTTAATATTATAATTTACGAATGTCAATTAAACTCAATGAAAAGATAGGAGACAGTAAATGGGCCTTATTCCTTTTCTCTCCAGTTCGCTGTTGTACGCCTATCCCATCAGGCTTGCTTGTCAATGGGCCTCACCACATGCGCCCAAGTGTTAGTTAACTAGTTAGACCTCGGTTCCTTGAGTTTCTTTTTACTATCTATTAATATTTTGACAGATTTATACCTTTGAATCTTGCAAAATTTTTAACTAATAGATATAGCCTGTTTTAAATAAAATAACCAAAAAAGAGACAAACATGTCTAAAATTATAAATCTAGAGAAAAAACGGTTGCAAAATCTGATTATGAAACCCAACAGTGTATCTAATAAATTGGAATATAATTAGAGTGAAATTGCAAAGGGTAATCTCAAAATAATAATTAGAGCTAACAGATCATTCTCAAAATAATAGTTTAGAGGTAACAACTCATTACAACAACTCATAGGGGGATCATAGCTCATCTAGAGTTGAAAAAGAATTTATGTCTTAGAACTAATCTCAGACAGACAATCGCGTGTTCCAACCTCTTCGTAGGAAGACTTGCATATAGTACTAGTTATCAACTAGCTAGCAGCAATTAACAGAACGTACGATTTGCACAAGATGTGCTTGCTGTTTCAATTGCAAGAAGAGAAGAGAAATAATCTAGAACAATCAACAAATTAATCATCGAACAATAATTAAGCATGCTGCATCGTCTCTATGTCTATATATGTCGGTTACGTCAGCAGCATGGCGTACATGATGTGGTTCCAAGCGTCGGGGAGGCCGGCGATGCACCAGTGCGTGCAGTCCATCCCCTCCCGCCCCGGCCCGCCGTACACCGACGGGTGCGCGTCGATCCTCAGCTGCGACATCCACGTGATGTCCAGCAGCGACACCGCCGCCGTCGTCATCGACCCGAGCACCCCCCGCACCACCACCTGCTCCGGCAGCAGCGCGCCGCCGCCCTCCGTCAACGACGTCGACTCCTGCAGCGGCCTCATCTGATGGTAGCACCCCCCGTCCGCCGCCGCCTCGCCGTCTTCCTCGTTAGAGGAGGAGGTACCGTAGTGGCTGGGTGAGATGCCTTGGTACAAGACCTTGGTCCGCGACGCGTCGATGTTGGCGTCCACCCATCGTGCCCATGTGGAGAGCCCCTTGGAGAAGGCGGTCAGCCTGTCCATGTCTCGGTACGTCTCGTTCCCGTTCCGCACGTAATCCCACCTGCACATATATATATATATATAGCATATCGATGTCCAAAACGACACATGACGTAGCTGTGTAAGATACGTAGCTAAAATTTGGTCTTTTTCTTCCATGTAATCATAAGGCATAAAATTGTTGTATTGTACGTACACTTGGCTGGCGCCCTTGTAGGTCCACCAGTGCCAGGTGTTGAAGACGAGCACGTCGGCGCCGAGCCAGGCGGTGGCGTCGCGCATGGAGTCCAGCCTCAGGACGCGCCCCAGCCCAGGCTCCTCCACCACGTCCACCAGGAACCTGCTGTAGTAGAGCACCACCGACACGCCGTAGTCGAGGAAACGCACGGACGAGACCGGCTCGCCGGAGGTGAAGGACACGCGGGACGACGCGGCCGCGGTGCCGGCGGTGGCCGACACGGCGGCGTGGAGCATGCATGCGAGCGACGCCCACTGGTTCATGCTCAGCGAGTCCCCCACGAACAACACCGTCTTCCCGCGCCACCTCCGCAGCAGCTCCACCCCATCGAACCTGCACATGCATGTGTCAGAACTCAGACGCTGTGTGCGTGTGTGCGTGCGATGGAGGTTTGCTCGACGGCGGCGATGACCGTGGGAGGCGGCAGGAGGCGGGGAACCAGCGGAGCTTGAGGTAGGCGGCGTCGGGGCGGCCGTTGCGGCGGCAGTCGAAGACGTCCGGGACGAACGGGCACCGCGACGCGTCGTACAGCGGGTACGACTCGTCCACCGCCCATCTCCCCTGGAACAGGTCGCACCGTGCCGTCGCCGCCGGCGCCGGCGAGCTCCCGTTCTTCGCACCACCACCACCACCGCCGGCGTCATCTGCGGCTGCCACCGCAACAACAACAACGAGGAGGAGGAGGACAAGCACACCGGCGGCGCGAGACAACAATGCGGATGCAGGGCCGTTGCCCATGGACGACGGCGGGGACAGGTGCTGCATGCTTCAGTTCAGCCGGCCGCGCCACGCGGAGTGTCACGGCTGATAATGCATATATAGCGGCGGCGGCGGCGTGAGAGTGGTCGATTGATCGCGTCAATCTGAAGCAGGCAGAGAGAGGCAGACGGTTTCCGATGCTACGCGCTAGGGCAATGTAGATGTACTTGGAGTGGAGCTGAAGCTAGTGAGTGAGATTATGGGCGTGTCCCAATGATACGTTGAGATGAGGATTGTTTAGATAGCTTAAGATTATATAAGTAAGTGGTGACAAATATCTGTTCGATTTATTTTACGGCTCTGTTCTAAGCTACATTTCGGCTTGACTACTTTCTCGATTTTCATCTTCACGTTTTTCAAACTCCTAAATAATGTGAAATTTATTTTTTTAAATTTTTATAATCAATACTCAATTAAATTAATTATATGTTAATCATGTTTTTGTTTTATGTGTGGTTTATAACTCATTTCAAAATAAACTTTAGACTGTATTTTATGTATTTTTAGAATCTGAGTAACAATTTAGACTATTTTGAAAGAGTTTTAACAGTTGAAGATTTTGATAAGACCTCACTGTGAGGCGATGGGGTCAACTGGGCGTCGTTGGGGCTGGGAGGATGGCATGGACCGGAGATTGACTATTGCCCCGGGGAGATAAATGGCATGTGCAGGCTGTGGTCTACTGGGGGTGAAATTATGTCCAGCGTGGATCTCAAAGTGAAGTGATCCATGGGGTGCGTATACCAAAGCACAGCTAGCACCTCAGCTGCAGGAACCTCGATGAGTATTACTTAACAGTTTACACTTCACGGTAAACATATCATGTGGAGACGAGTAAGTTAATGGAGGTAAGAAAACTGTGCATACAGTCAGTTTTCGTGTAATCTCTGGTAATCAACTGTCGTTTCTACAGAGGGCATTGCTGAGTTGGTGTATGTCTCGGTGAGACATGCATGGAGGCAGAGCTGGATTTTTTTTATTTTTTAAACTTTTTATTTTTTTATTTTTTTAAAAAAAACTTCCAAAACTTATTTCTAAAATTCAAACCTTTTAACAAAACTAACAGTTTTATTCTGTCATGTCAGCGATTGTAGTATAGCCAAATAACGTTCTTGCCAACCAGACCGACATAACATTGTCATATTGACCAAACCGATGAACCGATATGACAGTGCTATTTTTGTTACATCAGTACAGCTGACGTAGCTGACGTGACCAAGAGATTCAGATAAGTTTTTAAAAAAATTATTTTAAAAATTAAAAATTTAAAAAGTTCAAAAAATAAAAAAAAATCGGCAGAGCTGTGCTTCTTCACCGAGAGCCAGTCAAGGAAGAGATAAACAGAGCACCTCGCAGCTGCCCAACCTGACCCTGGCAGCCAATAAACAAACATTTTTGACAATCTATATGTTTCGAACACTATCCTATAGTTCAAACAAAATGTTTAAGTTCTAGTATTTGCATGGACAATATGGGCAGCAAAATGGATCAGGATTTAGGCATCTTGTTTACACTGCTTACCTGATGCCCCCTGGTTTAGCACAAAGCACAAGCTTCAAAGGAGAAAGACACTTGTTCATGGCCATTACTGATGACCTTCGGACAAATTCTCCAACATAGCAAATATGCCACTAACTATTCTGCGATAAGCTATCCACCATGAATCATATCATTTTTGCAACCTTCCAACACAAATACAACAGTACAACCCCCCAGACATCCCCCGCCGAGAGAAAATTTCTACAAACCACTGCTTGATGCCACAAACATGAAATTGCTCACCGTGCATCATTTCTTCAGGACATATCAACAGCAATATAAACATGAACAATGCAGACACAGATGTCTTCATACAAGCGCATAGCAACATTATTTCCTTTGTAGCAGTTCTCTTACTAAAACTGTTAAACACCCTGAAACAAAAGAAGGTTTACAGCTGAAGTATATATCTGGCAGACTGTGTCCCATACATATGGAATAGAGCACCCCATCAGGAAATGATTGACAAAGATGAGAGTCAAGAAATGCACTATATTTAAGTGCTATGACCAGCAACACTTAGTTTGACATGAGTAATCAATGTCGTCTCACCATGACAGAAGTGACAAACACAGATGATATGGAATAGGGAACACAAAACGTCCTCAAGATCTGGCTAAGGGGTCAAGGCTCCATAGTTGCAGAGGTTAAAGTCTTAGCTAGTAACTAATTACACCATTAGCTAGCCATAAGCTGCAGTGTGCTAGCGGCATATCCCAGCAATCCTAGCTTTTAGGAATGCATTTCACCTGATACTTGCTTGTTAATATAAAAAAGCGAAGGAACGGTAAGGGCTGTGGTGAGAAGGAATGCATTTGCCACTTTCTCCATGCGCTTGACTTCGGCAGTCGCCTCATTGAGATCATTCCTACAACAAAGGAAGCAGAAAAACATTTAAGTTGTATAAGCCATTTTCTCCTTTCAAGTTTGAGCAATGACGACCTGTAATATTACCTCATTGTTTTCTCCACTTCAGCCCATTCATTACACAGCATCTGCTGGTCCTTCATCAGCTTATCCTGCATAGCCTTAATTGAGGCTTGTACTCCGGCTACTTCTTCGGGAAAGGTGAGTCCTCCCTCAAAGATAACCTACAAATTTAACACATTTTATAAAACATATAAATGAGAAAATGCAACGTTCAGTGACAAAGGAAATACTAAGTTAATGGGAAAAAATCTATAGGATGATGGGCTTGACCAACAGTTAAAATTTTGAGTGTTTTAATGAAAAAAATAACAGTAAACTGTGAAATAGACACACCCTACCCACTTGTAGTTTTTGTTTCTTTTCTTGGTGATTACCTTCCACATAGGCTAGTGTAAGTTGTTGTAGACTTGTAGCAGCACAGGATATGGAGGCTCTAATCTTGTTATCTTAAAATAGACTTCAAAGCAGCCTACACTAAGGCTAACAATAACCAAACTCCATACCCCTGAAGAAGTTGAATTGAATCATGCAGCGAGACAAGTCTACCTTCCCGAAATCGAGATCGCACCATGGGGAATCGGAAAGAGCTCGATTCACAGATCAACAAAGCAGGTGCATGAGGGGGGCAGGGGGAGGACAGGATGATGAACCTGAGACTGGGTGCCCACATGTCAGTAGCCTGCCGCCGCCGCCGCCGGATGGACAGGAACAGCCGAGCACCAGCTGCGATCCCCTTCAGGAGCAGAGAGCGAAGCGCCATGCGGGATCCGTCGATCTGAGTCCCTCCGAGCCGGCGCCTGGGGTTTTGTTAGGGTTTGGTCTTTTCCCTATACATTACTCCTCACACGCCCTCTTCCTGCGTGTCCGCAACTCCAGACTCCAGCGCCGCCATGGCTCGGGCTCGAGGTTGGGAGGAGAACAGTAACGGGCCAGGCCCATCTAGCATCTCATCTCACCATCCTCTCCGGCCCGACCCGAACACAATTTTATGGTTGAAACGCACTAATAACTATCAGATGCCCGTGTGTTGCAACAGATTTTCTCAAAATAATATTCTCTGTCCTCAAATGCATGTATTGAACAATACGGGTTAATATTTCTCAAGAAAACATGGGTATTTTATCCTTGAGCATGACACTTCATAAAGTAGATTTGTTGCAGCAAGTTTAGGGCTCATTCGGTTTGAAAGATTTCCATAGGATTATTGTAGGAATTAAAACTTTAGGATTTTTTCCTATATACACCATTCGTTTCATAGGAATGGATCCTGCAAAATTCTTAAGGATTGTAGTCTTATAATATAATTTCATAGGGTTCTTAGCATGAGGTGAGAGCTCTTGGAAAAACTAGAAGGGCCTGTGCGGTGATACGCCCCGCACGTTAACATTGACTGCGAAGTAATTCCATTTAACGTAATTTAGTTATCATAGGTCAAATGTTTTTCATTAGTTCAATTACTCCAAAAGGAAACATTGGAAAGGTATTTATATCATGACCGTGTGTCTTAAACATTAAAAAAGAAAGGATCACACATATAAATACTATGACAACAATTGGTCTATAAATAATTAGTAGTCAATTAATATAGTATCAGTTTATTTGTTTAAATTGAGAAAAATTGAAGCACACAAAACGTGTAACAGTACAGTTTGGCTCATGTGATATATTATTAATCAGTGACCAATGAATTTGGCCAAATTTTATCAACAGAAATGAAATGAAATGTTTTTTTTGAAAGACCCAACGTGAATAAAAATGATGAGCCTAAACCATATGAGAAGGGTGATTTGTTAAGGAAAACAACTTTCCTTCCACTCAACTTGGGTTCCATTGAGCAGAAAGAAATTGAGAACCATTAACCTGGTGTTCCACCTCAAAGTGGAATCACAAATTTATGGTTTTCAGTCTAGTAAGCAAGTTCCCCTCTTTGCTTCTTGCCTCAACTAATGTATTGTGTTTATTTCATTGCAAGTCGAGCACACAACAGATTAGAAAGCCAAACTTTCATTGACTTAGTCAAATAGTTAGAAAAGAGTAAGAAATTGTTCGGCTCTACCTTGAAACGGATCACCATCTCCTGGAGGATTGCTTTTGAATGAAACAACATTTAAGACAACATGACTGAGTTGAGATTTTCAGACGCCGCCATTTCCTATCTATGGTAACAAAGTTTTTGGAACAAATTACTACCTATGGTAATAATTTTTTTGGCAATGTATCAAGTTGTTGTCATAGCATGGCAAATGAAGAAAAAAGGGAACAAATTCAACAGGATGAAATTTTACCTCTCATTAGCATTACGAACAAAGTAAGGCATAGGAAGAAAATACACGTTGATCTTGTTGCAGTTGTTCTAACCCCAAATTTCTCCTGTGCTTCCTCCTGGATCGAACATAAAAAAATAGCCTGAATGTAATTATGGCCTGCACATAAGGGAAAAAAAGAAAGCAGTTAGAGCATTTGCTAATATTTGACTCCCAATAATCCTGTATTGGGACCATCCTAAAACATATTAGGCTAAAAAATCACCCCGTCCTCCAGAGAGGCTTAAAAATTGGATCCAATAGTTTTGGTTGTTGGCCACATAGGCATGGTGGGACCAGTTCGGTAGTCGTTGCCTCTTCTGATTTTGTCATCTGTGGTTATACTGCCGCTTCTTGGCTTGTACTTCTGAAAAAATGGAACACCGAGACGATGCCCTAGCCATATGAATTCTGACTTCAGGTAGTACATGATACGATAAACCATCCAAAGGGAATGGCGGGCACTATTGGACAGACACATATACAAAAGCAGTTTCATTATCTTCAAAAAACTGAGAAAACAGCAGGTGCATAAGGCATAAACCAAAATGAAACTGAAATAAACTATGTTTTTCTTCCCTCTCTGGGCCTATATCTATTGAAAAACAGAAGGCATCCATTATTTTTTCCTGTCATTCGATCTGAGACAGCAAAAATTCTGAAGAGATGAATGGAGAAGTGATTGGCAGATGTTTTGCTCCTATAGTTCTGTCTTCCTCTACGCTGCATCAACGTTGGAGTATCTCAATTCATCAGCAGCTGAAAATCCACAGACCAAACTCTTAAAATAAAACCTACTCTATCTATCCAGAAATATAGCAAAAGAACTAACTTAAAGGAGTAAAATAAATACAAAATTGAGCATGTCTCATAGTTGCAAACAGGAGAAGTATCTTAAGTTTAATTTCAGTCATCTTTAGTGTGTCAGATACTCACAGTACAAAGAGCAAATCAGTGCACAAAAAGTTTAATTATCTCTGTCCTATATGCGGAAGTAGCAAGTGGCCCTCTATCAATTAGCAAGCATGGCATATATCAATCAACAAGCAGTTGGCACAACTTTGAGATTATTACAGGTTAGAAGGAGAACAATCTGATCTGCAAGTAACCTCAGCACGTATAACGCTACAAGTATTGAATAAATTCATACATATCCAAGGTTGGAGTGATCGAGATGAATGCAGACAATACAAGAACAGAAGACTGTGCTTAGTCCTAACGGTTATTGACGAGAAAATTGCAATTATAGGACTCCAAACAATACGCTTCGCAATTATAGGACTCCAAACATCGAATTTGCTAAAATGACCCTTGAAACGTTGGTTTCTTGTTATACATGACATTTGGAGTTTTTAATCTCTTTTCTCATCACAAATACATGTATTTGTTACCAAAGTGACCCTTTTACCCTTTCACATGCCCGACTGATCATTTGCCAAACCGAACACGCGCTTTGACTTTTCATCTGTCGATGGATGCACCACCGATTCTTGCGCCGCCGGCAGAGGATGATGTTGGCCACGTCGCGCTGGCTGAGGGCAGAGGGACGCCGCCTCGTCGTGTGAGGGCAGAGGAACGCCGCCTCCTGCGCCGCCTTGATGGATGCGTCGCGTCGGCTGAGGGCTGAAGGCAGAGGAACGCTGCCGACAAAGGAACGCCGCCTCCTACTCTCCTTGTCGCGGCGGCCCTCCTGCTCTCCGCCGCCTCCCCCGCGCACGACGACGATGGATGCGTCGCCGATGGCTGCGCCGACGCCAGAAGATGAAGAAGGTCGCGTCGTTCGTTCTATTGGTCTCCCGGCGCCAGAGGAAGAGGGCATTGCAGCGCCGGCTGAGGGCATGACGGCGCCATTTTTTGGAGTCCCGGCCACGCCGGCTCAGGTTTGCAGGTGTGCAGGCTCAGGGCATGGCAGCGCCGGCTCAAGTGCGCAGGCTCAGGTGACTGCGGCGGCGGCAGAGGGAATGGGGGCACCGGCAGAGGGAATGACTGTGTCGGCAGAGGGCCTGGCCGGCGCCGGCTCAGGTGCCCGACGTTTCATATGCTGCCTTAAACCCTAAACCGAGCATCGCGACACAGACTCAAGGCATGGTGGCGCCGGCAGAGGGCCTAGCCGCGCAGGCTGATGGCCACGTTTCGCTGGCGGTGGACACCCCTCCTGACGCCATGTCCAGTGCTCTAGCCCTAGCTAGATCGTTGTTGCCCACTGCTCCTCTTCCAGCAGTACAACCTTCCTGTTCTTGAAGTGCAAAGGTTTTGGCCTTAATGATTTTTGTTTTCTTTACCACGGTAGTAGTACACAGTAGTAACATTTGATTGCACTTGTTTAGGTCCCAAGTAGATCATGTGGAAAATATGGAAATAGTTCGTTGGGATAGCATACAAATAGTGGAGACACATGATGACGAAGGTCGTATTGCAGTTATGAGTGAGAATCAAATTTGTGAGCTTTTAGGTTTGACAGAGGAGCAGACAACAAATGTGCATGCACAGGGCTTTGAATACTGAATGGATGAACAGGGGCATCATAATGAGCTTGGACAAGATAATGAAGGTGCTGCCATTCCTACTAGTGATGCCATACCAGGTGAGATGGTCATTTCATATGATAAGAACAACCCATCAATGGATGTAGGAACATTGTACCCAACAATGGAGGAGTTCAAGATGACAGTGCGGCAATTTGCAATCAATAAGGAGTTTGATTTAGGAACAGAGAAGTCATGTAAGATGAGATATAGCGCTTTTTGCAAGTCAGATGATGAAGATTGCCCTTGCACTTGGAAGATAAATGGGACCAAACATAAAGGCCAAAGCACTGTGGAGGTGAATAAATTGATTTGCATTTCATTAAATTCTACATGCTATGTAAATTAATATCAGTCTCATTGATTTTTTGTTTTGCAGGTAACCGTCTTAGTCGATAACCATACATGTGTGTCTAGCATGAGGCAAATAACTACAACTCCAAATCTGAAGTGGGTAGCTAGCAAGGCTGTGAGTATCCTTAGAGATGATCCAAATATTGGTGATAAGGAATTGCAAAAGAAGTTGCAAACAGATCACAAGTGTCAAATTGCATATGACACTGTATGGCGGGGTAAAGAAAGAGCTCTTGATAAGGTTTATGGCAAATGGGAAGGGAGTTTTGAGCTCTTGTTTAGATGAAAGGCAGAGGTGATGAAGCGGTACCCCAGGAGTGTCGTTGAGATTGAGGTACTTGAAGTGGATGGTCAGGTATGTTTCCACCATTTTTTCTGTGCTCTTAAACCATGAATTGATGGTTTCTTGGAAGGTTGTAGGCCTTATTTGAGTGTAGATTCTACAGCACTTAATCTGACAAACAGGAGAAAAAAATCCAAACTCTCCTGGATGCCAGCAAATCACTGTCAAATATGCCGAATTCATGGAACACTCTACATACCCTAAACAGCAACATGTACAGAAATACCAGATTGCGTGACATGTAAACATACACCCTGCTCAAACAGTGACATGCCCTGTAGCTAAGATTCACCAACCTACTAGCATCAGCCGGAATCCTACCATGCATGATCACGTCATTTCAAGGCCTGAGGGCAAAATGGTCAGCTCATGGCAAAATACATGTATTTATGATAAGAAAATAGATTTAAAACACCAAATACCATATAACAAGAAGCCAACAAAGGTCGTTTTAACCAAGTCAATGTGAGTCCTATAATTACAAAGCGTATTGTTTGGAGTCCTATGATTGCAATTTTCTCGTGGTAAGCAGTCGAGCATTCTTCAGCTCAAAAGGCAAAATACATATCATCCTTACTGGACCCCATGCACGCAATAAAACAGAAATCCACAAAAAAAAAGAGAGCAAAAATAGCAAGAAAAAAAGGAAAATGGGTCTATTCAATCCAAAGAAAATTATTTACTAATGAACTTTGCATTTCTGAGGTGGCAACACTGACCTAGAGTGGCAAGGATCTGGCGCCTCCCGGACCCTTTTGGCCGGCCCCGACGCAGCCCGGAGTTCAACCCGGCATGCTCGCCGTGGCCACTGGCCTGCATGCCACTGTCCCCTGCAGCCAAACTCCACGCGGCTGGCGTTGCAGCGGAGGCGGCCTTGGCCGCGGCCTCCCCTCCTCCTCCATGGACAGCTGCTGCCGGTGGAGATGACGGAGTGGGGAACGTCGACGACGGCGAGAGGGAGAAGACCGGTAACCTTTCCCTTCTGCTGCGGCTTCTTGTGCTTCAGCCGTGGACACATCTGCTGCTCTGATGAACAGGCCGTAGCCTGCTGCCGTTGCTGCTTCATGGCAACTTGCCGCCGCCGCTGGAGGGCGTGCCGCCTCGTCTCCAGCGACGCCGCCCCGGATTCCTCGGCAAGCTCGCCGCCGAGACTTCCTACTCCCTGCCGCCTAGCCAGCTCTCCCCCGATGCGTGTGCTGCTCCCCGCCGCCTCGGCTAGGGTTTGGGGACGAGGGCCGCGTGCGGAGGAAGAGCGGCGGCGACGCAACACGTTTGGGAGGGAGGGCGGCGCCAAAGCCGGCGTGCGACGCGGACGGCCGGGGCGGCGCCGGAGCCGGAGCCGACGCCGTGGGAAGGAAGAGGGGAACGGGGAGAAAGGGAGGGTTTGGGGAGGAGGGTGGGGTGATGGCTAGATATTTTGCGAAAACACCCCAATTTTTTATGTTTATCGCACAATTTCTGAATACGGAATTTTGTCTTCTTCATATTATATCTTATAAAGTAAATAGGGTTTCTATCCAAAATTTTATTTTTTACCTGGTTATTTTACAGAAAATCTCTTGAGTTTTTTCTGAAATTAACCCACAGTATGTCTGGCTATTTTGTAAAAAACTCATTGAATGTTTATAAAATTAATCCACAATCCCAATCTTGAAATAGACTTGAGGTGAATACATAAAAATATAAATTGAAATTACATGAGACTTTTTACATATTTATTTATATAATATGTAAGTCTCCGTAATAATTTTAGTCGGATGTCTCTACACTATCTCACCTTTCCAGTATTAGCGATCCTGAGCATATACATATATAACGAAAGGGAAAAAAGAGTACAGATGGTGCATGATTAGGATTTGGACTCCGAGGCTCTCGAGAGGATCCTCTTGCACTGCATTTATATATAAATGCGACAAAACGATGGCAGCAGCCAGTGATTAATTACCGAGTTATCAATAATGACGGATCAGAATAGAAACAATTCAAAAAGTAATCCCACATATATAGGCTATTAATTGGCTTTGCTAGCTCTGTCAAAGAGCGATCTTTTCTTTTTCCTTTCTTTTTTTACATCACATAAACATAAGTTAATTTAATGCTAATTTTATCAACATATCGATAAGTCATAAACTCAATTTTTGTCCGATTATTATTATTGTTGTTGTTGTTTTTGTTGTTATTATTACCATATATAACTATTTATTATTATTATTATTATTATTATTATTATTATTATTATTATTATACGACAGAACATAACTACACGAGAACATGATTACATATATAAAATGGAGTAACAGGTTAACAAGATGTGCAACCATGCATATAAACGACTCAGTAGCTTGGAGTCGAGGTTAACTAATCAATTTAGGAAGAAATCAGGCTTGTTTCCACCCGAAGTTTTATTCACCTTGGTTATTTTGCAAAAAAACCCTTTGAGTTTTTTTGAAATGGAGGGCCGCGGCCCAAGCAGCGATCCACCTCGGATTTGATCCAATTTCGAGGTCATCTCGAGCCCAACACGAACCAGGCTTGAAATCCCTAATGGACGACCAGGCGCACGGCCCACTATGCGTGCGACCACTTTCGTTTTCGGCTCATTGGTTGTTTTGGAATTTTCTTTTTTGGCCCAGCCTGTGCGATCAATTCGACCCGTTACCAAATTTGGCTGCACGTTTTCAGACTTTCTCTTTTGTAATTTTTTATGGGCTTCATTATTTAGCAGGCCAGCCCAATTCGTTCACACACACCAAATCGGGTTTTTAGCAGGCATACTATTCAAACTATGTATATACACTTTGTATAGGTACGTACGCATACAAAGTATATATATTTATATCTATATCTATCTATCTATAAAGCAAGTAGTGTTTTACCCAAAATTTTCATCAGCCTGACTATTTTGCAAAAAACCCCTTGAATGTTTATAAAATTAACCCGCAGTCCTAATGCTGAAAAGAAAGGGAGGGCATGGATAAAAAAGACCTCCTGCGCGTCTCCCGCCCATCTCCATCTGCGTCACGCCTGCGTCCCTCCCTCCCATCGCTGCTCTGAGCTCCCGTGCTGTGTTTGCGCCCCTCCCTCCCGTCTCCATCCGCGCTGTGCCCCGACTTCACCCGTTGCACGCACGGGCATAGTTGTTAGTTTCTATAAATGACCAGGAATTTTACGGATAAAACACAATGGGCCATTACACCAGTCACTGTTTCTAATATTAATTGTATTAGAAAGCTGGAACATAAAACAACTTTTGTCAATGGGATAGTTTCGTTGCACAGTTTCATAGACATTTGTAGCATTTATTTTTTATCATTTGTTAGGATCAAATGTGCTAGATGACATTGTATGTGCATCTCAAGATACATATATACATAAGTAATAAATTACAATACTCATGAACGCACTTGCATATATATATATATAAAAGTTCCACATTTAAAAAACAATCACACATTTATAACTCATATTCACACATATACAAATCCGCATTCCCACATATATATATCTCATCATTCACACATATATAGAGCATCATTCATCATTTAGACGTTTTACTATAGAGTAAAATTCAGCATATATAGAGCATCATTCAGCATTCAGACGTTGTAATGGAGTGTAAAATTCAGCTTCCATAGAGCATCATTCAGCATTTAGCATTCAACATTCATCATTCAACATTCAGTGTTAAGACGTTTCCATTATACTAAGATTTGATTCTAAAACATTCTGAATTACTAACATTTTGATTCCTTCCACCAATAGGCGGTGGAGCTCTGCGGGAGCGCTTGAAAGATGCTTCCAGTTGGTTGTGACATACAGAGATTTCCTTAGCTGTAAAAATATTAACTGACAGTTAGTATTCCAGCTATGTACTGTAATTCTTACTAGCAGTACAAAGATTTGAGAACTAACCTTATTCACCGAACAACTTTTGATAGCTAACCTTATTCAGCGACTGGAACAGGATGGTGAGGTGGCGTCGGCGGCGGAACGAGAAACTAGGCTGCGACGCGGCGGAGGATTGTGGATGGAGGCGTGGGATGAATCGCGGGCGCAGGATGAATCGGTGAAAAATGGGGATGGAGGCAGGAGGTTGGGGCAGTGCCGCACGGGATCAAATCGATGAATTTTTTCCCCTCAGCTCGCGATTTCCAAGTCCTTGAAAACGACGCTCATTTCACAGGATGAAACAATTGCTCTCTTTCTCCTTCCCATTTCATGCAAAGATTTTATTTTTGTTGATGTGTCCTATCATTAAATGTGCATGAAATCCCCATTGAGACTGGCCTTAGGTGGTTTGAGGAGTGATGCGATATTCCGTACAAACACGACAAGTTTTTTTAAGAAACAACCCAACACGTGTAAACCTCTCCAAGGAGCCAAAAGCAATTGCAATAAAAGGGAAAAGCTCGCGGGAAAGAGTTGTTAGGCCATGTGCAACAGGATGCTCAGATAGATGCTTAGAGAAGAAAACTGTTTTTTTGCCAGGCCGATGCTGCCGCGAGTCGCCCATCGCCAAGCGAAGCGGTCGTTGCTTGCGAGCGCTTGCGTGAAAAAAGGAGCGTAGGAAGCGCCAGCTCTTTGGACAGAACTAACTAATCTTGTTTAACTAACTAACTAATCATTACCTAACTTGTTTAGGTAGCTATGCAAGGCCGAGTAGAAGCCAATTTTCTCTATAAATACCAAGTATATGGCTAGGATAGACTTGCACCTTCTTCTTGCTTTTGCTTTGCAAATTCAAATGGATCCTACACCAAATGATGGTTATGTCAACTAGTTAAACTCTCCAAATTCTTTTTGTTGTTTACCACCTCGCATCGCAGGATCCACTTAGTTCATCTCAACTGTATATGCCTCAAAAGTATCCACAACATTTGAATGACCATGTTTTCAATTCATAGCATCAAAAGCAATCAACTACAAAGCCTGTTTCAACGCGCACAAAACACAATTCATGTGCTACAGTTGTTGCATCTGATCCACACACTGCAAGTGATGGGCAGAAAGAAGAAGAAGAAGAAGAAGAAGAAGAAGAAGAAGAAGAAGAAGAAGAAGAAGAAGAAGAAGATGATGATGATGATGATGATGATGATGATGATGATGATGATGATGATGATGATGATGATGATGAGGAAGAGGAGGAGAGGAGGAGGATGAGGAGGAGATATATCCTGAATGGGCAGCATTTGTCAAAATAATTCCACTCCTCCAAAGTAACAGACACAAATTGTTTGCAAAACATCAAGAGAGGGCGAAAAAAGATGTCGAGAGGGCTTTTGGAGTTTTACAAGCTGTCTTTGCCATCCTATGTTATGCAACGCGTTATTGAAACGATCAACACTTAATGATATCATACATGCTTGCATTATAATGCACAACATGATAGTTGAAGATGAATGAGACTCATACAGTGTCCATTATGATGTCAGTTATGATCAAGGGAGCGATCCTATACTACTAGCAGAACTTAATCATGGATTCAATGATGGATTCACCAATCTTCTTGACAGATGGATTCACCAATCTTCTTGACAGGAATGCTTCTCTCCGTAGACTCCGTGATAAAACTCGGCATAGGCGTCTAAAAAAGACTTAGTTCGGCACGTTTACAATAAATTTAAAGATAGTCGAGCAAACAAAAAGTAGTTTATTTCAATCATCTAGTTGCTTAGTTCATCATTCAGTGTACTCTTTTTCTATAGAACAAATTCACATTACTCAATAAAAATAAAATTTTCTTCTATTCATTGTCTACTGTTAATCCATGTACTTTTGCATCTGTATCCGTTCTTTATTTTCTCAATAGTCAGTACTAATCCTCCTTATTACTCTGTTTTTTATGGAAATTAGATTTGCTCTGTTGTAAGCATATAAAATTAAAAACTGGTAGAGAAAGAGACAATAAACAAAAAATTGATAGACTCACTCGTTACCATTGTAGCACCCAGATGCTTGGATAGGATCTTAAATAATTAAACGTCTGTGGAATAGATGCTCTTCGCTGGAGATTAAGACTCTTCAATGGATGCTTGCGTATTTTTTTCTAAGCAACTATGTAAGCATTTGGATCGTTATACATGTCCTTATAGCTTGCGACGAATCCTAAGGAATAGAGTGCACGTGACATCTCTAATTCTGAACTTTTCCTATTCGTATGTGGAAATCCTTTAAACGGAATAAAGCCTTAAAAGCCTTTAAGAAACTCCTTGTGTTTCCAATGATCATGAGCCAATCAATGATCATGATGATTCAATCATGGTGTATATTTTGATTGCCTCAAGATGATGAAAAAATGTGATAAATAATATTATTATATTTTAAAAGAAACGAAATGTTGAATCTAGGTAGTTTTTGAATTTAGGAAACATACATGTTACAAATCAGTCGCTGTCGTATAGATATCGATGGGAGTTTGCGCATTGCGTTTTAAACGTAGTAGTAGTATCTTTTCAAAATTCGCAATTGAACTTTCAGACGGTTTTATAAAAATTTCAGGCGGTTTTAGAAAAGAAGAACCTACTGGAAGTGATAACGCTGGAAGTGGAGAGGGAGAGGCAGGTAGCCGAAGCGGCGAGAAAAATGGGCACGCGGCCACTCGCCTCCTCCAGTCGTCTTCTTCCCCTCCGCTCCCCTCTCAAAACCCCATCTCCGTCTCCCTCCGCCTCCTCCACATCGTCTCCTCACCTCCGCCGCCTCCAAAACCTAACCCGCGCGCTCGCTGTCGCCGCCTCATCCTCCTCGTCTTCGCAGGCCATGGCGTCGCGCCCCGCGAAGAAGGCAAGCGTCTCCCCTTCCGCCGGCGTGTTTTGGTTTGGTTCCCGCGAGACTCTTGACTGGGTAGGGTGGGGATGGTGCGTCTGTGATGTGATGCAGGTGCTGGTGCCGATCGCCAACGGGACGGAGCCCATGGAGGCCATCATCACCGTCGACGTGCTCCGCCGCGCCGGGGCCGACGTCGCCGTCGCCTCCGTCGACCCCGGCTCCCCGCAGGTCACCGCTTCCTGGGGCGTCAAGCTGGCTGCGGACGCACTGCTCGCCGACCTCGCCGACGCCGAATTCGACCTCATCTCGCTCCCCGTGAGTCACCCGCACGCCGGACGGCTCGTCACTTCGTCAGTCGCCTCCCGTGTTAACTGTACATGTTTCTTGTTCGGGAACTGCAAATTGGATGGGGGAAACTGGGTGGTTTCCAGTCCCTTGCAACGCAGACCAAGCGAAATTAATCGCATTTCCTTTTAAATCATTTATATCTTACCTGAGAACAAATTTGTGATTTATATGCGAGCGAACTAGTGCTCTGTTGTAGTATTTTGAAATTGTGATAAAACAATCAAAGTATTGCGTATTTGGTTATAAGACAAGGTCACGAGGGTACTATGTCAGTAATAAGTATGATAGTTTAACCCGCTGAGCATGTCAAATTGTCAATTGAATTCTATTAGTGTTTTCCCGATTGGGAGGGTAAATGCCACTTTTCCGAAGCTGCAGGTAAGAAATTTGCATGTTTCTTAGCTCGTCGGAGAAGCTTTGCTTAAGTGTACTTCTTCATGTTAAATGTAAATGTGCTGTCTCCTGCTATCATCAATACTAAAAACATCAGGAGCAATAATTTAGCGACTGAATTATTTTAATGGTGGATGCAATTGAAGTGGATCATGTTTATAAAGGATTAAGTATACTAATAACATAGTTGGTGAGGTATTCTCAGGTCTCAGCTATGGACCACTTAGGATTTAAAGATACCTAATGTTAGAGGCATGTATGGTTTGCTAAAGCTAGTAAGCAGAAGTACAGAACTCAAGACTAGTATTGAGTTACTGATTTTTAAGCTTTATGAGCTTGATAACATTCATGTCTGTAGCCTGAGTCACTGACTATGATAAAACTTGTGCCAGCCATCTCAAACTTGATTTTCCCAGCAATTTTGGCCAAATATATTAATGTGCATTCCTTCTCCTCAATATTTCTTTTTGGTGTACCATGTACATGTATGTTATTGTCAGTCATGCTACTCATCCGTAACTCCTGCAGTTTTATTTTGTGCTACACATGTCTAAGGGAGTCCAAAAGCTTCATTCTGTCCAGAAAAAAGGAATTGGTTCGGTCTATGATTTCCCCCTGCTTATATCTGACATTTTGATCCATTTGTTTTGTTCAGGGAGGTATGCCAGGGTCTTCCAATCTTAGAGACTGCAAACTTTTGGAGAACATGGTTAAAAAGCACGCAGGAAAGGGCAAGCTTTATGCTGCAATATGTGCTGCACCAGCTGTCGCTCTAGGATCATGGGGTTTGCTCAATGGATTGAAGGTGGTCTTTTCACCATTATTTGGCTTTGCGTACGCAGTATTATTACTTTTCAAGTCTAAGAAGCTTATTTTGCCTTTTCTGACAGGCAACTTGTTATCCTTCATTCATGGATAAACTTCCTTCAGAGGTGAATGCTGTAGAATCAAGGGTGCAGATTGATGGGAACTGTGTGACTAGCCGTGGGCCAGGAACGGCCATGGAGTATTCTGTTGTTTTGGTCGAACAATTATATGGCAAAGAAAAAGCTGATGAAGTTGCTGGTCCAATGGTAGGAATTGTTTTGAACATTGGATTGCATACAGTTGTTACCAATGCATTTTCTTATATTTCCATTGCAGAAATGCATTTGAAAAGAATAATTTGGAGGTAAACATTTGCACTCTACATTTTAGAGAAAACTTTACTCTGGTTTCATATTAGAAGTCTATTAGACTGCTGTTTAGACTAGAAGCATAGTTATTAAGGCGGTAAGGCGAGGCGAGGCGGCTGACCCCCTTTTAACCTTTTAAGCGCTAAGGCATAAGGCGAGGCGACACCTTACGCGCATAGAAATAATGCATAACAGCAGTTACAACACCACAAATTTTAATGCAAATATAAGAATAGATAAGTAGGAAATATGATATTAGATAGCTAGCAAATATCAATAGCATACTAGCATAGCAAAATATGAAATAGAAGTAGCATAAGTAGTCCACAAGGACACATAATCCTAAATCAGCAACAACTGCAAACATGAAGAAGCATAAAAGTTCCACTCCAACACTCCTATCTCTCCTCAAAAACCATCATCAAACTCATTCTGAGTGCCCGTTTCTTCCTGGTTGGCTGCACCATCTTCTCCACTAGCATCTTCATCACTTTCACTGGCATCCTCATCATCATGTGGGTCTTCTTCAACTTCGTCATTGTCTGATTCTTCTATTTCTTGAATCACTGATCTTGGACGCCTTTGGTAGGTCCTAGGCTGACTTTGTCCAATTTCTTGGGAAGACCTAGCAGCATGTCTTGGAAGGTTGCGACCTCGAAGCGAGCTAGATGCACCAAGTACTTCATCAACATGATCCCATGTCAGGTCATTCACACAGCCACGACCACCTTCATTGTGCACAAATGATGAGTCAGTCCACTCATTGTCCCAATCAAAGTCCTCAATCACTAAAGGATCATAGCTTTTCCCTGGTTTCTCCTTCCTCTTTTGGAACCTATTCTTCATCTTCCTATTGTATGATACAAATACCAAATCATTTAACCTCTCGTGCAGCAATCGATTTCTTTTCTTAGTATGCATCTACAACAAAACATCATTGAGAATAATTAAGAATGGAAGCTACCAATTGTAGTCATGAATGAAGAAGCTGTAATGGACTTAGAACTTACAAATTCAAAAGTGCTCCAATTCCGCTCACAACCGGATGAGGAAGCACATAGACTAACCACACGTTTTGCAAACTTTTGTAGGTCATAGGATCGGCCACCATAAGAACGCCACCAATCAACTAGAGTGAATAAAGCACATGAGTAAACAGTAAAAATCTTTAATGTGCAGAATTAAAGATTAAGATAGTGACTTACGTGGGCTTCTTGTCTCTAAATTCTTCACAGCCAAACTGTTTGCAAACATAGGTCCTCGCTGATCCTCATAATGCATGGCTTGCTCATCAATTTTGTTGCGAACATTGTCATCTTTCTCCATTCTTGCAAGCACATCATTGAAACAACTCCTCAACTCAGCAACATACCTGTCATCTCCCTTCTTTTGGATGGCAAAAAATTTACCAGGGTTCAAATAAAGTGCTGCTCCATACAATGGATGATCCATTTGCTTAACCCAACGCCCCTCAATGATGGTTATGATTTTTTTAAGCAATGCTTGCTTGTTTTGAGTGGGGAAACTCAGCTTGATCCTCTCTTTTGCATGCTCCATCAGTGCTGCCACCTCAGGCATTGCTGGTTTCTCATCTCCATCTACTGCTCTAAGCACAATAATAAGTGGAGCTGATGCTCTTAGGCAATCTTCTACCGAGGACCAAAAATCTTTAGAAAGAACCGTGTCAGCCACTAGCCCCCCAGCCTGTCTTTGCCAATTTCATTGAAGCCCATGGTTCACTCACAAAGAGAGCCCTTAGAGCATCACGGTGCTTATGTAAACTCTTGAAAGTAAGAAAACAAGTGGCAAACCTTGTGGCTGCAGGTCTAACAAGATCCATACCACCAGTTCTCTTCCTCATTGCACTGAGAATTCTCCCATGCCTATAGATAAATGTGGTGACACGCTTGGCTTGTCCAATGGGCCTCTTAAATTCTTTCAAGTTGCCAATGTCTTCCAACATCAAGTCCAAACAGTGTGCTGCACAAGGGCTCCAAAATAATGTTGGAATCCTCTCCATCAAAAGCTTTCCCGCTGCTTATAATTTGCACCATTATCAGTCACCACTTGCACAACCTTGTCTCTTCCAATGGCGTCAATTCTCTTCTCCAACAATTCTGCAAGCATTTTAGAATCATGCTGCTCGGATGATGCATCAACGGACTCCAAGAAATAAGTCCCCTCGGGACTATTAGCAAGGAAGTTGATCAAGTGGCGACCCCTTCTATCCGTCTATCCATCCGACATAAGGGTACATCCATCTTTGTTTCCATGCTCTCTCATGGTCCTCCTTTAGTTTGCTTGTTTCTTTCACACACTCATGAAGCATAGGCTCTCTCGATCATGAAAACTTGGAGGCACATACCCGAGCCGTACTACGCGGTGGCCTCACAAGCAATCTGAAATTGCCTTGAATTCACTGCATTAAAGGGCACACCGCACTCATAGAACCACAAAGCCCATTGTTTGCTCACATAATCTCGGTCATCCTTGCTCTTTGTAGCAGCCTCTATGGTGGGTTGATACGAACCAGAGCGCCTTTCATCTACAATTTGCTCAGGTGTCTTGCGAATCTTTGCAGCCATTGAGGTGGTCTCTTTCTCTTTTGCCTTGGACGTGGTGCCTAATGGAGCCTTGAATTGAAAGGCGGCTCTCCTTCTCTTGGCGGCTCTCCCTGAGCTTGGCTTGACAGGAGGTTCCTGCTCCAACACTTCCATATCTTCATCTGCATGCTGCTGCTCTAAATCCAGTACATCATCATCAAGGAAAATGGGTCTAGATCTTTTGTGGCTTTCAAGATACAGCCTCATCTCTTTTCTAATCTCAGTTGTAGCTCTGGAACACATGGCTGTATCTTCGTAACCACCAGCAAGGTGCTCTTTCAACCTCTTTATTCCACCTGCAGTAACAACCTTGCACAGATTGCATGTCACCTTGTCTCTGTTTCCGATTTGTCCAATACCCATACTTCCATCCAGGATCATTTGACTTTGCTCTACGTCTCGGATCAGTCATCGGATCGTACTGCGCTTGAGAGGCATCGGTGGGTGAAGAAGGTGCAGCGGAATCTGCAGTGTAGTAGACATGGTTTACCGTTCCAGTGATTGCCGCCTGCGTTGCAGGCGGAAGGAAGGCTGCTGCCTGCCAGGATCGCCGCTCGCCGTGCAGCCTGCCCTGTTCTTGGCGGAGAAGGAAGACGATGGGGCAGATCGGAGACGATGGGGCAGCCTGCTCTGTTCTTGGCGGAGAAGGAAGACGATGGGGCAGACTGGCAGAAGGAATAGAATGGGGCGGACTAGATGGGAAAGAATCGGGCGGGCGACGAAATATGGCGGTGGCGATCGGCTTCCTAAACGTTTAGGTTTCCCGGGAATCATTAAGCGCTGATTTGCCGGGCCCATCTAGCCAAGGCGTCGCCTTTCACTGCCGCCTTACCGCCCTGGAAGACGCTGCGGCGACGCCATGGCGTGGAGTGGACGCGCTACGGCAGCATGAAAAGGTGAGGTCGCGCCTTACAGGTCGCCGACCGCCTTACCGCTTAGGCGACGCCTAAGCGTCGCTATAGCGACGCCTTGATAAGCTTGACTACAAGTGTAGTGTGCCTGTTTTGACGGATAATTTCGAGTTCGGATATTGCATGGATGACACTTGTGTTCATCATCTTATGTGCTAATTTATGCTTCATCATGCAGAATTAATTGAAATATATTTACCTTGTCATGCATGTGAAACCATTTGCATCAAATCTTAAATTGCAGACTGTTCCATGCAATTCTACTTTTGTTTGATATCATTCTTGAGATGAAGATTTTAACTCATTAGTATTTATTTGATGTGGTGAATCATAATGAAATTTCTATCTTCTTACTCGAGATATTATAGTTTATGCTAAAACTAGAAAACATTCTATTAGAAACTATTGCCATTTTGGGAATATAGAAAATCTACTTGGCCTTAAAAAGCCTTTGCTCCCTGCCATCTTATTCCTAGTCAAAACTAGCTATAGTGGCATTCAAAATTTCTTGAATGTGTTGTGTTTATAAAATTCGTACATGGAAGTCCTTTTTTCACACATGGACTGCACCGATTAATTTCGATTGAGTAGCTTTTTTCTGTGATACTTGTAATGCTGTCTTATTTTTTGGGTTTGTTCTTTTTTCAGTAGTGTTTACATATTTTCCACAGCTGATGCTTAGTGATTACATCTTTTAAGGTCATGCGCCCTCATCATGGTGTGGAGTTTTCAATGAAAGAGTTGAATTCAACTAGTTGGAGTGTTGGTGAAACACCTCAGGTATTTAATGTTCATTATGGAAACTACTTGTTACATGTAGCACTCATTTTCTTTTGTTTCATGCCAATGTATACACATGTCGCCTGGAGTAACAATTTGTAGCCTGCTATGTTTGTTCTTGGTGAAAATATTGTATGTGGACTATGCAGTATAGCAATGTGGAAGGGTAAGTTTTCTAGTGAAGCTTCCTAAATACCAAGAGGTAGGATAGGGTAGATGGTAAACTGTGTAACTTTAATTGACAAGAGAAGGCAAGTCATCTTGAAATGGCAAAACCTCTTCATAATTCTTTTCATTCACTGTGTGCTTAGTGATGCTAAATCCCTGGATTTGATAGATTTAAGATGAGGACTGGGTACTGATGCATGTAGTTTGTCGGTTACTTTCAAGAGTTTGTTGGATGAAATATAAATCTCTAGCTGGATTAATAATATGGAAGGAGGGATGTGAGTTGGGATTTATGTTTATTAAGGACTCAGCACATGATTAAAGATAAATCCTAGTAGCTACTGTCAAAGAATTAAAATGCTCTTTTGTAGACCATCAATAGATTGAAGTTATTTAGAAGGATTGATGTTACATGTGATTATTGGGTGAACTCACGCTTGTTGCTTCCCTGCTTTCTATCATTTTGTCTTTGGCTTAGACACGGACTAACAACTTACAGGTTCAAACTATGTGTTGCTGCGTGGTTTCACTGGCAAGATCTTGTTCTTGTGCTGCAGATTCTTGTACCAATTGCTAATGGGACAGAGGAGATGGAAGCAAGTATGATAATTGACATCCTCAGAAGAGCAAAAGCAAATGTTGTAGTTGCATCCTTGGAGGAAACTTTGGAGATTGTTGCATCCAGGAAAGTGAAGATGGTTGCTGATGTTCTGTTGGATGATGCTCTTAAGCAGCAATACGATCTTATTTTGTTACCAGTAAGTTTATTGTATCAATGGGTAAAAGTCTATTTTTAGCCAACTCCAAGAATGGAGTTCAATTTTGACCTTAAACTAAAAAACAGATGTTTTGCACCCTCAATTTCTGAAAACAGACAAAAAAACACTCCACGCTATTCCATTGTGGATTTGATTGATATGGCAGTAGTTTTTGCTGATTTGAACTATTAGTCGCCAACAAAACATGTATCATATATGTCTACACTCTAAAAAACACACTGCCATATTAACAAAAGGATAATGGAATAGGGTTTAAGGTGTTTGTCTCGTTTGGAATTTGAGAGTGAAAAACAACTATTCTTTGAATTTAAGGTGAAAAATGGACTTCAAGAAGTATTTTAAGGGGAAGTTACTTTAGATTAATTTTAATCAACTACTGCCTCTGTTTGGTATTATAAGTTGTTTTGACTTTTTTTAGTCAAAACATTTTTAAGTTTGATCAAGTTTATAAAAAATATAGCAACATTTTCAACAGAAAATAAACATATTATTAAAATATATTAAATGCTATTCTAATGAAATTAATTTAGTGTCATAGATGTGTCAAATTTTTCTATAAACTTGATCAAACTTAAAAGCTTTGACTATAAAAAAATCAAAGCGACTTATAATATGAAACAGAGGGAGTAATAATTTATAATCTAGCTTGCTGGTTAAATGACCTTCCATGTTTTCTATAGGGTGGTCTTGGTGGTGCCCAAGCATATGCAAAGTCGGATAAACTGATTGGTCTGATCAAGAATCAAGCTGAGGCAAACAAGCTCTATGGGGCTATATGTGCCTCCCCAGCAATCGCCCTTGAACCACATGGCCTGCTGAAGGTACAGCTGCACAAGCATGCGATGAACATAAAATCCTTGTGGTGCAGACATTCTGAAACATTTTCTTTTACTGGGAAGACGATTTTTTTTACTGGTATACAACATGTTTTTGTATCAGGGAAAGAAGGCTACATCCTTTCCTGGTATGTGGAACAAGCTCTCGGACCAAAGCGAATGCAAGAACAGAGTTGTCGTTGATGGCAACCTAATCACCAGCCAAGGTCCAGGCACATCCATGGAGTTCTCGCTCGCCATAGTGGAGAAGCTGTTTGGTCGGGAGAGGGCCGTCGAGCTCGCCAAAACCATGGTCTTCATGTGAGTTCTGTTGTTACACATAACACAACACCATAGTCGGACTCTCTGAATATGAGGCATGCTTTTGCTCGTAGCTGGTGTGGTGGAATGCACTTCATAATCCTTTTTGCCACAACAACACAACACCTTGTTATGGGTACAAATGCAATAAAAAGAGATGGATACTATGGTGATGGTACTTGGTTGTTCATAGAATTTTGGACATTAGAATCTTTAAATTGTTGCTACTCAAGTCTGAAGTGTAGGATTCCCCGCAAAAAAAAAAAGAAAGAAAGAAAGAAAGAAGAAGTCTGAAGTGCAAGGTAGAGTCAACATGAAATGCGGCCCATTAGCCTTGGGGATGGCCGTATACATTCATCGGGAGGCAATGAGGCATCCTTCAGCTGAGCCGTCGGCGGCCAAGTCCCAACCGGGAAGCGTCGTGTCGGGTGCCCCCGAATCGCCAAATTGTGCAGAGCTCGAGCTGACACCATCCTATCTATTAAATTTATTCATAAATTTTGTTTTAATGAATCTTTAAAATTGCTCTAAAAATACAAATGAATCAATCCACGTAATGCATTATGAGCCCCGCATATATAAATAACTCAATTTGTACAAAGTTGTTTCTCTACATAATAAATTATTCATACAAAATTTAATTGAATCTGATAAGTTTGATAAGTTTTATAATGTGAACGCAAGTTTAAAAATTTTGGGTTCGAGTTTTACACACATTTAACTAGAATTTTTGGTCTTAGTAATACATCGTGGGCTTCGTATATATAAATAGCTCAAAATTTATTCAAAATTTGTACAAAGTTGTTTCTCTATTCAATTGAATCTGATAAGTTTTTATAATATGAACATGAGTTTAAAAATTTTGGGTCCGAGTTTTACATATATGTAATATGAGTCTTTTTTATCAATAATAATGTAGCTGATCCATTTGCGTATCCATGGATAACCTATTAGTATAATAGACTCATGATAGATTTATCCTATTGAACCATGGATCAATAGGATAAATGGTTTAGGTTCGACCCATATCTTAACCATTCCCATCCTACTCTGGCTGCCATAGTTCGTTTCTCCGATTGAACTGAGCCGGGTCTGCTAGCTTTCATGAGCCGAGCCGATATCAACTTATTCCCACATGTTGAAATGTATTTCTGACTATATCCGTAGTATATAAATAATATCATTTTTGACTATTTTTCGTTTCTAGCCATATATAAAATTAAGCCTTTTCTAATACTTTTACTAGTCGAGGGTAAACATGGTAAAAGGACGGATGTAGTGGTTGATAAACAGTCGAGTGGGGAGACAAACGAAGAAAGCAACATGCTACACCCTAGTTGGAAAGAGAGAGAGAGGAGAGAAGAGGAGCTGAGAGGAGAGGAGAGGAGAGGAAAGAACCGTGATGGTTGAAAGTGGTGGTGCTAATGACGCCATCGAGCCCAGAAGCCAAATAGTGATGAAGATAGAGAAATTTTTGATTATTCAACGTCGGATCGAATCATGTCCAATGGTCATTGGAATTTTGTCTGTCCTTCTATTCTTCAAAATAATTCAGATTTGTTAGCCAAAAAGCGAAGAAATAGGTTCGCACTTTTACGGTTATACCAAAGACATTCAATAGTGGTGGCACTAGTGATAGAGCTTGGTGGCCTTCCGAATCTTGACAAGCTCAGGTGTTGGCTCCTCTGCTAATGATAATAAGTAAGAGAGTAGGAGAGAACTGTGATGTGAAGGAGCGATCAGATCGAGTTATCAAGGGTGGCCTGCGGTTTTGTTCATGGCATTAGTGGGTAATTTTTTGTCTCAATTCAAAAACATGAATGATGAGCATGCCCACCAAATAACCAATGGCCATTGGATCGAGATGCGTCGCCATGGGCTTCTCGAAGTTAGATGAATCGAAGCTAGAAATGCTAATTAGCGCATGTTCTCTAGTAACCCAAACTAGCACACACCTTATCCACTTACCCCTTTTTCTCAACCGCCTGATCCTTTTATTTTCTTCCTTCTACGCTTCCCATCTCCATCACCGCTGGTTAGGGCACCACCCCTTACCCCTCTGCCTCTTCAACCAAATTACGAGAATCCCACCTCATCCTGGTGATGCGTAGAACATGGCCTTCTTCATCTCTTCCCCGGTGTACTGCTTCACCTTACTCCTCTATCATGGCATGCTGGTGAGTCACGCTTCTCCTTTCGCAAACATCCTCCCCAACGTGCTACTTCACCCTACCCCTCTTCCTTCACTAGGGTGAGATGCCGATGATCCTAGGCCCCTATTTCCTGGGATGTCAACGCTCTCTTTTTTCCTCCTCCTCATTAGATCCGAACATGATATCTATAGAAATTTCCACTGATTTGATTGTAAAGTTTGAAGTTATAGGTAGAAAGTTTCAAAATTTTGAGTTGAAACGTTCAAAATTGACATAATTTTGATTTGAAAGTTTAGGGATTTTGGGTACAAAGCTTTGAGTTTTTAGTTGAAATTTTTTATTTTGAATAGAAAGTTTTGCAACTTGAATTGAAAGTTTTACCTTGCAACTCGAATGTTTTCCCAAAGTTTTTGAGATTTTAGTTAAAAGTTTCATATGTCATGTCAAAAGTTTTCTTAGATCTTATGTGAAAGTTTGTTTATATTTTGTATGGAAATGTTATGCATGGGAATCTAGAATCCTATTGTAACGTCCTAATTTTTGGGCTGTTAAAAATATTTTAATAAAAACCCTATTTTCAAATATTTCGAATCTTTGAGTGAAAAACCTAGTGCCAAGATGTCAATTATATCCCTCCCTCTGACCATAAAAATCCTTATCCAAATTTAAATCTCAGAGTTTGAATTTTGCAATTCATATTCTCCCTCCAAAATCATTGATATCTTGTTATAATTCCAATTCTATCATCACCTCTCATTCCAAAATTCCATTCACAATCTCTCTTATAAATCCTTGCTTCAAAATTTCAAAGTTTCAAATTCAAATCCTACTTTGAATCCACCTCATTTTCTTCCCAAACTTCTATCAAAATCAAACCTACTTCAAAATCTAACAAAGTTCTAACTCTTGAGACCCATCTTTCAAATCCCAAGAATTGTTTAAATTGAAATATCAGATTTGGGTTCAAATTTCCCTTCCAATCTTCCAAGTATCCATCACACCAAATTCATGGAAAATCTCAAACTTCCGTTCTTTCGAGCTGTCTTTCCTTTTCTCCTTGATCGACCCGATTTGCCTTCCCTCTCTCTCTCCCACCACCAACCCGGCCCAACACCCCTAACCTTTTTCCTCTCCTTGGGCCCACCTATCATCGCACCTTTCTTCCTCCTCTAGTCCTCTCTCCCTGTCCAACACACACACCACATCCTTGATAAAACGTCACCAAGAAAATGTCTCTTTGTCTCTGCGTCCTGTTCGTGTCCGACCACCCTACTCCATTGCCGTTCGATCCACTGCTCTTTGTACCGCTGTCGTCCATCAGGTTTGCACTGCCCACGCCAACCGCGCCACGCCCATTGCTCTGTTTCCATGCCCGCCCAAAATATCTCACCAAGCCACCGCCTTTGTTCCTTGTCGTGGACCACTGCCTTGCCACTCTTGTCGCCACCTTGAGCCGTAGTCATGTCACCATCACCTCGCCACCACCGCGCTCTACCCCCACATTCTTAGCTCCAGACCGAGCCGTCACAACCATTCTTGTCCCTAATCGACCTCCTCACTGCCACCACAGAGACCCTCATCTCCCCACGATCTCATTTTACCCCTTGTCAGCGCCCAATCGACACCAAGGCCAAAACCCCCAATCCGACACTGTCGACTGCCATTGCCGCTAGCTCAAGCTCGCTGCCGCATCCTCTTTCCCCACTCTGGTGAGCCCATTTCCTCCTTTATCCTTCTATATTTATACCGCCTCCCATTAAGCCAATCCTGAACTCGCACCACCACTCGTTAGGTCACTGACGGTTGACGGTGACCATTTGTCGTGCGGCTGCAAATCCCTTGCAGTCGCCCTCGACCGCTGGCCATTAGTTGTTGTAACCCTCCATCCTCTAATCCAAGCCACTCAAATACCTCTCCATACCTTGCTCGTTCTCCCGTCCTACCTCCTTCACTCCGGCGTGTCGCTATTCGCCACAACCATCGCGCGCTTTCCATCGTCCAATTGCTTGGCGGTCTCCTCCCTCTTGGTTAACGCCAATGTGGTAGGCCACGTTGGCCGCCGTGGGCCACCACACTGTGCCCACGCATCAGCCACCCATGGGCCAGGTCGCGGCCCGCAGTCGCCAACCCTCGACACTGGCTAGTCTGCTCGATTGGGCTGGCCCATGTAGCCACCTAGCCGAAAAGGCCTCAGCCTTGTCTCCTTCCCCTTAGGACGAATAGGCCTAAATCCGAAATCATTCCACCCAATAGAACACAAGTCTATTTGACCTTCCTCTCGGACTCCTTCCCCTTTGGGCTAAAACCCAGATTTCTCAGCCCTTTTTCCACCCCTCCTTAAAACTGAAGTCTATTAAGCCTCCTTTCCTCTCTCAGCCCAAGGAATATTCCTTTCCAATTCAAGTAAATATTTTTTCAATATCTGGAAAATCCTTTTGAAGTTTCAAAAATCATATCTTCCATCCATAACTCCAATTGATCCTGTTCAAGGCTCCAAATTTTTCTAAAATTGAGATCTATCCAATGGCACAATTAGTTATTAATGATGATATTTTATTTTTAGGATTTTGTGTTGTTTTCCCTCTTTTGTGCATAGTCAACACCGACAAAAATTATTTTGGACGAGGTATTTGAAGACTTTGACGACAAAGATAGAAGCAAGTCACTCTTTGATCATATTGCTCCCAATTTATAATTTTTTTGTTTGCAAAATTGCATTGCTAGTGTGCACAATTAACTTGACCAGCCTCAGTTTGTGCAATGAACCAACGACCTACCCAGTAGTTACTTTACTCCAGTAGGATGTTGATGACCCCTATCCCTTTATCGCTCCACCTTGTGATACCTCAGTAATCCTGCTCTCTGAGCATGGACTCCAATGGTCCCACTCAACACTTGTTTGTCGATGTGAGAGAATGGGTTGCGAAACCTTTTAAAACCTGACACGAGATGTTGGCATGATTTCGAAAATAAAAATTTGTAAAACCCACGATGCAAAGTGGTCACCTATGTGGTGGTGCTTTCTATTTGCATATAAGGACTGATTCCCTGGGGATTTCATCCGAGCATCTCACAGTGTGACCAAATGGATGGTATTGGACACCTCTGGCTAAGTAAATTAGTTGTCCAGAGATGCCTTGTTTGCTAACAGTTGGGAAATGTCGAGATGAGGAGATGTGAGTTGATTTGTTGTGATGTGTGCACATTGAATATTAACATGAAAGGCACAATTGAGTGGTGACATCCCGGATTCCTAGGTAGACGAGGGCTAAGGTTTGCCTCATGCTCGGTTCAGAGAGAACCCTTCTATGTGGCATGAGGTATCCCTAGTTGGCTTTTGGAAGGCCTTGTCACGATCCTTCCCCATCGACGGGTATGGAAGTAAGATCACATCTTGTTGGTAAAGCATGCACCCTCTATAGAGGCCATTAAACTATTCGAACAGTTATGCCCACGATCAAGGGCAAATGTGAGGTGACTCATCTCGCATCATTCGCTTTACCTCTCTGATGCAAACGACAGCCGCCGCTGCTCCTGGCCACCTCGTCCTGTTGTTAGATGCTGCTGTCGTCACTGTCGGGCTCTGCTCCAATTTGCCACAGGAGGAGCCCTTGAGAGTGGGGGAGAGTGATGCGGAAGAGAGAAGAGAGGGGAGTGTGGAGGAAGAATATGGAACTGATAGGTGGGTCCCATGTGGGGAATGGGGCACGGTTACTTTGGTCCATATGAAAATATGGTAGAAAAAGAGGATCCAAACGTGTTTGAGGCGTACAAAAGTCGCATGGGTCCTGTTGGAGGGACAAGCTCTGGTAGACGTGGGAAACCACGATTCGGGTCGAGGAAGGGTTCTGAGGCACCTTGGTGTGCTTGGATCTGCTTTGAAACAATTTCAACACACAGAAAATGTATACAGGTTTGGGCCTCTCAGAGGATAACAACTCTACTCCTATTTGGATCACTATCAAAATCAAGCAGTACAAAGTTCTCTAGCAGGTGAAAACCTAGTTCTTGCCTGATCTGGAGAGTGCGTCTATCATATCTATCGAGCTTCAATGAGGTTTATATATATACCTCATCGTTGTCTTCTCACTTTCTCTGCTAGGAGACAATGCCTACTACTTACATTCATGAGTTTTCTTTATGCCCTTAAAGTCATACGTTGGTATAACCGCCAAAGCATCCATTTGTGGGACGTCATGTTGGGCTCACCTATACAGTCTCGTTGTTTCCACCATGCTATATGAAAAATCAGACTTTTGAAATACGACTATCGTGCCACAACATGACAACAGAACAACCCGAGAGAATCCATAATAAATGCAATGAACAAGCTTGACGGTGGATGCACCGTATTTAATGGAGACGTGGGATCCTATTGGAGACGCCCCCATTCTCAGGCTAGCTAGAACACCACAATAGCCCTTCCTAGGCCATCAAACAGTTCCTGCAGCTAGGCGCCTGGAATGTGGGTCCGTGTCCCTTCGGAAGACCATACATCTTACTCCGGGAAGGGAAGACCAACCCGATCTATTTAGCTATGTTTGGAACAAACAACACATGGTTGTTCCCGGGTAGACTAGGCTTCGGGCCCCATCTCACAATGGTGCCTTGACTTAGTTCTTGAGCAGCAAACCCATCAGTTCCACGCCCATGGGCAGGCCATGTCGTCATCCCCAAGCAGCCCTGGGCCACCGCTTAGGTTCTCGGGTGTTTTAGCTTCATCGTGGTTACATGAATTATACAGCGAGAGGATACATAGACCTCCCCGCAAGGCTGCGGGTCATTACCTTTCCTGGCGAGGCACCGACCCACTGATCATATAGAGCGATGCTATGCATTTGCAACAAGGCAAACTGGCCAAGTAGGGACCCTGTTGGCTAGGACATTGACAAGATTGTTAGGAACATATCGTATCATAAAGACAAATAAATACAATACCAAGATATGTTTAGGCAATGAACATCAACAGCTAAATAAAATCAACAAGTAGCAGATAATGATAATTGGAAACTAATGTTCAATAACAATAGTTTACAATTTTTCCTTTTTTCTTCTTTATCCTATAAATTTATAATTTTGTTGCATTTCTATAATGGAAATGAGAGAGGTAATCTCTTTCTAAAAAACAATTACAGTTTACAACATTCAAGCATGAAAGATATCTTAAGTCTTCGCAACCATTCTGTTCTATTTTATCGGGATATTTAATTTTTTGCCTTTTTTTAAGATTTTCGGAATCCCCCTCACAACTACAGTGAGGGGGAGTGGCAAAAATTTTGCCATCCGCCTCTATAAGGATGGCAAAAAATTAGATTGCCGTATTTTATCAGAGCAAAGAAACACAATTTTTTAAAACTGAAGTTAGAAACCTACTGTAACTTAGACAAACAACTAATTGTTGATGGCAAATTAGGAAAGATATCTAAAGTTTTTCGCGACCATCCCTGTTCCATTTTATCAGAAGCATAGAAACACAATTTTTTAAAACTAAAGTTAGAAACGTACTGTAACTTAGACAAACAACTAATTGTTGATGGCAAGTCAGGAAGTTGTATGATTTTTTACCTCGATATAATATAGCAATCTGCAATCTTACTAATCTACTGCTAGATCTAACATGAATGAGCTCAGTTAGCTTTCTGTATGTGATGAGTGGATCCTTACAATACTAATACCAAAATTGACATCACAATAAAGTAAACATCCGTTAACGGCTAAATTGTCAACCAAATCCCTAAGTCCCTGCCAAGATAGGAACGGAATCAGATTGGAAAAACAGAGGTCAAGTTGGCTGCGATGCGATCGGCTACGAGGTCAATCGGCTGAGGTTGGATCGGACAAGGATAGCCGATAGCCGATAGACGATGCTGAGTCAGAGGAGAGGATAAAACCGTTTCTGATGAAAGTGATAAATAGAAGATTCGGTTGTCAAATTGCGCGTTAAAAAATATTGCCATCCATGGATAGGGTCCTGTAATGGCAATTGTATCTGTAAATTAGGAATTTTGTTTAGATTTTCTATTATAATGCGGCATGGGACCGTATCCTGGCATATTGTCGTATTTTAAATAGTAGATTAGATAGAGACCGTGATTCACACGGATAATGTTATTCTTGTGTATAAATAGGACCCAAGATCCCTGTAAATGAAAAAAAACACACATTCAATATAAATTTCGGTGCATCGCCTCCTTTTTCTTCAGACGAACAATTGATCCGACTTTGGGCTGCATTGTTTCGATCCCCGATTTAAGGTAAATGTTTGTCGTTAGTGGTGTATCTCGTCGAATTTAGTGCTTCCATCTCTATGATACTCTAAATTCGATGATTTATGCTGTGCTAGTTATCATATATCACATATAATCTAGAACAATATTTAGATCTGTCTCGACATCGGCTCGTTTCTGTCAAGAATTAGCAGCCGATAGAGTTAGATCTAAGGGTTGGCCTAGATTATATGCGATATCCACCGTCTTGAGGTATTTATATCACCACAGTAGATCTGATTGTTCTTTTATACTTAATGCTACATCAATATTGATCTATTAAGTCGTTTTTAGAGCTTTTATGATCTATTCGGCTAGATGTACATGTTTAGAGACAACGTCGGAGTTTCAGCTGGCCTTATCTGTTTTAATATTACTTTTGATATATTTATTATCAGGTTTATTAAAACCGCCTCTTATATTAAGATGTTGCTCTAGTTAAATGCCCTAAGCCAGAATCAGCCTGTCAGCCGACAACCGATTGATCTAGGTTTAGCGCATTTAGCTTAGATCAATATCTTTTCATAAGATGAGTCGGAGTATTAACCGATTCACAGTTAGACTTACGGTATCGGCTAGGCTGTTAAAACATATATTTATTATCCTATTGTATATTTGGATTATGTGGTTAATACTGTCTCGGCGCAACCGATCTATTCTAGTCACTTAGTCTAAATACACTTCGGGATAGCATATATATGAAAATTGACTCTTACAGCCGATCCAGTAGGATCTAACTTAACACTTAATGCATATATATTTATTTTTCTTGTTGGTTAACAGATCAAACCAACTGGCACGCCCTGTACAGCACAGGTAGCCGAGAAGGACCTGCACTGGAGCTAAGCAGATCTCCCAGGCCAGCGCGTGAGAGAAATTTCTCGTCAACACGCTTCTTGGCACGCCTGGTGGGACTGTCTCTGTCAACTCGACTAGGACGCATCGCCGCAGCTGACAAGATGGTCAACCTCAAGAGCCCCAACGTTTCTGAGGACAACGTTGTGCCTGTGAAGATGGAACAATTGTCGGCTTAACAACAAGCCGACTACAAAAAGATGGTAGAAGAGCTTCAAGCCAACTACCTACAGTCGTTCACCCAGACAAGGTCTGGGGCTGTGCACTAAAAGTACAAATTCAGCATGAACGAACTCAAGGCGTCCTCCTCCAGCGGATCAAAGGACAAACAGAAGGCGGAGGAGCCGATTCAAGAACAAGGTGATTCGAGCCTGCATACTCTGCAAGACCGAATTGATTCGGCTGTCCACCATGCGCTGGTCAACCAGAGTGGCATTCTTGTCAACACCCTTAACAATATGATTACCACTGTGGTCGACGCCAAGATAGCGGACCAACTGCAGCGGGGGACGACTTACTTCACAGATGGCCAGTTTCCTGGTTACAGGACGTTGGCCACCTAGAATCGGCTGATTCCACCACCGGCACAGCCAGGGCCGCCAGGAGGGATCCTCAACCAGCCGAATCCGTCTGGATCGATGGCGAGACCGGTGGTCACCATGCTGAATTGACAACAACCACTGCCCTAGGATCAGATCACCAACATATTCGACGACAATCGGCAATTAGAGCCGGTTGCCCAGATCGGCCTAGATAGACAGTACAACGCCGGTGACTGACAGCTGTTCTCGGGCCCATCAACGCCACCACCGGCAAATTGGCCGCCTCCCACTGGCCATCCGCTCCAGTACCAGTATCAAGGAGGCCATCAAGATCATCATTACAGGCCCCAGACGCCACCGCTGTATCGGCAAGCACCCGCACCATATGATCAATATGAGCCGATACAGCAGTACAACCGGACGTGGGCCGACTTGATTGTGGACGTCATGCGCGATCAATTCGGCCTCAAGCCAAAGGACTCAGGAAACATGTATCGACATCCTTATCCGGAGCATTTCGAGCGAATTCCATTGCCTAACCGGTACAAAGTCCCAGATTTCTCGAAATTCTCAGGGCAGGACAGCGTGTGAACCTACGAGCATGTCAGCCGATTCTTGGCGCAGTGCGGCGAAGCATCGGCTGCAGGTGCCTTGAGAGTTTGACTGTTCCCCTTGTCTCTTTTGGGATCGGCTTTCACCTGGTTCTCTTCATTGCCTTACAACTCAATTCAGAGCTGGGTCGATCTCGAAAAACAATTTCATAGCTACTTCTACACTGGCAACCATGAAATGAAGTTATCGGACCTCACTAGTATCAGGCAGAAACACAACGAGTCGGTTCAAGACTACATTCAACGCTTCAGAGAGATGAGGAACCGATGCTACAACCTGGTGCTGTCGGACGCCCAGCTAGCCGATTTGGCCTTCCACGGCTTGATCGCGCTGATCCGTGAATGCTTCTCCGCTCAGGACTTCGACAGCCTGGTGCATCTGGCGCAGAAGGTGACAGCCCATGAGCAGAGGTTTCAAGACACCAGGAAGGCCGTCAAAAATATAACTCAAGTCATCGTTGAATCAGACTTAGATTCCAGCGATGATGACGCAGAGGTGGCGACAGCCGAATGGGCCAAGAATAAAAAGGCCATCGTCTGTCAGTGGCTGCTGAAGACGGCCAAAGAGGAGAAATATGATTTCGACATCACCAAGGCCGATAGGATCTTCGATCTATTACTCAAGGAGAAGCAGATCCAGCTTCCCGAGAACCATGTGATCCCATCGGCTGATGAACTAAAGAAGAAAAAGTACTGCAAGTGGCACAACACTACATCTCATGCCACTAACGACTGTAAAGTCTTCAGACAGCAGATCTAGTCGGCAATAGAGACCGGGAAACTCAAGTTTGCCGATTCTACTCGGCCGATGAAGGTAGACGGCAACCCCTTCCCAGTCAATATGGTTCAAGCCGGCCCCAGGCAAGCCGATCGGCAACGCAGAATGACGTACAGCTTAGCCGAAACTTTAGAAGAGGTCAAGGCAGAGGGTAAGCCGACTGGAAGCCAAACCGCGCCAATCAACATGGTGCGCCCCGTTGTCCAATCGGCTGATCGACGACCGATCAACACGAACGACCGACGCCGCTTCCAACAACAATCTTGGCGGGAAGAGGCTCGGTTTGAAAGATTTTATTGGCAAGAGCCAGAAACGCGAGGCCGCCGGTACGATGGGAATCACAGCGGTGCCGATCCTCATTGGCATTGCGAATTTTTCGTGCACCGCTGGGAAACCGGGATGAGATTGCCGACGCTAGATAATTGCCCGGCCTATAGTGAATACCGTGAGGACGAACACAGAAACCAGCCAATCACCAGTCCAATTCAGTTCGTCCTGAGGGCCATACAGCTCAACCGACACCGACAGTCCGTTCACGATCGGCTAGGGCCGATCCATCAAGACTTCTTCGACGAAGACGAGAATGATGACTACTACGACGAAGGAGAGGCCGATGACGAAGAATCGGCCAACCCCCAATGGTGCCCCTCTGACCTCTTCACCAAAACGCAGAAACGAAGAATTCAAAGGCTAAAGCGTGAAGGAAGGGAAGAAGAAATCCGGCAGATGATCAAAGAACAACGCCGTCGGCTGGGTAAAATCAAGAGGCGATGGATCCCCAAAAAGAAAATCGCCACAGCCGACGAGTAACAGACCAGAGAGAGTCCAGCCGATCGAGCCAAAAGGGCAGCCAAAGGGAAAGAAAAAGTCTCTGCATCGGTCAATATGGTATTCGTTTTACCAGCCGAATTCGGTGCTCCTGAAGCCAATGCAGACAATATCGAGGACGCCTTGGTGAAACTAGCACTGTCCCCGGATCAAGCAATTTTCGACAAGCCACAAGGGACCGAAAATCGACATCTCATGCCGCTATATGTAAAAGGTTTCGTCAACTGCAAGCCGATGTCAAAAATGCTAGTGGATGGGGGAGCCGCAGTAAACCTGATGCCCTATGCAACATTCGGGAAATTGGGAAAGGGAGCCGAAGACCGATCAAAACTAACATGGTACTAAAAGACTTCGGCGGCAACCCATCGAGACCAAGGGCGTGTCGAATGTCGAGCTGACCGTCGGCAACAAGACCGTGCCCACGACCTTTTTTGTCATCGACGGGAATGGGTCTTACAACTTGTTGCTCGGGAGGGACTGGATACATGCTAACTGTTGTGTCCCTTCCACTATGCACCAGTGTCTACTTCAATGGAACGGCGACAAGGTAGAGGTTGTACCAGCCGCATGGTCGATGCGTCGCCAATGCCAATTTGCCGATCCGGAAATCGATGGCATTGATTGTTTGTCCGGGAAAATCGGCAAGCCGATTTTCTAAAAGTGTCCGATCGCCATACGCGATTGGAGACGACGAGCGCGGCTGCTGCTTTGAGCAAGGCGTCGTGGAGGGCTCGAACGTCTACGGCATGGACACCGCGGACGAAGACGATGGCAAGCTTGGGCAAGGTTTTACGTCGGCCGACGAATTAGAAGAAATAGACATAGGCTCTGGAGACAGGCCTAGGCCGACGTATATCAGCAAAAAGTTATCCTCTCATTGTAGATCCCAGCTTATTAATTTGTTAAAAGAATATAAAGATTGGTTTGCTTGGGAGTACTTCGAGATGCCTGGTCCTACCCAATCTATCGGTGTTCATCAACTGTCGATCAAGGCAGGCTATCGGCCGTTCAAACAACCTCCCAGGAGGTTCAATGCCGATATGTATGATACAATCAAAGCCGAAATAACTCGGCTATATGATGCTGGATTCATTCGGCCTTGCCGATACGTCGAGTGGGTCTCAAACATTATCCCAGTATTCAAAAAGAATGGCAAACTTACGGTGTGCATCAATTTCAGAAACTTAAATAAGGCTATCCATAAAGATGAATACTCGATGCCTATAGCCGATTTGCTCGTAGACGCTGCATCAGGCCACAAAATCATCAGTTTTATGGATGGCAATGCAGGCTACAATCAAATCTTCATGGCCGAAGAGGACATTCACAAAACTGTTTTTCGATGTCCTGGGGCAATCAGCTTATATGAATGGGTCGTTATGACGTTTGGGCTGAAAAATGCTGGGGCAACATATCAACGGGCCATGAATTATATCTTCCACGACATGATCGGCTCTCTGGTGGAGATCTACATCGATGATGTCGTTGTCAAGTCCAGGTAGATGGAGAACCACATAGCCGATTTGAAGCAGGTTTTGGAGCGGACAAGAAAATATGGCCTGAAGATGAATCCGTTGAAGTGCGCGTTCGGCGTGTCAGCCGGACAATTTCTAGGGTTTCTTGTTCATGAAAGGGGAATTGAGGTTACACCAAGGAGCATCAATGCTATCAAAACGATATAGCCTCCGAAGGACAAGAAGCAGCTTCAATCATTGATCGGCAAAATCAACTTCATCAGGCGATTCATAGCCAATCTTTCAAAGAAGATGGAGCCGTTCACACCACTGCTTCGGCTTAAAGCTGATCAAGCATTCACATGGGGGGCAGATCAGCAGAAGGCCTTGGATAATATCAAGAATTATTTAAGCTCGCCTCCAGTTTTAATGTCTCCATGAAAAGGAATACCGTTCAAGCTCGACTTATCAGCCGATGACAAATCAATCGGCTCAATCCTAATCCAAGAGATCGAGGGAAAAGAAAAAGCTATCTTCTATCTCAGCCGACGGCTGTTGGACGCAGAAACAAGATATTTACCAGTGGAGAAGCTATGCCTGTGCCTATATTTTTCATGTACGAAGTTAAGACATTATCTGCTATTCAATGAGTGCACAATAATATGTAAATCCAATGTCATCAAATACATGCTATCGGCTCTAGTTTTAAAAGGGCGGATTGGAAAGTGGATTTTTGCCTTGACAGAATTTGATCTGAGGTATCAAGCAATAAGGGCAGTTAAAGGACAAGCTATAACCAATTTTATCGTGGAGCACAGAGATGACTCAATCGGCTCAATCGAGATTATGCCTTGGACATTGACATTTGATGGCTCGGTGTGCACCAACGGCTGCGGTATCGGATTGGTCATTATTTCGCCTGGGGGGCGCAAGCTTTGAATTTGCTTTTTCTATTGACCCCCATGCTACAAACAATCAAGCCAAATACGAAGCAGTGCTCAAGGGATTGCATCTTCTCAAAGAAGTCGAAGCCAACGCCATAGAGATAATGGGGGATTCACTATTGGTCATCAACCAGTTGTCAGGGGAGTATGAATGCAGGAATAACGCGCTGATGGTCTACTATCAACAATGCCGAGAATTGATGGATAGCTTTCGGCTAGTTACACTGAAACAAATCCCTAGAGAGCAGAATACAGAAGACAATGATTTAGCTCAAGGGGCATCAGGCTACAGGCCGATGATAAAAGAAGTCGAGATAGAAGTCGCTGCCATGACAGCCGATGATTGGAGGTTTGAGGTCTACAACTATTTACAGAACCCCTCTCAATCGGCTTCAAGGAAATTGCGATACAAGGCTTTAAGATATGTTTTGCTCGACGAAGACCTCTACTATCGGACGGTTGATGGTGTGCTGCTCAAGTGTCTTAGTGCCGATCAAGCTAAGGTTGCTATCGGAGAAGTACATGAAGGGATATGTGGCACGCATCAATCGGCTCACAAGGTGAAGTGGTTGCTTCGGAGAGCAGGATATTTTTGGCCGACGATGCTGGAGGACTCTTTCAAGTTTTATAAAGGCTACTAGGATTGTCAGAAATTCGGCACCGTGCAAAGAGCACCAGCATCGGCTATGAACCCGATCATAAAGCCTTGGCCGTTTTGAGGATGGGCATCGACAAGATCGGCCAGATTAATCCACCCTCAAGCAAAGGACATAAATTCATTTTGGTGGCAACAAATTATTTTACAAAATGGGTGGAGGCAATCCCTTTGAAAAAGGTTGATTCTAGGGACGCAATCGAGTTTGTTAAAGAGCATATTATCTACCGATTTGGCGTCCCACAAACAATAACAACAGACCAGGGATCTATCTTCATATCGGACGAGTTTGTTCAGTTTGCCGACGGCATGGGGATCAAATTACTTAATTCTTCACCATACTATGCACAGGCCAACGGGCAAGCAGAGGCTTCAAACAAAAGTTTGATCAAACTAATAAAGAGGAAGATTTCTGAGTACCCTAAGCAATGGCATAGCTGATTAGCTGAATCACTTTGGGCATATCGGATGGCATGCCACGGATCTATCCAAGTCCCTCCATACAAGTTGGTCTGTGGGCACGAAGCAGTATTGCCATGGGAAAATATCATTGGCTCAAGACGGATTCAGCTACAAGATCAGCTCACAGCCGATGATTACTATCACCTGATGGTGGACGAATCAGAGGACCTAGTTTTATCAAGGATGAGGACCTTGGAAAAAGTAACAAGGGATAAAGAACGAGTAGCCCGTCATTATAATAAAAAGTTGTACCTAAGTCTTTTGAAGAGGGCGAACTTGTTTGGAAATTGATATTGCCAATTGGATCAAGAGATAATAAATTCAGCAAGTGGTCACCAAATTGGGAAGGGCCTTTCAAGATCCACAAATGCGTCTCTAAAGGAGCTTATATGCTAGAGAGTTAGGATGGAGAAGTGTTTGGAAGGGCTCTGAATGACAAAATTAGGGGGCATATACAATACAATATGATATCGAGCAGACAGAGCGAATTTTTCAAATTTTTTGACATCTTCAAGCAAGTTTAATGTGATCGTCAAGCATGTGTTAAGTGGAAATCAAGTAAGGCAAGCCGATTACAGAAGATAGTTCAAATCAGTTACAAGAGATGACGAAAGCCGATTACAAGCGACAGTTAGATTACAAGGTTTACAAGTTTTACCCCAACTATTACAGCCGACTCAGCGCCTAAGAACGTCCTTAATAGCCGATATTGCCTTGCGGCGAATCCCATCTATTTCTTCGATAGCCTTTGCATCGGCTGCGTCGCTTCCTGGGATCGGCTTCATCGCCTTGGCCATGTCCGACAGGTTTGACACGGCTGCCTTGATCTTTGCTCGCTGGTCCTCGATCTCCTTCGGCAGGCCGGCCACGCATTGTTCTTTGACCACGATGTCGGCATCGATGTTGGCAAGCTCAGCTATCAGCTCTTCCCGACGTTTGCGAAGCCGATCGAGTTCGGCAATCGACTCGGTCTTCAGAGCGTCGAATTTGGCCTTTTTGGCAGTAATTTCTTGCTGGCTAGCCTTGATGGTGGCTTCCAGTGCCTTGTTCTCACGGCGATTGGCTATCCTCTGTTTAGCTCATTCGAGTTTGTGCCGATGCGCTTTCAGAAAAGTAGTTGGTGCGATGGTGTCAGCCAGCTGGTCCGGCAGCCGATCTTGGATGTCTTCGAACCGACTACGGATGGAACCGCAGTCGGTGACCAAGAAATCTAGAGAGCACTCCAGCCGTTTGGCTATATCCGACAAAGTGGCTTGTAGTACATTGTCTGATACAACCACGGCCTTATCAACGCCCTCGTCGGGATCAAGGAATTCTGATAAATCAAAGTCCAGGATATCGGCTACGGATGCGCAAGTTGGAAGTTGGTAAGAGAGCCGACATGACTAATAAGACGATTTGTAAAGCCAAGCAGGACTTACTCGGATAGCTGGAACTGAGGTAGCCACATCCTCAGCATCACCATCGCGCGCGGCCATCGGTGTCGGTTCCCTTGATACACGAAGGGCAGGTGTTGGAGCACGGGGAGGCTGAAAAATGCGAAGTTAGAAATTTGGCTGTGCTGGTAAGAAAGAAATGAAGATAAGGTTTACCGAAGGAGGGGGAGCCGTTTTCTTCTTTGTGGCTAATTTCTTGGCCTATAGACACAAAAAGCCAATAAGTTGTAATATGAAAAAGGAGAGAGATGGCAGGATTGAGCAATAAAAAATGCTTACCGGCTGAGGACGAGGGACGTGTTTCGGAGGGCTTGGAGTTCGCTCGGTGGTCTGCTCGGCCGATGGGGTTTGAGCATACTTGTCTGAAGAACTTGTTTCGGCTACGACAGCGTTGACGGCCTCCTCCATTTCTTCGTCCCTGACTTCTTCTTCGAGGGCCGCATCCACGTCCGGATAGACTGGGGGGCAAATCATCAGCTGGGGTTGTCCTTGGCTTCTTTGAAGCACGTTTCTTTTTCTCTGCAGCTGGAGTAGCAGCCGATGGTGCCGCCCTTTTCAGCCGATGCAGTGGCACACGGGTCTGGCCGTGGAGCAAGGTGCTCACTTTCGGCGCATGGCAGCCGATGATGGACGGGGCCAATCCGTAGCCACCAGATAACACCCCAGGAGCGTAGTGGATGGCCACTCCTGTTTTGCTTATGTGCGGAGGTGAGGAATCAGTTGTTTGCAGAGGATTGAAGTATGATCAACTAATAATGTAGGAAGTAACTGAGATAAAAATAGGGGCTAAGACAAGAAAAGGTGCTTACCGATGGAGTCATTTCTGGGTCGATGATGGTGAGGTACATTGAGGCCGATTGATGGGACAAATGTCGTTTCCACTCGTTCCACCATCGGCTGAAGATTGATGTCCTCCTCACTGCCAGATCAATGTTGTCAATGCTGCCTAGAGGGGGGCCAGGGATATTAAGTAGCCGGTTCATCATGATGTCACTCTCAATCTTGCCTCTGGTTTGGATCTTTGTCTGCGTAGTATAAGCCAATCAGCAGTTGACCCATACCAAGTTGCCTTGCGGCTACCATCGGATGATAAAATTCATAAGACTTTTGAATGTTGCGTCCTTGGTGAATGCCGACTAGAAGTATGAAGGGTGTGATAGCCGATGTATAGATTTCCCTCGGCTTGTCATAACTTTCAGAGTTGAGTTCGTCCAGCCGAAAATCATTTGGGAGTTCAAATCTTTCAAAATATGTATAAGCAAACCATATCCTTGAAGCGCTTGAGGAAGCCATTGTTGGTGATTGCCGCCTCTTAGGGTTCGCTGGGGAAGACGAGGGCTCCGAGGTCGCCGAAGTCGCCGAGGAGGTCGCCGGAGAACTCAAGGAATTGCTGAGGTGGCTGTTGGTTTGTGGTAATGTGACACGTGTGATGGCCGCGAAGGCGGTATTTAAAGAATATTTTTTGGCAGCCGAAACGGTTTAGGTCGAAAAGAGCGGGAATTTGGAAAAGCGGCAAATCCGCGATATTATCTTATCACGGACTTGGGGGGCATGTGTTAACGGCTAAATTTGGTAACCAAATTCCTAAGTCCCTGTGGAGATAGAAACGGAATCGGATTGGAAGAACAGAGGTCAAGTTGGCTGCGATGCGATCGGCTACGAGGTCAATCGGCTGAGGTTGGATCGGACAAGGATAGCCGATATACGATGCTGAGTCAGAGGAGAGGATAAAACCGTTTCTGATGAAAGTGCTTAAAGATAAATAGAAGATTCGGTTCTCAAATTGTGCGTTAGAAGATATTGCCATCCATAGATAGGGTCCTGTAACGACAATTGTATATGTAAATTAGGAATTTTGTTTAGATTTTCTATTGTAATGCGACATGGGACCGTATCCCGGCATATTGTTGTATTTTAAATAGTAGATTAGATAGAGACCGTGATTCGCACGGATAATGTTATTCTTGGGTATAAATAGGACCCGAGATCCCTGTAAATGAAAAAACACACATTCAATACAACTTTCGGCACATCGCCTCCTTTTTTTCAGACGAACAATTGATCCGACTTTGGGCTGCATCGTTTCGATCCCTGATTTAAGGTAAATATTTGTCGTTAGTGGGGTATCTCGTCGAATTTAGTGTTCGCTATGATACTCTAAATTCGATGATTTATGTTGCGCTAGTTATCATATATCACATATAATCTAGAACAATGTTTAGATCTGTCTCAACATCGACTCGTTTCTGTCAAGAATTAGCAGCCGATAGAGTTAGATCTAAGGATTGGCCTAGATTATATGCGATATCCACCGTCTTGAGGTATTTACATCAGCCATAGTAGATCTGATTGTTCTTTTTATACTTAATGCTGCATCAATATTGATCTATTAAGTCGTTTTTAGAGCTTTTATGATCTATTCGGCTAGATGTACATGTTTAGAGACAGCGCCGGGGTTTCAGCCGGCCTTAATATTCTTTTTGATATATTTATTATCAGGTTTATTAAAACCGTCTCTTATATTAAGATCTTGCTCTAGTTAAATGCTCTAAGCCAGAATCAGCCTGTCAGCCGACAGCCGATTAATCTAGGTTTAGTGCATTTAACTTAGATCAATATCTTTTCATAAGATGAGTCGGAGTATTAGCCGATTCACAGTTAGACTTACGGTATCGGCTAGACTGTTAAAACATATATTTATTATCCCATTGTATATTTGGATTAAGTGGTTAATATTGTCTCAGAGCAGCCGATCTATTCTGGTCACTTAGTCTAAATACACTTTGAGATATCATATATATGTAAATTGACTCTTACAGCTGATCCAGTAGGATCTAACTTAACACTTAACACATATATCTTTATTTTTCTTGTTGGTTAACAGATCAAACCAACTGGCATACCCTGTACAACACAGATAGCCGAGAAGGACCTGCACTGAGCTAAGCAGATCTCCCAGGCCAGCGTGTGAGAGAAATTTCTCGTCAACAACATCACAATTACAAAACCTCAACAACACATGACTAGCTTTTTAAGTAGTTGTATGTAAATATGCATGCTCAAAAATTCAATATAGGAAGTTATATTGACATAAAACTAACTTACATTTGTAATTATAATGTAATTGTGATGTAATTAGGATGTAGTGCAGTGAGATTATGATATAAGTGGACAAACTTGACTTAAATTTTCAGAGATAAAAATACAGTGATGAATTTTGAGAACTCTAAACATTATTTAGTAGAATGAAGTGAGTGCATATTATGGTTGCAAAAATTTGATTATGGTCAGCATGTAGGTTATAGCTGTCCTATCAAAATTTCATAGTACAACATAATGACCTATATGAGATTTCCGTTAAACCACATGGACAACTGGATATATCCTTACATTTCTGTATCAAAAGACTCTAGTCATTACTTATTATCTTCTCTAGAATTTAAATAGGGTTATAAAATTATGATTTTTGTGTTTAGTGAGCACAATCACCAATAGCATATTCGCCATAATTTGAGGTATATCTTGTCTCCTACCTGAAAGTTTCTTTCCGCTATGTACATGTATGTGTTTAACTCTTTGTTCATCTGCTCCAAAACAACCTTATATATAGGAAGAAACCATTGTTAGTTTAGCTAGAATTGATCTATCCATAGTCTTTAAACTACAAAATGGCCTTTATCTTAGGGCACCATGACAAGAGACCACACTTATTAATACAATTACTCTGTAATTGGATTATTTTCATATGGCAACCGATCCCTTGAACAAATAAGGGCACAAACTTCGCCGAGGGCTGTGACAAAAGTACTCGGCGAAATGAACACTTTCGCCGAGCGCTTTTGCCAAAGCACTCGGCGAAGTTTTCAAGTTCGCCGAGGGCCGGGAAGAAAACACTCGGCGAAGTATGGGCGTTCGCCAAGTGTTTTCTTCCCGGCTCTCGGCGAACTTCAAAACTTCGCCGAGTGTTTTTATGGATCTCGGCAGACTTTTCCGTCATCGTATACCCAACCTAACGTGTACTTTTTTTGCCGAGTGTCGAGCGGCACTCGGCGAAGATTTCGCCGAGTGCCCGATGAAAAACTCTCGGCAAAGAGCTATGCCGAGTGCAACTCTCGGCGAAATTTTCGCCGAGTGTTAAACAGCTTCGCCGAGTGTCCCGGGCAATCGGCAAAAGGAATTTCCCGTAGTGGAGGACGTCTACTGTGCAAACTGCGAACTCTATCATGATGAACAAATCATGGGCATATTTAAGTGCTACCACGCTAGATGCAGTTTTGGATCTTAAAACTTTATAGACATATTTTCAAAATTTCTATATGTATATTTATTGTTGCATTGCTAACAATTTAGCAGTCATTTTAATCCAACCATCCAACCAGGTGTGGAACCATGAGTAGGACAGCTAGGGCTAAAGCCCTACTCCCTCATCTAATACCCATTAAAATAACACTCAATTTTAAAAAAATTAAAAAAATAAGCCTATAAAAATTATATTATACTTGAGCCCTAAGCTTAATATGATTTTTGCTCGACCATTGCATCCAACAGGCCACCAATGGGCAGATCAAGAGCAATCCTCATCCTTAGCTATTTCTTTTAGTTATTTATTAAACTAAACTAATTTATTTTGAACTTTCAGAATTATTTATGCTGTAATTATGAACTTAATGTTTCATTTACACATGAATATATGAGAAAACTATTCCATAATTGTTTTCTTATAGTATCAAATAGAATTTGATATAGTTATCTTCGAAAAAATTTAATATTAAATCACACTAGAACTCAGAAGATAACCATGTATTCAACACGTAACTAAAATTAATATTTACAAAATATCAAAAAATGTCTTGTGCAATGCATGATTGACGAGTAGTCTCCGTTTATAATTTAAAACAACCATGTATTCATCACGCGATAAAAATTCTAATATTTATAATATCAATAGTAACAATCCGTACGTGCAACGATACATGTTGATCTTGTCTTCGTAATTGATAACTACATCATTTTTAAGATAATTATTAGTTTAATCAAATGCTTAAGTTGATGAGAATAAACGGCCAACTAACTTATACTCCAACACTCGAACTCCAACAGTCGATCGTTTTCTTAATTTGTCAATCAATTTATTATTATTAGTTAAAGCATGCAATCTTCTAGCAGAATGCTAATTAACGCTCAAAGGCAAAATTTACTCATCGTTTTTAGCTCCAGTCCTTTGTGTTCGACATCCACTTGTGTGTAACAATCTACGGCAACCAACATCATCTTAAACTCTAGCCTGAGTATAGAGCTTTCTGCTCAGCTAGCCCTACTGCTGTAAAAGATTAAAAACAACATCTTTACCCTCAAGCAGAATAGCAAGTGTAAAAATAACTCATAAGATGAATAATATTATCTCATAATAGACAAGTTACAATGAGAAACAATAGACATGCTCATAATTTCTGTTCTGACTATTTACAAGGCTGACCCCCTCATATCAACTGATCATCAGCTACAGAGTCTCCAACAAATAATTAAACGAATAAATCACATATGTACATCGGCATTGCCAAAAGCCCCAACCACAGTTTGGCAGGGCAAAGAGAATAAAGGCAGCCCTCAGAAAGCTAATCTCCCAAGCAACATAGGCCACCCCTTTTCCTCCATTACATCCTCTTCACATCTCTCTCAGAATATTTCCAATTTGATTTTGTTTAATTCCCTTCCCTTCTCTTCTCTTCTCTTCTTTTCCTCCTCTTTCCATTGTTGCAAGAAAAATAAATAATTTAAGGAATAAAGTGCCTGTCCATGTGTGACATAAAATGGGCTTGCCACACAGCTCATGTAATTAATTAAATTTGATCACTATTTACAACTCTGTGCCATCCCCAAGATAGTGCCTTCCACATCCCAAAGTGGCCTCCTCCAGCTTTTCCTCTTGGCAATAGCTGCTACCTTTAATTTTCCTTTTGCCTCCTGCAATGGCAAATCTAAGAGGAACCCTTGTAACCAAGTGTTTTAGATTGTCCTATGGTATATGTAGTACATGTTGCTTTTTGTGATGTTTTTTTTTCCTTCTCATTGGAGATATGAAAGGGAAAGAAAAGTGACTTTCCATCTTGGATGGCTGGGGTTTTGGGGATAAAAAGCTTCAAGAAAGGAGGTTGTTGTGTCATGTAGGATAACATGGCAATTGGGTAGGAGAGGGGGGGCCATACCTTGAAATGGTGCATCTCCCCTTAGGTCTTGGAGAGGGCTTTTGGTCCACAATAGTCAAGCTGTTTTGCTTGTGCCAAAAGCTCTTCCTTAGTGTTGAGCTTGCATTTGGGCACTGTTATCCCAATAAGAAAGCCTGGGAGATCAGTAGGATGGCCAAGGATGAGAGGAGACATAGGCCAGCAAAGTTCTTCTTGGCATCCTGCACCACAAAATTAAGATGACGTCTACTTGTTAGATAAATCTTGTTTACAAAATCGGAAATACATGTAGCTGAGTAGTACTACTTCTGTAGTATTGAGAAAAAAGAGCTGCATAGATTCTACAGTAACTGAAGTTACTAAATAACATGAAGCAGAATCTACCCTACATCTTCTGTTGTTTTCTTTACTGATTACAGGAGCATTTCTAGTTTGGACAGATTGAGCAATCAAGAATAATCCCCCCTTTCGGTGATTTTTGTAGACTAATTATCATTAACCATCATTAATTAGCTCCACTATAACAAATCTTTGGCAAGAAGAATCGCATATACACCTAACGCTGATTGTTCAATCATTACAGTTTTGCCCCCCCCCCCCCACAGATTCTATAATTGCAAGAAAAGCGCCGCGCAAAGGGGCACTTTGGAATTATTCTTGTGTGCACAAACGCACAAAGAATATTAGCAAATCTCCTCCCTGTTGGTGATCTCATTAAAAAAAAGGACGGCCATACAAATTTGACTTGTGATGCATTCTCTATACCCCTTAATTAATGAGAAGTGTGAACACGACCATGTGACAAAGAAGATCATATCTCTCTTTTTGTGACTAACTTTTGGTGCATGGGATGGCCTGACGATCCTGGAGGTGTTATCACTTTAAGTGAAAACAAGGGAAAGAATAAGTGTGCAATGCTGCTAGGTCAATGAAAAACTGCTGCCTGTTGGTTTCTTGCCAAGGATGCAATATTCTCATGCAAACGAAAGTGATCAGTTGATAGAGTGTTCCTGCCATTGTGATCATGTAATACTATATGATATATATGCAGTATGATGATATATATACTATGATATGTGGATATGGACTATTTTCCTGTTTTGCATAGCTATATCTCCAAGGTCTTTTAATGCTGCGTATTTAATTTTTAGCTCTTTTTTAGAGTTGAAGCTATAATAGTTTATGATTATTGTGGCCAAATATATTTCTTGACTATTTTAACCTATAATTAACTCTATTTTTGCAAGAATCTAGAAGTTGTAGTCATGCCAATTCGGATATAATTAGTTCACGCAGTAGGGAATAATTAAGAGTCATATTTCTTTTATCTAAAAGTATAGAATGGCATAATACTTCCTCCATTAGCATATTCATGCGGTCTCCAACATGCTACTTTAATAAATAACGCCTATACAGATAAATTGTTTCAAACAGAAAGAGTTCATATTACAATAAATCTAGTACGTAATATCATTCTTACATCGTTCCTTTATGTTTTTAAACCAAAGTTAAAAATATTTGACATTGCACTGTTTCAAAAATGCTTATATATATTTTGGACAGAGTAAAAAAAGCTAACTACTAGCTTCTATCTATAGTAGTAATTGATTAGCACTCACCGTCGTCCTGGTCGCTGGCGAGGCAGCGAGGGAGAGCGATGCCGCTGACGTGCTCTGTTGCACGAGTCCGACATTGTACACCATCGTCCTACCATCAGGTTGGTACAACCCATAGTTGCGCTCCGATGTAGGTCCGGGCTTCATGTTTTCGTTGAAGAGTGCGAACAGGTATACCTCTAGCCGTTGCCGCGGCCGGAGCGGCGTGCCCTCACCAGCCGCTTGCCGGAGCAGCAGGTTGCGGTTGTAGGCCCGAGCATTCTCCATGGTGGCGCCTACCTCGTCGGCGTCACCCTTCGACGGCCATCCCGTCTCTGACACATACACCGGAATGCCATTGTATCCTAGCCGCTCTGTCGCGTACACCACTGCGTCCACCTGTGCGTATAGCATGCTAGTGTACTGCAGCCGGGTGTAGGGGTCGATGGCGCCTACATGGTATGGGTTTGACAGTGCGTAGTCCAGGGACACCCTGCATTAATTTATGGTGTTCATGTCACGAGTCTTATTTATACTTAGTTCATTCTTTTTCACATGATGCTGAATGGATCTATTTTTTTAACCGAGGGATGTTGATGTGGAAGACCAGCCCAGAAATGTTTTGCCAGCATGGCATTATGTTAATGTGTTGGAAAGAAGTTAATTTGGCATGTAATTGCATTTGAACGGAGCATCTTAATTATTGTGTACATTTGTGCTATGTGTTTGCATGGTAGTTGAGTGGGATGCACTCAAGACTATTTTTGTGTTAGAAAATAGGATTATTTACCATTCTGGTTTTATTAGGTAAATAAAACAATACGTTTGGTGTAAAGTTGACCAACAAAAAAGTTTATCACGTGTGAGTGGCCGGTAAAAAAACACTAACCATGGCGAAGCATGGCTTTTTATCTTTAAATTTGATTTTGTTTTTTATGATTCTTAACTGCTTGACTATACACGAATAACGTAATGGATTACCCACTGTTGAAAAAGTTGTCTGATTGGTTGAGCTACAGTCTACATGTCCAAGAAAGTAAAAGAAATTGGTAGTACAACCCAAAATAATTTTAGACAAGACTTTCAGTCCGAAAAATAGATTTTGTTAAGCCCTAAAATTAAATTAAAATTAAGTATTAAAATTGAAATTCTGGCTGTGGCAAATGCATAAAGTCAAACAGTACATTGGTTCTACCAGTTGAAGGGAAGAATATCACCCATATAATTATTCACAATTTCGTCATATAACCTAATTAAAAAGTTTTAGATAAGTAATTTGACCTATAGAATCTGTCTATAACAGTCTAATTTTGATTAAAAAAACCAGATATGCAAATAACCAAACAAGATGAAGGACAAAAAAATGTTAAAAAAAGGGAAAAAAAAGAAAGTACCTGGTAGGATCACCCTTGTACGCAAAATAAGGGTAGGCATTTATCCAGAAGGGCGCGTTCGTCTCGGCCAAGAACCTCAAGAACTGCGTCATCAGCGGCGCCACCTCCGCCGTGAACGCGCCCTGCGACGGCGGGTACGACGTCGCCAGCACGGCGAGCGAGTTCGCCGTCGACACGTGCACGTACCCGTCCATGCCCAGCTGCGCCAGCGCCGCGTGCAGGTTCCGCATCGCCGGCACCAGGCTCGCCTTGAGCGCCTCGTCGTCGTCGGTGAACACCTCGTTGCCGACGGCGATCCCGGTCACCCTCGTCGCCGGGAAGTAGGGGCGCACGCTGGCTGTCACCCACTGCAGCGCCTGCCCCGGGCTCGTTGCCATCGGCTGCACCAGGTCGTTGGGGACCGTGACGATGAGCTCGATCCCCGTGCCAGCGAACGCCGCCAGCACCTGCGGGTTCACGTCGTAGATCCGCACCTTGCCGATCCGCAGCGACGCCAGCAGCGACACCACCTGCGCCGGCGACGGCAGGTTGTTCCCGACCTGCCCGTAGTTTATCCCCAGCGCCGCCGTGCACCGCGGCACCCCCACCTCTGCACGTCACGCCCAAACGTTTCTAATTAACAAATTAACCACATATATAATCGCGCATTTTTATATCATTATTATATTCGATGTTTGATTCGCTGGCGCTGCCACAGTACGTACTACCAAGTATGCGTATGCATTACCTGATGCGACGAGGATGCAGAGAAGCACACAGAGCGAGGTCTTCATCGAAGACCTCCTCGCCAATGCGAATGCCATTGCTATAGCCATCGCCATTGCCATTGCCGTCGATCGACGAAGGGGGATCGAGTGGAGGGGGGAGGGAGATAGGCAGGAGGGTGGTGAGTTTTTATAGGGGTAAGGAAGGGGAGAGGAAGCTTGGCCTGAGTGAGCAGCAGCAGTAGGTGTGAGGGTTGAGTTAAGCTAATTGGGCAATAATTCCTTACTTTACTTGGATGAACCCTTTGGAAGTTGGCAGAGAGAGAGAGAGAGAGAGAGAGAGAGAGAGAGAGAGAGAGAGAGAGAGAGATGGAAAAGCTCTGATCTGGGCATTGATGATGATTTGGTTATTTATAACAATTGTATTGGTGGTTGCCTCCTCTGCATGCAGGGTCATCGTCGTCTTCTTCCCTGACCAGCTAGCTGCAGTTGCCGTGGCTTGGGCTAAGCATGCTACGTGAATGGCAGGTAGCCCACGTGAGGAAGGTAGGAAATGGAGGATGCTCTTGCATATACATTGTTCATCAGCCGGTTCACCGGGAGAGTGGGAGGGGACAACGTACGTACGTGTGAAAGCATAATATTATCTGCAATTGCACCGGGGAAATGGCTACCGGCCGGTTGCAGGAAGGAAGCCACCACACGTGTGTTTTCAGGTAGCAAGTTTTGTGGTGGTTAACTGATTTTGGTTGGTGATATTTCTGCACTATTTAAGGTAGGAATCTTGATGGTGTAATCTTAGCTAGGTTCTTGAGCAAATTGGTTGCGGTGCAATTAATAATACATGTTCCTGATATATATGGCTTCTCAACTGGGCAACTCAGGTAGCTGAAGATTTCCTTTCCATTTGTTGTGCACACTTATTAAAAGATATGAATAATGGAAAGAAAAACTATCATGTGGGATTTTTTTATGATGTGGAGAAAACGAAACAGAAGAGGGAATTGAAGACTGTCGTGTGTAGATTAACAGATGGTCAATAAATAGCTTAATACTATATATCTAAGTATCTATACCACTGCACATGTTGACTATAAAATCAAATCATTAATTATTCAAAACTATCTATGATATATCAGTAGAGTGATTAGTAGCTAGCTCGACAAATATATACATATGCTAACTAGCTAGACACAAAACTAAAACACGAAAAAAATAGCCCGACAAAAACTGTTGCTGATCAGAATAGACATGCTGACCGTTAATCTCTATCTTCCCTAGATCGATACCTATATAGTAGAGATTAACGGTCACCGTGTCACCGTGTCTGTTCTGATATACAACAGGCTATTTTTTTGTGTTTTAGTTTTTTTCTAGTTAGCATATGTATATATTTGTCGAGCTAGCTACTAATCACTCTACCGGGCTACAACTCTGAAAGTAAATCGCGCCGACTAAAAGCTTTTTAATTACGCATAGATCGACAAGAAAGTTTAGGATGGTTTTAACAAGCTGGTAGCTTGCTTTGCTTATTGTATATTGGCGGCCGGTGCTGTAGATGTGCTGCGCATCTGCGGCTACATGCTCTCGGCTTAGCATGATGATCTCTTTAGCCTTTATAATCTTTACAACAATGCCTATTTTGTCCTTAGTGTGCGTACCTACGTCGTGCATCCGGCAATGTTTTATTTTCAATTTTTAAACTAAAATTTAAAAAATCGATGTCTGTTAAATAGTTTTCAGGAAACCTTTTGTGTGTCGAGATCATTGTCGGCCAGCCATGGCACATATTTCAGGCATGGCAAAGGTTATCTTGACAATGGTTTTGTCAAACGATTTATTTCTGTATATATATAGGAGTGTTTATTTTGTTATTTTAGGAGGAGGGTATATATATTTTATACTTTTGTTAGGAGATGTTTCATTTTTTTTTAAAAAAACACTCTACTTACTAAATCCATATATCAGAGTGCAATATACCTGACCACCTTTGTGAATTAATTAACTGCAGATTCATCATACTCTGTATGCTCTGGTTAGTTGCTGACACATGCCAAAAGGTTCACTCTGTTTAGCACATGGTTGTTCGTCTTCAATTACCACGAGCATTAATCCCGGAGGTAGGTAGTGAATAAAATTTTGACCCAGCTTAGCTAGCTACCAGCAATATTAGCCTTTGATTTCTAGCATAATATAGGAAGCAGGAAGGAAAGGGCTGAGTAAACCCTGCGCCTTTTGTCGTTAGAATTGCACTTCAACTTAGACTAGGAGCAGAAAAGTGAGTGATATGAGCTATGATTCCCTTCTAATTAATATAGATTAGTTCATTTTCTACATATTCATCTTTTGGCCACTAATTTCTGACTGGGAATGAAAGTGTTTACCGTGATTGACCGATGGATCGTTTCAGTCCACCCAGAGTTTAGTCACTTCGGGCAAAAGAAAATTTGTGGAAAAAGAGTGGCATTAAATTAGCGGGATCTTACTTTGACCAAGCTATATTCGCCTTTGCACTATTGATGCACATATTACCTTTAATTACGTGGGGCAATTTCGATCTTAGTGTGTTCCAAATTATGATTGTGCAGATATACTCTTTCTGATCAATTTTTCTCGAATTTTCAACAAAAGTTGAAGCAAACTAATCTTTTGATAAATAATAGCAATGTACTAAATTTTACTCACATTTATATAGTCTGCAATAAAAAAATAATGAAACATGAACGTTATTTTTTTAAAAAAAACAAGGTGTTGAGGTCACTACCAGAGAATCGGTTTTGGCATGCGGGTCGAAAGGCATCTTCCCGTACGGAAGACCAGCCCGTACGTCCGAGAAGGTCTGAAAAAAATAAATTTTGGCGCGTGGACGGTCTAACTGCATGGAAAGATCTATTATCCAATATGGTCGGCATAAGCGGCCCGCACGAGAAGATCCATTATCTCGTGAGGGCCACTTAATACGACCGCACGGGATAATAGATCTTCCCGTGTTGTTCTTTAAGTTGACCACACGGGAAGATAGCGTCATTATTTTATGTGCATGCTTGCATTTTGTTTGGGTCTCTCTCCTCTCTCTCTCAATAATGATACGCGTACTGCACATATCGATAGGTTGTCGTAGTACTCACACAAATTAAGAAAACACATTAATTATATTCTCATAAAAAGATATATGTATGCATACACATATATACATATCATGTATCGTCTCGTAATTTATATAATTCGAAAGCACATAAAATATATATGTCTCTTCGAAATGTTTGTTCTACATATATTCTTTTCCCACTCTCTAAGTCGTTTGAAGGAATCCTCCATCGTAAGTTGTCTCTTCGGATCGTAGAAATCGCCCAAATAGTTACATGCATCACGATGGATAAAGCGGCAAATATGTGCACACAAGTTGAGTATGGTTCAATTGTCGAACCGGTTTGCTACAATTGGAATAGACGAGATCTGTTTAAGAAGGAATACACATTAATAGTTAGAAAAATTATACAAGATCTTAATAAGTAAAGATATTTTTCTCTCGACTTACTTCTTCAAACTCTGTAGTGTATCTCTCATTGATTGTAAGCATCTCGCACACGTAGTATCCGCATAAGTTAGTGCCTAGTGGTTGCTTATAACATTGTGTTGATTAAAATTGTATACGTCAATATTTTAAATTAAACAAGTATATATATAAGAAATATCAGTATAGCGGACATGTAATTACCGGCCATTGTGTATTCGCGAGAAGCTTCTTCCTTTGTGGATTATTGACTGGTCCACCGTGGTCTACGTAATGTTTGTGTGCTTTATGCAGACAAAATAATTGTTTGAGTCAATTGTGTCTTTGAGAGTACAACAACCAATATTTATTAAATGGTGCATAAAAGTACTTAAAAATTTAACAAAATGAGAAATTCTTTGAATGTATCATCAGCGTAGTGTGCCGGATCCAGCAGTACGGCCAAGTGGTCCCGCGGATATACCAGAAATAATATATAGTGATCGCTGCAAAGAAGATATGTTAATTGTAGGTGATTTTGTAGTAAAATAACAGTAGTACGGAAGAAATATTACGTACCGCACAACATAAGGGACCATGATGACAATTTTGTCTTTGTGCGTGAGCAACGCTTTGCCCAAGTACAGTGCTACACTGACCATCTTTTTCTTGTGCATTTGTTTGATGACAACTTCTTTTTTGGCCTTTGATTTACCTTTCAGCTCAGCATAATCTTCAAGAATTGCCACCGTGTGTTCCGTCCAGAAAACCCTTGTTGGGTTGATGTATCCTACTGGTCGGTTGGCCTTTTCGACGTCATGGAATTGCATCCTAAGTAATGCAGCGGGTAATTTATCAGAAGTTAGTTTGCAGATGAATTCATTTATGTCATCAAATGTGATTGACTTACAGGCAAAACACGGCAACGAGATTTATATCCATTTTGTCTAGCTTGAAAAATGCGTGAAGGTCGTTGAAAGCGATGACCAGCATCCCATTTGGTCCACTGATGAAAACGTGATCCGGGACCTTCACAGTAATCAAGCCGAGACCTTTTTTAGTTGCCTTTAGGTACCAGTCATGCATAAACCTCATCTCTCAGGGTAGGTCTTCCATGACATGCCACGGTAAGAACGGCTTTCCGTACTCGTACTTTGTTGGCCCTTCATCGAATGTCCAGTTTTGCATATCCTCCATGTGATTTTTCACTGATTTCTGTGAATCCCACAACTTTGGAGTTTCATCTTGCTTTTTGTCAGTCGGCGCTCTCCCCCTGAAGGCTTGGAACACTAAATTTTCTCGTATACGACCATTTCTTTTTGATCATAAGTGGATCGTACCATTTTTGGGATAAGCCGACGAGGTTCAAGCTTGGTTGGACTTGGGAGACTTGTGGTTTTCTGAAGAGGCCTTTCAGGTAGCGTCAAACCTGACTGTGGTGTCGAAGGAGATTGATGAATAGGTTGTACTACAGATGGAGGTTGTTCTTCCAGGACGTTAGGGGGTGACAGATGTGGCGGATTAGGTCTTTTTATTGGGGACAAGGAAGGTGGGGAAGCAGGCCGATTTGGTGGCGAATCTGGCCCTGGTGGAGAAGGCGGTGAAAGAGCAGCAACAATCTTGGGAACCGGTGGGATTAGGGTTGAAGGTGGACCGACCAGCAAGATATCTCGTCGATGCCACAATATGAACTAGTTCACCGCATTCCCAAGCAGTTCTATCCCTTCCGGTGCTGGAATATCTAGCTCTAAACTGGTATGCTCTGCATGCACCTTGGCCACTTGCACCCTTGCATATTCTTCAGGGATTGGAGTGTTGTGAAATTGACGCCCTGGTATTGCAAGTCCTGTTTCCACCTCCTTTCTCTTCCCAGCCATTCCTATCGGCATGAGTAGGCTGCACGGCGTCGGAGCAGTGATGTTATCCACTGGATAAGGTGACGTGTCTACTGACCCGACACTACTTGGCACCTGAACTGTCGGTTCTTCGGAATGCTGGAATAAGTTTGGAAAGGCTTGGTGATTTTGAGCAACAAGAGAGTAGAAATATTGTTCTACTTGTTTTTCTATTTTCTCTTCCAGTTTCTGTTTGTACCTGTCCCGTTTCTTGTACTCGTAGCTTCCTGTGAAAACCCTTCCTTCCAACTTGTTCTTGACGATATACCTCTTATTCGTTCGGAATGTTCAGGGTTGTCTAATGTAGCTGTCAATTGATCATTCTCCCTCTTGGCAGTGAATTCCCCTGCTTTCTCTTTTTCCGCAATCTCATGGAGATTACTGGTCACACCCTCGATATTAGGGTCCTCGAAAAGGATCTCCCCCTCGTCGGTGACTTGGCCCGTGCGACATGCCCAAACCTAGTTTTTGCTCCTTTCCTTGAGTGCTTCTACAAGCAATGGTTTGCCTTGGGCTGCAAACAGAAATGAGTGAGTATTAGATTATAGGGACTACAGAATCTAGGGTACCTAGATAGGTTTTATAGGAAACAAAAGAGGGTAATGACGTTATCAGAAACGAAGAATTGTAAGGACAATAGGTAAACCTTCATTTAGAACTCAAATGGTAAGACTTTGTCATTCTAAGTAGATATTTTACCCCTTGTTCGAGTGATGTAAAAGCCTGGGTTTGACAAAACCCTATAACCTAGCAAAATATCCAACCATATCCCGATCGAATCTTGGGGACGAGATTCTTTTAAGGGGGTAGATCTGTGACATCCTCAAAATTTATACTTATAAAACTTGTAAAGTAGCATAGAAAATTTTTGCGAACAAAGTTTATTATGTATTTTATTTTAAAGTATTCAAAACCCCCAAAAATTTATTAGCATTCTTTATATATTCTTTTTATTTTAATTTTAAAACCCCAAGTTTATAAATACTTGCCTTTGTTTTTGAAAAGTTTTTAATCCAAAGAAATTTCCAAAAATTAAATTAGTTTCAAACTCTAAATTAGATTATTAAACTTTCTCCAGTTTTAATTTTAAAAACCAAATATTAATTAAACCCTTAATTTCTATTTTAGAAAAACTCTATTTAAATTAAGCAAAAATCTTAAAAACTGAAATCAATTAATTCTAAACTCTAGAATAAAAACCTCTCTAAATTTTTATAAATTTTTTCTTTTCACTTTTATTTTCTTCTTTTTCTTTATTTTTATTTGTTTTTTCCTTTTCCTCTTTTTTTTTCTTTTTCCTCCTTCTCCCCTATCTTATTCCTCCTCTTGCCTCAACCCAACCGCAAGCGCCGTCTACCTCTCTTCAGCAAGCCATGGGCGCGGACTTCGCCCATTGTAGCTCAAACCGACTCAAAGCCATCCCAATCTTCGAATACAAGTGGTCACCTGTAATTGGTCCATCCACGTCATCAAGATTATCCGCACGGCACCGCCATAGATAAACCGACATTGCGCCATTGTTGTTATCCCGTACGAAACCGACTTAAAGTCTCTATAACATGACCACCTCGGATAAAATCTTCAATACATAATTCCTTCCTCACATTCCTCTCTATATTTCCCCCAAGGTTTCCCCAATTATCGTGCACTGTATTGCTTGATTTTGGAGGAAACCTGACGAAGAGTTATGAAGAACCCTAACCAACCGTGCGCACCAATTCTCAAAATTCATTGTCATAGTTTGGTTCTTCCCTAAATTGAAGGTATTTATATAATCTTTATATCAAGAGCTTTTATTTCCCTCAAATCCCCAAGCTAACTAGTGGCCGGAGACCCGCCGCCGGCGAGCCGCCGTAAAACCTCTATTTTGGCCGTCGCGCGCACGTCGCTGGCACACCACAGAGCTTCTCTAGTTAAAACACTACCGTAGTTAGCTTCCTAACACTTGATAGATGCTCCCAGACCTACTCACTTGCCTATACTTCCGCTGGACTGCTATGGCAACGAACGCCACCGCCGCCGCCATCGGCTAGCCGCCGGCAGCCCGCCTCACTGCCTCCCCGGCTCAACCAAGATCAAAAATGGATTTCCCATGTCACATAAATGGAGGAGAATCCCTTAGTTCCCAGACTTAGATCGCCCTCACTGTCGTGCGCCTTTGCTTTACCCGACGCCAGCTGTGGAAAAGAAAGAGCAAGAAGAGAGAAGAAAAGAATAGAAGAGAGGAAAGGAGGTGAGAAACACCAGTAGCGTAGTGGTAGAAAGGTTAAAAGAGAATGAGGTCTCAAGTTCGATTCCAAGCCAAGACAAATTTTTGAATCTTTTCTTTTATTTTTTAAGGGATTAAAAATAGTAAAGAGTGTAGTAAAAACCCTAGAAAAATATAGTAATCCTTTTAACCTCTTCAAAACCTTATTTCCAAAGTTTCCACTATAACACTCTTTTAAACTCATTTACTTACTTTTTTTAAAACCTTTTAAAACTATTTCTTCTAAAACTCTTTTATATTTAGATTTATTTAAACTTAAATCCTTAAAAAGAATAAATTCTTTTGAACTTTTTAAAATCAAATTCCTCCTAGTTTCTTTAAATATATCTATATTTTAGAAATAATTTTAACTTCAATTTTTTATAAATTAATTTATATTAAGTCAAACCCAAAACTTTAAATTTTAGAACTTAACAAATGACCCTAGAAAAATAAGTTTTGACCTCCTTATTTTACCCAAACCTAAAAATTCAAGTTTTAGGATCTAACATATAACTCTCCCCTTTAAAACTTTAAAAATTACCTTTTAAACTCCTTTTAAATTCCTATATTTATCTGGTATTTATTTAAAGTTGTTTGATTTATTCTTTGGACTACCGATAGATCGCAATGTTGAGTTCACAGTGGAAGCTGAGCTTAACCATATCATCGACATAAACATCTTCGTCGCTATTCAAGGAAAATAAGAATTTGAGACCACTAGTCGTGAAGGCAAGTCAAACTATCCTTGATCATCTACAATATTTGAGAATAATGAATTCCATGATTTAAAGAATATTTAGTTAGAAATATTTTGGGGATGGGTTAGATAGTTTTACATGTTCACTAGGTTTTATAAATTAATATTTCATGTACCTTAGTGTATATAAGATCATTCCATTCTATATATTGATATTTCATGCTCATATAGAATATTATTTCATGCATTAGAAACACTATATTATTTTATGTATAGAAAAGGAGAAGGTCATTATTTCATGTTAATAGATATATTCTCCTTCTCCTTAGAAAATAGCTTGATAACTAGGACTAGATATAAAACTATCATCATGATAGAATAAATGTTATCACATGTAGTAGTATTTCATTCATGCTCAAAAGAAGCTATTTCATGTGACAAAATAGAAAAATGATCTATTATTTTATGTGATACGCAAATATAAGTCCTATCATCTCATGTGATATGAAAATAGTTTTGGCTGTATGCCAGAAAACTATAAAAATTCTTGTGCCAGAATAAGGACATAGTTTCACCCATCTGATGGACCGGTTATACCGGCATGGCATCTATATATTTCTCTCCGATCTCCCTGGGGACTTAGGGGATTTATATGTGTGCATTACAACATTGGAGGTTTTGGAGAAAGTCTTATTGGAAAACAACTATGTAAACAACGAGTAACAACACCAATACTAACCAGATCGTCACCGTCTGTTAAGATAGTCTATGGGTCTCTCCAAGCCGGGGCAAGTGTGTGACGAACAACTATTAAATAGGGGATTGATTGCCATTCACTGGTTAGGTTTGGTGCCCCTATTAAGATAGTCCACCGGTCTCGTTCACACATCAGAAAAGGTTAGAATTATATAAATGTTATGTTACCCTTTAGTCTAGCTAACTAAGGATAATCCTCAGGTAAAGCTGGGCAGACGCTGCAGAGTCGATTTGTATTCGAATACGCCATACTCCTGGTTAATGGAGTTGTGTCTATGGGTGAATCTAGTTTAATGGCATGAGTAACTTATCTAAAATGTCATCCCTAAAATTTGAAATTCATATATAAGAAACTAAAAGAAAGGATAGGACCTAGATTTATGTTTAAGATAGGCCTAGTTTATTTCTTTTTAAGACATCATGTATATCTATTTATGTATAATATGAAATCATCTTAAGATTAGGCTTATATCATATATCATTCATATCTATATGGCATAAGATTATACTAAGACTAGGATTATATTATTCTTTTTAAATATTTTGCATATTTATAGGAAAGGGTAGAGTATAGGATATAGCTAAAGTTAAGTCTATAATTCATGTCCTGAAATGTTTCACCTAGAATTTTTTAAAAAAAGAATAGGACATATCTTTATACTAGGAACCTACTTATAATTTATTTCTCTTATCAATATAACATGCATATTTAAATAGAATTGTATTCAACTTGGCTTGCTGAGTATCATTGGTACTCACTCTTGCATGTAACAACTTCAGGAAACACCGAAGCCAAAGAGGAACACAAACTCTAGGTCGACTCTATACTCGAGCTATCCCTGTGGAAGTGTCACGTCTTTTTGTATTGTATAACTTGTACCTGTATTTTTTTTAATTTGTAAAACCTACGGTTCTGTATCTGTACTATTTCACGCATAACCAGACTCTTCGGATGTTATGTGGTGTTGTGGAGTTGACCTCTCTAGAGGAGACCCCACAGAGATGGTATCAAAGGAGAGATTGACTGTAGGTTGACCTAGGTAAGTTAGATTGAATTTGAAATATTATTTCAACAACTAAAAAAATGTGTAAAAATTTTCTATCAATTCTTGTCTTAAATTCTTAGCCCTTCTTATCTATTTCTTTTCTTTTGTACTTTTTCTTTATTAAAAAGAATTCTATTCTATTCCTTTTTCGAGCTAATTCAAAATATTAAGAAATACTAGAGAATAACAAGATTGACTGGTTGAATAGGAGTTAGTATTAGCTAACTTTCCAGGATAAGGTTATCTATAAGTTAGGTTGCCCTAAGTCAGCTGACGGTTTATCCGTCAAAATAGAACGATGAATTATGTTTTGTGTTTTCTTTGGTAGATATTAGTATTTTAGGGGACTTTTGAGTTCTAAAACAATTAGTGTGATTTTCTATCCTTTTTTTAGAATTGAATAGAATTGTATTCAGTTTGGCTTGCTGAGTACCATTGGTACTCACTCTTGCATGTAACAACTTCAGGAAACACCGAATCCAAAGAGGAATGCGAACTCTAGGTCGACTCTATACTCGGGCTATCCCTGTGGAAGTGTCGCGTCTTTTTGTATTATATAACTTTTACCTGTATTTTTTAATTTGTAAAACCTATGGAGTTTCTGTGTCTATACTATTTCACGCATAACCAGACTCCTGGGAGGTTATGTGGTATTGTGGAGTTGACCTCTCTAGAGGAGACCCCACACCCTGTGGACCAACAGTCGGTCCCTGAGGATCGGTTTTTCCAGGCGCTATCACTTATGACCCGCCTGGAACCTATCGGGGGACTCGTCTAGAAAAATCATTTCTCCCGTAGTGGGTGTTTCCCCGAAAGCTCTACTATTGTGTGGTGTGTGTGTATATATATATAACAGAAATGTCGACTAATGTATTTAAGTGTCGTGATGTTTATCCTTTTCTTGTAAAAGGATATTTTATCCCTAGGAAGCATATAGAAAAGTGAAAATGAAAATAGTGGGCAAAGAGAATATTAATTATATACACCAGTGCACATACACTACTGGAGAAAGCATCTTTGGTTGAAGTGCCAAAATCCACAATAGTCCAAGTTTGAGTTATATCCGGGACTAAAGAATATCTATAGTCCCGGTTTAAAGTCTACGGATCTCTAGGATCTTTAGTCCCGGTTCAAAAATTGTCAGAGTCTGTCAGAGCGCCGGGCATCTTTAGTCCCGGTTGGTAACACCAACCGGGACTAAAGATGCTATTTTTTGTCCCGGTTGATAATACCAACCGGGACTAAAGGGCGCGGGGGATCTTTAGTCCTGATTATTTATCTTAACCGGGACAAGAGAGAAAAAAATCTTTATCTTCTCGTATCCCGTGCGCAAACAACAATAAGTGCATGCGCACTTAGCTAGCTCCCTCTCTCTCCTGCGCACTTATCTTCTCCTCCACTTCTTCTCTCCCTTATCTTCTCCTCTTCTTCTCCTTCCTCTCCGATCTCTCTCCCTCTCCATCTCTCTCTTTCGATCTCCCTCTCCCGGCTGTTCGGTGGCGGGCGGTGGCCCGCGTGCGGCGGGGCGGGGCGCGGCCCCGGGCGTGGGAGCGACGACGGCCTGCTGCACGGGCGGTGGGCGGGCTGGGAGGCCGGGTCGGCGGCGGCCCGCGCGCGGTGAGCGGCGGGCGGGTCGGGCGGCCGGGTCGGCGGCGTCCTCGCACGCGGCGAGCGACGGGCGGGCCGGAGCGCGGGCAGGCCGAGGCGGCGGAGCGGCCGCGGGCGGCGCGTCGGGCGGGCGGCCGGAGGCGGCCGATCTGAATTTTTTTGATGTTTGATGATATGTGATGTGATTTGGATATGTGATGTGATAGTATTTGATCTATGATTTTTGTGGATTTTGAAGATGTATTTGATATGTGGAGAAAAAATGAAAAAAAATTTGGGATATGTATTATTCATTGCTATTTGTGAATCTATGATATTTGATTTCAGTATCTGTGATGATTTTAGGATTTTGACAAGAAAAAAAACAAAAGAATCTGAGGGCAGTGGGCTAGAGAAAGGGCAAATTTAAAAAATTTAAAAAATTTTTTAGTCCCAGCCACCAACCGGGACAAAAGATGACGGAGTCGGTCATGTGGCTCCGCCATCTTTAGTCCCGGTTGGTAGCTTCAACCGGGACTAAAGATGCATCTCTAGTCCCGGTTATTTAACCGTGACTAGAGATCGCCCATCTCTAGTCCCGGATTCGTAGTCCCGGTTTAACAACCGGGACTACTGAGGGTTACGAACCGGGACAGTTGTGGCTTTCTCCAGTAGTGATAGCTTACTTTCTTCTAGAATACGGAACAGTGAGTCACATATTTGTTGTATATTAGAGAAAAATCCTTAGATACTTCATCAATATTAATCCAATTCCATAATTTCCATGTAATTTTACATTTCATTTCGCATATATTATTTTCTTAAAACACCAAATTCCAAACGTGGGCAAATTCATCTTTTTTTAACAGCCTAACGGTGCCCTAGCAGTTGTATGACAGTGATGGCCTTCAATTGCAAAAGTTGGCCTGTCAACAGTACAAATATATATGGATGGAAAATGGGGTTTTGTGTATATGACAAATCATGAAATGGTGTGTTCTTCCTAACGCGCATAAGGAATTTCCTATTGCAGCATGGAAATCAATTCTGCACGACAAAGTTCAGACAGATGGCAGGGAGAAACACTTGTAAAATCGGTGCTCACGGTGCAGCCAATTTACCTACTAATTGCCCTAAAAACTTCTAAGGAGACTCTAGAGCAGATTGACATGCGACGGCACCATTTCCTTTGGGCATGCACGGGGAAAATCACTGGGGGTAAGTGCAAAGTAAACTGGTCAAAGACGTGCCTGCACCAACCAAGGGGGCTTGGGAATACTCAACTTGCAGAAATTCACGAGAGCGTTAAGGCTGAGGTGGCTGTGGCATGAATGGAAGGACCCCCTGAAGCCGTGGGTGGGCACTGACACGCCTTGTGATGAAGACGACAAGAGCCTTTTCGTTGCGGCGACAAGCATATCCATTGGTGACGGGAAAACAATGAGCTACTAGGAATCAGCTTGGCTACAGGGAGGAAGAAGACCGAAGGATGCCATGCCACTAGTTTTTGCAATCTCTAAAAACAGATGTAAGTCCCTGCATCAGGGAAAGGAAGACGATGCTTGGTTACATGATCTAGACCTTCAGACAGACATGCCTTCTTCGGTCGACTTGGTAAGCCAGTTGGTCGCCCTTTGGGAAGACACACGGAATATAACCTTAAACAACGACGAGCCAGATCACATTACCTGGAAATTCACGAGCCATGGAGAGTACACCGCGTCCTCAGCTTACCAAGCGCGGTGCCAGGGTACGACGCTCACAAACTACAATGCCCTAATCTAGAGGGCATGGGCCCCGGGGAAGTGCAAACTACACGCGTGGTTGCTCATACAAAACAGAGTCTGGACGTCTGACCGCCTAGCTGCGAGAGGCTAGCAAAACAACGGAGTCTGCCTGTTGTGCCGTAGTAATCCTGAGATGGCAGTACACCTCGTTGCACAATATCGTTACACCAAGAGAATCTGGCAACTTGTTGCTAACTGGATAGGCTACCAACTTATCGAGCCACGCGTTGGAGCCACTCAGATTCAGTTCAACAGTGGTGGAAAAATTTAGCCTTCACAACGGGAGTACCGAAAAAAGGACTTTGAACACTTCTCCTGTTGATAGTATGGGAGATCTGGAAGAAAAGAAACCAAAGAATCTTCGAACACAAGAAGGCGTCGACAACTCACCTTTTGGAAGATCGATCAAAGAAGAGGCGAGACTTTGGTCCATGGCAGGAGAAAAAGACTAGCCGAGTTTTTACCCCTTTCTGTATAGTCCGTAAAGCTTTTTCTCTTTCCTTTTAGTTTCCTCTTTTTTTTTGTCTTGCCCTTAAGTGTTAGGAGGTATCAAATTTTACCTAAAAAATTCAATAGCTCTCGATCGGTTAGAATTCCTATGTACACAAACAAGATACTCTCGACCAGCACATCTTTTTCGCGCTGTCTCTTATTCAAGTCAATTTCGATATCGAGCTGTCGCCTCTGAACTCGATCTCCACTGCATCTTTGCTTGGCTTAAGCCTTAAGAGTTGAAACTTTTTTTCCTATCGCTTTGCGAACTTAGCTGCCATGCATGCATGTCTCAGTTTGCATGCATATATATCAGCATATGCAAGCCCGGCCTGCAATTGTGGCCACCTCGTGCATGGCTAGCTAGCTTGCACTTCACAATTAATTTAATATATACAAAGAAGCTACGGTTTTGTGCCTCTCCATACCGTGATAAATTAATTAAATTATGCAGCAGACATGCTGATTCAGGCATAAGCATGAATGTGATCGATGAATCTTTCTTTACATTTGCAAGCTGCGACGCACACATAACTGGACCATTTATGCTTGCATGATCTGTATTTGTTGCTAAAGGGTGCTTTTTTGGTTTCTTAATCACACAGTTAAATACTCCTACTAAGTATCCGAAATCGTAGCAATGAGCTGAGAGACATTAGGGGACAGTGGTAGTCGCCAGGAACATGGCCATGCACTATGCATGAAGATGCATGGAGGATTGGATATACTTTGTTAATTGGAAAGGTCATGGGATATGCTATCTGTTCCCTTTTTTTTTTCTCTTAGACGCTATTTATGCCTTTTTAATCTTCAGTGGATCGATCGAGCTAAGTAATGCTGTGTGCAGCTTGCTTGGCACTGCCTGAATTCTTGTCATTGGACGATGCAGACATCAACTTTAATTTGCAAGAATTTCAAGAGTTGCTTGTTTAGAATGCGAAAATTCAAATTTCCCCCTATATTTCCTATACTGTTTCCCCTAAAACACTGCTATAGAAAATATCATCGGCGCCGATTGAAAAACCTCATCAGTGCTCGTTCCCAAACTTTTGACACTGATGAGAGACAATCCTCAGTGCTGGTCTTATAGCTGGCACTGATACTCATCAATGCTGGTTATAGTCATGAACCGGTAGTAATATGGTCAAGATTGCTAGGTAAAGAATACCCAGCACTTATGTGAGTGGCATCAATGCTAGGTACCCAGTACTGATGACTTTTCCTGTCGATAGGCCATTACTGAAGAAACCATCATTAGTTAAAGTGGCAAAAAGCACAGTAGTCCCGGTTTGAGTTGCATCCGGGACTAGAGATCGGTTAAAAAATTCAACGGCCCTCTAGAAACATTAGTTCCGGTTCGTGTCACGAACAGGGACTAAAGATCACCTCTAGTCCCGGTTCAAATGTTGTCAGCGCGTGTCAGAGCGCTGGGGACCTTTAGTCCCGATTGGTAACACCAATCAGGACTAGATATGCTACCTCTAGTCCCGGTTCGTGTTACCAACCGGGACTAAAGGTCCCCGGCGCTCTGACACACGCCAACAACATTTGAACTGTCATCTCTAGTCCCGGTTCTTGAAACGAACCGGAACTAAAGGTCCTAGAGAGCCGTTGAAATTTTTTATACCGTTGCCTCGGGACTAGAGATGGCATCTCTAGTCCCGGTTTGTGTTACCAACCGGGACTAGAGATTTTCTTTATATACTCCTTCCTCCTCCATCCCGAGCCAGCCACACTTCTACATCTTCAAAATTTTTCTCGCTAGAGGTCCGGTCTTCGAGGTTAGCACCTTCTTTGGTGATAATACACAAATATTTGCTCTATAAGGTTAGCAACTTCTTACTCTTATTTGCGGTTGTTTTTTATACATTTTGCTATCTACATGTCATGTGCTATCTACAATATTAGCACTTCGTATTTTGCGGTTATTTTATATACATTTTCATCTCTAGATTTGTTTGCAAACATGAGAAGATGTTTTCCCGCCCGCTGAAATTCACCTCTAGTCCGGGTGGTTTCAAAAACCGAGACTAATTATTACCGTGCCCAATTATATTGTGTTATATTCATATATAATTATAATTAACATATGTTCATATAATTAACATAAAATATTATAAATTAAAATAATAACATATAATTAACATATGTCATATTCCAAACTATTTAAAATTTAAATAATAATATATATTTAACATATGGCCTATTTAAAAAAAATTAAATTAAAATAAAACATATAATAACATTTGTCGTATTTAAAACTATTTTATACCATAAACCCTAAACCCTAAACCTTAAACCTAAACCCTTTTACCATTAACCCTCAACCTAAATCCTAAACCCTATTTTAAACCCTAAACCCTAAACCCTCGTGCGGCCTGCGTGATTGGCATGTAGAAGGACTACGACACGAGCTGGAACGTCAATGCCTTCTCCTCTCATCTAACATCGTCTCTCATGCTCTTGGAGGCTGCTCCGTTCTCATCACTGTAATAGAGCAGTGGCAATCTCTTCTCACTTTGTTCTACCTTGTTCTCCGATTGCTTCATCTCATCCCAATACTTCAGCACATCATCTTCAAAGATGACACCAAGCTCGTCTGCATGGCAAGAAACAAGCTCTAAGCAACACAAATCCAAAAAGCATCATTCCTTTTTGATTAGAAAAAAGAGAGCATCATTCTTGCGTTGATCGGAGTAGAAAGAAAAGAATCATACCTTGTAAAACATTGCTTTGCATGACAGTAGAGCAGAATGGCTGGGGATGGAAGCTCGGGAAGGAGATACTTGGAAAAGAGAGCTTCCTCCTCAAGCGGTAACTATCACCCAAAGGCTAGAGCAATAAGGCCACCAGCTAGTTCATGAAAAAGGTTAGATCAATAACGAGATAAACAAATAAACAAAGACAGTCTTACAGCGAAAAGAAGCTACTGCTATAAAATTTTCTCAGCGATGAGCATGGTTAACCATATGCATGATGCAAGGCAAAACTGCATTTACCTATGTTTTTGGCTGGGCTCCATTATTTCGAGAGACATGAATCAAATCTCACACTCCAATGACTCGGGATCAATGAAATAGCTTATCTTAGTCGTCTCGTCCACATCCGTATCCAGTTGCTCCTGATGATCCGTGAAGAGGCCCCGACATTTTTTTCCTGTCTTCTTCACCGATCTTGGTCTCTTCAACATGTCATGATCCATCGTAGTAGCCTTCTTCACCGATCTTGGTCTCTTCAATATTTAATGATCCGGATCACGATCTTTTTCTTGCTTTTCTCCCTTTGCTTCATAATCTTTCTGTCTTGCTATTTCTTCGAGTACGATGTAGCAGTACTCGTGTATCTCCATCAAACTTTGAATAGCGAGAGATATGGCAATGATTGGATAGTGCGGCTGTATATGGCAATGATGGCTTGCCTCCCCCGTTCTCGTCTCAATGCCTCGGCGACGCCATGGAAGTCGCCGGTGACGCGCACGACGACGGACTACCTCTATCCGCATGTCGTGATCGAACCGTACTACCGCCGCCGCCACCCCAGTCTTGGCTGCAGCCGCCACCACTGCCGCCGGTCTCCCTGATTTAGAGGTGTGCTTTCTCTGTGTTTCAGCGGCAATATTAAAGTTCTCGTTGCTAATGTCTTCTGCCTTATTCTCGTGAATTGCCACATAAGCATTAGCCGTTAGAGCATTATTGTCCTGACCACAAGTTAGGATCTTCTGTGAGTATGGAGCATGTCGACGACCGTCCTCCTCCTTCGCTTGTAATTCTCCCTGAGGACTTTTTCGTCGACCTCGGTCTCACCCTTTTACCGTTTTTATTCATAGCTCCCTGCAATTGTAATATGATCTAGGGGAATTGACTATGAATTCAGTGGATGGTGTTGGTGCCTCCTCCAACGTGGTTCCCCTTGTTCACTGTCCGAGGGACTGTTCAGTGCCTTCTCCTCCAATCACGCAGGCCGCATGAGGGTTTAGGGTTTAAAATAGGGTTTAGGGTTTAGGTTGAGGGTTAATGGTAAAAGGGTTTAGGTTTAAGGTTTAGGGTTTAGGGTTTATGGTTTAAAATAGTTTTAAATACGACAAATGTTAATTATATGTTTTATTTTAATTTAATTTTTTTCAAATAGGCCATATGTTAAATATATATTATTATTTAAATTTTAAATAGTTTGGAATATGACATATGTTAATTATATGTTATTATTTTAATTTATAATATTTTATGTTAATTATATGAACATATGTTAATTATATATGAATATATGAACATATGTTAATTATAATTATATATGAAGATAACACAATATAATTGGGCACGGTAATAATTAGTCCGTTTTGAAACCACCCGGACTAGAGGTGAATTTCAGCGGCGGAAAACATCTCTAGTCCCGTTGGTGGCTTAAACCGGGACTAGAGATGCCCACATACAGGACACGTGGCTGCCCGCCATCTCTAGTCCCGGTCCGTGGCTTCAACGGGACAAAAGGTATGCTCTATTGTCCCGGTTGAAGCCACCAACCGGGACTATATCATCTCTCCGGTCCCGGTTGGTGGCTTCAACCGGGACAATAGAGCAGGTACCTATATAGCAAGGGCTTCACTGGGATCCAAACACTTAGCCGTTTTCGCACAACTCCATCGTCTTCTTCGCCGTCGCCGAGCACAAGGACGCCGCCGCAGCACGCCGTCTCCGCCGTCTTCGTCGCCGTCATCGTCGCCGAGGGACCGCCGCGCCAAGGTCTTCGTCGCCGTCGCCGTCGCGCCGCTGCCGGAGGTTAGCCGCCGCCGCCCCCTTTTTCTCCGTCGCCGTCGTGCCATCGCCATCGCCACCATTGTCGTCTCCGCCGTCGCCGCCGCCGCTGCCGTGAATATGAATGTGAATGAATTTTGTGAATTTTCTGAATTTTGTGAATGTGAATGAATGAGGAGGTTTTGAATATGATTTCGATGTGTATGTGTAAATTTATGAATATGATTTCGATGCATGTGTATGTGTAAATTTGTATGGACTTTATATGTAAACGATTGTTTATATAAATTTTAATGCATGAATATTGTGAATTTAGAATTTTGAATGTGTATTTCAATTTAAATGCATGAATAGATTTAAATTTGAATGTGTATGTGACTTGTGAAGTCTGTATTTTTCAACGAACGAGAACGATAAAATCAACAAACGGATGTGGACGGACGAACGGACGGACAACCGTACGAACGTGGACGAACGGACGGACGCACGAACGGACACTCGTTCGGTCGGTCGGTTGGTCGTGCGTTCGTTCGTTCGTTCGGTCGGTCGGTCGGTCGTTCGTTCGGTCGTTCGTTCGGTCGGTCGGTCGGTCGTTCGGTCGTTACAACGTACATAGGCATGCAACGTCCTCTCTGTCCTCTCCTCTCCACTTCCTCTCCTCTCGACCTTATCTCCCTCACATACATGATCATCTCTTTCTCTCCTCTCCTCCAGATGATCGTACTCACAGACGTGAACGAATGGACGTGAATGAACGATAGGTTAGGGTTCGGTCGGTCATTTGGTCGTTCGGTCGTTCGTTCGGTCGTTCGGTGTAGATGTAATCCAGGAAGTGACTTCTAAAAAAATATCACCATTGTGGATGTGCACAATTGGATCTGGTGTCTATCGGATTTCATCTATTTTTTCCATCTTCTTCTTTTCTGACTATGTTTTTTTTACGTAGACATACATGATATTCGTAAATAATTGGTACATGTATTAACCGACAATAATTTTTTTTCAGAATTCTTTGATTAAGTCCTCAACCCACATCAATCAAATGGCGGATCGTGACGAGGAACAGTTTCTCCTTGATGAGATCGCACGAGGAACAGAGTTTTACAACGAGGAGGGACACAAAGATCCAGATCAGTACCTAAACGAGGAGGGGAACGAGGGCAGAGACGAGCAGAGGAACGAGGAGAAGAATGAGGGCTCCGCCTCTGCCTCCGCTGGACAGAAGAGGCCACGTGGCCTGAGCAAGAAAATAGAGGGTCGACATGTTATAACGGAGGTGGCACTTGACGGTCGACCAATTGCCCCAGAGGACGCCGCAAGGAAGTTTGTGGCGCACAGCGGATGGGTGGTGAGGGATGACGTGCCCATAAGCGTTGCCAACTGGAGGCGTTCTACCAAAGGAGGAGAGGAGCAGAGCTATCTCCCGCACTCGAGAAAGAGATGCCGTGGACGACAATGCTGCAGACGTTCACCATCCCGCACTCGCATCGTGCAAGGGTCAAGGAATGGACATTGAAGAAAATGGCAGAGCTCTTCAGGAACTACAAGAAACAGTTACACAAGAAATATATCCTAAGGGCCAGACACCAGACTTCGACAAGTTCCCAAAGCTCAGAGATCATTAGGATGCTTTTGTTGAGCACAAGACCAGTGAAGAAGCGCAATCAATCATAGAAAAGAACAAGGCCAACGCAGCTAAAAAGAAATACCATCACAGGCTTGGGTCAGGCGGCTATAAAAAAGCAATGGAGAAATGGGAAAAATGGAAGCTGACCTAGAAGCACGGGATATCGTTCCAGGGATAACAAACTGGCCGGAACGATCAAAGAACTGGTTCTATGCTCACGGCGGCTCACTAAATCCCGTCGATGGCACAGTGATCTTTGGTGATGAAATTCTAGAAGCCGGACGGAGGTTAGAGGAGGCGGTGCAGGCCAGTTCCTCGGGCTCCTTCAGGCCCGATAGAGAGAAGGACGAGCTAACGCTCGGCCTCCAAAACCCAGAGCACCCGGGGCGTACGCGAGGAAAAGGCGTCGTCCCCTGGAAATACGGGTTCCAAGCTGACATCACCACATACAGGAGCCAAATGAGGTCAAAGCGAGAGAATGATGCTAGATTCGTAGAGATGGAAATGAGGCTCTCGCAGATCGATCAAATAGTCGACGAAAGGGTGGCCGTAAGGTTGGCCGAGGAGCGGAGCCAGTGGGTTAGCCAACAGCCGGATCCAGCAACAACCGCACAACTCCAACAACAGCGCAGCAGCTGCGCGTCTACTGGAAATGAAGGCGAGCTGGCCCCACAAGCTCAACCGGGTCCGCCATGCCCCGTGGATGACATCACACAGCGGACCCCGTGTGATCTGCACATCCCGCTGAAAAAATAACAATAAAGGTATGTTCGTACTTTTATGTTGTACGTATATTTTCTTGAATAACTTGTCAATCAACGTTCATTATTAACTAATAAGCAATCTTCTCAACAGGTCGCGTCGGGCATGGCTATTCCAGTAGCCCGAGACGGCACCTACCACTCCCGGCCCGTTCCACCTTCGTACTCGAAGGTTGAAATTGAACAGGTGGAACGCGGCTATGATGATCTGGAGCTGGATATCCCCGGAGGAGACGGGGAGACGACACTAGGAGAAACGGCTCGTGGAATATTTCTCAGGAGGAAGATCTACATAAAATTCCCTGACGAACAGCGTCTCCTATCGTTCCACCGCCCTCGCCTCCACTTGGGCCGTCTCCTCCGCCTCCTTCGCCGCCTCCGCCTCCTCCGCCTCCCGTCGCCTCCACGAGCACCGACTCCTAAACGGCCGTCTCCAACTCCACCGCCTTCCAACCCTCCTCCGTCGCCACAACGAGCACCGACTCCTAAACGGTCATCATCCAAGAGCGCGCGTCAATATCAAGCGGTCGTCCAAGAAAGACTCGTAGAATTGAGAAGACGCCGCCACCCGCACCAAAGCGGTCGGCCTCAAGCGGGGAAGAAGGCGGGCAAAGATGTACCCCACTTGGCATGCAATCACGAAGCCTATGGAGTTCAAAGACGATCCCAAATATTAGACCCGATTTAAGACAATTCATTCAAGAAGCCGGAATTAATATGGATCAATTACACGGCGTGCACCCGGCGAAGCCTCGCTTAAATACAAGTTCAACCTTGGAAAGCCTCTCGTCAAGCCGGATCTCGTGAAAAGGCTTCCAACTCGATGTACCGCTTCCATCGTGGTACATGCAACAATCCAAAGAAGGGTGAAGACATGATAACATGCAAATATTCAACGACTACTTCTTCGATGGAGATGACTACCTTTATATCCGATTCGAAGATATATTCGACCTGTACCAACGTGATGCCCTTGACGTCTCACTTCTAACCGCGCGGGTTTTGTAAGTATCACCCGGTTATTTCGTTTCTTTCCTCCTTGAATTTAGCTGACTAAAATTCTTTTTAACCGTTGTAGAATGGCGATCCAATACTGCAACAAGCACAAATGCACCAAGCATGGATTCATGGATCCACGAAAATCAATGGCCCATTGGTTGATCGGTTTCCTAATGACACAAGGACAACATATACAACGCGCTTGTGAAGCAACCCTTCCGGTCCTTCATCCTTCTGCCCTATAATACTGCGTAAGTTTTTTCTTTCTTTCCGAACCAATTTCAATCCCGTGCATACATAAAGTTTCATATGTGTCATCTAAACCAATTTACAGATTCCACTGGATTCTATTAGTACTTGACATGGGTCAGTCAAAGATCCATGTCTTTTACTCAATGGATAAACCAGAGTCCACGTACTCCCATATATTTGAATTGTTTAACAGTTAATGCCATTTTACTTTCTATTGCATATATGCGGTTCTCGGATAATTACGTGCTAACTTTCAACTGCACGTAGGGCATGGGAACGATTCCGGGGTAATGTTCACGGAAATTGGAAAGATAAGCTCTCTGTGCGGATGAAGTTTCCAGTGAGTAACATGCCTCCTCCTAATTTGAGTTGAATCATTATTATGTTCAAAAATATGATATGCATATTAAATATGTCATCGTTTCTCTTTTAGTGTGCAAAAGCGTCGCGGGGCACCAACCTATGTGGATATTACGTCGCGACTACATTCACCGCTTTGTGACCGAAGTTAAAACTGTCGATGATCTAGATGTACGTATAACACCAATTCATACATTACGTCTCGATTTCTTATTCACTTCATATATTTATTTCTCATTTATTATAATTAATGACAGCTTATGCGAGTAAGAGATGACCTCCCCACGAGACTTTCATACAAGCCGCTCAGAAGATTTGATGGGATTTATTAACGAGCGGTCGTTGATCCCGCGGGGAGTTCTTCATTAGTTTTAGTAGCTAAACCACAGCAAAGTAGATTAGAGACAATTTTTTATAAGCTAGCTAGGAAACATGTATGAATATTGTACATATTTTGGTAATATATGTATATTTCCTTTCTTAAGTTCGTTTAAATGTGTATAAATTATATATTTATGTGTATTATAATATATGTGTAATATATATATATAGCGATCGCTGTAGAAATGACAAATTAAAAATTAGTCTTTAGTCCCGTTTAAGCCACCAACCGGACTAAAGATTGTGGAGCCGCCACGTGGCTCCGCCACCTTTAGTCCCGGTTCGTGGCTAAACCAGGACTAAAGATGCATCTCTAGTCCCGTTATTTAACCGGGACTAGAGATAGTCCACCTCTAGTCCGGATTCGTAGTCCCTTTGACAACCGGGACTACTGAAGGTTACAAACCGGGGCTAGTGTGGCTTTCTCCAGTAGTGGGCATATCCATTCACTACCGAACTTAGGCTGTCTATCGAGTGTCCGGGACACTCGGTGAAGCCCATAAACCACTCGGCAAAGTGTTTGCTGAGAGTAGCACTCAGCAAACCTCTCTTGGCAAAGACGGAGTCGGCAAAAGCCTCTTTGCCGAGAGCAAGTATATGGGCACTCGGCAAACTCTTTGCTGAGTGTCGTGCACTCGGCAAAGATGAAAGACTTTGCCGAGGGCAACACACTCAGCAAAGGATATAATTTTTGCCGAGTGTAGTACTTATCTTCTGCATATTCTTTCCTAAATAAGATGCATCCCTTCGGACAAGCATGTATCTGCTCGTATGGCATCTTAAGTGCACGAAGGAGTTTTTGTGCGTCATACATGCTCTTAGGCAGAATGTGACCTTTCGAAAGCAGACCACCAAATATTGACAAGATAGCATTGAATCCGTCTCTACTCCAGCTAAACTGAGACTTCAGGGCCATTAGATGTGCAATGGCATTCAGTTGAGAAACCTTGGTATGCCCGTGAAGGGGTTGCTGTGTCGCCTGTAACATCTGGTAATATGCCTTTGCGGTTTCCTCTGGCTCGTCCTCCATACACCCTTCATCATAGTCATGTAACATATCTCCTATCCTAGCATCAGAATCATATTCATCGATTCGTTGTCTCACGACCTCCTCTCTCGCACGATGGCGCTCACCATGTAAGGTCCACCGGGTATAGTTTGGCATAAATCCATTCTTCACAAGATGTTCACCCAACCGTTTATTTGATTGTTGACACTTGTTTCGACAATCAGCGCATGGACACCAAGTAGTAGGCTTCCCATTAAGTTTGGCATAAAGCCCCCTCGATGAAAGCATTGGTCTTGTTAATCCATTCAAGGGTCATCCCAGACACATTTGGGCGGCCCGTGTACATCCCACTCACGGTCATCCATCCTCTAACAAATCAGCGAATAATATAATAATTGTTTGAATCTACCGAGTGTCTATACTCTTTAATAGGTGAGGATAGGTCCTAATCCCACCCGAGAATGTGTAGACGGTGTTAGTTTTCATGCCCTACTCTGGTCCGAGAGAATTTCGGCAGCACCTCCCTGCTATCACTACTGGAGAAACCATTTTCGGTTGAAGTGCCAAAATCCACAATAGTCCCGGTTGGAGTTGTACCCGGGACTAAAAAAAGTTTTAGTCCCGGTTTAAAAAGCACCAGCTCTCTAGGATCTTTAGTCCCGGTTGGTGTTACAAACCGGGACTAAAGATCATCTTTAGTCCCGGTTAGATTCTTGTCAGAATTTGTCAGGCCGATAACCATCTTTAATCCCGGTTTGTAACACCAAACCGAGACTAAAGATCTAAATGATTTTTAGTCCCGGTTGATAACACCAACCAGGACTAAAGTGAAGGAATGTGCTTTTTTTAACTGCATGATTTTATTGTAAAGACATAAAATTAACTTGTTGCATGATTTTGTTGAATGATTAAAATTCATTTGAGAGGATTTGTAAGTGAAAGGGGGTGGTGTTGTGTGGAGGTGGATATTTGAAGATAGAAGGAAGCTTTGATCTTACATTGTAATTACAAATTACCATATTGTTATTAACTAGTGATTCTCAATATATTGTCCTGGTCGAGGTCTTGTTACTGGTTAGATCGTGTTAGATTCTAGTTCGTATGTTTCCCCCTTTGTTTTCATCAAACACTAGCTGCCGCGTCTAGTTTATGCGCGTGTAACAAGTTTTTGCGCGCATTGTTCCCGTTTCGTCCTCTAACTTGGAGTCGGTTTTTAAAACGATCATAACTTTCGTATACGGACTCCGATCGAGACGTTCCATATATGAAAATCGATCAGAAAAAACTTCAGATGCGTTGGTCCATGGCTTTGCCGCGTTCGGCGATTTTATTTTCCCCAAAAATAGCTCAGAAGATTGCCTTTTTGAGTGCGGAAGCTTTTTTCAATTACGAGCGTATCTTCTGAATTTTCCACAGGCCACGTCTTTCACTTGTTTAGGCTCAAATTTTTTGTGGTTACCTCTCGTGTGCTCCTAAGTCATGAAAAAATATTAAAAAAAATAAAAATACAAAGTCAAATTTTTTGTCTTGGTCAAACGGAGATGAAAAGGAAAAGTAGAGAGAGGCAAAAGAGGAGCAATATCTAGAGGAGCACACATTGTCTAGGATTACTTCTATTTGATTAAATTTTAATGCATTACTTATTACTTATTATTATTTTAAACTGTATGAATTTAATGAATTGTTTAATTTTTAGTTTTTAACCCTAGCCAGGACCAAAAAATTTGAAAAATAGCGGAAAATTATATTTAGTCCCGGTTGGTGGCTACAACCGGAACTAAAGATGAATTGAAAATAGCAGAAAATTATCTTTAGTCCCGATTGATGACACCAATCGGGACTAAAGATGAATTAAAAATAGCGGAAAAATTGGATCTTTAGTCCCAGTTTATGCCACCTACCAGGACTAATATATCTTTAGTCCCGGTTGATGACACCAACCGGGACTAAAGATCCAGGGGTATATATATATATCCTGGTACGCATCGTCTTCTCCACCGATCCAACACTTAGCTCATTTTTCAAAGCTCTCTCCCTCTCCCTTTCCCTTTCCCTCTCCCTCTCTCTCTCCCTCTCCCCTCGGCAAGCAAGGGGAGGAGATGGCGGGGGGGGGGGGGAGGAGGTGGCGGCAGCGGGGAGCCATCTCCTCACCGGCGGCGAGCAGGAGCCAACAGCGAGCGGGAGCCGGCGGCAGTGGCGAGCGGGAGCCTACTGCGAGCAGGAGTCGGCGGTAGTAGCGAGCGGAAAATTGATGTTGTTGTTGTATTTTGTTGTATATATAGTGTGGATGATTTTGTTGTACATATGTGTGAACAAATTTGTGGACAATTTATTGTATATATGTGTGAATTTTGTTGTTGCATTTTGTTGTATTTGATTGTTGAAAAAAATAATTTCAATGTTGTTTGCATATATATATGTATGTTATGTGTGTTATATATATGTGTATTATGTATTTATATAATATATATGCATATTTGCATATATTTGTATAACTATATATATGTGTGTAAACAAACAGCAAGCCAACAGCAGGAGGAATTTAAAAAAAATAAAAAACCTTTAGTCCCGGTTGGTAACACCAACCGGGACTAAAGATGGCGGTGCTAGCCACGTGGCATCGCCATCTTTAGTCCCGGTTATTTCAACCGGGACTAAAGATGACGATCTTTAGTCCCAGATTCGTAGTCCCGGTTTCACAACCGGGACTATAGGGGTTACCAACCGGGACTAGTGTGGGTTTCTCCACGAGTGTGTTTTCCAAATACACGTCCCGTCAGGGAGATTGTGTATCCAGAGAACAACAGGGAGGTGCTGTCGAAACCCTGTCTCGGACTGGAGTAAGACATGAAAACTAAACTGCTCTACACGTCCTCGGGCTGTCCAAAAAACATGGACAATTTGAAACAGATACGGTTTCAGATATGCAAAGATCTGCATATCTACTCCAATCGTATCTCTTTTGAACGGGAGACGGCTAACTAAGTTACGTGATACACCTACATTTTATCTAATTAATGTAAGTGTGCAAGAGAAGCCCGGGGTCTCTCACCTTGGTGCCTCTCGGGCTAGACGGACAACGACGTCGGTGAAAGCAGCGAGGAAGCCATGTAGTAGAAGGAGGCGGCGACGAACTCACGTACACCTCCGGTATCGAAGCGGTACGGCTACACAAGTCAAGGTAGGTGCAAAGGTCTGTACTGAAAATATATAATCATGTCAAATGAAAATTTTGGCAGCACCTCCCCTGCACGGGGAGGTTTCCAAAACCTGCAACAAACGAGACGACACGATGGCGGACAACCACATACACATATAACAAGACATATATGCACCACATATACAAATTAGCTATAAACAATAAACCGTAAAATCACCACATATGCACTACATCAACTTTCTATATTTTCTTTTGTCGAATATCACAATACTTAGTCTATACTAAATAGTTACTCTATAGTAAAATCTACTTTTGTTCCATTAAACACTTACATTAAACCCCGGTGGTGGGTCGGGAGGACCCGGTGGTGGGTCGGGAGGCCGGCCGGTGGAGAGGCTCGTGTGCGAGGGATGGTGGCACGCCCGAGTGGCGACTGACGGAGGGCGACGGCAAGGAAGGGTGGCCGGGCGCGGCCGGGGACGTGGGCGCGGCCGGGACGGGGCCAAAGGGCACAGCCGGGGGCGGGGACGGTCGGGGACGGCGGCGCGGCGGGGGCGGCGGCACGGCCGGGGCGACGGGGTGGCGACGGGGAGGATGACGGCGGGAAGGGTGGCGAGGAGGGGCCGGGCGGGCGGGCACGGCGAGCGTGGCTGGGGTGGCGGGCCGCGGGGCGGCGGACGGGAGGCGGCGACGTTGCGTGTTGTGTGCGGCACCAAAATTTACTAAGTGTTGGACGAGTTTGCCGAGTGCCCTAGATCCAGCCCTCGGCAAAGGAAAAGTTTGGAGGGTGTTATACAACAAAATCTTAACATTTTGCCGAGTGCATAGGCGAAGCACTCGACAAAAATTATTGTTTGCCGAGTGCATGTGATAGACACTCGGCAAATTGCACCTTTTGCCGAGTGCCTCTCAGCGTCACTTGGCAAAAGTGAAGTTTTGTCGAGGGCCTTGATGGGACACTCGGCAAAGTTAAGTTTTGCCGAGTGCCTCTGTTTGCTGAGAGCTACACTCGGCAAACAAGGATATTTGCCGAGTGTTCGGCTTTGCCGAGAGGCACTCGACAAACAGCATGTTTGTCTGGTGCCCGAGGTTATGCACTCGGCAAACCTTTGGACACAGGCAAACGTCGAGATTATTCGCTATAATCGGCTTGAACCGACACTGATTGGTTAATCATCAGTGTAGGGTATTCTTATAAACTGGCGCACTGATTGCACGCCAGACAATTAATGCTAGTTGTTGATACGATCTGGCAACGATGTCTTCTCATCGGATCTTGCCTTTGCGTTGCACGAGAATGTGTTGTGGGGCGGGAGCTGTCATGAGTGACAGGTTTTGTTGAACCGGCATTGATGATGACAATATTGATGTGTTGTTTTGTAGTAGTAAAAGTAGTCAAGGAGAAGTCGCGTATTTCAAATAAATGTATAGATGATACAAGACGTCCCATAATAATAGTTAGTTCATTTTAGTTTTTATTTAATGGAAGTGGGCCAACGGTTATCGGCGGGTCGGCCAACGCCTATCCCAGCGTTTGAAGTAGACAAATTTATAGGAGCACACTGGATTTTATTCATGTGGCTTTATCAGTAGATGATTGGATTTCTGTAAGTCAAATGAAGCCGATCCTTAGTCTTCTGATGATATGTTTATAACCCGATGGAGTAACAAAATGCATACTCAATTATACATTTGTTATTTAATATAGTAGAAGAGCATTTCCATGCATATATTCTTAAACCTAACTCCTTATTTGAACTGGTCCACCTCGAACCTATTGAGGTAATGCGGATATTGAAGATAGGCTATTACACTAATCCTGTGGGAGCCATATATATATATATATATATATATATATATATATATATATATATATAATCATGATATGATGAGAAAAGCAAAAGACAAGCAGATTTTGTTTTTAACTTGAAAACAGTCAATCTGGTGCAATCCGAGTCACCTTATCATCTAATGATCAAGAAGTCTCTGCACCTGGGGAATGGCAAAAGGGAGCCGGCCGTCATCATATATATACACAGAGAGGGACGTCCTCCGTGCAGATATGGACATGTGATAGATGATGCCATGTCAATTTGACAATTTGCACTTCAAATAATCGTCACAACGCACGGTTTCACTAGCTAGCTTTGGATATGCATCAAAATGACGGATCGATCAATTTTATTTATATATTTATATCCGTCAAAATTGAAAGATCAGCAGAGACAGTGCAGTCTTGCTCATCTGGCAAAAGGGATGATACAACGTACTTTGAACAAAAGTCTTTCGTTTTCAGTTGGTGTCATGGTTAATTTTATATTAGCTACAGCAAAATTAATTAAAAAGATCATGTACATCATCATATTTGCAAGATCTCGCGTATATCATCTACAGTTCAGTCCACTAGTGTGAATGAAGACATTCCTAGAAATTTCGGGCGGTTGTTGTGGCGCCGCATGCATGCATTAACAGAGATTAACAGCGCTTGCTCTTTTTGACCTCCTTTACCAATAAGCTTTTATAGACGGTTATTTTGTTATGATTTTTAATTAGACACATGTGTGAGGGCAGCATATATAGGATGTGATGATCCTCATGACCTCCTCACACCTATCCCTGAACTAAATACTTAAAAAAAATAGTCTTGCATTGTCTTCTTTTATTTTATACCACGAACCAAACACACCATATAAGTCCAAAGTTAGGTTTCTGGAAGAAGAGAAGAGATAAGAAGAGACGTTCAAAGAGAATTGATGAACTCATCCATGTTCAAGTATATGTCCATGTGATTTGTGGTCCATGTAATATCAATCCAGAGGATTGATAAGCCTTCCCTTTGGATATTGTCCGTTAGGCAAATAAACATAATACTACAAAGAAGTTGCTTCCTTTAACTTTTGCAACACAGAAAATGATATTTTGCGTCCATGTATCAACTGTGGGACCAAATTAAGAACTCTAAATTTAAAAATAAAAGTCACTGCAAAATATAAAATAAATAAATCAGGTCTAAAGAAAAGGGGTAAGTTAGCAAGTGTAATTGTATAAATCTGTGTTATGCGCTAAAAACATTGCATATAACAAAATAAATGGATTTTTGCATTTCAGAATTAAATCACGAAAAAAACAAGAAACTAAAAAAATATATATTTCAAATAGAAACTTTATAGTTATTAATATTAATATTTTTCTCTATATATATAAATAAACAGTCTAAATAAGAATATTCCAATAAAACATGATGTAATTGTCAATGTGTCAAATATGACATACCTCTATAATATTGGGAAACGCTCAATAATTATAAAAAATATATAGACAAATATGTTAGAAAACTTTAGGCTTGGCCCATAAAGGTCTGAACCAAACACGCTCATAGTCGAACTTTTTTTATATATGGATTTACACTGCATAAAAAAGAGACGGTTCATTTGTACACCTTGGATAAAAGAATTAGAACGAGCAAGAGAGTCTTATCCTAAACTTTATGTATAACGTATCCACTTTTACTTTCTAGATTATGTAACTCCTTTAGACTACAAACCATGTAGCAGGGGTTACACAATATGTTATTGGTGTGAAAGCTTTAATAGAGACGTAGAGACAAGGTAGAAGAATGTATAAGAACTCTTGAATCTTGTTGGTTGAATTGCAATAATGAATTTCTTCATTTTGCTACTCCCGACGAAAGTCTTCATTACCGACTTGGAGTCGTCGACGGCTAGCCGATTGAATACGACGTCAGGAACAACCGGGTGCACCAACCGACGACAGCGCCCCGTACGCAACTATGGCTGCTGCGGCTGGCGGCGCTCTGATCTACCTGGTGTCGGCCGCGACCAGCAAGCGCGCTGGCTGCCCCATGCCACCGAATGTAGCCGCCGCCGCGCCGCGTGGTCTCGTGTGCTGAGCGCGACGTACCGTGGCTGCACACCGCCGTAGGCTTTGGGCCAGCCGGCCTCGCCGCTCCCGCGCCACCAGAAGTAGAACATGAGCGAGCCAACAAGGTCACCACCGCGCCGCGCAGAAGTAGGCTGCTGGCGAGACATCCACACCGCGCCGACGCCAGTAGCGTCACGCCTAGTAGGGCATCACTTCACCGATGGCATCAACGGTGGCAGGAACGAGAAGAAAGAAGAAGAAAAGAAAGTAAGGGAGAAGAGCACCCCGTCACCAAGCGCCGACCACCTGCGTCACGCGGGACCGCCGTGCCGGACCGCCGCGCGGGCTAGGATGACGTGTGTCCGGCCGCCGAGCACCGCGCGCCCGCACCCTGCCTGAACGCCGTTCCTGCCCCGTGCCGTGTCGCCGCAACGCATCACGTCGTGATGGCCGGGCACCTCCATGCCGGCTAGGTCAACGGGAACAAGAAGCAGAAAAGGAAAGGGAAGAAAGGAAAGGAAGAAGAAAGAAGGAAAGAAAAAGGGCAGGAAAGGAGATATTTTGATTTTGCAAAAGGACCCTCGTAGTTTTTGAAAATCACGCGTATGATTCCCCGTATGGAGTTTTTATGCGCATTGAACCCTGAAAGTTCAGAAAACGTCTCTTCTAACCTCCACCGTATGGAATCTCGTGAAATGGCCCTTACACTTTGCAGAATTCACTGAAAATTTGTATTTGAGCATGGAAATGCTTATGTATTCCGAATTTAAACCCCAGTTTTTCGCATTTGAGCCATTATATTACTGTCATTTAAAATTATGATTTTTTTAGTAATTATGAGAATTATGCATTTTATGTCCCGTTTGCATACTCTTACATGTATTCTAGTATGTGAATCATGAATTAGCATTTCCTTTGCATAAGAAATAGCATTTCCTTTGCAAAAGAAATATTGGAAAAATCATGAAATATTTATTCATATTTGCAACAACGTTACTAGAACTAACACTTACGAATACTTTGTCATCTTTGCAACAGAATGTCAGGAATCACGAACAAGGAGTTCAACGAACTGGCTTCGCATGGCTAGAACTATCTGACCTGGGCATCCGACGTCCAGATTGTCCTCGGGGCTAAGAAGCTCCACAAGACAATTCGGATGGGCACGGTGTTAACGATCAAATTTGGTAACCAAATCCCTAAGTTTAAGGTCGAATTTGAAGCGAAATTGAATTGGCGGAATAATCTGCGAAGAAGCAGAGGCTGCATCGACTATGCTCAAATCGGCTGAGTAACGATCGGCTACGAGGTCAATCGGCTGAGGTTGGATCGGACAAGGATAGCCGATAGCTGATGCTGAGTCAGAGGAGAAGATAAAACCGTTTTCGGTGAAAGTGGTTGAAGATAAATAGAAGATTCGGTTTCCAAATTGCGCGTTAAAAGATATTATCATCTATGGATAGAGTCCTGTAACGGCAATTGTATCTGTAAATTAGATATTTGTTTAGATTGTTTATTGTAATGCGGCATGGGTCCTTCCCGGGATATTGTCGTATTTTCAATAGTAGTTTAGATAGAGTCCAGGGTCTGTACAGATAATGTTATTCTTGGGTATAAATAGGACCCGAGATCCCAGTAATTAGACATTCAATCACAATCAATACAACCTTCGGCGCATCGCCACCTTTTTCTTCAGACGAACAACTGATTCGGCTTCGGGCTGCATCGTTTCGATCCCCAAGTTCAGGTAAATGTTTGTCATTAGTGGTGTATTTCGTCGAATTTAGTGCCTCCATCGTCATGACACTCTAAATTCGATGATTTATGCTGCGCTAGATATCATATGTTGCATATAATCTAGAACAATGTTTAGATCTATCTCGACATCGACTTGTTTCTGTCAAGAACCAGCAGCCGATAGAGCTAGATCTAAGGGTTGGCCTAAATTATTTGCGATATCCACCGTTTCGAGGCATTTCGTCAGCTACAGTAGATCAGATTGTTCTCTTTATACTTAATGCTGCATCAGTGTTGAACTATTAAGTCATTTTTAGAGCTTTCATGATCTGTTCGGCTAGATGTATTTTGCTTAGAGACAGTGCCGGGGTTTCAGCCGGCCTTATCTGTTTTAGTATTCTTTCGGTATTTGCTATCAGGTTTATTAAAATCACCTCTTATATTAAGATCTTGCTCTAGTTAAATGCCCTAAGCCATAATTAGTTTGTCAGCTATAGCCGACAGCCGACTGATCTAGGTTTAGCGCATTTACCTCAGATCAATATCTTTTCATAAGATAAATCAGAGTATTAGCCGATTTACAGTTGGACTTACGACATCGGCTATATTGTTAAAACATATATTTATTATCCCATTGTATATTTGGATTAAGTGATTAATACTGTCTCGGTATAGCCGATCTATTCTAGTCACTTGGTTTAAATACACTTCGGGATCGCATATATATGTAAATTGACTCTTACAGCCGATCCAGTAGGATATAACTTAACACTTAACGCATATATCTCTATTTTTCTTGTTGGTTAACAGATCAAACCAACTGGCACATCTTGTACAACATAGGTAGCTGAGAAGGACCTCCACTGGAGTTAAGTAGATCTCCCAGGCCAGCGCGTGAGAGAAATTTCTCATCAACACGCTTCTTGGCACGCCCGGTGGGACTTTCTTTGTCAACTCGGCTAGGACGCATCGACGCAGCTGACAAGATGGTTGACTCCAAGAGCCCTAGTATTTCTCAGGACAACGTCGTGTCTGTGAAGATGGAGCAATTATCGGCTGAATAGCAAGCCGATTACAAAAAGATGGTAGAAGAGCTCCAGGCCAACTACCTACAATCATTCACCCAGACAAGATCCGGGGCCATGCATCAAAAGTACAAGTTCAGCATGGACAAACTCAAGGCGTCCTCCTCTAGTGGATCGAAGGGCAAACAAAAGGTGGAGGAGCCGATTTAGGAACAAGACGATTCGGCCCTGCATACTTTGCAAGACCGAATTGATTCGGCCGTCCACCGCACGCTGGTCAACCAGAGTAGCATCCTTGTCAACACCCTTAACAACATGATTGCTACTGTGGTCGACGCCAAGATAGCCGACCAGCTGCAGCGGAGGCCGACGTACTTCACAGACGGCCAGTTTCCTGGTTACAGGACGTTGGCCACCCAGAATCGGCTGATTCCATCGCCAACACAACCAGGGCCGCCAGGAGGGGGTCCTCAACCACCGAATCCATCCGGATCGGCTGCTACGCCAGTGATCACTATGCTGAATCGACGACAACCGCTGCCCCAGGACCAGATCGCCAACATGTTCAACGACAATCGGCAGTTAGAGCGGGTTGACCAGATTGGCGTGGACAGACAGTACAACGCAAGTGGCCGACAACTGTTCTCGGGCCCACCAACGCCGTCACCGGCAAATCGACCGCCTCCCGCTGATCATCCACTCCACTACCAGTATCAAGGAGGCCGCCACGATCATCACTACAGGCCCCAGACGCTGCCACCACTGTATCGGCAAGCACCCGCACCGTATGATCCATATGAGCCGATACAGCAGGACAACCGGACCTGGGCCGATTTGATTGCAGACGTCATGCGCGATCAATTTGGTCTCAAGCCAAAAGACTCAGGGAACATGTATAGGTATCCTTATCCGGAGCATTTTGAGCGGATTCCATTGCCCAACCGATATAAAATCCCAGACTTTTCAAAGTTCTCAGGACAGGACAATGTGTCAACCTACGAGCATGTCAACCGATTCTTGGCGCAGTGCGGCGAAGCGTCAACTACAGACGCCTTGAGAGTCCGGTTGTTCCCTCTGTCCCTTTCGGGATTAGCTTTTACCTGGTTTTCCTCATTGCCTTACAACTCAATTCAGAGCTGGGCCAATCTCAAAAAACAATTTCATAGCTACTTCTACTCCGACAACCATGAAATGAAGTTGTCGGACCTCACCAAGATCGGCGAAGCACAACAAATCGGTTCAAGAATACATTCAATGCTTCGAGAGATGAGGAACCGATGCTACCGGTGCCGCTCGGACGCCAGCCTAGCCGATTTGGCCTTCCACGGCCTAATCGCGCCGATCCGTGAGCGCTTCTCCGCTCAAGACTTCGACAGCCTGGCACATCTGGCACAGAAGGTGGCGGCCCACGAACAAAGATTTCAAGACACCAGGAAGGCCGTCAAAAACATAACTCAAGTCATCGTTGAGTCAGACTCCGATTCCAATGACGATGACGCAGAGGTGGCGGGAGCCGAATGGGCCAAGAACAAAAAGGCCATCGTTTGCCAGTGGCTGCTGAAGATGGCCAAAGAGGAAAAATATGACTTTGACATCACCAAGGCCGATAGGATCTTCGATCTATTACTCAAGGAGAAGCAGATTCAGCTTCTCGAGAATCATGTGATCCCATCGGCCGATGAATTGAAGAAGAAGAAATACTGCAAGTGGCACAACTCTACATCCCATGCCACTAACGATTGCAAAGTCTTCAGGCAGCAGATCCAGTCGGCAATAGAGGTCGGGAATTTCAAGTTTGCTGATTCTACTCGGCCGATGAAGGTAGATGGTAACCCCTTCCCAATCAATATGGTTCAAATCGGCTCTAGGCAAGCTGATCGGTAGCGCAGAATGACATACAACTTAGCCGAAACATTGAAAGGAGTCAATGCAGAAGATAAGCTGACTGGAAGCCAAGCCGCTCCAATCAACATGGTGTGCCCTGTTGCCCGATTGGCTGACCGATGGCCGATCAACACGAACAGCCGACGCCGCCCCCAGCAGCAATTTTGGCGGGAAGAGGCTCGGTTTTTAAGGTTTAATTGGCAAGAGCCAGAAACACGAGGCCGCCGATACGACGGGAATCACAGCGGTGCCGATGCCCATTGGCATTATGAGTTTTTCATGCATTGCTGGGAAACCGGGATGAGGCTACCAACGCTAGAAAATTACCCGGTCTGTGGCAAGTACCGCGAGGACGAACGCAGAGGCCAGCTGATCACCGATCCAACTCAGTTCGTCCCAAGGACCATACAGCTCAACCGGCGCCGGCAGTCCGTTCACAATCGGCTAGCGCCGATCCATCAAGACTTCTTTGACGAAGAAGAAAACGGTGACTACTACGACGAAGAAGAGGCTGATGATGAAGAATCGACCAACCCCTAATGGTGCCCCTCTGACCTCTTAACCAAAACGCAGAAACGCAGAATTCAAAGGCTAAAACGTGAAGGAAGGGAAGAGGAAGTTCGGCAAATGTCACGCCCAGAAATTCACCCCAGAATTTCTGCAGCGAATTTGTGCATTACATCCTCGTCCAGGAATCAGCCGAGGTACACAAATCGACGTTATTGATAATACAGAATCCTCGTCTTAGAAACAATATAAAAGAGTTACACCAATGCAGCGGAAAGGAAAAATAAAACTGACTTAAGCTAAACTTGACACGAGCGAAGCGGAACACCAACTCCACAGCTAAACCTTGACGAGAACAAGCCTACACCTCCTGGAGACCTCGATCTCAACCTCCGCACTGAAGGGGGAAAAAGAAGCAAGACCGAGTACAACCACCGTACTCAACAAGTCACACCGAAAAAGGGACATGATGCAAGATAAATAACAAGGAAAGGTCAAGGGCTCAATTTGCATAAACAGCGTTTGCGTATATAATAATAATATTTGAAGACAAGAAAAAAAGAGTAACATTTAAGCAATATTAAGTAAACACTCGTCCCAACGCTCAAACCACGTTGCAACAGCCCATCCATCCACCCGCACTAGTCATATTCCAACATTTCATTCGAATAAAATAAATGAGACTAATCAAGGTGAATCGGTCGATCGCCCGTAACCGTGGGCACGGCTATTCGAATAGTTTTTACTCGATCGAGGTGTACAATCGTACCCACAAGACACAATCCCACAACACGTTACCGTGCGCCGGTGCACCACCACGGTGCCCGGAAAGGAATTATGACAGACCCTTCACACAACCCCTCTAATCAATCGTACCACACCAAGGTTTCGCCCCCATTCCCATCGGGCAATGGGCAGCCCCTCTAGTGCCGCGGTGAATCCGGAAGCTGATCAACCCTTAAAACCGGGCCGACCCAACTCCATCACGCTCACCCTCTCTCGGGATACGTTAACTAGAGACAGCTATGCTACGGGCCCACCATTACCCATGCCGGCTTGTGGTATGCACGGCATTTCTTCCGGGTTTCCCGAGAACCGGTCCTTAATCGTCATGAGCACGCTAACCAAAATCCAACCATGTGCTCACGACCCACCTTTCGATAATTCAATGTTATTAAGGACAAGGTCTTATCTTAATATCATCTAAGGTCCACTTTAGAAATAAACTTGTTTAGTGTGATTCCCTTAAGTGAGCTAGTTGCGCTAAGCATGACTAAGCAACCTTAAACTATCATCTAGTCACATTGGATCCCAAGTTATCAATGGTATAGGGTAAACAATCCTATGGTTGAGTACAATAGGTATAAAACCTCCCATGAAATGACATTCTACAACATATGCGTATTTGAATGAAATAGAGGTATTTACATAAAAATAGGTACAATATGGTCAATGTAAGGTATGACTTGCCTTGCTCGGAGACGAGGAACTTCGGTGACTACTTCAAGAGAACGGGCTCGCCGGAAACTCTGGATCTACACGACAAACAGCACTCAACAACCACCCTAAAAAGTCTACTGAAACAACACTGAAAAGTATTTTTAATGGATTCTTGATATTTTTCTGGATTTAATGAAATTTGAATGGACTAAAACGGAGCTCGGATTCAAAAGATATGAATTTTAGAAGTTTAATTGCGATTTTTAAACTAAACAAAAAAGATTAAATTATTTATTGCGCAATTAAGTCCCCGGTGACGTCATCCACGCGCGCTCGTGGTCGACGCCGCATGACGCGGCGGCGGCGCGGCCCTAGGGCCGACGCCGCCGCACGGCCGGAGCGCGCGGAGACGGCGCGCGGCGGCCGGATTGCCGCCACGTGGCGCGATCCGGGCGGCCGGACGGCGACGACGGACGGCGCGGATGCGCCGCGATCGGACGGCGCAGATCCGTTCGATCCGCAAGATCGGACGGCACAGTGGGGCGGCGCTAGGGTTAGGGTTAGGGTTCCACGGTGGCGGCGGCGGCGGCGGACGGCGGCGACGACCCGGCGAGCGGCGGCGGGACGGCGGCGACGACCCGACGAGCGGCGCGGACCGGCGGCGGCGACCCGACGAGCGGCGACGCACGCGCGAAAAGAAAAGGAAGCGAACGAAAACAAAAGAAACCCGGGGACGGCGGCGAGCTCACCGCGGATGAACGACGGAAAACGGTGGCGACACGGGCTAGAAACAACGGCGAACAAAGGGGAAACGAGGCGGAGCTCGAGGGGTTTTAAAGGGGAGAGAGGAGACCGAAACGGGCACGGAAACTGGCGGGGATAAGGTCGCCGGCGTTTCGGACTCGAGAGAGAGAGAGATCTACGGCGACGCTTTGGGCGGCGGCGGTGTTGCGGCGCGCGGAAGAGCGGCACGGTGCGCGGCGCGGGCGGAGCCGGCGTGGGCCCACGCGGCGCGGCGCGCGGAAACGGCCCGGAAAGAGGCGGGCGGCGGCGCGGCTATGGCGGCGGCGGTTGGGCCGGCCGGCGCGAGGGAGGCGACTCCGACAGTGGGGCCCACCCGGTGGCCGCTGGCAAGGGAGGCGCGCGACTTGCGCGGCGCGGGGGGACCGTGGGCTTCGCCCACGACCGAGGAGGAGCGCGCGCGCGGGAGTGGGCCGACGGCCGTTAGGGCGACGCGGAAAGGAACCGTACGGGCGTACGGAAAAGGAAAAAGAAAGAAAAAGAAAAATAAAAAAGAAAAGGGACTTAATTAAATTCTGTTTTCTTATTTAATTGATTAAAAATACTTAGAGTGCTCTAAAAATTCCAAGTAAAAATCCTTTAGCGCATTTTGACATGCAGAATTCAAGAAAAATCCTATCATGTCATTTCCATTTATTAATTGCATTTTAAAATTATAGGTTGACTCCGTTTAATTTCGAAATTCCGATTATTTCAGGGTAAATTATTTTAAATGAATTAGGAAAAAACCCAGGATGTGACAACCTACCCCCTTAAACGGAATCTCGACCCCGAGATTCGGAGGTACGGCGAAGAGGTGCGGGTGCGCGGCCTTTAGCTCATCTTCTCGTTCCCAAGTAGCTTCTTCCTGAGTGATGAGTCCATTGAAGCTTGCAAAACCCGATAACCTTGTTCCGAGTCCTTCTCTCACTGACCTCAAGAATACGTGCTGGTCTCTCTACGTAGGTTAAGTCCTCTTGGATTTCAATCTGGTCTGGACTCGCCTGTTCTTCTGGTAACCTTAAACACTTCTTCAACTGGGACACATGAAACACGTCGTGAATACCAGTCATGTTGGAGGGAAGCTCCAGCTGATAGGCCACTTCTCCTCGACGTTCCCGAATCCTGTATGGTCCCACGAAACGTGGTGCCAACTTACCTTTGGTTTGGAAACGGTGTACTCCCCGGAGTGGTGTAACGCGAAGATACACAAAATCCCCTGCTTCAAAAGCGAGATCTCTTCGACGATTATCGGCATAGCTCTTCTCGGACTGCGCAATCTTCAACCTTTCCCGAATCACTCGGACCTTTTCCTCTCGCTTCGCTTATTACTTCCGTGCCAAACAACCGGCGCTCACCCGTCTCGATCCTGCAATAGGGGTGTGCGGCATTTCCGTCCATACGGTGCTTCATACGGTGCCATTTGAATGCTGGCCTGGTAACTGTTGTTGTAAGAGAATTCTGCATAGGGCAAGCTTTTGTCCCATGCTTTTCCAAAATCGAGCGCGCATGCTCTTAGCATATCTTCCAAAATCTGATTCACTCTCTCGCTTGGCCGTCCGTGTGCGGATGATAGGCCGTGCTGAAATTCAAACGGTACCAAGTTCTTCTTGCAACTTCTTCCGTAATTTGGAAGTAACCGACTTCCCTATCGGACACGATCTTCTTAGGCACGCCATGCAAACACATGATCCTTGCGAGATAAAGCTCGCCAACTTCTTCCCCGAGTAGGTAGTATGTACGGTATGAAATGGGCCACCTTGGTGAGTCGGTCCACCACGACCCAAATCGAGTCATATCCTGACGTTGTGCGGGGTAAACCCGTGATGAAATCCATTCCAATTTCTTCCCATTTCCACTGGAATCAAGGGGTTGCAACCCGCGGGCCGTTGATGTTCGCCTTCACTCGCCGACAAACATCACAAAGTGCAACAAACTCGGCTATCTCCCTCCTCATGCTGACCCACCAAAACTTTTCTTTAAGGTCTTGATACATCTTTGTACTTGCCCGGTGAATTGAGTATTGAGTTTGGTGAACTTCCGTAAGGATCGCCTTTTCAAATCCTTGTCTTCGGCACACACAACCTCTTTCCCATCCAGATTGTGCCATGTTCGTCTTCCGTAAAACCACGAGCTTTTCCGACTCTCATGTTCTTCTTGAGTTCGGCCATTTCGGGATCTGACGCCTGAGCAGCCCGAATTTGATCAATGAGAGTGGGTTGGGCTTCCGAGCAGCCACAAAACCAAAATCCACCACTCGTAGATTTAGATTCTCGAATTCCGCCGCAACCGGTCACACATTCCTTCGACACCGAGGGTGGTGCAGTAACTCTTTCGGCTTAGTGCGTCCGCAACCACGTTAGCTTTGCCGGGATGGTAATGTATCCCTAAGTCATAATCTTTGATCGGTTCCAACCATCTCCTCTCGTCGAAGGTTTAAATCGGTTGGGTGAAAATGTACTTAAGACTTTTGTGATCCGTATACACTTCACAACGATTACCAATTAGGTAGTGTCGCCAAATCTTCAATGCATGAACCACTTGCGGATAACTCCAGATCATGAGTGGGGTAGTTGTTTTCATGTGGGCGCAATTGACGAGATGCATATGCGACCACTTTGCCTTCTTGCATCAACACACATCCCAACCCTTGGCGAGATGCATCACAATAAACTTGGAAGTCCTTTGTTGGGTCTGGCAAGATCAACACCGGTGCGACACCAACTTCCTCTTGAGCTCTTCAAAACTCCTATTACATTCTGCCGACCACTTAAACTTCTCATCTTTCTTCAACAGTTGAGTCATTGGCTTGGCGATTTTGGAGAAGTTCTCAATGAAGCGGCGGTAGTAACCCGCAAGTCCAAGGAAACTTTGGATCTGCGTAACCGTTTTAGGCGGGGTCCACTTAGTAACTGATTCCACATTTGCTGGATCCACGGCTACTCCTTGGGCATTCACAATGTGGCCGAGGAACTGTACCTCCTTTAACCAGAAAGCACACTTGCTAAATTTGGCGTAGAGCTGATGATCTCTCAACTTTTCGAGTACTGTCCGAAGATGTTGCTCATGATCCTCCGCTGACTTAGAGTAGACTAAAATGTCGTCAATGAACACCACCACAAATTTATCCAAGAACTCCATAAACACCTTGTTCATCAGATTCATCAAGAAAGCCGGTGCATTGGTTAACCCAAAAGACATGACCGTACACTCGTACAGTCCATACCCAGTGGTGAAGGCGGTTTTGGGAATGTCCTCTTCCCGAATCCTCAACTGATGATAGCCCGATCGCAGATCTATCTTGGAAAATACCTTGGCCCCTTTGAGTTGATCGAATAAGTCATCAATCCGGGGTAGGGGATACTTGTTCTTGATAGTAACCTCATTGAGGGCTCGATAATCCACACACATTCTCTTGGTCTTGTCTTTCTTTTCCACAAAAATCACCGGAGCACCCCAAGGCGACGTGCTCGGGCGAATATACCCTTTTTGCAACTGTTCATCCACTTGCTTCTTTACTTCGGCCAACTCGTTGGCTCCCATCCTATATGGCCTCTTGTGTATTGGAGCGGTCCCGGGTACTAGGTCAATCCGGAATTCAATTTCCCTTTTTGGCGGCATCTGAGTTAAATCCTCGGGGAAAACTTTAGGGTATTCTCTGACAATGGGGATATCCTCTAACTTCACAGGGGTCTTGGCCGCCATTTCGGATGATTCCCCGGTGGAAACATGATTCAAGCTTACTACGGGCTTGACTTGCATGGGAGAGCGAAAAACAACTCTTTCTCCTCTCGTATTAATTAGAGTAATGGTGCGACTAGCGCAGTCAATTACTCCCTTATGTCTGGACAACCAATCCATCCCAAGAATGACATCTATGCCTTTGGACTGAAGGAGGATAAGGTTGGCTAGAAACATAGATCCTTGGATTTCTATGGCCACTGAGGGACAATACTGAGTGGTCTCCAAATGGTTTCCAGGGGTTTGAACCCGCATAGGTATCTTAAGTCCCACTACTGACAACCCATGTGCCCCAACAAATTGCTTTGAGATAAAAGAATGTGTAGCGCCAGAATCAAATAATACTGTGGCAGGAGTATAGTTTACAGAAACATACCCGCTTAACTTCGGGAGCGGCTCGTGCTTCCTCGGCGGACGCATGATTGACTCGAGCCTGGATGAACCTTGGCCCAGCGCGTCTTGGCTTGGACACTTGTCCGCAAAATGCCCCGGGTCACCATAGTTGAAACAGACTCCGGCTTTCCTCCCGAGTCCTTCCTTGGAGGTGGTGGTGTGATCGTTGCCGGGATAGCGCCGTTGGAGGGCGCGGGGCGGGAGTACGTTGTTGCCGACCACCAACCGCGCTTGGAAATTCCCGGGTGATAAGGTCGATGCCGACGAACAATCATGGTGGTAGGTCCATTCGACTTCCGCATGAAACGCGGCCTCGCTGATTTCCCGTTTGTTGAGGAGGTCGTGACGAAATGCTTTTCTCTTCTTGATCATCTTGTTGCGCTGATCTTCCCGTCGAATGGCCTTGTCGACCAGCCTTCTCAAAGTTAGCATACTCTCCGGAGATGAGCTTGTCCGTGAGTTCATCATCCAAACCAGCCAAAAACTTTTCCCGCCTTTACGCATCGGTGCGCACATCTTCGGGGCATAACGGGCAAGACGATTGAACTCGTGCGATACTCGAATCGATCCGTTACCCTGCTCAAGGGAACGGAACTCACGCTTTTCGTGCAACTATTCCCGCAGGGAATATGTGCGGTCCCGAAACTGCGACGAAACTCTTCCTGTAACACGCCTCCCGGGCGAGTAACCAAATAGTTGTCCCACCAAGCCAAGCAGACCACAGAATCGATGAGTGGCAAAAGAGACTTTCTCCGATCCGTGCACTAAAGCGATCCAACTTCTTCTCTATGGCATGAAGCCAATCATTAGCCTCCATGGGATTGGTGGTGCTGGAGAAGGTCGGCGGTCGGACACGAAGGAACTCGCAGCTTGACTGGGGTGGTGGGGCGGCAAACCGATTATTCTCGCGCGTTGTTGCATTTGCGCAAGATATCTTGTTGCATCCGGTGGTGCTGTTGTTGCATTTGCATCATTGCAGCCATCATCTCGTGTCGTGAAGCGAGCACTTGAGCAATGGTGGGATTCTCGGGTGGCGGTGGAGGAGCATTGCCATTGGCGTCGTGAGCCTCGTGGTTGTCGGCACCGACCGCCCATTGTTGCTGTTCGCCCGCCGGTCCCGGTGTTCACCATCCGAAGGAGACGACCGACCGAGAGAGAAAAAAAGAAAAATAGACAGACTTAGCACTAATCTTTATTATTTGAATTCAAATGCATTGTTCTGATCTTGACTAGAAACAAGGAAAAGCACCAAACATCCTTAATTGGTCAGTCATATCACACTTGATATCGATCGCCGGCTATCCCACACACACGGCCTAACACACAAAGAACTACCAAGAAGACAAACTAATTTAAACGGTAAAACTAAAGAGGGCAACTAGAACGATCCACGAGACGAGGAGGCGAAACGCTTCCTTCGTAAGATCCCCATTCTTCCGAACGGCTCCTGGAGTCCTCGGGCGTCACCTCGACTTGGACTCTTCGAGCCGGTTGCCGTAGCCCAACCGATCCCGCCTCTTCCCTCCGAGGAATCTTGAGTCTCTTCGGAGTCCATGTCTCCAGCCGAATTATCTGAGCTTGAGTCACTGGAGACGGAGATCCAACCATTACTGCCACCTCCGCCTGGATTTGCCGAAGCTGGAGCAAAGGTGAGGGCAGGACCTGCAGCAGGAAGAACTGGAACCGGCGCTGGAACTGGAGCGGGTGGAGCTGGAGAAGGCGGTGGAATCCGAGGTGCTAGCTGGATGCGGACGGCGCGGTGGTGGTCTTCCGAGGCGTAGTGCGGAGTCTAACCCCAACCGGTGGCGGGAGTCCCTTCAACTCGGCGACCTCCTTCTTTAGACGAACCACTTTGTCCTGCGCCCGCGCGATCCTCGGCATCTTCTTGTCGTTCGGCTCCTTGGTCGCCTTGTGTAGGTCGAGTGCATCGATCCAGTCCTTTGAGCACGGTGCACATGTGACCGAAGGTAGTGTCATTCTCCTCTGCCGCAGACTTGAATATACTGACCTCGGAGGAACTACCTCGACGGGGATGGTAGCGGTAGGAGGAGGTGCGAAGGTCGGCATCATGCAGCTCCCTCATCCCGGCCAACATCGGGTAGGCGGCTTCTTGACAAGCGTGATCGACGTGCCTCCGAAGCCGTGACCTCCATGTTGGGAAGACACGTTCCCACAAACCCGTGAACCTCCAACCGAACACGGTAGGGGCAACTCGCCACCGAGAGGCGCAACCGTTGTATACTCGGTGCTTCGGGATATCCAACCGCAAGGGCCATACGCGCCGCTCGCCACGAAACCCGTCATCCCTTTTCCGCAGTGCGTCTGGGGAACCCGCCATCTATAGAAACAAAGGAGTGGGAAAATCAAAACATGCTCAAAACCCACGACCACATCGCATTTTCGCAATTCCTAAACCCTAGACCGACTCCACTTTTCAAAACACCCCTTTTTTTCAAAACATATGCACATGAAAAGAATTAGAGGGCTCTTAAGGTTTCCAGCTGGCTTGTCCTACGTCACAGGAAGGCTCGATACCAACTTGTCACGCCCGAAATTCACCCCGCAATTTCTCGAGCCTAATTTGTGCATTACATCCTCGTCCAAGAATCACCGAGGTACACAAATCGACGTTATTGATAATACGTAATCCTCGTCTTAGAAACAATATAAAAGAGTTACACCAATGCAGCGGAAAGGAAAAATAAAACGACTTAAGCTAAACTTGACACGAGCGAAGCGGAACACCAACTCCACGGCTAAACCTTGACGAGAACAAGCCTACACCTCCTCGGAGACCTCGATCTCAACCTCGGCACCGAAGGGGGAAAAAGAAGCAAGACCGAGTACAACCACCGTACTCAACAAGTCACACCGGAAAAAGGGACATGATGCAAGATAAATAACAAGGAAAGGTCAAGGGCTCAATTTGCATAAACAAGCGTTTGCGTATATAATAATATTTGAAGACAAGAAAAAAGTAGTAATATTTAAGCAATATTAAATAAACACTCGTCCAACACTCAAACCACGTTGCAACAGGCCCATCCATCCACCTGCACTAGTCATATTCCAACATTTCATTCGAATAAAATAAATGAGACTAATCAAGGTGAATCTGGTCGATCGCCCGTAACCGTGGGCACGGCTATTCGAATAGTTTTTACTCGATCGAGGTGTACAATCTGTACCCACAAGACACAATCCCACAACACGTTACCGTGCGCCGGTGCACCACCACGGTGCCCCGGAAAGGAATTGTGACAGGACCCTTCACACAACCCCTCTAATCAATCGTACCACACCAAGGTTTCGCCCCCATTCCCATCGGGCAATGGGCAGCCCCCTCTAGTGCCGCGGTGAATCTGGAAGCTGATCAACCCTTAAAACCGGGGCCGACCCAACTCCATCACGCTCACCCTCTCTGGGATACGTTAACTAGAGACAGCTATGCTACGGGCCCAGCCATTACCCATGCTGGCTTGTGGTATGCACGGCATTTCTTCCAGGGTTTCCCGAGAACCGATCCTTAATCGTCATGAGCACGCTAACCAAAATCCAACCATGTGCTCATGACCCACCTTTCTGATAATTCAATGTTATTAAGGACAAGGTCTTATCTTAATATCATCGGAAGGTCCACTTTAGAAATAAACTTGTTTAGTGTGATTCCCTTAAGTGAGCTAGTTGCGCTAAGCATGACTAAGCAACCTTAAACTATCATCTAGTCACATTGGATCCCAAGTTATCAATGGTATAGGGTAAACAATCCTATGGTTGAGTACAATAGGTATAAAACCTCCCATGAAATGACATTCTACAACATATGCAGTATTTGAATGAAATAGAGGTATTTACATAAAAATAGGTACAATATGGTCAATGTAAGGTATGACTTGCCTTGCCCTGGAGACTGAGGAACTTCGGCGACTACTTCGAAGAGAACGGGCTCGCCGGAAAACTTGGGATCTACACGACAAACAAAGCACTCAACAACCACCCTAAAAAGTCTACTGAAACAGCACTGAAAAGTATTTTTAATGGATTCTTGACATTTTTCTGGATTTAATGAAATTTGAATGGACTAAAACGGAGGTCGGATTCAAAAGATATGAATTTTAGAAGCTTAATTGCGATTTTTAAACTAAACGTAAAAGATTAAATTATTTATTGCGCAATTAAGTCCCTGGTGACGTCATCCACGCGCGCCTCGGGCTGACGTCGGCATGACGTCGGCGGGCGGCGTCGCCCTAGGGCGACGCGCGCCGCACGGCTGAGCGCGGGAGACGGGCGCGGCGGCCGGATTGCCGCCACGTGGCGCGATATGGGCGGCCGGACGGCGCGACGATCGGACGGCGCGGATGCGTCGCGATCGGACGAGCGCAGATCCGTCCGATCCGCAAGATCGGACGGCACGGGCGGCGCTAGGGTTAGGGTTAGGGTTCCACGGGTGGCGGCGGCGGCGGGATCGGCGGCGACGACCAGCGGCGGGGACGCGCGGCGACGCGCAGACGCGCGCGAAAAGAAAAGGAAGCGAACGAAACAAAAGAAACCCGGGACGGCGGCGAGCTCACCGGCGGATGAACGACGGAAAACGGCGGCGACACGGGCTAGAAACAACGGCGAACAAAGGGGAAACGAGGCGGAGCTCGAGGGGTTTTAAAGGGGAGAGAGGAGACCGAAACGGGCACGAAACGGCGGGGATAAGGTCGCCGGCGTTTTCGGACTCGGAGAGAGAGAGAGAGATCTACGGCGACGTTTCGGCGGCGGCGGCTGTGCGGCGCGCGGAATAGCGGGCACGGTGCGCGGCGCGGGGCGGAGCCGACGTGGGCCCACGCGGCGCGAGGCGCGCGAAACGCCCGAGAAAGAGGCGGGCGCGCGGCTATGGCGGCGGCGGCGGTTGGGCCGGCGGGCGCGAGGGAGGCGACTCCGACAGTGGGGCCCACCTATCGGTGGCCGCGGTGCAAGGCGGAGCGCGCCGACTTGCGCGCGGCGGGACCATGGGCTTCGGCCACGACCAAGGGAGCGCGCGCGCGCGGAGGCTGGGCGACGGCCCGTTAGGGCGACAGCGGCGGAAAGGAACCGTACGGGCGTACGGAAAAGGAAAAAGAAAGAAAAGAAAAAAAAAAAAAGAAAAGGGACTTAATTAAATTCCTGTTTTCTTATTTAATTGATTAAAAATACTTAGAGTGCTCTAAAAATTCCAAGAAAATCCTCATTAGCGTATTTTGACATGCGAATTCAAGAAAAATCCTATCATGTCATTTCCATTTATTAATTGCATTTTAAAATTATAGGTTGACTCCGAGTTAATTTCGAAATTCCGATTATTTCGGTGGTAAATTATTTTAAATGAATTAGGGAAAAACCCGGATGTGACAAAGAAATGATTGAAGAACAACGCCGTCGGCTGGGTAAAATCAAAAGGCGATGGGTCCCCAAAAGGAAAAACACGACGACCGACGAAGAACAAGCCAAGGAATGTTCAGCCGATCAAGCCATGAGGGCAGCCAAAGGGAAACGCAAAGTCTCTGCATCGGTCAATATGGTATTCATATTGCCAGCCAAATTCGGCGCTCCTGAGGCCGATGCAGACAATATTGAGGACGCCTTGGTCAAACTAGCACTGTCCCCGGATCAAGCAATTTTCGATAAGCCAGAGGGGACCAAAAATCGATATCTCAAGCCGCTATACGTAAAAGGCTTCGTCAACGGCAAACCGATGTCGAAAATGCTAGTAGATGGAGGAGCCGCAGTCAATTGATGGCCTATGCAACGTTTAGGAAGTTGGGAAAGGGAGCCTGTTAACACTGAAATTTGGTAATTGAGTTCCTAAGTCCACAAAGGCAAAGCGGAATCGGATCGGCTGAAGACAGGAATCGCATCGGCCAAAAGAGTGATCGGCTGTGGGGCTAATCGGCTAATCGGCTATCTAACGGGAGCAGCCGACGGCCGATTCTGGGTTCGGAAGAGATGAAACCGTTTCTAGTGCAGAAACTTGAAGATAAATAGAAGATTCGGTTGCTAATTGCGCGTTAAAAGATATTGCCACTTATGGATAGAGTCCTATAACGGCAATTGTATCTGTAATCTAGAGATTTGTTAAACTGTTAGTTGTAACACGGTATGGGTCCCGCTAGGGATATATGGTGTTTTAAATAGTAGTTTAGATAGAGTCCAGGGTCGTTGCAGATAGTTGTATCTTAGGTATAAATAAGACCCAAGACCCCCTGTAAAAATAATCATCATTCAATCAATCAAACCTTCGGCGCATCGCCAACCTTTTCTTTAGACGAGCACTTTGTTTGGCTTCGGGCTGCATCGTCTCGATCCCCAGATCCAGGTAAATGTTTGTCATTAGTGATATGATTTGCTGTTTCTAGTGCTTCCATCGCAATGATACATAAGAATCAGAGGTTTATACTGCGTTATTTATAATATAGCGCGTATAAATTAGATCAATGTTTAGATCTATCCCGCCATTGGCTGGTTCTAGCGAGAACTTGTAGCCAATAAGGCTAGATCTGAAGGTTGGCTGGTTTATATGCAGTATCTACCATCTTGAGAGGCGTAAATCGGCTGCAACAGATCGGGTTGTTCTTTTTATACTTAATGTTGTATCATGTTTGAACTATTAAGTCGTTCTTAGAGCTGCTGGTGATCTGTTCGGATAGATTTATGTTGTTTAGAGACAGTGTCGGGGTTTCAGCCGGTCTTACCTGCCCTAATATGTTTCTTTTAATATGCTTATTATTATATTTGTATTAGGACTGCCTCTTATGTTAAGATCGTGTTTCTGTCGGACGTTGCCGACCGAAATCGGCCTTTCCCGGGCAGCCGATGGCCGATTTCCGGGTTGTACGTTTGGTTCAGGAATATTATCTTTACATAAGATTAATCGGAGTACTAGCCGATTCTTTGTTAGCTTTCCAGTATCGGCTAGGTTGTCAATCCGTATATTTATTATTCTTCACTGTATTTGGATCGAGTGGCTGATGCTGTCTCGGTGTAGCCGATCCATTCCAGTCACTTGGCCTAAATATAGCTTGGGATAGCATATATACATTCATGGATTTCCTTAGCCGATCCCGTGGGGATCTAACCTAACACTTAACGCGTATTCTCTCGGTTTTCTTGTTGATTAATAGATCAAATAAACTGGCACGCCCTGCACGTTGTAGGCAGCCGAGAAGGACCTGCACTGGAGTCAAGCAGATCTCCCAGGCCAGCGCGTGAGAGAGATTTCTCGTTAACACGCTTCTTGGCACGCCCAGTGGGACTTTCTTTGTCGGCTCGGCTCGAACGCATAGACTCAGCCGGCAAGATGGTCGACTCCAAGAGCCCTGGCATCACGCAGGACAACATCGTCCCCGTAAAGATGGAACAATTATCGGCTGAACATCAAGCCGAATATAAGAAGATGGTGGAAGAACTCCAGACTAATTATTTGCAATCTTTCACCCAAACAAGATCTGGAGCTGTGCACCAAAAGTACAAGTTCATCCTGAACGATACCAAGGCATCTTCCTCGGGTGTCAAAAAAGGCAAACAGAAGGTTGAAGAGCCGACCCAGGTGCAAGATGATTCGGCCGTATACTCTCTACAAGATCTGATCGACTCGGCCGTTCACTACGCACTGGTCAACCAAAGTAGCATCTTGGTCAATACTCTCAATAATATGATCTCTACTGTGGTCGACGCCAAGGTGGTCGAACAGCTGCAACGGGGGCCCACGTATTTCGCAGATGGCCAATTTCGTGGTTACAGGACGCTAGTCACGCAGAATCGGACGCTTCCACTGATAGCACAACCAAGTCCGCCAGGAGGAGTCGGTCAGCTGAATCCAGGTGAAACGGCTATAAGACCAGCGATTACTATACTAAACCGACAACAGCCATTACCTCAGGGTCAACTCGACAGCATGTTCAATGACAATCGGCAGCCAGAGCCGATTGATCTAGACAGGCGACACAATGCCGGTGGCCGACAGTTGTTTCCAGAATCACCAACGCCACAACCGGTGCCTCGACCACCTCCCGCTGACCATCGCTACCAGTACCAAGGGGGCCGTCAAGATCACCATTATAGGCTTCAGACGCCACCACAGCTATATCGGCAAGCACCCGTGCCGTATGACCCATATGAGCCGATACAGCAAGACAACTGAGCATGGGCCGATCTAATTGCAGATGTCATGCGCGATCAGTTCGGCCTCAAACCAAAAGATTCAGGGAATATGTATCGGTATCCCTATCTAGAACATTTCGAACGGATCCCGCTGCCCAATCGATACAACGTTTCCACCTATGAGCACGTTAGCCGATTTTTGGCGCAATGCGGTGAAGCATCGGCTACGGATCCCTTGAGAGTTTGACTGTTCCCCCTTTCTCTTTCAGGATCGGCCTTTACCTGGTTCTCCTCATTGCCCTACAACTCGATTCAGAGTTGGGCCGTTCTTAAAAAATAGTTCCACAGCTATTTCTACTCCGACAACCACGAGATGAAGTTGTCGGACCTCACCAGCGTAAGGCAGAAACACAATGAATCGGTCCAAGACTACATCCAACGCTTTAGGGAGATGAGAAACCGATGTTACAGCCGGGTGCTATCATACGCTCAGCTGGCCGATCTGGCCTTTCATGGTTTGATCGCGCCGATCAGAGAGCGATTCTCTACGCAGGACTTTGACAGCCTAGCCCACTTGGCGCAGAAGGTGACGGCCCACGAACAGCGTTTTCAAGACACCAGGAAGGCTGTCAAGAATATAACCCAGGTCATCGTCGATTCAGACTATGGATCCGACGACGATGAAAAAAAGTTGCAGCAGCTGAATGGGCCAAGAACAAAAAGGCCATCGTCTGCCAATGGCTGCTGAAGACGGCCAAGGAAGAAAGATACGACTTCGACATCACCAAGGCCGACAAGATTTTTGATCTATTGCTCAAGGAGAAACATATTCAATTACCCAAAAATTATGTGATCCCGTCGGCCGAAGAGTTGAAGAAGAAGAAGTATTGCAAGTGGCACAACTCCACATCTCACGCCACCAATGACTGCAAAGTCTTCAGACAGCAAATCCAGTCGGCAATCGAGGCCGGGAAGCTGAAGTTCGCCGACTCAAATCGGTCGATGAAGGTAGATGGCAATCCCTTCCCGGTCAACACGGTCCAGGCCGGCCCCGGGCAAGCTGATCGACAGAACAGAATGGTGCACGGCTTAGCCAATACATTGATCGGGGCCAAGGCAGATGGCGACCAGGCTGGATGCCACGCCGCGCGAATTAATATGGTGTGCCCAGTCATCAGATTGGCTGGCCGACAGCCGATCCATGAACGAAGCCGATATCGTCATTAATACCGGTCTCGGCATGAAGAAATTTACGATGAAGCACCTTGTCGGCGCGAGCCGAATACTCAGCCGACGATACGAGGTAAACCACGACAATGCCGATCCACATTGGCATTGTGATTTTTTCAGGTACTGCTGGGAATCCGGCATGAGGCTACCAACATTGGATGATTGCGCAGCATGTAACGATCGCCGCGACGACGGACACGGGAGCTTGTCGCCTGCAAGTCCAGCTCGGTTCGTCCCCAGAGTCGTCCAGCTAAACCAAAGGCGGCGACCTGTCCATGATCGGCTCGGTCCGATCCATCAGGACTTCTTCGTCGGCGAGAACCGTGATGGGAACAACCACGACGACGAAGAGGCCGATTATGAGGAATCGGCAAATCCCCAATGGTGCCCGTCCGATCTCTTCACAAAGACGCAGAAAAGAAGGGTTCAACGGCTCAAGCGTGAAGGGAGAGAAGACGAAGTGCAACAAATGATCCACGAGCAGCGCCGTCGGCTGGGCAAAATCAAAAGGCAGTGGGTACCCAAAAGGAAAGCGGCCATAACCGATGAAGAGCAAGCCGAGGAAAGCCCAGCTGATCAAGCCAGGAGGGCAACCAAAGGGAAAGGCAAAGTTTCTGCATCGGTTAACATGGTTTTCGTGTTGCCAGCCAAGTTCAGCGCCCCCGAAGCCGATGCAGACACCATCGAAGATGGCCTGGCAAAGCTAGCAATCTCACCAGACTAGGCTATCTTCAACAAGCCTGAAGGAACCAAAAATCGGCACTTGAAGCCGTTGTACGTTAAAGGATTTGTCAACGGCAAGCCGATCTCCAAAATGCTAGTCGATGGGGGAGCTGCAGTCAACCTCATGCCCTACGCAACATTCAGAAAACTGGGCAAAGGGGCCGAAGACCTGATAAAAACCAACATGGTGCTCAAGGACTTCGGCGGCAACCCATCAGAGACCAAAGGCGTCCTCAACGTTGAACTGACCATCGGCAACAAGACCGTGCCCACAACGTTCTTTGTCATCGACGGAAAGGGTCTTACAGCCTGTTGCTTGGAAGGGACTGGATACATGCTAATTGCTGCATCCCTTCTACAATGCATCAGAGTCTGATCCAATGGGACGGCGACAAGATCGAGATTGTACCAGCCGACAGGTCAGTTAGTGTCGTCAGTGCCGATTCGCCACTTTGGGAAATCGAAGGCATCGATTGTTTATCTGGGAAAATCTAGTAAGCCAATTTTCTAAATGTGTCCAATTCAACAATACAGCCCATCGGAAATGACGAGCCGCAATTGCTGCTTTGAACAAGACATGGTGGAGGGCTCAAGCGTTCTCGGCGTAGCTACCGCAGACGAACACGATGGCAAGTTAGGGCAGGGCTTCACGTCGGCCGACGAATTAGAGGAAATCGACATCGGCTCTGGTGATAAGCCGAGGCCGACGTACATTAGCAAAAATCTGTCTCCTCATTGTAGATCCCAGCTTATTGAATTATTAAAAGAATATAAAGATTGTTTCGCTTGGGAGTATTTCGAGATGCCCGGTCTTAGTCAATCGATAGTGGTCCATCAATTGCCGATTAAGGCAGGCTATCGGCCGTTCAAACAGCCTCCCAGGAGGTTTAAGGCCGATATGTATGATGCAATTAAAGCCGAAATCACTCGACTATACGACGCGGGATTCATTCGGCCTTGCCGATATGCCGAGTGGGTCTCAAACATCGTCCGGTATTGAAGAAAAATGGTAAACTTAGAGTGTGCATCAATTTCAGAGACCTAAACAAAGCAACCCCTAAGGATGAATACCCAATGCCAATAGCCGATCTACTTGTTGACGCTGCCTCAGGCCATAAGATTATCAGTTTCATGGATGGCAATGCAGGGTATAACCAGATATTCATGGCCGACGAGGACATCCACAAGACCGCTTTTCGGTGTCCTGGCGCAATCGGCCTTTACGAGTGGGTACTAATGACGTTCGGCTTGAAGAATGTTGGGGCAACATATCAGCGGGCCATGAATTACATCTTTCACGATATGATCGACTCACTAGTGGAGATATACATTGACGACGTGGTTGTCAAGTCAAGAGAGATAGAAGGCCACATTACCGATCTGAGACAAGTGTTGGAACGGACAAGGAAATACTGTTTATAGATGAATCCACTTAAGTGTGCGTTCAGCGTGTCGACCGGGCAATTCTTGCGATTCCTCGTCCATGAAAGAGGGATTGAAGTCACACCAAGGAGCATTAATGCTATCAAGACAATTCAACCTCCGAAAGATAAAAAGCAGCTCCAGTCGTTGATCGGAAAGATAAACTTCATCAAACGGTTCATAGCTAATCTCTCAGAAAAGATGGAGCCGTTCACACCATTGCTTCGGCTAAAAGCCGAGCAGACCTTCACATGGGGGGCAGAGCAGCAGAAAGCGTTAGACAACATAAAAGGTTATCTAAGCTCTCCTCCAGTTCTAATGCCTCCACAAAAGGGATTACCATTCAAGCTGTACCTATCGGCCGATGACAAATCAATTGGCTCCGTCCTAATCCAAGAGGTCGACGGCAAAGAAAAAACCATTTTCTATCTCAGCCGACGGCTGCTAGACGCAGAGACAAGGTATTCACCTGTGGAGAAGTTATGCCTATGCCTCTATTTTTCATGTACAAAGTTAAGGCACTACCTGCTGTCCAACGAGTGCATGGTAATTTGCAAAGCCGATGTAGTTAAGGATATGCTATCGGCTCCAGTGCTTAAAGGAAGAATCAGAAAGTGGATCTTCGCGCTAACAGAGTTCGATCTAAGGTATCAGGCACCAAGGGCGGTCAAGGGGTAGGCCATAGCCGATTTCATTGTGGAACACAGAAACGACTCAATCGGCTCAGTGGAAATTATGCCTTTGACTTTGACGTTCGATGGCTCGGTATGCACCAACGGCTACGACATCGGCTTGGTCCTTATTTCGCCTAGGGGGGCAAGCTTCGAGTTTGCTTTCGCCATTAACCCCCATGCCACAAATAACCAAGCTGAGTACGAAGCCGTTCTCAAAGGGTTGACTCTGCTCAAGGAAGTAGAAGCTGACGCAGTCGAGATAATGGGAGACTCGTTGCTCGTCATCAGCCAATTATCAGGGGAATATGAGTTCAAAAATGATGCGCTTATGGTCTATTATCAGCAATGCCGGGAGTTAATGAATGGTTTTCGGCTAGTCACCTTGAAGCATATCCCCAGAGAGCAGAACACAGAGACCAATGACTTGGCTCAAGGGGCGCCGGGCTATCGGCCGATGCTGAAGGAAGTAGACATAGACGTGGCCGCCATCACGGCTGATGATTGGAGGTTTGAAGTTTACAACTATCTCAAAAACCCCTCTCAATCGGCCACAAGGAAATTACGATACAAGGCATTACGATACGTGTTGCTCGATGAAGACCTATACTATCGAACGATTGACGGCATGCTACTCAAGTGTTTGGCAGCCGATCAGGCTACAGTGGCCATCGGAGAAGTGCACGAAGGAATCTGTGGCACGCACCAATCGGCGCACAAAATGAAGTGGCTACTTCGCCGAGCGGGGTATTTCTGGCCGACGATGCTGGAGGATTGTTTCCGATATTACAAGGGGTGCCAGGACTGCCAAAAATTTGGCGCCATACAACGAGCATCAGCATCGGCTATGAACCCGATCATCAAGCCATGGCCGTTCAGAGGATGGGGCATTGATATGATCGGCCAGATCAATCCACCCTCAAGCAAAGGGCATAAATTTATCCTGGTGGCCACGGATTATTTCACAAAATGGGTGGAGGCGATCCCCCTCAGAAAAGTGGATTCTAGGGACGCAATTGAGTTCGTCAAAGAACACATCATCTACCGCTTTGGCATTCCACAAACGGTAACAACAGACCAGGGATCTATCTTTGTATAGGACGAATTTGTTCAGTTTGCCGACGGCATGGGGATCAAGCTACTTAATTCTTCGCCATACTATGCACAAGCCAACGGGCAAGCCGAGGCCTCAAACAAAAGTTTGATCAAGTTGATTAAAAGAAAGATCTGTGAGTATCCTAAACAATGGCACAGCCGATTAGCCGAGTCACTGTGGGCATATCGAATGGCATGCCACGGGTCAATCCAAGTTCCCCCGTACAAACTGGTCTATGGACACGAAGCAGTGCTGCCATAGGAAAGTATCGTCGGCTCAAGGCGCATTCAACTACAGGACCAACTCACAGCCGACGATTATTATCACCTAATGGTGGATGAGTCGGAAGATATAGTTTTATCCAGAATGAAGGCCTTGGAAAAAGTCACAAAAGATAAAGAACGAGTAGCTAGACATTACAATAAAAAGATGGTGCCTAAATCTTTTGAAGAAGGCGAGCTCGTTTGGAAACTTATACTGTCGGTCGGATCTAGGGACAACAAGTTCGGCAAGTGGTCACCAAATTGGGAAGGACCTTTCAAGATCCACAAATGCGCCTCTAAAGGAGCCTACATGCTAAAAGGACTAGATGGAGAGATATTCGGAAGGGCCCTTAATGGCAAATATTTAAAGAAATATTACCCAAGTGTGTGGATCAATTCGTGATTTGGTTATAGTTACTTCAGCCGATCTACGATAGCCGATGTCTTACGAGGCATCGCCTTTAGGCATTTTCACAACATTTTTTACCAAGCGCCCTACCACAGGCTCCTGATCGACCGATAAGAACGGCCGGGATGCGCGAGCGGCTCGAACTCACAATTTTGTCGACACCAAAGCTATCAACAAAACTTGGGGGGCATATACGCACACAAGCCGATCGCACAATCGGAAGACAATCGCAAAAATCGGATCGCAACAATCGGGCCGATTGCAACGCAAAGTTAGGCTACAACGCTCGACGATTTTCATTCCTAATCAGCGTAAAGCCGTCTTTGATTACATATTCCCTAGATAATCCCTGATGGCCGCCAAGGCTCGGTCCATAGTCTCCGCAGTCTCCAACTCTAAAGCATCCAAGATCAGATACTCTAGCCGAGTGACCCTTACGTCGGTGGTCGTAGTCAACAGTTCATTGGCAAGTCGTGTTTGCCTTCCTTCCAGCCGGTCGAGGCGCGTGAGCGTCGAAGATGCCATAGGGGCAGCGGCCGGAATGCTACCAAGGTTGATTCGAGGCCTGGCCGCCGGGTGACGAGCCTCCAACTCCCTGAAGTGCTTCAGGTTGGCCCTTACCTGCCGTGCTTGGCTAGGCGTCAGCTCGTACGGTGTATCTAGGATCGCCAAGATCACCCGAAGGGGATGAAGCGGCCGTGAGAAGGATCAATCCTGAGTACTTAGAGAGAAGGAACGGTGTGAGTGGATGAGTTGGGGAATCACCTGGTTCACCGACGAGCTCAAGGAAGCCATAGGAAGCCCTGCCGAAAGCTTGGAGACCTGGACATTGTACTCCTGGAGATTGAGTGTCTCCTTCGGCCGTGAGTTATTCAGGAAGGACCGAAGGAGTCCATTTATAGAAAGGAAAGATGCGGTTTCAGATGTGAAAGGTCGCTGCCGACGCGAGAGTCGAAGAGGCCATCATTAAAGGCGTCGGGAATCGTTGAATGGTTGGCGACTGTGCATGGCTGGATACCTATCGTCCAGAACTCACAGGTGCTTGAAATACAGATTCGGATGAATCGGACCATGAAACCAAATCGACAACGCACCTGGAAGCATCGGTCGGTAGCCGATAAGACCGATGTTTGAACGATAACGCTAACGGTTGTGGTGTGGTCTCAGAGTTGGCAACACGGAACAATGCGAGCGGCTGGAGCCGATTTCCACGTAAGCAAGTCAAGACGTCACGCACGACCAAACACCAGTCTTATCTATGAATACGGCTAGTTTTAGTTACGGACGCAGTGGCAGGAGACCGATGAATCATGACACACGATTCGAAGCCAAAGACAAGCACGAGTAAGATGGTTATCCAATCACATCACAGAAACATGTCAAATATGGTACAGAAGCGTTAGCCGATTTTAAAAGGGTGGGACATTACAATCTCATTGTTTCAAAAAATCGGCTATGGCTAACAACGCCGTTCGCCTAATTTGGTTGATTTCTCTGATGGCCCTAACGTCGTCGGCCTCAGACCCCGCCACCGATCAGACGCTCCTCACCAAGTTGCGCAGGTGTGCCCCAGCCGCCCTGATGCCTTGGCGCTCAGCTTCAATCTTGGCCGGCAGGCCAGCCATGTACTCCTCATGTACATCGATCTCGTTCGTGACTTGAACGAGATCGGCTATCAGCTGATCCTGGCGGGCGCGGAGTTGCTCAATCTTGGCCACCGGCTCAGTCTTCAGGCGGTCAAAGGCGGCCTTCCGGCTCTCGATGGCATCCTTGGTCGACTGGATGGTGGCCGATCGCGCTTGACTCTCACGGCGATCGATTATCCGCTGCCGAGCCCGTTCGTACTTGAATATATAGGCTTCCATGAAGGTCGCCGGCACGATGGCTTCGGCTACGGCTTCCGGCAGCTGGTCTTGGATATCTCTGAATCGCACGCGTATGGAGCCGCTGTCGACCACCAGCGCGTCCAGTGAGGCTCCCAGCCGATTGCCAATGTCGGCTAAAGTGGCCCTCAGGTCCTCAGCCGGCATCGCAAGCGCTTCCTCGCCGGTTTCACCGGGCTCCTCGAACTCTAACAAATCAAAGTTGAGGAGGTCGGCTATGTTCTGCAGCAAACAGAGAGATGATCAAGGACATGCTAAGCCGACAAAGCCGATCATCGAAATTAGTTGGCTTACCGTCGGCGTCGGGGTCGGGGCTGTTGGTTTGGCCGAATCGTTGCCCGTGGCCGTCAGGGCCTCTTCGCCTGCGTTGTCACCACTATCCCCAATAGGCGCAGTACGCTCGCTAGACGCTTGGGGGGCAGCCGATGGAGACCGCGGGGGCTGCAGAAGAAAGAATTAACAGACAAGCCGATCGACTACTACATGTAAGGTGGCAAAGGATGATTACCGATGGCGCGGGGCGGGGAGTGCGACTGGCCAGTCTCTTGACCTGCGAGCAATGGTTCGATCGGATGCAAGCGATCATCATGAAGCCAAGCCCGGTGGAGTGAAAGCTTACCGGCGACGTTTTGTTGCCGGACTTGGGCTGGTGGGACGTCGGCCGGGGCATTGACCGACTCAGACTCGAAATCCTGGGTTCGGCCGCCGCCGCCCGACAGCCCGGCGCTCCGCCGGCGATGGTGTCGAGGAATTGCGCAACGGCCGAGATCCAAGGGGAGGCTATCGGCCGGCGCTGCCGGCTTTGTCTTTTCACCCTCTTAGGGCGGCGCGGCCGACGACCGCGGTGGTGGTGCCGCCTTTGTCTTCTGTGCAATCGGCTGACGCACCTGCCCTCACAGCAGCGACGCCATTTTGGGCGCCCCCAGCCGATGGCCGATGGAGCAAGACCGCCCTCATCCAGAACGCCTGAGTTGTATTCGATGGGGCGTCCGGAGTCGCTTACCGTCGGCCGCTCTATCTCCGTCTCCCGCAAAATCAAAAGACGAACATTAATCGGCTGTGTCAGCCGATGAATTGGAAGAAGAAAATTGTTTGAGTCTGAAGCAGAAATGTACCGAGGGGATCTCGTTGGGCAGAAGCAGGTCGATGTAGCAAGACGACTGTTGGTGGAAGATATGGCGCTTAAGCTCGAACCACCATCGGTCGTAAGCGGCGCTTCTCCTCATTGACAATGTTATCACGCCGACGTCGCCAAGGGGAGGGCCGGCTATGTTCAGCAGCCGATTCATTATCAAGTCCTGGCCGACTGCCCCTCTGGTTTCAATCTTATCGGCGTAAAAAAGCCGATGGGCAGTTGCCCAAGACCAAGTTGCCTCGCCGCCAATACTGGGTAGTAGAATTCATAACTCCGGGCCACTGATCGGCCTTGGTGAACCCCAGTCGGCAAGATGCAGGGGGACAAGGAGGCGATGAACACTTCCCTGCACCTTGGGTTGTCGGCTGAGTTGAGGTCGTCCCAATTGAAATCAACCGGCAACTCAAACATCCCTCGGTCCGGGTAAAAGTACCAGGTACGGTTATCGCGGGACAGCCCGTCATAAAGGGCTATGAACCATTCGGCCAACAGCTCGGCCGATTGCTTTGAGCCTTCGTGGGCGGCGGTTGCTTCTCCGTAGCTGATGCCTCTCCTGGTGGTAATCTGGTTGCCTTCATCATCCTCAATCGGCTCCAGCCTTGGGAATCCGGCTTCTGTCAGACGGGGCCGACCGGCTATTTTGTGGGTCGCCAGCACCAGCTAGATTTGGAGGAACCACCAGGGGCCATCGGTGTTGACTGGAGCGTCGGCGGCTATCTTCGCGGCGGCTTGATGCAGCATTTGATACAAGTAGCCGAGGAGGTATTTCCCCAGCGCAAATGTCGTCCCATCGGCCAGAATTTCGGCCATGATATGCCAATTGGCAGTCGACCCACAGCTTGATCCGCAGAACACAAACTTCTCAAGCCACATCATCAGGAAGGCGGTGTGCTCCCTATGGCCGACTGTCCCTTCCTTCATGTTTTGGGCGATGAAGCCGCTCCACCCGCCAATGGCCTTGGTTTTGAACTGATGTTGGCCTTTTCGGTTCAGGATGCTGGGGTCAGCCGACGATTCGATGTCTAGTCCAGTTGTCATGAATATGTCGGCCAAGGTGATAGTCATCGACCCTTGCCGAAAGATGAAGGCATTGAAACTGTCGTTCCAAAAGTAGGTTGTGGTCGATAGGAGCGGCTCGTCTTTCTCCATGCCAGCGATGGACAATTCCAGGCATTGGGCAAGTTTTTTCTCTTCCCACTGAGCATACTTAGCCGATCGTACCCTTTTGTACCATTCAATCCAGGCTGCATCGGTGGATGGCCACGCTTTGAATGTTCCGTTCCAGTGGGAGAGGGATGGCTTGGTGGTGTTAAAAGGGATGCGGTTGGTTTCGGCTATGATGGTATCGGCTAGGTCTGTGTTGCCGATAGGTCCGAGGAAGTACCTCTCTGCTTGTATCGAATTTGGGATGAGTACTTGATTAAGAATGGTTCAGAAAAGGAAAAGGGATGCGCTAATTAAGAATGGTTGCGTATTACGGTTCGGGAAAAGGAAAAGTACTAATTGATAAGGATGTGAAGTAAAATACTACTTGAAGGATGGCCGAATGTAATGTTGATGCAAAACGTTTGGAGAAGCAGATTTCAAAGTAAAATTATAAATCGGAAGAGAGTACCTTGGGGAACTCAGTTGCGGCAGCGGTTGAAACGGTGGCGGACGGCGCGGCGGCTGCGGCTGGTGTGGCAGCGATGGCCGACGAGACGGAGGTGCTCGATGCAGCAGTGGGGGAGGCCATCGGAATGCTCGGAGATGAAGATGGGTCTGAAGAACGTGAGGGAGTTCGACGGGCACCGGTGGAATCGCCAGAGGACAGAGAGAAGGCAAGAGGCTTGTTTATAAAGGAGGCTGAGTGCGTTTTGAAGGCGTAGGCGGTTCGGTCGAGGGGAGTGGATATTTAAAGAGCACTTAGGGAGAAGCTGAGGCGGTTTAGGTCAAGAAGGAAGCAAGAGTTTGGATAGGCAAGCAAATCCGCAACACTTCGTATTACGGACTTGGGGGGCATGTGTTAACACTAAAATTTGGTAATAGAGTTCCTAAGTCCGCAAAGGCAAAGCGGAATCGGATCGGTGAAGACAGGAATCGTATCGGCCAAAAGAGTGATCAGCCGTGGGGCTAATCGGCCGAGGATGGAATCGAACGGGAGCAAATGCCCGATTCGGGTCCGGAAGAGATGAAACCATTTCTAGTGCGAAACTTGAAGATAAATAGAAGATTCGGTTGCTAATTGTGCGTTAAAAGATATGGCCACTTATGGATAGAGTCCTATAACGACAATTGTATCTGTAATCTAGAGATTTGTTAAACTGTTAGTTGTAACACGGTATGGGTCCCGCTAGGGATAATATGGTGTTTTAAATAGTAGTTTAGATAGAGTCCAGGGTTGTTGCAGATAGTTGTATCTTGGGTATAAATAGGACCCGAGACCCCCTGTAAAAATAATCATCATTCAATCAATCAAACCTTCGGCGCATCGCCAACCTTTTCTTTAGATGAGCACTTTGTTTGGCTTCGGGCTGCATCGTCTCGATCCCCAGATCCAGGTAAATGTTTGTCATTAGTGGTATGATTTGCTGTTTCTAGTGTTTCCATCGCAATGATACATTAGAATCAGAGGTTTATACTACGTTATTTATCATATAGTGCGTATAAATTAGATCAATGTTTACATCTATCCCGCCATTGGCTGGTTCTAGCGAGAACTTGCAGCCAATAAGGCTAGATCTGAAGGTTGGCTGGTTTATATGAGATATATACCGTCTTGAGAGGCGTAAATCGGCTGCAACAGATCGGGTTGTTCTTTTTATACTCAATGTTGTATCATGTTTGAACTATTAAGTCGTTCTTAAAGCTGCTGGTGATCTGTTCGGATAGATTTATGTTGTTTAGAGACAGTGCAGGGGTTTCAGCTGGCCTTACCTGCCCTAATATGTTTCTTTTAATATGCTTATTATTAGATTTGTATTAGGACTGCCTCTTATGTTAAGATAGTGTTTCTGTCGGATGCTGCCGACCGAAATCGGCCTTTCCCGGGCAGCCGATGGCCGATTTCCGGGTTGTATGTTTGGTTCAGGAACATTATCTTTACATAAGATTCATCGGAGTACTAGCCGATTCTTTGTTAGCTTTCCAGTATTGGCTAGGTTGTCAATCCATATATTTATTATTCTTCACTGTATTTGGATCGAGTGGCTGATGCTGTCTCGGTGTAGCCAATCCATTCCAGTCACTTGGCCTAAATATAGCTTGGAATAGCATATATACATTCATGGATTTCCTTAGCCGATCCCGTGGGGATCTAACCTAACACTTAACGCGTATTCTCTCGTTTTTCTTGTTGATTAACAGATCAAATCAACTGACACGCCCTGCACGTTGTAGGCAGCCGAGAAGGACCTGCACTGGAGTCAAGCAGATCTCCCAGGCCAGCGTGTGAGAGAGATTTCTCGTCAACAGAGCCGAAGACCTGATCAAGACTGACATGGTATTAAAGGACTTCGGCGGCAACCCATCAGAAACCAAGGGTGTGTTGAATGTAGAGCTGACCGTCGGCAACAAGAGCATGCCCACAACCTTTTTTGTCATCGACGGGAAGGGGTCTTACTGCCTGCTGCTCGGGAGGGATTGGATACATGCCAATTGTTGCGTCCCTTCCACTATGCATCAGTGTCTACTTCAATGGGACGGTGACAAAACAGAGATTGTACCAACAGACAGGTCAGTAAGCGTCGCCAATGCTGATTTGCCACTTTGGGAAATCGATGGCATTGATTGTTTGTCTGGGAATATCTGGCAAGCCGATTTTCTAAAAGTGTTCGATTCTGCCATATAGCCAATTGGAGATGACGGGTCGCAGCTGTTGCTCTGAGCAAGACGTCGTGGAGGGCTCGAACGTCTATGGCACGGACACCGCGAACGAAGACGATGGCAAACTAGGGCAGGGTTTTATGTCGGCCGACGAATTAGAGGAAATAGACATAGGCTCTGGAGATAGGCCTAGGCCGACGTATATTAGCAGAAATTTATCTTCTCATTGTAGATCCCAGCTGATCGACTTGTTAAAAGAATATAAAGATTGTTTTGCTTTGGAGTACTTCGAGATGCCTAGCCTTAGCCGATCTATAGTTGTTCATCAGCTGCCAATCAAGGCAGGATATCGGCCGTTCAAACAACCTCCCAGGAGGGTCAAAGCCGATATGTATGACACAATCAAAGCCGAAATAACTCGGCTATACGATGCTGGATTCATTCGGCCTTGCCGATACGCCGAGTGGGTCTCAAACATTGTCCTAGTATTGAAAAAGAACGGCAAACTTAGGGTATGCATTGATTTCAGAGACTTAAACAAGGCTACACCCAAAGATGAATACCCAATGCCCGTAGCCGATTTGCTTGTAGACGCTGCATCAGGCCATAAAATCATCAGCTTTATGGATGGCAATGTAGGCTACAATCAAATCTTCATGGTCGAAGAGGACATTCACAAAACTGCCTTTCGATGTCCTAGGGCAATCGGCTTGTATGAATGGGTCGTTATGACGTTTGGGCTAAAAAATGCTGGGGCAACATATCAACGGGCCATAAACTATATCTTTCACGACATGATCAGCTCCCTGGTGGAGATCTGCATCGATGACATCGTGGTCAAGTCCAGGGAGATGGAGAACCATATAGCCGATCTGAGGCAAGTTTTGGAATAGACAAGAAAATATGGCCTGAAGATGAATCCGTTGAAGTGCGCGTTCAATCTATCGGCCGGGCAATTTCTAGGGTTTCTTGTTCATGAAAGAGGAACTGAGGTTACACCAAGAAGCATCAATTCTATCAAGACGATACAACCTCTGAAGGACAAGAAGCAGCTTCAATCATTGATCGGCAAAATTAACTTCATCAGGCGGTTCATAGCCAATCTTTCAGAAAAGATGGAGCTGTTCACATGCTGCTTCGGCTCAAAGCCGATCAGGCATTCACATGGGGGCAGAGCAGCAGAAGGCCTTGGACAACATCAAGAATTATTTGAGCTCGCCTCCAGTTCTAATTTCTCCACGAAGAGGAATACCGTTCAAGCTTTACTTGTCAGCCGATGACAAGTCAATCGGCTCAGTCCTAATCCAAGAGGTTGAGGGCAAAGAAAAAACTATCTTCTATCTCAGCCGACGGCTGTTGGACGCAGAGACAAGGTATTTACCATTGGAGAATCTTTGCCTGTGCCTATATTTCTCATGTACAGAGTTAAGGCATTATCTGCTATCCAACGAGTGCACAATAACATGCAAAGCCGATGTCGTTAAGTACATGCTATCGGCTCCAGTTTTGAAAGGGCGGATTGGAAAGTGGATTTTTCCCCTGACCGAATTTGATGTGAGGTATGAAGCGCCAAGGGCAGTTAAAGGGCAAGCCATAGCCGACTTTATCGTGGAGCACAGAGATAGCTCAATCGAATCAATCGAAATTATGCCTTGGACATTGACATTTGATGGCTCGGTGTGCACCAATGGCTGTGGTATCGGCTTGGTCATTATTTCGCCTAGGGGGACAAGCTTTGAATTCGCTTTTTATATCGACTTCCATGCTACAAACAATCAAGCCGATACGAAGCAGTACTCAAAGGATTGCATCTTCTCAAAGAAGTTGAAGCCGATGCCATAGAGATAATGGGGGATTCACTATTGGTCATCAGCCAGTTGTCAGGGAAGTATGAATGCAGAAATGATGCGCTGATGGTCTACTATCAACAATGCCGAGAATTAATGGATAGCTTTCGGCTAGTTACACTGAAACACATCCCTAGAGAGCAGAATACAAAAGCCAACGATTTAGCTCAAGGGGCATCAGGCTACAGGCCGATGATAAAAGAAATTGGGATAGAAGTCGCTGCAATGACAACCTATGATTGGAGGTTTGAGGTCTACAGCTATTTATAGAACCCCTCTCAATCGGCTTCAAGGAAATTGCGATACAAAGCCTTAAGATATGTTTTGCTCGATGAAGATCTCTACTATCGGACGATTGATGGTGTGCTGCTCAAGTGTCTTAGCGCCGATCAAGCCAAAGTGGCTATCGGAGAAGTGCATGAAGGGATATACGGCACGCATCAGTCGGCTCACAAGATGAAATGGTTGCTTCGGAGAGCAGGATATTTTTGGCCGACGATGCTGGAGGACTTTTCAAGTATTATAAAGGCTGCCAGGATTATCAGAAATTCGGCACCGTACAAAGAGCACCAGCATCGGCTATGAACCCAATCATAAAGCCTTGGCCGTTCAGAGGATGGGGCATCGACATGATCGGCCAGATCAATCCACCCTCAAGTAAAGGGCATAAATTCATTTTGGTGGCAACAGATTATTTTACAAAATGGGTGGAGGCAATTCCTTTGAAAAAGGTCGACTCTAGAGACGCAGTTGAGTTTGTTAAGGAGCACATTATCTACCGATTTGGCGTCCCAAAAACAATAACAATAGACCAGGGATCTATCTTCGTATCAGACGAGTTTGTTCAGTTTGCCAACGACATGGGGATCAAATTACTTAATTCTTCACCATACTATGCACAGGCCAACGGGCAAGCAGAGGCCTCAAACAAAAGTTTGATCAAACTAATAAAGAGGAAGATTTCTGAGTACCCTAAGCAGTGGCATAGCCGATTAGCCGAATCACTTTGGGCGTATCGGATGGCATGCCACGGATCTATCCAACTCCCCCCATACAAGTTGGTCTATGGTCACGAAGCAGTACTGCCATGGGAAAATATCATCGGTTCCAGACGGATTCAGCTATGAGATCAGCTCACAGCTGATGATTACTATCACCTGATGGTGGACGAATCAGAGGACCTAGTTCTATCCAGGATGAGGGACTTGGAAAAGTAACAAGGGATAAAGAACGAATAGCCCGTCATTATAATAAGAAAGTTGTACCTAAGTCTTTTGAAGAGGGCGAACTCGTTTGGAAACTGATATTGCCGATTGGAACAAGATGCAAGTGTATTAAGCTCATAATTTCGTCGACATCAAAGACATCAACGAAATTAGGGGGCATATGCATATACAAAATAATATGATATCGAGGAAATGGAGCAAATTTTTCAAAATTTTTCACATATTCAAAAGTTTAATGTGATCGGCAAACATGCATTAAGCAGGAATCAAGTAAAGCAAGAAACAATGTTAGCCGATTACAAAAGCAAGAAACAATGTTAGCCGATTACAGAAGTTGGACAATGTAAGCCGATTACAAGTGATAGTTAGGTTACAAGATTTACAAGTTCGGCCCTAACTATCACAACCAGCTCAGCGCTTAAGGAAATCCTTGATGGCCGATATTGCCCTGCGGCGGATCATGTCTATTTCATCTATGGCCCTCGCGTCGGCTGCATCGCTCCCCGGGATCGGCTTCATCGCCCTAGCCATGTCCGACAGGTTTGACACGGCTGCCATGATCTTTGCTCGCTGGTCCTATATCTCTTTCGGCAGGCCGGCCACGCGTTGTTCTTTGGTCGCGATGTTAGCATCGACGGTGGCAAGCTCGACTATTAGCTCTTCCCGGCGTTTGTGAAGCCGATCGAGTTCCGCAATCGGCTCGGTCTTCAGGGCGTCAAATTTGGCCTTTTCGGCGGTGATGTCTTGCCGGCTAGCCTTGATAGTGGCTTCTAAGGCCTTGTTCTCGCGGCAATCGGCTATCCTTTGTCTGGCTCGTTCAAGCTTGTGCCGATGCGCCTCCAAAAAGGTAGCTGGCGCGATGGTGTCAGCCAGCTGGTCTGGTAGCCGATCTTGGATGTCCTCGAACCGACTACCGATGGAACAACAATCGGTGACCAAGAAGTCCAGAGAGCACTCCAGTCGTTTGGCTATGTCCGCCAAGGTGGCTTGTAGCTCATAGTCTGATACAACCATGGTCTTGTCGACGCTCTCGTCGGGATCAAGAAATTCTGATAAGTCGAAGTCCAGGAGATCGGCTACAGACTGCAAGATTGGAAATTGGTTAGAGAGCCGACATAACTAACAAGCCGACATAAAGTTGAGTGAGGCTTACTCGGACAGCTGGAACTGACGTAGCCACATCCTCAGCATCATGGGCACGCGCGGCCATTGGCGTCTGCTCCCTTGATGCACGGGGGGCAAATGTTGGAGCGCGAGGGGGTTGTAAAAAGAAAGTGTGAGTTAAAATTCGATCGTGCTAGTGAGAAAGAAATGAGGATTGAGATTACCGAGGGAGGGGGAGCCATTTTCCTCCTTGTGGCTAACTTCTTGACCTATGGACGCCAAAAGCCGATAAGTTGCAATGTGACAAAGTGAAAGATGGCTGGATTGAGCAGTAAAAACACTTACCGGCTGAGGACGTGGGATGCGTCTCGGAGGGCTTGGAGTTCGCTCAGTGGTTTGCTCGGCCGATGGAGTTTGGGCCTGCTTATCGGAAGAACTTGATTCGGCTGCGACAGCGTTGACGGTGTCCTCCATTTCCTCATCCCTGACTTCTTCTTCGAGGGCCGCATCCACGTCTGGATCGACTGGGGGCAAGTCATCGGCTGGGGCTGTCCTCGGCTTCTTTGAAGCGCGTTTCTTTTTCTCTGCAGCTGGAGTTGCCGCAGCCGATGGTGCCGTCCTTTTTGGCCGATGCAGCGGCGCCCGGGTCTGGCCGTGGAGTAAAGTACCCACTTTCGGCGCTTGGTAGCCGATGATGGATGAGGCCAGCCCACCACCAGATAGCAGCCCAGGAGCGTATTGGATGGCCACCCCTGTATTGCTTGTGTGTGGGGGAGAGGAGTCGGTTTTCTGCAAAAGAAACAAAGCATAATCAGCCGATAATATAGAGAGGGATTGAAAGAACATGGATTAAGATAAGGAAAAGGATACTTACCGATGGGGTCATTTCTGGATCGATGATGGTCAGGTACATAGAGGTTGATTGGTGGAACAAGTGATGCTTCTATTTATTCCACCATCGGCTGAAGATCAACGTTTTTCGTATTGCCAGATCAATGTTGTCAATACTGCCTAGAGGGGGGCCAGGTATATTGAGCAGCCGATTCATCATGATGTCACCCTCAATCTTGCCTCTGGTCTGGATCTTGTCTGTGTAATACAGGCCGATCGGCAGCCGACCCATACCTAGTTCCCTTGCGGCCACCATTGGATGATAAAATTCATAGGACTTTTGAACGTTGCGTCCTTGGTGGATGTCGACTGGAAGTATGCAGGGTGTGATAGCCGATGTATAGATTTCCCTTGGCTTGTCATAGATTTCAGAATTAAGTTCATCCAACCGAAGATCATCGGGGAGTTCAAATCTTTCAAAGTCCGTATAGGCAAACCATATTCTTGAGGTGCTTGGGAAGCCGCCGTACAAGTTGCCAAACCAATCTTTGAACTGATCGGCTATCAGTTTGGATCCGGGATAGGTTGCCACTGCCTCCCCATATGATAAGCATCGGCGGGTCTTTACTTCATCATCTTCGAATCTCGGCTCGATCAAGGGGAAATCGGCCTCTAGTGGGGATGGTTTTTTTGCGACCAGGTGGAGATGAAGGTTTAACCACAGTTGTAATAGCCACCAGGGCCCTCCTGTGTTGACGGCTTGTTGAGAGGCTAGCCGAGCCGATGCACTGCTCAACATTTGGTATAAGTAGCCGAGCGATATTTCCCAGGTACATGCTTCTTGCTCACTAGGGCTTCGCAACGTGTTGCCGCTGCTCGTCGGCCCACAAAACCCACGTAAGACATACTTTTCTAGCCACATCAACAAAAAGGCAGTGTGTTCTCTCTCAGTGATTCGGCCGTCCTTCATATTCATGGAAATAAATCCACTCCAACCCCCTATGCTTTTGGTCTTGAAGTTATCAGAGCACTTGATATTGAGGCCGATTGGGTCAACTGTGGATGTTATGTCCAATCCTGTGATCATTACTATGTCCATTAGGGTTGGTGTCATTGGCCCCTGCCTAAAAAGGAACGCATTTAGCGTATCCGACCAGAAATAGGTGGCAGCCGATAAGAGGGGTTCATCCTTTGAAATATCAGCTATTGTGAGGGCTAGGCATTGGTTTATCCCTATCTCAGTCCAGTGGGTCTGCAGCCTAGCCGACATCCGTGAGTACAAAGCTGGCCAAGTCTTATCCGTTGAAGGCCAGGATTTGAAGGCACTAGACCACTAAGCTAGGTTGGGGATAGAGAATCTAAATGGGACACTGTTTGTTTCGGCATTGATGAGCTCGCTGGGGTCTGTGTTGCCGATTGGCCCTAATAGAAACTGGTTGGGGCTGGTGAGGTCTGGGATTGCAATTTGGTGACCAAGATGCTTTGGTTTAAAGGATGGAAAGACGAGGTTACGAAAGTTGAAAAGCCAAATTGCGCGGGATAAAAGATGGTAGCCGGTGGGACTTACCTCTGGGTATTCCGTCTGAGGTGCCTCGGAGTGGGCGCTCAAAGAAGCCATTGCTAGTGATTGCCGCTTCTTGGGCTTCGCTGGGGAAGACGAGATCGCCGAAGTCGCCGAGGTCGCTGAGTTCGCCGGGGAGGTCGCAGGAGAGCTCAAGGGTTGCTGAGGTGGCTGTTGGTTTGCGGTCATGTGACACATGGGTGGCCGCGAAGGCGGTATTTGAAGGATATTTTTGGGCAGCCAAAACGGTTTTGGTCGGAGAAAGCGGGAATTTGGAAAGGCAGCAAATCCGCGATATTATCTAATCATGGACTTGGGGGGCATGTGTTAACGATCAAATTTGGTAACCAAATCCCTAAGTTCAAGGTCGAATTTGGAGCGGAATTGGATTGGCGGAATAATCTGCGAAGAAGCAGAGGCTGCATTGGCTATGCTCAAATCGGCTGAGTAACGATCGGCTATGAGGTCAATCGACTGAGGTTGGATCGGACAAGGATAGCCGATAGCTGATGCTGAGTCAGAGGAGAAGATAAAACCGTTTCGGGTGAAAGTGGTTGAAGATAAATAGAAGATTCGGTTTCCAAATTGCGCGTTAAAAGATATTGTCATCTATGGATAGAGTCCTGTAACGGCAATTGTATCTGTAAATTAGGAATTTGTTTAGATTGTTTATTGTAATGCGGCATGGGTCCTTCCCGGGATATTATCGTATTTTAAATAGTAGTTTAGATAGAGTCCAGGGTCTGTACAGATAATGTTATTCTTGGGTATAAATAGGACCCGAGATCCCAGTAATTAGACATTCAATCACAATCAATACAACCTTCGGCGCATCGCCACCTTTTTCTTCAGACGAACAACTGATTCGGCTTCGGGCTGCATTGTTTCGATCCCCAAGTTCAGGTAAATGTTTGTAATTAGTGGTGTATTTCGTCGAATTTAGTGCCTCCATCGTCATGACACTCTAAATTCGATGATTTATGCTGCGCTAGATATCATATGTTGCATATAATCTAGAACAATGTTTAGATCTATCTCGACATCGACTTGTTTCTGTCAAGAACCAGCAGCCGATAGAGCTAGATCTAAGGGTTGGCCTAAATTATATGCGATATCCACCGTTTTGAGGTATTTACGTCAGCTACAGTAGATCAGATTGTTCTCTTTATACTTAATGCTGCATCAGTGTTGAACTATTAAGTCGTTTTTAGAGCTTTTATGATCTGTTCGGCTAGATGTATTTTGCTTAGAGACAGTGCCGGGGTTTCAGCCAGCCTTATTTCTTTTAGTATTCTTTCGATATTTGCTATCAGGTTTATTAAAACCGCCTCTTATATTAAGATCTTGCTCTAGTTAAATGCCTTAAGCCAGAATCAGTTTGTCAGCTTGTCGATGAGAAATCTCTCTCACGCGCTGGCTTGGGAGATCTCGCTTAGCTCCAAAGGCGAGTCCTTCTCGCTGCCATCGGTGCGGCGTGCCGCTTGATTTGATCTGTTAATTAACAAGAAAAACAAGGGAATATTCATTAAGTGTTAGGTTAGATCCCCACGAGATCGGCTGAGGGAATCCATGAACATATATATGCTACTCTAAACTATATTCAAGCCAAGCAACTAGAATGGATCAGCTATACCGAGACAACATCGAGTGCGTAGCCCAGAAATCGGCCATCGGTTGTCAATGGTAGGCCGATTCCGGCTGGCAGCGCCCGACAGGAATGCTATCTTAACATAAGAGGCAGTCCTAATACAAATCTAATAATGAATATATTAAGAGAAACATATCAGGGCAGATAAGGTCGGCTGATACCCTGGCACCGTCTCTAAACAATATAAATCCATCCGAAAATATCACTGATAGCTCTAAGAACGACTTAATAGTTCAGACATGATGCAGCATTAAGTATAAAAAGATCAACCCGATCTGTTGTAGCCGATTTATATCTCTCGAGACGGTGAATACCGCATACAAACTAGCCAACCTTTAGATCTAGCCCTATTGGCTACAAGTTCTTGACAGAACTTGCCAATGGCAGGATAGATCTAAACATTGATCCAATTTATATGCGCTATATGATAAATAGCGCATTACAAACTCCTGATTCTAATGTGTCATTACGATGGAAGCACTAGAAACAGTAGATCATACCACTAAGGACAAGCATTTACCTAGATCTGGGGATCGAAACGATGTAGCCCGTAGCCAAACAAAGTGCTTGTCGGAAGAAAAGGTTGGCGATGCACCGAAAGATTGGTTGTGTATGAATTATTCAAAATTTACAGGGGGTCTCGGGTCCTATTTATACCCAAGATACAATTATCTGTGCAGACCCCGGACTCTATCTAAACTACTATTTAAAAACACAACATTATATCGAGCGAGACCCATGCCGTGTTACAGCTAACAGCTTAAGCAAACCCTAGATTACATATACAATTGCCGTTATAGGACTCTATCCATAAGTGGCAATACCATTTAACGCGCAATTAACAACCGAATCCTCTGTTTATCCTCAAACTTCTGTATTAGAAACGGTCTCATCTCTTCCGGACCTGGAATCGGCTATCGACTGCCCCTGTCCGATCCATCCTTAGCCGATTGGCCTCGCAGCCGATCATTCCTTAGCCGATGCAACCCCTGTCTCCAGCCGATCCGACTCTGCTTTGTCTTTGCAGATTTGGGGATTCGATTACCAAATTTTAGTGTTAACACAGCTATAGTCGACAGCCGACTGATCTTGGTTTAGCGCATTTAGCTCATATCAATATCTTTTCATAAGATAAATCGGAGTATTAGCCAATTTACAGTTGGACTTACGACATCGGCTATATTGTTAAAACATATATTTATTATCCCATTGTATATTTGGATAAAGTGATTAATACTGTCTCGGTATAGTCGATCTATTCTAGTCACTTGGTTTAAATACACTTTGGGATAGCATATATTTGTAAATTGACTCTTACAGCCGATCCAGTAGGATCTAACTTAACACTTAACGCATATATCTCTATTTTTCTTGTTGGTTAACAGATCAAACCAACTGGCACGCCTTGTAGAGCATAGGTAGCTGAGAAGGACCTGCACTGGAGTTAAGCAGATCTCCCAGGCTAGCGCGTGAAAGAAATTTCTCATCAACACACGGTGCAAGACCAGGCGATATACTTCTTACAACACTACCTTTGCGCCATACTCAAGAATGAGCACATGGCGATGAAGAATCCAGTCGCTCTTTGGACCGCACTGAAGAAGCGGTTCGAGAGGCGGAAGCACACCATCCTGCCCCAAGTAGAGTAGTAGTAGGCATACTTGAGGTTTTCCAACTACAAAAGCATTACCGAGTATAACTCTGTCTTGTATCGGATCTGTATCAACCTCTTCCTTAGTGGCAAAGTAGTCACATACAAGGAGAAGATTGAGAAAACGCTCTCCACCTTCCACCCTAGAGCTATGCAAAGCGCTCGTAACTATAGGCAAGCCGCATATAAGAATTATTATGAGATAATATACATCATGCAGATGTTTGAGCCTCATGACAAGGTTCTCCACAAGAACTTGATTTCCCAGCCACCTGGCAAAAGTGTTGACCTTAAGGTCAATGCTAGCAATTACAAGAATTGCAAGCCCATCCAAAAGAAGAGGGTCAAGCGAGGTGGGAAGAAAGCACTCAAGAATGCGCAGGGAGGAACTCCACATACCCAGGGAGCCCAAAAAGAACATGAAAGCAAGTGCAAACCAAAGGCCAAGGCACCGACTGAAGCACACCTGGTTCCGATCAGCAACACCACAATGGTTGATGCCATGGCTACCCTTTTTGTCACTACTCCACTTGACATCCTCGCTCCTACTATAGTCATAGCGAGCAAAGAAAATGTCATGTAGAAGAAGATTTTGCAAAGATGGACACTTCCCTGGACTCCGTCTTAGTCCTTGCATCTTATATTGGTGGCATTATGAAAATTTTTTGATAATGGATATTGTAAGCTCTATGAGAGCATAACATTTATTTCGTGATTCGATTTGCATGGCTACACTTTATCTCTGATATTATTTTGCATTTTGCTCTATGATAAAGTTTTACTCCTTGTCTTGAAATAGTGAGTTTTTATTTTATTCGCATAGACAATATGCATAGCCTAAAGTGAAGAGGAGCATTGTGGATAGAAGCACCACAAAGTATAATCTCGAGAGACACAAGACAAGTTCAGTATATGAAAATTCTTGAACTATCTTCACAATCGCACGCAATAATTGGGAAGGATACCGCTTTCCCTGTAGAAAAACAATTACACCCCAAATCTCTCGAGATTGGCAAAACTTTCACACATAAGTTCCCATGTAGAAACTAAAACATGAGAAAAGCCTACTCATCAGTGAAGCTATGCCTCACTAAAAACATCTAGGCTAAAGTAGACTATTTCATAGTCAATTTTCTTGAATATTAGAATCTTGCAATGAACATAGCACAAATAATCTCACATCGTTTGCCGGAATGCAACGATGAGATGACAAGCACCAAGGCTGCTGCTAGCACCAGCCATGCTACTCCGGCCATGCGCCGTAATTGCACTAACTGCATACCTTGTGGTCGCTTTGGTCGCGCACACCACCGAACCTTGGATGCACATCAAACGTTGACCACGACATTAATCCCTACAAACCTTGTAAGGTATACCCAAAAAAGAATGGGTAATATTCGCAGACATATTTAGTCTTTTAAAAGGATCGTCTGGTACATAATGCGCTTATGACATAGCTGCAACCGTGTCTATTTCACACTCTGGCTCTCGGCGTCGTTCTTCTCCGATGCTTATAAAATACCAAAGAAGGGTGAAACACTACCTGCGAAGAGGTGGGTGAAATACAGAAGAGGCCTCAAAACATAATAGGACAAGAACTTCGACTCCTGAAATCCCTAAAGTAATCGGAGACGTCTGGTGAAAATAGGACTGAAGGAACTTTCATACTCATAATCACTAAAAGTACCCACGGTAATTGAGGGGGAGCCAGTTGAGACCTGGCAAATGGTATAGAACCTTAGAATAGGCATGCCACATCTTCACATCAAGGAACAAAACTAGCCATTGGAGTGCACACCAATGCCAGTACACTGAAAGATGAGCCCATATCAAAGAATCAAACAAGGAGAATCATAAGAAAATTGCATATCCCCATATATCCATGGATACTCGCAAATGTTCTCATACAACCAATATAAATTGGCAATGGGGCCTTTTATGGGCAATAATTTCTTCAGACAGCAAAACTCGTTGGTAGTCAACCGGGAATTGAAAAATCAACTAAAAGATCAACCCGCAAGTTGATCCACATGTTGACAATGAATGGCTAAAGAAATTTTGGATTGGGCACTAGCATGCAAGTATTAAAAGCACCAAACCAAGATGGTGATCCGAATATCATCACATGAAGAAAGAAAGCTCACTCTTTTGAAACGAGTTTGAGATAAATTTGGTACAAACCAATGTTGCTTAGGCCTGTAAGCCTACTACATGTGAAGAATTGCATCATAGTATAACAGAATGTGAAAAATACATAGGTTCCTCGGATATAGTTCACTATTTCTAGCAAGTAACATGGTTCGAACCTTGTCCAAACCACAAAACCATTATCAAGAAGATAATGATATGTGCGTCCCACCAGCACTAATATACTATATGGAATCTATAAGTCATGAAAAAATCACGCAAGATTTGACCATTGGAATATCGCTCGTATTATCTTTGAAATAGATATAAGCAACAGGTTTAGACGTTTCAAACTTAAAGGAGACGCAAATTCAGGGGGAGAATTTTGCTAGTCCGTTAACAAAGTTGATATGAAGAATCAAGTACCCAAACCGATTAAGAAAATCAAAGCAAGAATATGGTAGATTGTACTCTTTTTCCCTTGAATAAGTTTTCCTGTAATTTCTTATCATGGTTTTAATGAGGCAATCCATGTGACATACATGCTTATGCTATGTACTCTTTCTCCAATGAGGCATAGACATCACGCGGTGAGTGCCCAAAGGGGAGTGTTAGAAAACTTTGGGCTTGGCCCATGGAGGCCTGACCCAAATACACTTATTGGACCCATCATCGAACCTTCCATATATGGATTTGCACTGTATAAAGAGGAGATTGTACACTTTGGATGAAAGGAGAGTCCCACCCTAAACTTTATGTCTCCACTTTTACTTTTTGGATTATGCAACCCCGTTGGACTACTCTTTACCAGGGGGTTGCATAATAGAATACAAAAGGCATACCCCGATTAGGTGTCACATCCTAGCTGGCCTAAAGGAAAGCGAGAGACCAACTTTGGAAATATTGCAAAAAACGTACTCAGACTCAACAATGACCAAATCAAAGATTGTCAAGTATATCTCTACTAGTTCTCTTAGGATACAAGAGGACATATAGGCCCAAGGAAGGGGTCAGTCAGGGACTCAAGTCAAGACACAACAATCACGTGCCTCATCACAAGTTGATACGATGCTGAGCCATAGATTAATCAAGCCCTGAGATCCATCGAGCCAGAGCCAATGACTTCCTACACCCACCGATCACCCATTACACCAAAGTTCCCGATGAAATTATCATGTAGCCTAGACTAGTCCACATAGTACCTATGTTTGATATGAATCTGCTCATTATATCCTAAAAACACTAAAAGATCTACACAACTTTTTGAGTACATTCTTGGTATTTTCTATTATATCTATTGCCTTGTAGAAAATATTTTTTTAGGAAATAATCTAACGTCCGCTCGAACACCGAGCACCCTAGTAGGCAAAGGTTGAATGCACCCCTATTGTCGAGAACGTTCTTAGCCAAATGAGGTGTTATTGGATCAAAGCTAGCAACAAACGTTGGTTGTGAATTGGTGTTCAATATGCTTGTAAGTTGGTTAAAAAAGATATGTGAAATCATGATGGCCACATGAGATGCACATCTAGTAACCAACTCGAGTGCCCCTAAAGGTGGTCGAGTCCTGACTGCACCTGGTCTTCACGAGACCAGAGGTCGTAGTAGTCTTACCGCCTCTAAGAGTTGTCGAGACCTAACTAAACCTGGTCTTCACGAGACCGAAGGTTGTTGTAGTCTTACCGCCCTTACGAGTGGTCGAGATCCGACTACAACCTGGTCTTCATGTGACCACGGGACATACCGGTCGTATGCCCTTACGAGAGGTTGAGATCCGACTACGTCTCTGTTGACGGTCATTAAGTACTGATTTTGACCATCAATTATCTCGATAAATAGAAGAGAACTAGCATTTCTTACACGCATAGTTTCAAATAATGTAGTTCCACTTGTCCTTGGAGAATACTATGGATGCAAGGATTATACACTAAAGTGAAGGAGAAAATGTGCCGACATGCAAAGAAACACACCTCCGACCAATCACGAGAGAGCACAAGGATTGGGGGGCCCACATCTTAGCTCAAACCGACATAATTTGAGCTAATCCGCAGTGAACTGACTTAAAGGCCCACCAGTCAGCCTCTCAGCCGAATTGTCATCTGAGAGGTGGTGCCCAGGGGTCAGCCGACTTATGGGTTCGGCCAAACTGCCTCTGTCTCCTCTCATCCTGGCCTTCCACATGGAGCAAGGTAGTGAGCTCCCAATGATGGTTATGCTTGGATCTCGGGCTCAACTGACCTTCCAACCATCATTACAAGGCTATAAATAGGGATAACTTCTTCACTTCATAACACACACTCAAGAAGCAATCTCTCTATATATCTCATTTGTATCACTCACTCGATTAGTGGAGTTTAGGCTTAGAATAGTTCTTAGGTTTCCTAGTCTTCTTGGAGATTCGGGTATGTCTTTAGTACTTTACTCTCTTTGTAGGACAATGAGCTTAATAATGAACTTATCTTCTTTACTTATTTGGTTCATATATTGCTTTATCAATTATATGTTCTATGAGTAGTTATATGTTTAGGCTAGTCAATCTATGCCACGACATCGGTCCAATGATCTTAACGGGTTGCACTAGTTCTTACTTGTCCATTCAAAGGGTGGGAGTCCTAGGGGAACTAGTTTTATTATTTAGCAATGTAAGCATGGTGCTTAGATTGATTAAATGTCGTTGGATATGGGTGTGCCCCAAGGAATGCAGAGGTAGGAGGCAGGTGGTGATAGCCCTATCCATCCTTCGTAATCATTCACATTTGGGTCTGATGCTTAAGAGTTCATAAAATGTCATGACCACACTGGAAGACCAGCAGAGAGTGGTCTCTCGGTAGTGCCTGGGTACCTAGAACTAAGTCCTAAACATATATATGTATGTGAATGTATGTATCAACTAAGCATGATAAATATAAAAGTACATATGAAACCATAGCTTTCTTTTGTCTTTCTCCATTAGCTAGTTTATTTATTGATGATTATTATGTGTGTCACACTACCAAATTATCATTATCATTTAGCGCTGCTAGACTATGGTATATTACTCATATCATGATTATGAATATATTGGCTCAATCTTTACACTGATGTCTTCCTTGTGGAAAAACAAATAACGATACTCTTGGAATACTCCTGGGTGAAATGCTATAGTGGTATCTGTGCGATCGCGGATTTATCTGTGACCATAGCAAATACAAACAGCAGTTGGTCTTCATGTGACCATGGCACGTAATGGTCCTACCACCCTCATGAGTTGTCGAGACCCGACTATGGTGCTTATCTTCGCACGACCACGGGACGTAGTAGTCTTACCTCTCAAGACAAATTAATCTGAGTCAAGTTCCTGGATCGATTACTATTTCTTCACCACAAGATCTTCTCAACCTAAGTAGTTGCTGAATATTATCGATAAGGTGGTCGGCAACAGAGACATTGGTAGCCTCTACTCGGATCGTCTATTCATCAATCTATTTAAGTTTTTCCTATATATATATCAAGTGTGCAATATTTACCCCCAAGAAACCTGTCTTCACAGCTGGGGGCCATGAACCTGTTTCTTCAACGCTTTGCGATGCGAATACTGGCTGCCTTCCCGAGAAAGTTTCCTTTCCCACTAATCCAACCAAGGGCTAGGGGAAGTATACAATTCTATCAAGCAGAAGCTTCGACTGTACAAGTATACTTGTGTCAAGCTCGGAAATTTATCCCAAATTTCTAGACTATTTTGTGTATTAAATCCCTGTCCAGGTATCAACCAGGGTACACAAAATGACAAATTAATACATAGATCCAAACGTAGAATAAAGCGTATAAATACTTAAGGAAAAGAGGCACATAGTCCTCACATCCGAAAGAAAGCAACAATAGCGGAAAAAGGCGATCCTAGCGGGGCTTCAACTGCACTCCACAAGCAAACTCAACTAGGGTCTGAGCTTTGGTCCTCTAACTCCGTCTTCACCTCAGAAGCACTACACTTCTAAAAGAGGGAAGAATTTGCAAGGCTGAGTACAACCACCATACTCAACAAGCCACACCAAGGATGCAGATGTGCAAGGAAAGGCAAAGATAGGCTTGGGGCTATTTTGTAGAAAAGCGGTTGAAAACCTTTATATCTTAAAATGGGAAAATAGTGGATTTAATTTAAGTCAAGTTTTTATCCTCCACTGAACAAGACTAAACCACGTTGAACAGGCCCAACCAATCCACCTGAACTGAACCAAATTATTCAGCCAATTTATTTAGTAGTGTCGGACTAATCGTGGTGAATCTTGTCGATCGCCCATAACCACGGGCACGGCTATTTGAATAGTTTTACTCTGATCAGAGGTGCATAACTTTACCCATAAGACACGATTCCACACATGTTGTCATGCCCCAAAGTATCACCACAATACTGCAAAGGGGAAATCGTGACAAGACCTTTCGCATAACTTCCCCTAACCAATCGTACCACTTTCGCCCCCACTACACTAAGGGCAATGGGCAGCCCCCCGAATGTCGCAGTGAATCTGGAAGCCGATCAACCGGTTTAACGTCGGTCGACCCAACTCCATCACATCCACCGTCGCCTGGGAACGTCAGCTATAGGAAAGCTACACTACGAGTCCAACAATATCTCATTCTTGCTTGTGGTAAGCACTGTTAGTCTTTCAGGTTTGTTCAAGAACCGGTCTTTAATTGTCATGGGTGCAACAATCAAAATCATGCACCCACAGCCCTCCATTAAGTCATATTTTAGTTGGGATAATTAGGACCAATAAGTTTGGCCAGGTGTGTCGAGCTTGCAGCTCAACAGAAACTAAGTGTAGATGGTGTAATTATCCCATTTAGTGAGCTACTGGTAATGAAGCATGGCTAAGCATATAATTCTAGCAAAAATCAACATCAGTGACTAAAGCTAGTCATTTTATCTCTCAAGTTTGACAAAGGAATGGATAACAAGTAAATAGGACCAAGCAAACAGATAGGTAATTCCATCATCCCATGTAATTAGCAAGCCAATGCACTTTATTTGCAAATAGTAAAACATTTATAAAATAGCTTCAATATGCTTCAAGGCAAGTGTGACTTGCCTTGCTTCTTCGAACAACCTTCTTAACTCTTTTCCTCGCGAGTGCGACCTCCCGAAACGGCGAAATCTACACGCCGCCACACAAAATGAGGAAAACCCTAGTAAAAACCAAATAAACAGTACATGGAAAGTAAAACAAACATTTAGAGCACAATTTTAGATGAATTTTGCAATTTGAATGGCCCAATTTGGAGTTCGTATGGATTAAATATGAATTTTAGAAGTTTTGGACCATTTAAATAAATTCTGAAAATTAAAATGATTTATTTTGCAATTTTTATTTCATTTTACAAGGAAAAAGGACTAGGGCTGACGTTAGCGAGAAAGGGCTGACGTCAGCGTGACAGCGGTGTCGCACGGGTCCACGGTGAACTAGGTCCACGGGTCCACCACGTGGTGTACACGTGGTGTCGACGCGGTAGCCATGCAGCAGCCACGTGGGCGGCCAGATGGATGGCCCTGATCTGCTGAGCGACAGATCAGACGGCGGATGGAGCAAGGGGCGGCAGCGACTGCTGGCCGGCCGGCCGAGCAGCGTGACGGCAGCACACGCGCCTCGATGGTCGCCGGTGGTGGCCATCAGCGCGACGATGAGCATAGGAAGCGGCAGAGGAGGGCGGAGGGGGAAAAGAGGGCTCACCGGTGCACGGGATGACGAAAAGGCGGCGCGGGCACACAGCGGTGAGGAAAATCGACCGGTGGTCTCCGGCTACTCCCGGCGGCAACGGAGGGAAGGTCGAAGAGCGGAGGGGTGGTGGAGCCGGACGACTTGACGGCGACACTCGGGAGCGGCGGCGGAGGCGAATGGGATGGCGCGCTCGAGAAGCATGGCGGGAGGTGCTCCAGCAACGGCCCGAGGATGGAGAGTGGCGGCGGGGCGCGAGGGTGGGCTTGGCTTGCGGCAATGCCACTTGGAGCGGCGGTGGCGCACGGCTGAATGACGGTGGCGAGCGGCGGAGCTAGGAGAAGCGCAGGGGAGAGCGGATGAGAGCAGTGTGACTCAGGGAAAATTGAGGAAAACAGTGGAGAGGCTTGAGGGAGGGGATTTATAGTGCCAAGAGGGTGCAAGGTGGCCTTAGCACGACGAATTTTATGGTGGCTTAAAGGTGGTGGTAACGGCTAATGGCGGATAAGGCGGATCTAGCCGTTGCATGGCCGCGACGCAAGTGGGACGGGTGGGGAAAACAGGAGGCGTTAGGGCACGGAGTCAAGGAGCGCGCTAGCAGTGGGGGAGAAGCGGGATTCACGGTGAGGGCGTGGGATTCGCGACGGCAATGGCGGTCGGGTGCGTCCGGAGGTGGGAGAAGGGCCTAACAGGTGGGCCCCACCTGTCAGCGACTCGAAGAGGGAGGGATGCGAATAGGACTTTTTGGCGGTTGTGCAAGGGTGATGGGTCAAGCGCGAGCTCGGCCGGGAGGGAGAGAACAAAGGGAGGCAAGGCAGACCTCAAGGAATGGGCCGAAAATGGCCCAGAACAGGAGCAGAGATTTAATTTGTTTTCCCATTAAATTAATCATTAAAATGATCTTTGAATTTTTATAAATACCTCCAATGCTCAAATAATTCCAAGAAAAATCCTGAAAATAGATGAACATCCAAAGTATTTAATAAAAATACAACCATACCATTTAATGATTAATTTATTTTTTAAATAATCACTGATATACTCATGCATTATTAAAATTATTTCTCGGAGCTCCAAAATTTCACGTAAAATCTCATAGAATATTTTAGGGCATGGAGAATATTCCAAAAAAATTTCAGCCATGATTTTGAAATGAGTATTTAATTTCCTTATTACTTTCACTTGATTAATTTACTTTTAATTTTATTTAATTTCTAGAAAATGAATTATTTAATTATTTTTAATCCGAACAAAAATCGGGGCGTGACAACTTGCCTATTGCCACATGTAGATATACTTTATTTTTAATGCTTTCAATTCATATTTCTCCTTAGTGTTCACTTGGGAGCTTTCAATTTGTTTTTAGGAGTTGATTTCAAAAAAATCAGATATCAGAGTAATTGGCCTTCTCAAGTAAAGATACTAGTCACAGGCTTCCTATTCGACAACTTGTCTTGACTAATAAAGCTTAAACCAACAACTCCTGTACTTGATTATAAGACATATAGCGGTCCCAAACCCCCAGGGCTCACAAATTCATTTCGACTAGATACATGTAGGATCAACGACTTCAAACATCAGTATATACAAGAAGAGATCCCATGACAGAACAAAGTCAAGAGTTGTCTAGTAGTTGCCACTTTGTGCTGACTTACTGCCCCTTTGAAACCAAGGATCAAAAAATTGTACGAATAGAAAAAAAAGGAATACGATAGGAATACATATGCAAAACAGAGCATTGAAAAACACAAGAATTTTGTAGGAATGAGTGTTTCATTGGACCGTAGGAAAAATATGGGAATGGATTTGGATTATTAGAGTAAATTAGGTTAGCTATCTACTTATAAACATCTTACCTATACTAATTGAATAGAAAAGTGGCCATGAGATAGTAGATTTCCCTCGATCCTACTTGAGATAGCAAAAACATGAGCTTAGAGTGGATGTTAAATTTCCTATGTTTTTCTTCTAGAATCGTAGGAATAGGAAAGTTTTCAATGTTTTTCCTTTCCTTATTCGTACGAATCAAAGGCAAGAATAGTGTAGGATTTCAATTCCTTTGTTTTTCCTCCATTTTCCCTCCAATTTAAAGGGGCTCAATGAATCTTAGAACGACAACTCTACAACATGGTTGCATGTCTTGTATTGATCTATCAACCTACATAAGGTGACTACAGGTTGTGCTCCAGATCACACGATATCACTGAACTATTCATCTCTACCATAGGGTGCAAAGTTTTTTGTTAGGTGTTTTATATGCATTTTACTTGCTTACATTTAAACACCTATATATAGAGCTATTTCATATGATCAGGGGCTTAATGATTTCTAATCAGTTTTTTTGAGTATTTTAGGAGAAATAAAGAGTAAACAATACGATGGTTTCTCTGCCAAGGTTCTATGTACACTTGTGTTCTGAACTCTATCCAAATTGTTGAACCCGACCACGTGATTCTTCCACCTTCCAAAAAAGGTCTAAGTTCTCGACCCAAACTTCATCGGCTACCATATCAGGTAAGTTTTCTATTCCGACAACTCAACTCCTTAGTTGATTCTAATGTGGTCGGTAGATACATTTGATAGAGTTCGGGGGCTATTGTCAGTATCCTAAATATGGGATACCCAATAATTGTGTAACAAGGCACGACTGGGCCCACAATATACCAAATCCTGTATGGAATCAAACCTCATGTGGAAGGTGTTCCAGATAAGGAAAGAGAAGCAAAGTCCTACACGGGCACTACAAGGTCTACTATGGTCGTATCCATAGTTGCCTCCCTAGTTTTACTTGGACAAGGGGCACCCGGGGGTATAAATCCAAGACCTCCAAGAGGAGGGGGAGATGTTAACGCCAAAATTTGGTAAGCCCCGAAACCCTCATCGACTCAAGGTTCAAATCGGCTCAGAGCCAATATCGGCTTAGAGTTTTGGTTAGCCCATGGGGATTTTCCCTTATCACTGTCTCCAGCAGTCAGATTCTTATCATATTCGGTTTGGGAAGATCTTATCCAGAAGACACCGAGTTCAAGAAGGATACAACTTGTATGTATTAATTAGCAAGAATTTGTTAGCTTTCTATTTTATCTTTAGAAAAGTTTGTTAGTGTCCAATATGGACTCGGTTTGTTTTCTTTTATCTTTAGGAAAGATTGTGTCGTAATCTGTTAGATCTTTGTTAGCCCGTGGGTATAAATATGTTAGCCCGGGGTTCATGTAAGCTATCCTCACGATCAATACAACTCGGTGCATCGCCACCTTTTTACTTTTGGCTACTTTGTTCATCATCCAGCGGGATTTGGCACCCAACACGGGGCTGCATCGGCTTCGATCTCCGGCGAAGGGGTAAGTCCAAAGTCCCGCTGACCCAGGTATATCGTATCTATCTTTAGTTTCATTACCATTCATAGATACATCGGCTTAGTTAGGACTTTCTCGGTTAGGTCCGACATTCTAATCAAGTCCATGTTTCTGCAAACGTAATATCGCTTTAGGTTGATTTCTTATATCCATCACATTAGATAGCTCTATCGACTCATCGAGTATTAGGTTATCATATACAATCTCATGCTGCATCGGTTAGGTCCGACCTACTAGATTGTTATCGATAATCTAAGTCTTGTTAAGCCGATAGATTCATGCTAATGTTTCACCGGAGGGTTAGCTAGTCTTATCATATGTCTCTCTTAATCTAGTCCTAGTATCTCAATTTAGCTCTATCGGTTGTCTCTCACCTTAGGTTCTCTACCGATACCAGCTAAACTGTTTAATAGATTAGATTAGTTTAGACATCTATCACCCTGAAAATTAGTCAAGGGCTTGATTGTCTCGATATTGCGTTTCTTTCCATACTTAGTGCTGCATCAATTTAGTTTGACCTACTAAGTCATGATTAGAATCGTAGTCTCTAGCCTGCCTAATGGCTACCAATAAGGGTTTCGTCGGGGTTTCAGCCGACGAGTTATCTGGACATCGGCATTGGCTGGGATCACACAATCGGCTGTCAACAGATCGGCTGTTTTGATTATCGGCCTATCGACCGATATGATTTATGCTCTGTTATTTTGCATATCTTGTAAGTGGCAAGATCAAACTGACTGGCATGCCCGCGCTTCAGTGATGTTAGGACCTGCACTAGAGCTAAGTAGATCTCCCAGGGCAGCGTGTGATTCGACGTCAACACATCTTCTCGCACACCAGCAGTGGTACGGATTTGGCGTCAACACATTTTGGCACGCCCAGTGGGACCATAAATTGTTTTATACGGCTTGTGGAACCTACAATTGCAATAAGATGTATGATAAAGAAGTCAAGGCCGAGGAAAAACAATCTCTCAAGCCGATGAATGAAGACAGGGAACAATCTACCGAGCTGATGGACGACAAGACACTTCAAGAGATGGTTGATAAAACCGTTCATCGTGCTGTGTTATATCAATTTGGAGTTTTGACAAGTACATTACATGGCTAGATCGAGAAAATAGTTCCTAGGGTAATTGATGAGCGATTTCAACATCATCGGCAACCACAATATTGGCTCGGGGGCAAGATGATCAGTATCAGTATAGAGGGCCACAACAAAAGTATCGGCCACAAGAAATTCAAAGGTATCAGTCTGAAGAAGATTGGGCTGATATAATTGCGAAAGTAATGGAGGAACAATTTGGAATTATGCCAAAAAATCAAACTTCTATGTATCGGCTACCATATCCTGAGTGGTTTGATAGGGTTTCGCTTCCAAGCCAATACAAGGTTCCAGACTTCTCCATGTTTTCAGGGCAGGATGATGTATCTACAATGGAACATATTAGCCGATCTTTAGTCCAATGTGGAGAGGCATCGGCTGAAGAAGTTCTAAAAGTTAGACTTTTTCCATTGTCTTTGACTGGATCGGCCTTCACATGGTTTTCATCATTGCCACCAAACTCTATCAGAGGTTGAGCCGATCTTGAGAAGCAATTTCACCTGTACTTATTTGCTGGGGTTGATGAGTTGAAGCTTGTAGATTTGCTATTAGTTAAACAACAAGAAGGGTAATCAGCTAAGAAATATATTCAAAGGTTTCGTAATGTCCGTAGCCGATGTTATAATTTCAATTTAAGTGATGAGCAGCTGGCAGAGCTCGCATTCCAAGGATTGTCAGTGCCAATCAAAGTTAAATTTTTCTTCCATGAGTTTGACAGCCTGGGTCATCTAATACAGAAGGTATCGGCTTACGAGAGCCAAAGTCAAGAAGAAGAGAAGAATCGGTTTTGGGGCGATTAAGGCAAAGATAATTTTGAAGCATGACTTCTCATACTTCAAAACTGGGGGGCATGTGTTAACGCCAAAATTTGGTAAGCCCCGAAACCCTCATCGACTCAAGGTCAAATCGGCTCAGAGCCAGTATCGACTTAGAGTTTTGGTTAGCCTATGGGGATTTTCCCTTATCACTATCTCCAGCAGTCGGATTCTTATCATATTCGGTTTGGGAAGATCTTATCCAGAAGACACCGAGTTCAAGAAGGATACTGCTTGTATCTATTAATTAGGAAGAATTTGTTAGCTTTCTATTTTATCATTAGGAGAGTTTGTTAGTGTCCAATAAGGACTCAATTTGTTTCCATTTATCTTTAGGAAAGATTGAGTCGTAATCTGTTAGATCTTTGTTAGCCTGTGGGTATAAATATGTAAGCCCTGGGTTCATGTAAGCTATCCTCACGATCAATACAACTCGGCGCATCGTCACCTTTTTACTTTTGGCTACTTTGTTCATCATCCGGCGGGATTTGGCCCCCAACGCGGGGCTGCATCGGCTTCGATCTCCGGTGAAGGGGTAAGTCCAAAGTCTCGCCGGCCCAGGTATATCGTATCTATCTTTAGTTTTATTACCGTTCATAGATACATCCGCTTGGTTAGGACTTTTTCGGTTAGGTCTGATATTCTGATCAAGTCGATGTTTCTGTAAATGTAATATCGTTTTAGGTAGATTTGTTATATCCATCACATTAGACAGATCTATCGGCTCATCGAGTATTAGATTATCATATACAATCTCATGCTGCATCGGTTAGGTCCGACCTACTAGATTGTTATCGATAATCTAAGTCTTGTTAAGCCGATAGGTTCATGCTAATGTTTCACCGGAGGGTTAGCTGGTCTTATCATATGTCTCTGTTAATCTAGTCCTAGTATCTCAATTTAGTTCTATCGGTTGTCTCTCGCCTTAGGGTTTCTGCCAATACCGGCAAAACTGTTTACTAGATTAGATTAGTTTAGACATCTACCACCCTGAAATTAGTCAAGGGTTTGATTGTCTAGATATTGTGTTTCTTTTCATACTTAGTGCTGCATCAATTTAGTTTGACCTACTAAGTCATGATTAGAATCGTAGTCTCTAGCATGCCTAATGGCTACCAATAAGGGTTTCATCGAGGTTTCAGCCGACGAGTTATCTAGACATCGACATCGGCTGGGATCACACAATCGGCTGTCAACAGATCGACTATTTTGATTATCGACCTATCGGTCGATATAATTTATGCTCTGCTGTGTTGCATATCTTGTGAGTGGCAGGATCAAACTGACTGGCACGTCCACGCTTCAATGATTTTAGGACCTGCACTGGAGCTAAGTAGATCTCCCAAGCCAGCGTGTGATTCGACGTCAACACATCTTCTGACACACCAACAGCGGTACGGATTTGGCGTCAACAGGAGACAAATACATGCCAAGGCAAGCCCAATACAGAGCCATAAAAGTCAAGGCAATACAAACTACCTCCAATATCGCCGAGTTCCATTTCGAGAAAACCAACAACAGCTATCTGTTGACCACCTACTTGAGCTTTACGTTGCTAGACTCACAAAGACTAGATTAAGTTCTTCTCTCTATTGTACTTGGGAGAGATTGATTATCTAATGTCAACACCGACTTTGGCCAATTGGAGTATGACTATTACCTGTTAGTAGGGGGCCTGAACCTGTATTAACATCTCTATCTCTGTCTCTCGTCTAATTTACTACGATCTCGCGTATTCCTTAGTACTAATGTTTCTCATACCCTACAAATATCGTTGTCGGATATAGCCTGTCGACAAAACTTTAATGGAGGTAAACAACATATCTATGTTTTCCTTACTACAAGGGCTTCAGTTTGACTAGGTATTTCAACTTTAAAATTCTTGCATAGCAATGTTTACTGACTATTTGTTACCTTGCATAGTATTTGACCTTAATTTGTTAGATATCATGACATTAGTGAGGATTCATACAAAATGAGTAGCTCTGGACGGATTGATCTAACTAAACTGTAGAAAATGTAGTAAAGATCATTGTGACACTTTTTAATTCTCAGTCAACCTTGCAATTAATTTTTTACAAATTTTTTGAATAATAAGAAAACTCTCTCCAAAGGCGGTTGCTCATATGAGCCGTCCAGAAAACTATGGGACCTGATGTTAATGAGAATCCATAGGCAGCCCATGTCCACTTGTCCACTTGTCAGTGAGCAGCCATGTTCATAGGAACTAGTACTTTACAAACTACCTCTATTAAATGGTAGTATGTAAGTTAGGATCCACATGTCAGCGAGATCAAATATATAAAATATATTGATTTTGACATATTATAACTGTACAAAATATTCTAACTAGACCCACTTGTCATACTTAGCAAAATACTACTTGTGCCAACATGGCAATAGTATTACTTCCCAAAAGTAAACCCCTATACAAAATACTACTTGGGCCTAAACTGTCATACTGAGCACCTAAACAAACTAAAATAAACTACTTACGGTGGTGTCGCTTGGCCACTGACTTTATCGCTGTCATCAAGCACGCGCTCGGGACTGGTGGTCGGGCCCATCCCAGACCGGCAGAGAGGGCCAGTGCCATGCCTTCTCCGCTGCCTCCATGGCCGCTGGTGCCTCCTTCTAGCTGGCTGGCGCCTTGGCGAGCGGCTTGTCTTGAAGCATCACAGTCACATAGGCGGCCCCCTCCTGCGCCATGGACGGGAAAGTGCTAGTTTCTTGCGCCTTTGGCCATGCTAGGGCCAACGCCAGTACCTCAACTGTGATTGCCCCCTCCATCGGTCTTCTCGTTTGCCTCTAGCTTTGGCTCCGGTGACAGCTCCTCTTTGATAGCCTTGTCCACGTAGGCCGCTGCCACCACTGTGGTCAGGAAGACCGAGGCCACATCCTGAACTTCCGCCACGCCGACCTCCTTGGCCACCTCTTTCGCCACACCTGCCGATGTGGCCGTCGCCCTTGTCATCTCATCCTCCTGTGATGATAGGTCCCCATTGGAGTTCGGCTTTGGCAGGGAGCCATTGTACTAGAGCTCAAAGTCTCTGTCCACTTCATCATCAAGCGTTTCGAAATGCCTGGCAGTGGTGGCAGCAATGACGAGGTGGTGTTGGAGGTGCTCTCGTCGTTGTTCTCCTCCTCCTCGCAGGTAGTGATGTACTACGTCTTCCATGGTGAATCCACCAATTCCAGAGCGAGTGGACAAAAGTGAGACTAAAAGATGGAGATCATGGGGAGAAAACCCACATTTCCCTCTATTTATAGGAAAATAGACGAGTCGTACGGGTTGAGGAGCTACAGCGTGGTAGTGAAGGACATGACTGGCATCGATTAGTTCGTCTTCCAAGGAGAAGTGACCAGAGTCCACGTGTTTTCAATGGTAGTGACATAATTAAAGACTTGAAGTAATGGCTCAAAAATATGAAACGACATTACCACAAGCGAACATTTAAGAATGTGACACAGGTAGCCGACAATAGCGTGTCTTCTATGTCAATATACATGAAGTTATGGTCAGCGTCTCAAGGTAACTGCATGCGCGCATCATGTTATTAAGGGTGGCCGTCTAATTAAGTCACACCACCTAGGTAAATTGAAACGATTTTCACGAGTAGCGTGCTTGATTGGCCGCCCGTTGTTGGTATTTCTTACGATCACAAATAAATTCGCAAGCGCATGGATATACTATTGTAGCATTTCACCCAGAAGTATTCTAGGGTATCGTATTTGTTTTATCCCAAGGGAAGACGACGGTCAAGAAGAAAATACTAAGGTACTATGAATATTCATATGTTATAATTGAGCTGCCAAAGTCTAGGCACGGGTAAGAGGTATATGATAAAGGGGTAGTGTGACACACACGGAGGAGTCCTAACAAATAATATACTAATGCTAAATAGAGAGTATAGTATTAGAGCTATGTTCTAATGTACTTCTGATATAATTACATAGATTATACAAACAGTTATGTTCATGGTTAGTTACCCAGTTCTATGCTCCCTGGCTTACGGGGGTACCGCCTCTAGTGGCCCGAGCTGCCACCCAGAGTCGATCTCTTACCGTCCGCCCTACGCCATATCTGAACGTGGAGGATTACAACAGATGGACATGGCTGTCACCACATGCCACAACCCGTGGGATATGACCATAACCAATGTCTATGAAACAATGTAAGCACCACGCTTACATTGCCATGATACTCTTGCCTTCCCAGGCGCCAAGGACTAAGACAAGAGTATACCTGTATCCTAATTGCACATTGGACCGTGACTGTGGCAATAGAGTCACTCGTCTAACCATAATATAATTATCATATAAATTATGGATGAGACATATAACTAACAAAGTAGCATATGAACCATACTGAGTTATACGAGAAGATAAATATATTGAATCGATCAAAGTTGTACAAACTAAGTAAGATACAAAAGTCATACCCGACTCACCAAAGATGACTTGGGAACCAAGTAGAAGCACTAACCTAACTCCTAACTCCACTAGCCTAGAGACTAAGAGTGAAATGTAAAAACTCCTTGCGGTGTGTGTTGGATGAAGTGAAGCTCCCTCCTGTTATAGCCTTCAAATGATGGTTGATAGGTCGGTTTCTTCCCGCTAAACATGCATAACCACCATTAGGGATGGATGAGGAGTCGCCACGTGGAAGGGGGAAACTAGAGGCGCCACCCTTGGTTCGGCCGAACCGTGGGTACCGTCTTTAGCCACCGCCTTTGGCCAGGGTCGTGGGATACTGACATGGCGAACGTCGATTGGTCGGAGTTGTGTTTCTTCACCATGTAAGCGTGCTTTCACTTCATTTCTTCGTAAAAGTACCTACACTCACATAATCTCCAAGGACATGTGGAACTTTATTAATTCTAATCCTATATACGTGTAAGATATGCTAATTCCCATTTTATTTCCGAGGTAAGTGACGGTCGGAATCGATACTTAACGACCATCAACACCCGTGGTATTCAGTTTACATGGGTGACTCTTTAACCCTTCTACCCTGGTAACCGTAATGCAATCATTTCACATTTTTATCCACATGTGAAATTAATAATGAGAGGCATGCAAAAATTGTTTGTTACTTAGTGAAGTACTCTGAACTAGATATCTTTTCAAATAGTTGCAGATCTTTGATTAATTGGATGAGTAATAATTTTGTCTCCATCATCCTAATGATCGATTGATATTTTTCGAGGACCAAGGCCACCAAGAAATCCATGATAAACCGAAAGCAACGTCTACGTAACGTCAGGACGAGCTTCTAGTTGTAGGGTTACGCATAGGCTACGATAGCATAAATCAAAATTTTTCTATTGCATAAACCAGAAACCATGCAAGTATGAGATCATAGATCATTACCACTCGACGCGCTATGCAGCGGAAGTAGGTGCTAAGAAGCCGAAGGAACGTTGGTGATGTAGCGCGCATCGATGTAAAGGAAGTAGTTGATCACAACAGCCCAACCTTCTCCTCCTCATGTGTATGTCTTGTCATGCTCTCAAACTGATCAGCACCGCAGACCAGCGGCTATGTGAAAGGACAACATATCGGCTAGGTTCTACATAAGTAAATATGAGCAAGTTGAGCCAATATGAGGTTATTTTGGAAATTTTATTCTTATTTGTGGGGCAACAGAAGCAATTGTTTCTTCTTCCTGATGTTTGCCGACAGAAGGAGTATGTTCACTTGAAGCGGGCCGATGAGGGGAAGCCTATGGAGCTTTAGGCTGAAATAATACAAGTTTGAAAGCATCATTTGCTAAGTAAATATTGATTGAGAAATTCAAATATTGATGAGATTGAGAAGATTTACCAATGCACCTAGGGAAGTATGAGGACTTGGAGATAATGGTGGCATTGGAAAAATGTTTGTCCTTTGCTAAAGCTAATCCTCTTTTTTAGTACAAGAAAGGGAACAAATGTTAATGAATCTCAATGTAATTGAAGAATAAATGAAAGAAGTTATGGATTTTACCCCAACTTTGCGAAGTGCTCTACGTTTGCGTGGAGGAGATGGAGGTTGATCTTCGGCTTCACTGCCTTGGTCATCAGGATCTGCTGCTTTAGTATCGGCTACTTCTTCTTCTTTATCGGCCGGTTCGTCATCGCTCATAGCACCAATAGCTTCACCAACTGCTTCTTCCATTACTTGATCTTTTAGGTATTGATCGACGTCTGTGTCAATTGGGGAGAGCTCATCATCGGTTGCTTTCTTTGATTTGGTGGGCTTGGACTTCTTGGTGGTCTTCCTAGTGGATTGCTTGCGCTTAATTGGAGCTCTGGGCATTGGGTCCCTGACCTGACCATGAAGTGAAGATTCCACTAGGGGCAGCAAAGCCAATGATGGACAGGATAACGTCTTCTCTAGATGGCATGGTGGCTAGTGCATATACAATCGACTGACCACTGTTGCTTGTGGAAGGTGGAGGAGAGCCAGTAGCCTGCAAAATAAAGTATGTGAAAATGTCGATGGATGAGAATATTTGAAAAATAATTAGAAGGAAGAAATTCAACTTAGTTGAGGGTTGATGGAAGGAATAATGGTGGTCAGATAAAAGCTTGATGTTAGATGAAAGAGGTATTTTTTCCATTCACTCCATCATCGGTCAAACAACAAATTCCTTGGCAGATGAAGGCTGATATTTTCAGACGATCCTAGAGTGGGGCCTTCAAGAGTGAGGACTTTGTTCATCAATAGAGCTGATGTTACAATGCCTCTAGTCTAAATTTTTCTAATAAAATATAAGCCGATGGGGAGCTGACCCATATCAAGTTGTCTTGCTGCTAACATAGGGTGGTAAAACTCATAAGATACTTGGACATTTCGGCCTTGAGATACTCCAGTTGGGATGATGCAAGGGGATATGTCCGAAACAAAGTTGTTTCTAGAATTGGCTTCATCATTCAGATCGCTAAGCCTCAAGTCGGCTAGCAGTTCAAAGTCTGAGGAGTTGTCATAAGGAAACCAAATTCTGACATTCAAAGCAAAGCCATCATAGACTGATACTGCCTCTTTAAAGGACATACACTTGCAGTGTGTTCTTTCTCAAAAATAGAACCTGTTCCAATATGCTCTGTTATGTACCCTGACCAACCACCCATATTTTTGGTTTTTAGCTTGTTGGCACATTTGATTTTCAAACGAAAGGGGTTGGCCGATGTGATGATTTCCAGGCCAGTGAGCATTTTGATGTCCAATAAGGTGGGGGTCATTGGCCCTTGGTTGAACAGGAAAGAGTTGTTGGTGTCTGACAAATAGTAAGATGCAACCGATAGCATGGGTTCATCTTTCTTCATATCAGCTAGAGACAAGGCTAGGCACTGAGCTATACCAATTTCTTCCCAATGAGTCTGTTTGGAGGTTGATACTCTCTTCCAATTTCTCCATCCCTTGAGAGAAGAAGGCCAGGATTTGAAGGTATATTGCCAATCGGCTAAATTTGTCTTGGTTTGTTTAAAAGGGATTCTATTGGTTTCTGTGTTTATGAAGTGAGTAGGGTCTGCATCGCCCATCGGCCCGAGGAAATAGTGGGTTGGTTCTTGGAGAACAGGGATCATGATTTGCTCTCTCAGATGTTGAAAAGTAAGAAAAGAGAGAGAAAATCAAAATTTTAATAAAAAGGGGATTTGGGAGCAAGATAGATTGAAGCCAATATAGGTTGAAAAAGAGACGATGGAGATGATGAGAAATTTACCTCGGGGACGTTGGAGGTGGTCGCCATGGAACTTGATGCGAAGGGTTTGTTGAGGATGATTATGAAGGGTTACGCGGAGGCTACGCTAGCCGAAAACAAAACTTTTTACCATGCAAATCAGGAACACTTGCAAGTAAGGACCGATAGATCGTTACCGATTGGAGTATGCAGCGGAAATAGCCAATCGGGACTATCCGATCCGGAACAGTGCAGCCGATTCCCGCAAGCCGACAGCCGATTCACCAATCAGCCTGTTCGCCGATGTAGCCGATTCGCCGAGTCGTCTGATCGTGTTCTCGCGCCTCGCTCCGACGCGCTCGACCGCAGCCGATTCCACCACAGCCGATCCGTAGCCGATCAACAGCGCGCAACGTAGCAGCGCCTCGACCGGTATCCACACGTCCGGGGACAGAACGCCGAACACCCGTGTGCTAGCATGCGATGCAAGGCTAGGGTTTGGCTCGAAGGTGGAGAGGGTTTCCGTGGAGATTGATCTCGGCGACTTCTGTTGCAGATTCGGTTAAAAGCGATACCACAACTCTCCACCCCTCGCCCCCTTTATATAGAGTTGGCCGACTGGGACTAACGGCCGATCAGGACTCTATTTTAAATCGGATCCTATCCGAATCTCATAGAGTCGGCCGCCCATACGTCGTAAGACCATAGGACTCTATCCGATCGGATCCCTATCCGATCGAGCCGTATCCGAGTCCAACTCGAATACCTGTTCTTATCCCCTTAAGCGTGCGACCTTGTAGGTTCGGGTATACTCGGTTTCGGCTATAGTCTAACTTAGCCGATCGTCGGCTCGAGTCCAACTCAGCCGACATGTCAACGACGCCTAGCAGCACATATTGACACCATAGTATACAAGAATATAATATCGGCTCTGAACCTGTAATGTGTACACAAATCCCTTTGCCTCACGATACCAGTTAAGCTATAGGCAAGATGTGTGCCATCCCTTCAATAGCTTAACCTTTCACTCGAACCGTATTGGATTATTTGTCTGTTGATTGACTCCTCAATCAACTTAGCATGGCCATGCATTTCCATAATCCAGTACCTCGAGGGGCCCAAAGATATCTCTCCAAAGGAGGGGCAAATTCCATCTTGATCACTCACATCACACTCCATGTTTCATAGCAAACCCGAAAACTACCTTTATAACTACCCAGTTACGAAATAGCGTTTGGTAGTCCCAAAGTAGGCTACTACACATGTTGGAATCCATGGTGATCTCAGGTCTAAGGACTTTGTACCAACACTACCTGAGACCAACTAATGACACATTAATTCTTGTAGTGTCTCATGGTGGGTCTATCCAACAATGTGTTCTCTAACACATATGTCCATGTTTATTGAAGCTTCTGAAGCAGCAATGTACTCGGCCTCCGTTGTAGAGTCGCAACATATCCTGCTTGGAACTCTTCCACATGCGCCTCCGTTCGGGCGAACACGAACCCGATTGCGATCTATAATCATCCTTGTCTCGTTTGGAAGCTAGCATCGGTGTAACCACTTACAACGAGCTCTTCTTCACCTCCATAGACTAGGAACATATTCTTAGTTCTTCTCAAGTACTTAAGGATATTCTTTACGGCGATCCAGTGACCTTCACCTGGATCTGACTGGTATCTGCTCGTAGCACTCAAAGCGTACGAGACATCTGGACATGTACATACATGATGGATCCAATTGCCAAAGCATATGGAATCATACCCATCTTATTCCGCTCATCATGTGTCCGAGGACACCGATTCTTGCTAAGATTAATGCCATGTGACATGGGCAAGAAACCTTTCTTGGAATCATGCATGTTGAACCTTTTCAACACCTTGTCAATGTATGTACTTTGGCTTAATCCAATTAGCCTCTTAGATCTATCTCTATAGATCCGAATGCCTAATATGTATGCTTTTCCTCCCCAAGTCTTTCATGGAAAAACTATTTTTCAATGAAGACTTGACGGATTCTAGCATAGGGATATCATTTCCAATCGTAATATGTTATCCACATATAAGATTAGAAATACAATTGCGCTCCCACCGACCTTTTTGTAAACACAGGCCTCCTCTTCATTTTTGATGAAACCAAACCCTTTGATTACTTCATCAAAATGAATATTCCAACTCCGAGATGCTTGCTTCAATCCATAAATGGATTTTTGTAGCTTGCATATCTTTCCAGCGATTTTGGATCGACAAAACCCTCGAGTTGTATCATGTATACATCCTCGCGTAGGTTTGCATTTAGGAAAGCCGTTTTGTCATCCATCCGCCATATCTCATAATCGAAATATGCAGCAATCGCTAGGATAATCCGAATAGATTTAAGCATTGCGACGAGCGAGAAGGTTTCATCATAATCAACTCCTTGAATTTGTTTAAAACCTTTCGCCACCAATCGCGCCTTATAGATGTGAACATTTCCATCCATATCGGCCTTTTCTTAAAAACCAATTTACACTCAATGGTTTTGACACCATCGTGGATCAACCAAGTTCCAAAATTGATTGTCGTACATGGATTCTATTTCGGATTTCATGCCTCCAAGCCACTTGTTGGAATCGGGTCCCACCATTGCTTCCTCATAGGTCTTAGGCTCATCGTTGTCCAACAACAATATATCACGTTGTTCCGCACTGTACTGTCGGGCGCACGACGTGATCTTTCGACTCCGTGGGGCTGGTGTTCTCCAATTGGTGGCGCAACACTTTGCTCCTCCCGTTGTGGTTCTGGTCGCGAAACATTTTCGGTGTTTCTTGAACTTTTTCAAGATGCACCCTGCTCCCACTAACCCTTCTTGAAAGAAACTCTTTCTCCAAGAAGACACCGTGTCGGGCGACGAACACTTTTCCTTGTTCCCGATTATAAAAGTAATATCCCTTAGTTTCCTTAGGGTATCCTACAAAGAAGCACTTGTCGATTTGGGTGTGAGCTTGTCGGACTATAAACGTTTTACATAAGCTTCGCATCCCCAAATTTTGAGAAAAGACAAACTAGGGGTTGCCCTGTCCATATCTCATATGGTGTCTTTTCAACCGACTTAGATGGAACTCTATTTAGTGTGAGCGCATGTTTCAAGAGCATATCCCGAAGGATAACGGAAGATCACTTTGGCTCATCATCGACCGCACCATGTCCAACAAGGTGCGATTTCTCCGTTCGGACACTCCGTTCCATTGTGGAGTTCTGGCGGAGTCAACTGTGGAACAATTCCACAATCTTTAAGATGATTACCAAACTCTTGGCTCAAGTATTCCCCTCCATGATCGATCGTAGAAACTTGATTGTTTTCCCTAAATGATTCGTACTTCATTCTGGAATTCTTTGAACTTTTCAAAGGATTCGGACTTATGCCTCATTAAGTAGATATAACCATATCTACTAAAGTCATCGGTAAAGGTAATGAAGTACGATAACCACCTCGGCCGTTGAGCTCATTGGTCCACATACATCGGTATTTACGAGTGCCAACAAGTCACTTGCTCTCTCACCGTCCCATGAAAGGTGCCTTTGTCATCTTACCAAGTAAACAAGACTCACATGTCTCAAATGATTCAAAATCAAAAGAGTGAAGCAATCTATCCTTATGGAGCTTCTCCATGCGTTTCTTATTTATATGGCCTAAGCGACAATGCCGGATAAACGTGGGGTTTATATCATTAGAGAGTTGCCTTTCGTATTAATGTTATAGATGGGAGACGCTTTAAGATTCAAAACGTATAATCCATTCACCAATGGAGCATGAAAATAGAACATATCTCTAAGATATATTGAACAACCATTGTCCATTGATCTAAAATTATATCCTTCCGCTTGCAAAAATGAAGCGGAAATAACGTTTTGACATAGTGTTGGAATACAATAACAATTATTCAATTCCAAAACTAATCCTGAAGGTAGATGAAGTGGTACTGTGTCGGCAGCAACTATAGCAACGCTTGCTCCATTGCCGACGCGCGGGTTCACCTCGCCCCTTCTCAATCCTTCACTTCTTCTCATTCCCCGCAATGATTTGCAAATATGAGCTACTTATTTGGTATCAAATACCCAAGAGTCGAGGGTGAAGTACCAAGATTAATGTCTATAACATTAATACCTGAAGCAGAAGTCGTACTTTGCTTCTTTTTGAGATCCTCCATGTACTTCTTGCAGTTCCTTTTCCAGTGGCCTGTCTCCTTGCAATAGAAGCAAACGGCATCTGATGCCGCCGACCCCTTCTTGCCCTTCTTTGCATTAGAGGCACTCGCGATCTCATCGGGAGTTAACTTCCTCTTGGTGCAAAGTTTCTTTACGGTGGTTTGCGCTTAGCCTTCGCATCATCATCACATGATGACCGTTTTTCGGATACTCTCCTCACTGTCTTTAGCATCCCATGCAATTCAGCCAAGGTTCTATCCATATTGTTCATGTGATAATTTAATATGAATGGCTCGAAGCTCGGAGGGAGCGACTGGAGAATCACGTCTGTAGCCAACTCTTGGCTAAGAGGGAAACCTAGTTTCTCAAGACTCTCGATATAGCCAATCATCTTTATCACATGTGGACCGACGGGATTCCCTCAACAAGCTCGCACGCAAACAAGGACTTTGAGGTGTTGAACCTCTCGGCCCGAGCTTGGTTCTCAAACATGCCACGCAGTCCCGAATAATAGTGTGAGCATCGCGCTCTCATATTGCTTCTGAAGCTCAGTGGACATTGTAGCAAGCATGAGACAGCTTATATCTAGGGCATCATTAGTGTGCTTCTCATAAGCCCTCCGTGCAGTTGCAGTGGCGTTATTAGGCAAATCCTCCGGATAAGGTACTTCAAGAACGTACTCCTTACGCTCTTGCTTGAGAACAATTCTCAAGTTGCGATACCAATCCATAAAGTTTGTTCCATTTAATTTTTCCTTTTCGAGAATAGATCGCAAATTAAAGGTACTGGGTGTAGTATTAGCCGCCATTTATTCTACAACGAAAAAAGCAAAGTTTAGCACAATGCTTATGCTATGTCTATTGTTAAACAATTTAACATTAGACTCCCATTATGTATTTTACACCTTCCTCTAGGTTACGTATTGGGTCAAGATCCACATGTTAGTTAATTTCTAGTGAGCTTTGGCATCACTGCTAGAAAATTAATAACATCGGTAAGCAACTCCTTGCTAATCACATCTCTATGTGACTCTTGTTGTTGGTGTGGCATCTCCATGCCCGGCGCCAACCTATGCCCCAAGGCCCAAAACTGTTTTGATAGCCTTGTTAAGTAAACCAAATGTTCCTGCATGTATATGTCCATATACCCCCTCGTGTTATGATAGAGAATGGCACTCTGCTTTGGCAGACCCACCATTGACGAGCATAACGGTGACGGGTGCAACATTTGGAAGGGCATCATTACTACTTAATTTTGTGAGGGATGTTATCCTATCAAACAAACATATCACATATATGAAAGCAGGTAGAATAGCATATAATGAAATAGTATGGCCCTCTTCACATGGTGATCTCCATCTCCATGTCGGTGTAGAGGATCTCCATCTTCGGCACCATCTTTCAATGTGCATGATGCTTGATTTCTTCAAACTAAGCTACTACTATAGAAGCTCTAATTGAAGATTACATTGACTCGTAGGTCGTGAAAGAATATTACAAGCATTGCACGTATGAAAGAATATTACAGGGGATTGTACATATGAAAGAATATTACATGCATCACATGCATCTCATACATACAATAGGGCCATACCATCTCAAAGCATTCTCTGCAAAAACAAGTTAGGCGTAGAAAACGTTTTCTACATATCATAGAGAAACGACATCGAGACGACCTAGAAAAGGGGTGCGCACACGGCGGGCGGGGGTCGAGGGGAAGCCGCCCTCGCGGGCTTCCTGGACGCGCCAGGAACACACACGAAATTCATAGATCCAATCTATGAATTCGCTTAGGGAAACCATGTCGGCATAATCATATTATGACGTCCCGATACACTATCAAGGGAGATGGTTTGCGTAGACGCGAGGCAGCTAACAAGATCGGACTACGAGATAGCTTCGGCATAATCACACTATACCATTCCGATACACTATCAAGGAACGCTATCTCGAAGCCGACTCAAACCGAGTTCTACGGATATTGCTTCGACGTAATCACATTACGCCGTTCCGATACACTATCAAGGAACGCAATTACCATGAACTCTCCTCAACAAATCCCGTAAAACCGATTGATCTAATCAACCTGTGCGCAAAACTTGTTCCAGATCCAATCTAAAACCCGAACTAAGCAAGATTAGCTCGATACCACCGAAGGGTTACGCGGAGGCTACGCTAGTCGAAAACAAAACTTTTTACCGCGCAAACCAGGAACACTTGCAAGTAAGGGCCGATAGATCGTTACCGATTGGAGTATGCAGCGGAAATAGCCAATCAGGACTATCCGATCCGGAACAGTGTAGCCGATTCCCGCAAGCCGACAGCCGATTCACCAATCAGCCTGTTCGTCGATGTAGCCGATTCACCGAGTCGTCTGATCGTGTTCTCGCGCCTCGCTCCGACGCGCTTGACCGCAGCAGATTCCACCATAGCCGATCCGTAGCCGATCAACAACGCGCAATATAGCAGTGCCTCTACCGGTATCCACACGTCCGGGGACAGAACGCCGAACACCCGTGTGCTAGCACGCGATGCAAGGCTAGGGTTTGGCTCGAAGGTGGAGAGGGTTTCCGTGGAGATTGATCTCAGCGACTTCTGTTGCGGATTCGGTTCAAAGCGATACCACAACTCTCCACCCCTCGCCCCCTTTATATAGAGTTGGCCAACTGGGACTAGCGGCAGATCAGGACTCTATTTTAAAATCGGGTCCTATCCGAATCTCATAGAGTTGGCCGCCCATACGTCGTAAGACCATAGGACTCTATCCGATCGGGTCCCTATCCGATCGAGCCGTATCCGAGTCCAACTCGAATACCTTCTTATCCCCTTAAGCGTGCGACCACGTAGGTTCGGGTATACTCGGTTTCGGCTATAGTCTAACTTAGTCGATCGTCGGCTCGAGTCCAACTCAGCCGACCATGCAACAACGGCGCCTAGCAGCACATATTGACACCATAGTATACAAGAATATAATATCGGCTCGAACTGTAATGTGTACACAAATCCCTTTGCCTCACGATACCGCTAAGCTATAGGCAAGATGTGTGCCATCCCTTCAATAGCTTAACCTTTCACTCGAACCGTATTGGATTATCTCGTCCGCCGATTGACTCCTCAATCAACTTAGCATGGCCATGCATTTCCATAATCCAAGTACCTCGAGGGCCCAGAGATATCTCTCCAAAGGAGGGGCAAATTCCATCTTGATCACTCACATCCCACTCCATGTTTCATAGCAAACCCGAAAACTACCTTTATAACTACCCACTTACGGAATAGCGTTTGGTAGTCAAAAGTAGGCTACTACACATGTTGGAATCCATGGTGATCTCGGTCTAAGGACTTTGTACCAACACTACCCGAGACCTAACACATATGTCCATGGTGGGTCATTAATTCTGTAGTGTCTCATGGTGGGTCTATCCAACAATGTGTTCTCTAACACATATGTCCATGTTTATTGATTTGGTATCTCCATACCTATGATCTATGAGACATGATCATCAATCTATAAACATGCCATTCTTAGAATCATATTTGTTCCAATAATATGATATATGATCAGAGATCATTTAGAAATAGATTCATACATATCGAGTCTCATAAATAAGTCACGTACTTATTGATCAATACAAGATGTCTATTTCATGGAACTGGATAACACTTTATTCATAAATACATAAACATTGACCATGATATCCAACATCTCCATGTTGCCTCTAGGGCATATCACTAGCAGATTAGGGTCATCGCTGGGGAGTTGTTTCGTTGATGGAGCCACCGGAGATGAGAGAGAAGTTATCGCGACTTAGGCGGTGGAAAAAAGTTTGATGGCGTGAAGTTTCGAGAGTGGTTGGTGCTATTTATGAGTTGCTTCTAACAGCTGAAACAAAAACCCTAGGATTTTGTGGGATTGGAAGAGATAATTCCGCAACATTATATAACACTCCGGAATTGAGGGACATGTGTTAACATCAAAATTTGGCAAGATACTTGGAGTCGAAGAATAGATTGAGGAGGATTTGGCGGGAGAAAGAGTGGTTTCCAAATTTGACTGCACATCGGCTCAAGGGTTGTATCGGCCGATACAGAATCAGACTCGGTCAGCCATTATAGACAGGGCAACCGATACAGCTAGTTTCGGGTTCAAGTTTGGCTCGGATTAAGGGTTTGAAGTTATTGCCAAACAAGGATAGAATCCATTATAGACAATTGTATCTATTAATTAGGAATATTAATGAGTCGTATTCATTAGGGATATTTTGATAAGAGTCCCACTAAGGGACTTATTCATATGTTTTTGTAATTTATAAGTTTGAGTCGTGTCTAGCATAGACAAAATTGTATATTTTTGTATAAATAGATGCCCAATGTCTTGTAAGAAACAACAACAGTTCAATAACACTTTCGGCGCTTTGCCACCCTAGTTTTCTAGGTTTTCATCTTAACGAGTTCTTGTTTCGAGTTGGACTGCATCAAATTCAATCTCCGACAAGGGGTAAGGCTTGTCACAGCTTTTGTATCGGCGGGATTAGCGCTTACATCGTTTCGACACTCTAATCTAGTTTATGCATCTGCCTACTTATCATATATCTTAATTAATCTAAATCGATAGCTCTGTTTACTGGTGTCGGCTAGGCCTTCTTTAGGGTTTTGCTGGTATCAATTAAACTGTTTTGTTGATTTAGATTAGTTAAGGTATCCATCACCCTAAAAATCAGTCAAAGGCTTGATTGTTTAGAATTTATGTTTTTTTTCATACTTAGTGCTGTATCAATTTGGTTGACCTACTAAGTCGTGCTTAGAATCATAAAAGGTAACCTCTCTTGGATTGCCAATAAGGGTAGTATCAGGGTTTCAGCTGATCTTACCTGGTATAACTGTTTTGCTTTAACTTACATGATTTATTTTGCTTAACATGTTATATCTATCATCTTATTTATGTTTATCAATCCTTTAAATATACTAAACTTGTTATCATCCTTTCACTGTCTCAGTTAGGTCTGATATGTTGAGATTATAACATGTTAGCATATTTAATCTAGGTTGATAATCTTATATAAGGCTATATCGGAGTTTTAGGCAATATATTATGTAATCACCCAAGCTATTTCATCGGACATGATCTAAGTTCATATAATTATTAATTTATCTAATATTGGTTATAAGCAATTAATATTGTCTTGGTTAGGTCTGATCTATCATGATTGCTTGTGGCTAAGAGAAAGACTAAATTAGTAATTACATGTTATTTATATCTATAGCCAATCATGGTTGTTTTGGGTCTGATCTCCAATATCTATCCATTGACTAGTCATTCAGATCATATAATTATATAACAATTGACTTTAATAATATCAATTTTATGTTGTACCGATTGAGTTCAACCTATAGGATTGATTTTGTTAAGAAAAAGTTGTTTATTGTTATATCTAGTCTAAATCTAGTTCATGAGTAGTATCAACTACCTTACAGCCAATTCGACTTGATTGCATCGGCTAGGCTGTCACGATACGTTATTGGCCTATTGGCCGATCGGCTATCGTCCTCTAACGTTTACCATGTCTTGTTGGTCGCAGGATCAAACCAACTGGCTTGTCCGCATTCCACCGATGTTTTTGAACCTGCACTGGAGCTAAGCAAAACTCCCAGGCCGCTGTGTTTTTGCATCGACAGGACAGAGGGAGTATATATCAATAATGGGAGTCTACTGTCAGGTAATTGTTCCAGCCATCGCTCGACATGTGTCCATAATGAAGTTTGCGCTGGAAGTGCATGCATCTTCCTCTGCTCAACTGAATCTCATCAGTTTTTGGCCTTTTCTCATTTAAAAACCAAGGTGAGATCTCTCTCTGTGTCATTTCACAACCACCTCATGATAAATAACTCTACACCTACGATGGGTCGTCCCTCACAACTATATCCATCAGTACATAACACCACCTAGTGGCCGCTCTTATATGTGCTAGATTGCCTAAAATTGGCACCTATAAGATGTTTGCCACCCTCGAAACCCCTTAGACGGGTCTAAAATTAAAATCAGCATCTGATATCTACTTATAAGTGTCGGTTTATTAAACAAATACAATATTTGTGCATCGGTTTTTTAATAAACTATCACTTACAAAGATATATAGGTGCACCGCTGACGATGGAGCTAAGCTGACAAACCAAGCAAGCCATTGATTTATCTACTCGCACTCGATCTTATCTTCTTCTAGTCAACCGAACCATTGCTCTTCCAAGACCTCGTCTCTCCTCCTAACCAGGGAGCACTGATGGTGTCGTCGCCTCTCTCCCCAACCACTCGTGGCCACCGCCTCCTGATCTCTCCCTAGCCAGTGAGCAGCCTCAACGGTGGTGGAAAAGCAGCCGCCATCAACCTAAGCCAGATCTAGATGCTAACACCCTCCTCTCGCACAAAATTCTAGCCAGTTGGCCCGCCTCGACCTCTCCATGGGCCACCGGTCAGCTGCCATGAGCCGAGGTTGCCAGATCCGGCCACCATGAGCTTGAGGGCAGCAAGATCTGGACGCCATGAGCTTGTGGGCTGCTAGATCCAGCTGCCACGAGCTTGAGGGCGGCCGGATCAGGCCTCGACGGTGGTGGTATGCGGATGACAACGATAGAGAGCAGCAACTGTGGCGGCCTTCTCTCCTTCCGCATCCTCCTCTATACCCTTTTGTTCTTGACTTGTTTATGTTTTTATGTGAGTCTTGTTCTTGTATGTTCTTGGACAATGATGATTCTATGATGTCGGTCAATCCCAAGGGAGACCTAGTTCTTGGATGTTGATTATGTGAGATGTGATATGTGAGTTCGTTGTTCTTAGTTGTAGATTAATTTCGAGGATGATGCATGGGATGCGTTTGATGTAGGCTCGATTCGAGCCGATGCATCGAGCCAACTTTATTTATTTTTCATTTGTGAGACCTTACAGGTGTCAATTTCTAAATTGGAACCGATGGTTCCTCCTCATCAGTTTTGTATTCGTGGTGCCGTTTAGGAATACGATATCTATGTGGGTTTTCCAACCAGTCTCTATTGGGTGTTACGTACCAGTGATCTCATTGGACTACTTATCGACCAATCAGGGATGAGGTCATATCCTAAACGAAAAATGGGTCTTTCTGACGAGTCACATATGACCCATTAACGAGTAGTGAAGACAAGAGATAATCGAGCAAGACAATTGTCGATCTCCTATTCTTTTATCTCGTGAGAAAATAGTACCAGAGAGATCAACACATGATCAGTGCCGGTTCGACAAAACTAGCAACGATCATTTCCTGCCCAAAAAAACATGTTCGCACTATGCATATGCTTCACCCTGCATTGATGAGGAGACATCAGTGCTTAGTCCTATAACCATCCGGCACTTATTGTTACCAATATATCAGTGCTAGTTCTTGCCACTAACCAGCATTATGAGTAACACATCAGTGTCGTCGGGTCTTACCGGTTAGAGAGGGATAACTGCACTTTTGGCGGGAAACGACATAAATACCCGGCACTAATGCTACTCACATTAATACCGGGTAGACCCGACGCTATAACCCTGACCATATTAGTGTTGATCTCAAATATATAAACTTACCTTTTTCATAAAAATTTGGGTTTCGACAAAATTTATATGTGGAGATTATGGCAATCGGGTATGTACATGGCAAGCTTATCCGATTGGAGGTAGGGATAGATTGCGCCTGCCATATATGTAAACCGAACATGTCTTGGGTGTTACGATTACCGATAGAGATAAGGCAATCGGCCTATAGTCACGGTTTGGTAAGATTTAGGAAACCGACTTAGAATAAGATAGGGTTTCCGATTTGTAAGTCCTCCTCCCAAGACTATATAAGGGGGATAAGGGGCGTCCCTTGAGCGATATAAGAGATATACGATTTCATAAACAAGAGCTTTAGACACACGAGATCAATAAAGACACTCGGCGGATCGAATCCATCGAAACAGGAGTAGGGTATTACCTCACGAGAGGGCCTGAACCTGTCTAAATCCTCTTTTCCTTCTAACCCATTGTGCTTGGCGATCTTGACTGCGACCCCAGAAATTATATTGCCGAAACCAAGTTTTGACAGTTGGCGCACCAGGTAGGGGGCCGCGCGTCGAGACTTCTTCAACAATCTCGCCGACAAGCGTGATGGGATCCCCTTCAAGATTCGGCGACTTCGCCGCCTACTTTGTCGACAATTACTCCTTCGACTCGGATTCGGACCAGTCGGAAGGAGAAATCCACTCGACGCCGTTCGGACTTCCGAACAGCGCCAAGATCTACAACGACGTCTTGAAGACCAAGATGCAATCTACTCTCTCCAACGAAGGACTTCGCTCGGCACCATTCGGATTACCGAATACCGCCGAAATCTGCGCCAATCTTCTCGCCTCCCCGACGGAGATGATCTACTCGGACGAAAACCTCTCGGTGCCGTTTGGGTTACCAAACGCCGCCGAGACCTACAACAAACTTCTCTCCCCCGAGTCGGCGGCGACCCACTCGGAAGAGCCCGCATCCCCAAACTCTGACTCAGACTGGAACGATCCAGACCCGGGCTACCCAGGATCAAGGAAGGTCGTCGTCATCCTCCCATCATTCGGCTCCTGCTCATCTTCGGAGCTCAATCAATACCTCAACTCCGCCGGCTTCGACGACCTCTATGGCATCCCCTCTGACGAAGCCGACAACTCCGACTGCCGCATGGACTATAAGCCGAAGTGCTTTGATGTCCTCATGGCCGAACCGGACGAGTCCGACTCAGCCATGGCCAGGAGGCTTGCTGAAGAAGAGCGAGCCAAGATTGAGCACGAGCGCAAGACGGCCGAAGAGGAGAAGCAACGCAAGGACGAGGCTGACAAGAGGAAGCAGGATCTACGTGCAGTCGGATGATCTGCCCAGGAGGCCATCCTCCAAACGCGGGTTCGCAACACCAACATCTTCCAGACGCCATAGCAGAACGCTGTTGCCGCGCTCACTCTCTTGGACACCGTCATGGAGACGGCACCCGCCAATGTGACTCCGATACTCGACAAGATCAAGACCATCGTCGCAGCCACAGCTAACGGCCACCCCACCACCTTGGCACGAAGGCCGACTGAATCTGTGGTTGAAACGCCCGACAAAAGCCGGCTCCCGCCTCTAAGGTCAGGAGACTATAAGAGGCCCGAGCCAGATCGGTCGACGACAAGGCCAAGAGGCCCACCCCGCGAGTCCACGCAGAAGTACCAAGAGCAAACGGTCGACTCCCGCGACAAACGACACGGACGTCCACCCGTCCACCACCGCCTCCGCCGCAACAACAGCTCCAGCTACCCAACTAGCCAACCGAAGACCCCGCCGAGTGATCTGCGGGAAGTCTTCGATCGCCGCTACCAGGAGCGGGACCGACGCACTCGGGAAGATCGGAGGGGATCACCCGATAGCGACGACGATGGAGTGCTAGCTTTCACTCGGGAGCTTCGCCGAGTGCACTGGCCGAGTGGATTCAAGCCCACAGGAATTGAAAGGTACAACGGCAAGACCGACCCTGAATCTTGGCTAACCGTCTACACCCTCGCCATCCGCGCTGCAGGCGGTGACAACAAGGCCATGGCCAATTACCTGCCTGTGGCCCTCGCTAACTCAGCCAGAAACTAGCTCACGAGCCTGCCAAGAGGCTCAATCGGCTCGTGGAGCGAGCTGAGGGACCACTTCATCGCCAACTTCCAGGGAACCTTCGAGAGGCCCGGTACACACTTCGATCTATACAACGTCATCCAGAAGCCGGATGAGCCTCTGAAGGATTACATCCGTCGTTTCTCCGAGAAACGCAACAAGATCCCCAACATCACCGACGACATCATCATCGCCGCCTTCCAGAAGGGAGTCCATGATGAGCTGCTAATCGGGAAGCTCGGGCGCAAACCACCGAAGACAGTGAAACAGATGTTCGAGATGGCGAATTCATATCCAAATCCAACGACGCCATCAAGGCCGCCCGTCAAGACCGGCCCGACAGAAGGGAAGACAAGCAGGCAGGAAGGAAGCCGAAACCCTAAGAAGGATAACGTCAACAGCAACAACCAGGCCCAAAAGGATCGCAAACGCCGACCTGAGGACCTAGTGGCTGCAACCTCCAACTCTCAACGCCGCCCCCGAGTCGCCGCCTACGACGCCATCATGAACGCCCAGTGCACTCACCATCCCAACCATAAGCACGCGGCTAAGGACTGCTTCATCTACAAACAGTTCGCCGAGCAGTACGCGGCGCAGCTCAACAAGAAGCCGAATGACGAGGCTGGTCCATCGGGCGCCAAGAAGAACAACGCGGCTGACAACGCCGAACCTTTCCAAGACCCTGTGGGAGAGCTCAATCACATCTTCGGGGGGCCGCTAGCCTATGAATCCAAGAGGAAACAGAAGCTAACCGACCGAGAGGTCAACGCGGCTCAACCCGAAGTCCCTCAGTACCTGCGATGGTCGGAGGTGGCCATCACTTTTGACCGCTCGGATCACCCTGACCGAGTGGTTCATCCGGGGCGCTATCCACTCGTCCTAGATCCCGTGGTCCGCAACATCAGGCTCAAGCGCGTCCTCATCAATGGGGGCAGCGCCCTTAACATCCTGTTCGCCAAGACCATGGACGAGATGCAGATCCCGAGGGCAGAATTGAAGGCAAGCTCAGCCCCCTTCCACGGAGTCATCCTGGGGCTATCGTCTACTCCACTCGGGCACATCTCCCTCCCTGTCACCTTCGGGGTTCGAGAGAACTTTTGAACGGAGAACGTCACTTTTGAGGTGGCCGACTTCGAGACAGCATACCACGCCATCATCGGAAGGCCTGCGCTTGCCAAGTTTATGGCGATCCCACATTACACCTACCTCTGCATGAAGATGCCGGGTCCCAACGGCGTCATCACTCTTCGCAGTGACGTGAAGCAAGCCTTCACCTGCGATAAGGAGAGCGGCGACATGGCCCAATCTCGCGAGAGATTACGTGGCCAACAAGAAGTCCGATTGGCTGCATCAACTTCGGAAGAGGGCGAAGTCCCCGCGAAGAAGATAGCCAAATCGGGATCCGGCGACGCCAAGACCAAGAAGATCTCCCTTGATCCGTCGAATCCCTCAAAACTGCTGTAATCGGCGCTGAACTAGATCCCAAATAGGAAAGCGCGCTCGTCACCTTCCTCCAAAATAATAAAGATGTTTTTGCTTGGAAACCATCTGATATGCCTGGAATTCCTCGGGAGGTGATCGAGCACTCTTTGCATGTCAAAGATGACGCCAAACCGATAAAACAACGATTACGCAGATTCGTGCAGGACCGAAAAGACGCTATCAAGGAAGAGCTCGCAAAGCTCTTGGCCGCCGGCTTCATCAAAGAAGTTCTTTATCCCGACTGGTTAGCCAACCCAGTCCTAGTCCACAAGAAAACGGGGCAATGGCGCATGTGCGTTGACTATACCGACCTCAACAAAGCCTGTCCCAAAGATCCGTTCGGGCTGCCTCGCATCGACCAAGTCGTTGACTCAACGGCCGGCTGCCAACTTCTGAGCTTATTGGATTGTTACTCGGGCTACCACCAGATCAGCTTGAAAGAATCCGACTGCCTGAAGACATCCTTCATCACATCGTTTGGGGCCTACTGCTACATCACCATGCCTTTCGGCCTGAAGAACGCCGGCGCCACATACCAACGCATGATCCAAAGATGCTTCCAGACGCAGATCGGCAAGAACGTAGAAGCTTATGTCGACGACGTCGTCATCAAGACCAAGCAGAAAGAAGACCTGATCGCTGACCTAGAAGAAACTTTTGCAAACATTCGAGCCTTCAGAATGAAGTTGAACCCGGAGAAGTGCACCTTCGGCGTTCCATCAGGCAAACTGCTTGGCTTCATGGTGTCACATCGCGGCATTGAAGCCAATCCAGAAAAGATCAACGCCATCTTGAGCATGAGGCCCCCGAGTAACCAGAAGGACGTCCAGAAGCTCACTAGCTGCATGGCGGCACTAAGCCGCTTCATCTCTCGACTCGGCGAACGAGGCATGCCCTTCTTCAGATTGCTAAAGAAGACAGACGACTTCCAGTGGACCGCGGAAGCCAACAAGGCCTTTGAAGATTTCAAAAAGTTCCTTACAACGCCGCCTGTCCTGGCCTCGCCTCAGCCCCAGGAACCTCTGCTGCTGTATGTTTCAGCCACTCACCAAGTGGTTAGTACGGTCCTCGTGGTCGAACGCGAAGAAGAAGCTCAGAAGATTCAGAGGCCAATCTACTTTGTTAGCGAAGTGTTGGCAGGAGCCAAAATTCGCTACCCTCAGTTACAAAAATTACTCTATGGTGTTCTAATAACCGCGAGGAAATTTGCACACTATTTTCAGGGTCACTCAGTCACCGTCGTCACTTCTTTCCCACTCGGCAATGTCATCCACAACCGGGAGGCGACCGGACGCATCGCCAAGTGGGCTTTAGAGCTGATGCCGTTGGACTTGACTTTTAAGGCGAGGACGTCCATAAAGTCACAAGCCCTGGTGGATTTTCTGGCCGAGTGGACTGAGCAACAAGAGAACGTACCGCGGGAAGACCTCCAACACTGGACCATACACTTCGACGGATCCAAGAGGATCACCGGCTTGGGAGCAGGAGTTGTGCTGATCTCCCCGACCGGGGAAAGGCTAAGATACGCCCTTCACCTTCACTTCTTCGCCTCACACAACGTTGCCGAGTACGAAGCTCTGCTACATGGACTGCGTCTCGCAGTTTCACTCGGAATACGTCGGCTCATCGTGAAAGGCGACTCCCAGCTGGTCGTCAATCAAGTAATGAAGGACTGGTCCTGTCTAAACGACACCATGGAGGCCTACCGGCAAGAGGTCCGCAAACTTGAAGACAAGTTTGACGGGCTCGAACTCCCACACGTCTTGAGGCATAACAACGAAGCAGCCGATGAGTTGGCACAGCTCGGGTCCAAGCGCGAAGCTGCCCCAACAGACGCCTTTGTCGAGCACCTCTATGAACCAACCATCACGGCAAAGACAACTTCCAACGAGCAAGCTACGAACGAAGTCGCCATGACTGACGCCGACTGGAGGACGCCGCTCATCAAATTCTTAACCCAGCAAGAGCTGCCGGAAGACTGGGATGAAGCAGAACGCGTCCGGCGTCGTTGCCAAGCATATGTCATGGTTGACTCCGACTTATACAAGAGAAGCCCCTCCGAAATCCTAATGCGATGCATCACACCCAAGGAAGGGAGGCAGCTACTTCAAGACATCCACTCGGGCATATGCGGAAGCCACGCGGCAGCACACACTCTGGGCAAAGCTTACAAGCAAGGCTTCTTTTGGCTTACCACGGTCTCCGACGCGGACAAAGTCGTACGAACCTGCGAAGGCTGCCAATTTTTCGCCCGACAGAGCCATATCCCGGCCCAGGAGCTACAAACAAACCCACTATCCTGGCCGTTCGCGGTATGGGGCTTGAACATGGTCGGCCCCTTCAAGAAAGCTCCAGGAGGATTCACACACCTCTTCGTCACAATCGACAAGTTCTCCAAGTGGATTGAAGCCAAGCCGGTCGCCACAATTACTGCTGACAAGGCACGGGACTTTTTCCTCAACATCATGCACCGCTTCGGCGTCCCAAACAGAATCATAACTGACAACGGGACTCAATTCACGGGAGGCATCTTCAAGGAATTCTGCGCGGACTTCGGAATCAAGATTTGCTACGCATCAGTTGCCCATCCCAAAAGCAATGGAGAAGTCGAACGAGCCAACGGCATGGTCCTCCAAGGCATCAAGGCCCGCGTTTTCGATCGCCTAAACCCTTACGAGGGCAAGTGGGTCCAAGAGCTCCCCTCGGTCTTATGGTCTATGCGGACCACACCCAGTCGGGCTACCACCCAAACTCCCTTCTTTTTGGTCTACGGCGCAGAAGCCATGTTGCCAAACGAGATGGAGTATGAATCCCTCCGAGTCCGCAGCTTCAACGATGAACGCTACGACCCCGACCGAGTGGATGACCTCACCCGATTGGAAAAGGCCCGCGAGGCAGCCCTCATCCAGTCGGCCAAATACCTTCAAGGGCTCAGAAGATACCACAGTCGCAACATTCGAGCACGAGCTTTCATCGTTGGCGACCTGGTCCTATGCAAGATCCAGACCACCAAAGACCGTCACAAGTTATCCCCCTTATGGGAAGGACCGTACATAATCGCTGAGGTGACTCGGCCCGGTGCATACCGGCTAAATCGTGAAGACGAGTCTATGGTGGAGAACTCCTGGAACATCGAGCATCTTCGACGATTTCATGCCTAATTTGACTAAGGTTTCATGTTTTCCTTGACTGCCAACCCCAAGCAAGATGACTTCTTGAGTTAGCAGTCGGGGGCTATACATACGTCAATAAAGCTTAAGTTTTCCTCATCAACTTCTGTGCATGATTTGGTTTATCATTGTTTAATGTTCTTCGATTCGAGTTCAGTGTCTAAGGACTGAGAGTTTTCTGATGACCTAATCAAGCCTAGGCTTGGTGACAGTCAGACGAAAATTACTTAAGAAATTTCACACAAAAACTCGGATCAAGGCATTAACATAAATAAACTAAATATATCACAAGTTCTACATCAGAGCATCACGATCACACGACATTTACAAGACAATGTTCGAAAGATAAATCAAATCCGGAAATTGTTCACTACATCGACGGAGATCTTCTTTGCCGACTCCTGCGCCTCACTCAGCATATCCAAGGCCTGCTCATCTGTGGTCCCGTCAGCGAAGCCCTCCCCGACCGAGTGGATATCCACTCGGGGGTAAAGGGACTTGGTCTGTGCAAGAGCCAGACCAGCCCCCATGTTGGCGGCTTTAGTGACGTTGGCAAGATACTGGTTGGGGGCTAGCCTGAGCTTGTCAAAGACTTCAACTGGGTCCAGTGAGCTGGATCCGACCCCATGGTGGAACAAGGATAGCAAGATTGGCGCAGCAGCATTGGTGACCTCTTCCCGGGCCTCTCCGGCTCGTTTGACCCGCTCAAGCAAGACGTCATATTGAGCTCGGGTCTTAACCTTGTAAGCTGCCAAAAGCATCTGATCATGCAAAGCACTCGGAAATAAAGCAGCACAAGGAATGTTACTTCAAAGAGGCTTACCTTCAGACTCGACCTCCAGTTCGGCTTTGTCGAGGCTGACTGCCTCCAGCTGGACTTGGAGCGAATGGACCTCCGACAAATTTTCTACGAGTAAAAAAGATCATCAGCAACCGGGGTCAACGTGAGAATCATAAAGAAACTTGGAGAGACGAGCTTACTCCCGATTGATCCTCGGAGGTCGAGGTTCGCCTCCCGAAGCTCCGCGATCTCTCTCCTTAAAGCCGCCTCCCTCGATGCGGCTTCCTCCTGAGTGGTTTTTAGCTTTCGCTGAATGTCCTCTAAGGAGTTCAGGTGAGGAACCAGCTTCTCTAGCACCTCGGACTTCGCCATGGAACGGCAGTACTCCTTCTGCGCGTGAAATCCGAAGAGTGACCAACTGGAAAAGGATGATAACTCAATAAGAGAAAAAGACTAAGGCTTACGTTGAGTAGCCGAGTCGCTTCGTTCAAGCTTTCGACAAGGGCATCCCTTTCTTCTCTCTCAGCTTGCCTGTCTAGGATGATGCCCTGCCTCTGGCCTTCCGAGTCCCGCCACTCGATCTTGATCGGGAACCCAGTTTCGAAGACCGTAGCCCGGGATTTCCTCCACCGTGGTCGCGATAGGAAGAACAAATGAAGACATGAAAGATTCAAACTAAAAGAGCAAATAGAAGATTCTGATACAAGACTCACCAGCTTCAGTGGCTGTGCGCTTGGGTGAAACGGCCCGGCTGGCCTCTTTCCTCCGGCTCTTCGCCGAGTGACCTCGCCGGGTCCGGCCGAGCCGTGGCCCGAGGTCTTCCCATTGCCGATCGGCTTCCCGGGCGGGACTTCCCTACTGGCGGCCTGGGGCTCCTTCCTTGGGGCATCCTTCTTCGGAGGCGAAGGTTTTCTGCCCGAAGCGCTCTCGCTCGGATGCGGGCTCCGAGGCTTCGGCTCTGCAGGCTTTGGCCCCTCGGGAGCAGCGGCAGGGGTCGGCCCCTCACCCTTCCCCGCAGGATCTATGTCCTGGGGCCTCCTGCGATAATGATTATAGCTGGGGTAAAGACAAAGAAAGCTTTCAACGAAAAAGTTCGGACTTCAGTCATAGAGCACACCTGGACGACCGACGGATCTTCGGCGCCATCCTCGGCAATCGCCTTGGAGGAGGAGTCTCGACTAGCGGAGCCGGGACGTCGTCGTCCGAATCCTCAATGATGAGCCTCCTTTTGCTCGCCCACTTGTTTGTGTCCTCACTCGGGGCCGCCCGCTTTTCGACTGGATCACTTTGGATCTTGATCCCGCCAGCCGACTTCTTGGCAGGGCGACGCGGCGCGTCATCGTGGGGCACCTTGTACGGCTTTGAAGTGACAGAAGCATTTTCCTGCAAGAGAAGTTCGCACAACACTAAGAGACAAGATATCAAGATTGCAAGACATTATGAAGCAGCCAGTCGGCTTACCGGAGGAGGAGGTCGGTGGATGCTGAAAGGAGAACCGCGGAATGAGGGCACGCTCAACCGCAATTCCAGTCGAGAAGATCTTGTACATCCGGATCTTCGGATCTCGTAGCGAGTGGATCTGGATCTTCCCGATTGGGGTCCTTCCCGCCTTCGTATTCGAAGGCCGGCTTTGACCTCTCCTTGATTGGAGCCGCCGCACCGAATGAAGTGCCGAGTGATCGCTCGCCGCGAAGACCCTTCGTTTCATTCCCGGGATCTTTGCAAGCAGTTTGTTGGCCTCGTCCCAATCTTGGGCCACCGGAACGGTGCTCCAAGTTGGCTCGGGACAGCGAAAGACCGACGAAAGCGGCAGTGGGTTTCGAGGTTGCCGATATAAAACCAGCCCGCGTGCCATCCCTTATTGGAAGATTTTAAGGGAAGAGAGAAGTACTCCTTGCGGAGAGATCCGCGGAGTTGGAAACCTGCCCGCCAACAACGCATGGGTGGTCTTTATTCGGATGTGGTTTAAGATAAAACATGCGGCGAACAGTTGGAAGTGGGGGAGGATGCGAGGAATGCTTCGCATACATGAATGAAGAGGGCGATGTGAAGCATAGAGTTGGGGTTCGATGGTAGAGCGGAGACCATAGTAATCTAAAAGCCCCTAAGAACTCGGAGGTGGGAAGGCTGAACTCGCAATAGAAGAAAGAAGTGAATACAACGAGCTCACCGGTGTTCGGGGTTGGGAAGTCCTCACCCGCCGCCGGGCGCCACCCCACGATCTCCTTTGGGGAAAGCACGCCATGCTTCACCATCTCCTTGAGGGTAGATTCCCTCACATCCGATGTGACCCATTGGTCAAACGGGATCCTCTTTTCTTCCGCCATGAATGTGGTGTGGATGGGAAGTGGATCCGGTCGAAAGGATGACGATTTGAGCAAGAGATCTTGGAAGATTGGTGTGGAAGCTTTTGTGGCAAGAAGCGAGCTCTTGGATGGATGGATTTGGGAGCGCGCGAGTCTAGGGTTCTTCGTAGGGAACTGGTGAACAGTGCTGCGAAAAGAGGAATCTTTTGGAAGATGAAGAGGCGGGGACGACCTCGAGCCTTTATAGAAAGATTTGAGGGTTGCGCTAGGTTTTCTTGTGATTGGGCCGAGCCCATGAGAAAATCTGCAGCCCAGTTAAGGTGTGGCCCGACGCGTGTCTTTAGGGACTTAAGCGGATGAGCTTAAGCAGATTTGCCCTGGCAATATGCACGTGTCCGAATGCCCTGTACCTTTGAAAATCCTTTCATACCGCGGTTTGCTTGACTTCATGAGAAGCTAGCACGATGCAACTTGGAAGGTGACCAACAGCTAAGCTTTTTATAGCTGCCTTGATGACAAGGGCTGCTTGGTTTTTTAGCATTCGATTAAGTGATTATATCGATGTTATTTTTCCACCTTGGTGAAGATCTTAATAGATTGAGACCAGTGTTATGGCAAAAGCTATTTAATAAGTTGGTCATATTTTTCATACGATTGAAAAAACTCGTTTTCCCATGAGGGACGATTAAAATATTTGTTCCGGGATGATTCGGGCAGATCCACTCGGATAAGCATAAGCTTACCGAGTGTTTTACACCCATGAGGGATGATTGAATTATTTGTTCCGAGATGACTCGGGCAAATTCACTCGGATGAGTATGAACTTGCCGGGTAATAAGATTTCTATGATTGCTTTAGCATGAGCTAAGTATTTATATGAGAATGATTTTTTATAGTTCTTGACTATATGCTTAGTCCTGCTTTTGACTAACCATATAGTCGGGGCTACACCTAATTAGGTGCATCGGGAGATGCACCTAGATATTTATTTTTGAGAATTTTTTAGATATTTTCCAGCCCTTCACGCCTTTGGAGCCACTCGGGAAGATTCAGCAGAGATGATGGAAACGCTCGGCGCCAAAAGCACTCGGTCAAAGAGATTTTTGGCTGTGTGCTGTCTTGGTTTGAAGTTGAGCTGTCTCGTCGACTGAAAAGGATTCGGGGGCTACTATGGAGATTATGGAAATCGGGTATGTACATGGCAAGCTTATCTGACTGGAGGTAGGGATAGATTGCGCCTGTCATATCTGTAAACCGAACATGACTTGGGTGTTACGATTGCCGATAGAGATAAGACAATCGGCCTATAGTCACGGTTTGGTAAGATTTAGGAAACCGACATAGAATAAGATAGGGTTTCCGATTTGTAAGTCCTCCTCCCAAGACTATATAAGGGGGGTAAGGGGCGTCCCTTGAGGGATATCAGAGATATACGATTTCATAAGCAAGAGCTTTAGACACACGAGATCAATAAAGACACTCGGCGGATCGAATCCACCGAAACAGGAGTAAGGTATTACCTCACGAGAGGGCCTAAACCTGTCTAAATCCTCTTTTCCTTCTAACCCATTGTGCTTGGCGATCTTGACTGCGACCCCAGAAATTATATTGCCGAAACCAAGTTTCGACATTATATGAAAATTATAGCTCTCGACAAGACCTATGATTTTCTTATTAATAACTTTTTCATTTGAATCTTTTTATAGCCAAATCTATAATTAAAATCTCGGTTAAGAAGACTCAAAATGGAAAATATCTATTTGCTAACAGGATTGATGTCTAGGTGAGTTAGTAAAGATAGGTGCGTGTGAGAGATCTTGAGTTTGAATCACTGCCATGACAAGAATGATATTTGACTTGCAAAATAGGTACCAGTGGTTGGGGCTTTTATTTGTATATGTATGAGTAAGGATTATTATAGGAGTAATAATACGAGTCTATCTATATTATGCCTAGGTGCTTCTAGGCCATATGTGTGCCAGGTTGGGACCCGACACTGAGGGGATCATCTATGCCACAAGTTCTGTGCCGGGTCTATTTTTGGCACTGATGCCACCGACACTGATGTTATTTTTGTAACAGTGACTTATCTTTAAGTTTGAACAATAATTTTGACGGTGGTTGTCTAGACGATTTTTTTCACATTATATACGGACGTAATAGCATCTACAAAAGATTTTTTATATCTTTTTTAAATGTTAGTAATAAAAATTTTGGTAAAAAACTATCCTTCAATAGTTTTTCTAAATGATTATCCAAATATCATTTTCTATTTCGGACTTTTCATTAACCAAAAATAAAATACAAAAATGGTTTTTAGAGTGCATATAAGATATAAAAAACTGTTGGAGAGTGAAAAGTTAAATAAAACGATTTTTATGTAAATGACTCTTTAAATGATAATTTAAAGAGTAAAATTTAAAAAGACTCTTGCATTGCAGATGGTGGATATTTTTAGTTATTTCAAATAGATTCATACCATTAATAATTTGATTCCATACATTGCTTGTGCAATAATCTTCTCTGTCCTCCACTTTTCCCTCCATATCACGAGAAATCCTACGTGGCGTCTTCTCCTAGACGCTAATGTCGAACCATTAATTAATTGTTTATGCTGTTAAACTCCTACTATAAAAATAGCATACGGTGGCAATTGACTGTGGATAACGCTCATCCACATTTGATATTTTCTTCTACCTTAGAACAAAGTTTAGTTTTCGAGAAAACTTTTTATAGCATAAATATTTAATTGGGCTACCAACAAATATCACAAAATTATGCCATCTTTTAAAAATATGATAATATAAGAATAAAACAAGAAGATGATGTACGACACTCGCTACTGGAGAAACCATTTTCGGTTAAAGTGCCAAAATTCACAATATGTCCTGGTTTGAGTTGCACCCAGGACTAAAGAATATTTCTAGTCCCGGTTTAAAAAGTCTACGATTTTAAGGAACATTAGTCCTGGTTCGTGACACGAATCGGGACTAAAGATCATCTTTAGTCCTGGTTCAAAATGTCGAACTCTCGAAGCGTCGGACATCTTTAGTCGGACTAAAGATGTAATTTTTTTGTCCCGGTTGGTGTTACAAACCGGGACTAAAGATGCCCGGCGCTCTGACAGGTTCTGACAGCCTCTGGCGCCATCTTTAGTACCGGTTGGTAATACCAACCGGGACTAAAGATGGCTTGCTTTTTATACTCCTTCTTCCTCCTCTATCCCGAGCCAGCTACACTTGTCTTCAAAATTTTTCTCTAGCTAGAGGGGAGGTGCTGCCAAAATTTTTTTTGATTTTGTTTTGGTGATAATACACAAATCTTTGCTATCTACATGGTTAGCAACTTCTTCCTCTTATGATCTATGCTTAGCACTTCGCAATTTTACGGTTGTTTTCTATACATTTTCATCTCTAGATTATTTTGTAAACATGAGGAGAGAGAAAATTTGTTTGGACTAATTATTTTGCTAAGCACATTACATTGTGTTCGAAAAAGTTAGCGAAAATAAAGAGGAAGAAAAGTATGCTTAGCACGTTACATTTCTAGGAATTTAGTCTCTACAATTTTATCTCAAAAATTTTTTATGAAAAATGATGAGGGAGAATCTTTTGGACAAAAAGTTATAAAATAGATGACAAAGGACCTTTTAAAATAGATGCAAAATAATTAATTAATTTTATGTTTACCACTTTAAAAGACCTTTTAAAAATAATTCTAATTTTTTAGAATAACACATTACGTATGTTGGATTAGTATATAATTATTGTCGATTATATATATATATTTATTTATTATAATAATATTTAAATGGTTTGAATTTCATGGATTTTTCTTACGATTTTTGTGCATTCCATGTAGATAGATCGGCAATAGATGTACAATGTGGATCGACGGTCAAGAGAGTTTATTGAAGGCGTGCATTATTTTTTGACTGTGGCCGATGCCAACAAGCAGAAGGGTTTCATACGTTGTCCATGCAAAAGTGCAGAAACGAGAAGGAGTATTCTACGTCAATAATTAATCATGTCCACTTGTTTCAGTCGGGATTCATGCCTCACTACAATTGCTGGACATCGCACGGAGAGGTGGGGGTTGCAATGCAAGAAGATGAAGAAGACGACGACAAAATTCCTGACTGTGGTCAATACGGTGGGTTTGAAGAGAATACAGCATACGAGGTAGGCGGGGATGCTGAAGAAAACGACGGTGCCGATGACCTTGGTTAGATGTTGCGCGACGCACAGGGGGACTGCGAAGGCGTAAAGGAGGTGCAGAAATTGGAGCGTATGTTGGCGGACCACAAAAAGTCCTTGTACCCAGGCTGTGAACAGGGGCACAAAAAGTTGGGTACCACGCTGGAATTCTTGCAATGGAAGGCCAAAAATGGTATCAGTGACAAGGCATTTGGCGAGTTACTAAAACTCGTGAAGAACATTCTTCCAGAGGGAAACGAATTGCCAAAATCAACATACGAGGCTAAGAAGGTAGTCTGCCCTCTAGGACTGGAGGTACAGAAGATACACACATGTCCTAATGATTGCATCCTCTACCGCGGTGAGGAGTACGAGAACCTAGAAGCATGTCCGGTTTGTAAAGCACTTCGATACAAGATCAGACGAGATGATCCAGGCGAAGTTGATGGACGAGCCTCAAAGAAAAGGGTTCCTGCTAAGGTGATGTGGTATTTTCCTATAATACCACGGCTTAAGCGTCTGTTCAGGAACAAGGAGCATGCAAGAATGATGCGTTGGCACGCGAAAGAACGCCTACAAGATGGCATGCTGAGACATCCCGTCGATGGGTCACAGTGGAGAAACATCGACAGAACATTTGAAGACTTCGGCGAGGATGCAAGAAACCTAAGGTTCGGCTTAAGCACGGACAACATGAATCCTTTTGGAGAGATGAGCAGCGGGCATAGCACTTGGCCTGTGACGATGTGTATCTACAACCTCCCGCCTTGGCTATGCATGAGGCAGAAGTACATTCAGATGCCGGTTATTATTCAAGGCCCAAAGCAACCTGGTAACGACATCGATGTGTACCTGAGACCGCTGATCGAAGATCTAAAATTGCTGTGGAAGAAAGAAGGTGTTCCCGTGTGGGATGAAGATAAACAGGAGCAGTTTAACTTATGAGGGTTGTTGTTTGTTACCATCAATGATTGGCCTGCACTTGGCAACCTATTCGGACAGTCAAACAAGGGGTACAACGCTTGCACCCACTGTATGGATGAGTGTGGACCCCCGTTTTTGGAACGGGAATCTTTCGTGTTCTTAGTACCATATCCCTGGATCGAGTAGTTGGTACCCACGAAATACAGTACTGAATAATCAGGTGCACATGCACGAATAGTCTTACAACGAAATTATTACAACGATAGGCCCAAAGGCAATGTTCACCACACAGGACCTCATGGTCCGGATACAACTCAAAAGTAGAAATTAGATACGACAATGAATAGAGGCGGCGGCATGTCGGTTGCCACAGCAACCGCCGGGCTAAGACCTAGTAAGCGCCATCGGCTTCTTCGCCCTCCCGGTAGTAAGCGTAAGGATCCTCCGACTCTTCATTCCCACCATCTGAAGGTTTGTGCGTACAGCAAGGGTGAGTACCAACCGTACTCAGCAAGCCAACACGGAAGTGATGCATATGATAGGGTTATTCAAGGAATGGCTGGAGCTCTTTTGCATAAAGCCAATTTTCACAAATCTTTTCACAAGCCTAACAACTAGCCAAGTCAAGTTTTAGTTCCATAGTTCATTAATTCGGCGACGGTTCTGTCTACCATCCATCATGATTCCAAGGATGGCTTCCCGCCTCCGATCCGTCATGGTTTTCTAGGGAATCCACCCCTTCTCGCATCTCGAGAAGTTGATCCGCCAGCGAATGAAATCGTCATGCAAACCCATCCCAGCAGTTTTAAGTTTAAAGTCTAGCCAAGCGAAAGTCTTGTCACGATGCTCAATATCCGCGAGCACGGCTATTCGAATAGATTGATTCATTCACACTGCAGTGGATGTACACTTTACCCGTACTCCGCGACAGCCCAACACATGAGCCTACGTCCCAACACATGAGATGGTCACGGCAAAGCCTTTCGATCACCTCACTTTGGCAGTACCCGCTCCATGAACTTAAGCCCTCATGCACTCTAGCCGTCATTTTCTAGCAGTGAGAGGAGTTCTGGTGCACCCGGGGTAAGGGAAGATTTCCTCAATATTTAAGTTTAATTAATGTCGATTTAATTCCACCATTCACAACATAGGCCGCAGCCTCATCCTCATCACACAAACCACATCATAAAGAACCATCTATGCAAGGATACTGCCTCCGCTCGGCTATCTAGTCGGCTAGGTCTATACCGATTCGAGAAGTACGGTTGTACTGGATCGTTTCCCGGCTATCTCATGGCTCGGTCCTTAATTGACCAGGGTCGGCACTTGCCTTTTTCGGAATCCACCCAAATCATCCGGCCGCCCCAGTCTAAAACCTTTGTATAGTATTTTCAACTTTCATCAAACTTAGTTCATCATTCTCATGGCCATGTGGCGCTCATGTCTCCACAGGCCGCATCTCAACTACCTTCCCTAAGGTAGTTGCCCAAGCACAAAGCCTCTTTATAAAATCATGAGTATGCAAGGATCTAGTATAAGCAGGGCTAAGAATTTTTACCGGAGTTAGCCTCCGGTCATATCACATCGAATGTTACAAAGAATAATTCTAATGGTGATCAACATCAAAGCAGGGTATATCAAGCATAGGTACATATCTGTGTATAGCATGCAATTTGCAATTTAAAATCAACATCATTTCGCAAAGTAGGATCAATATGTTCAAACAGTGTGATGACTTGCCTTGCTCGCACGCTTGTGGGGTGGTGTCTTCAACGGGGTCGATGCCGGTCTCTTCAGGTGCTACCCGTACGTGCGAAAAATCAATCGACTCCTGATTAGAATCCCATATAACACCAAAAAGGTCGAAAAGATCCGAAAAAGCCTCAGAAACGATTCCAAGCGCTAAGCCAAAATTTCTACTTAAGTTTGTACTAAGATCGCCACGGAAAACTCCAAGTTTTGACATCGGGTCGACGACTTAGGGTTTTCGCAAAACAACGATCGCGATTTGTTTGAGAAAATGGATTTGAAAAATATCCGCGGAGGGATTGGTGCTTGAGGTTTTGAAGGTCCGAGCACAAAAGAGAAACATTTTTAAATGGCGAGAAAGATCTAAACGAAATTCGGATTCAAAAACGACGCAAAACGGAATTTCAGAAAAGTCCGGATTTGATTTTCAAATTTTCGCACCGAGAAAACATACAAAAATATACTTTAATTTTGCCCAAAATTTTACTCAAATCTTCCCAAAATATTTTCCCCAATTTCCTAAAATGTTTCCAAATTTTTCCTATTTTATTTTATTTTATTTTATTTTATTTCCTTTTTCCAGCGCCACTGCTCATTACACGCTAGGTGCTCGACCGTGGTGCACCAAAACAGAGGCGGCGGCGGGGCTTGCGCGCAAAGAGACCAACGGCGGCGGCGGGGCTTACCGGCGACGGCGGACCTCGGGGAGGTGCAGCGGGGCACGGAGGACCTCGGCGCACGGGGGCGACGGCGCTTTTGGGCTCGGGAAGGGAGAAGAGAGGACGACGGTGGTGCGGCAAAGGGACGGGGTCGCCGGCCCTTTTATAGGCGCGGCGGAGGGGGCAATGGAGGGAAGGGGCGGCGCGAGCTTGGCTCGGCGGTTGCCATGCGGCGGCGCGGGAGGCCGGGTCGGCGCGGCGCTTGCGACGTGGCGGAAAAGGCGCGCGCGGGCGCGGGGCCGCGTACGGCGTCGTGCGCGTGGCTCGGGCGAGCGGGCGCGGGCGGGGTCCGGCGCGGCGCGGCGCGCGAGACGCGAGCGAGCGGGCGCGGGCGCGAGGCGCGCGGGTCCGGCGCGGCGTGCGTGCGCGTGGCACGTGGCGCGGGCGCGGGGTAGGGGCCGGGCGCGCGCGGTGCGAGGGTGGGGCCGGGCGCGGGAGGCGGCGCGGCGCGCGTGTCGCGCGCGGTACGGCGTCGAACACATGGCGCAATATGAAGTGCTATTTTCTATTTTCTCGATTTTTGATTTTTAATTCATACTTCAATTTTTCTCCTCTTTAAAAATTCCAAATTAAATTCCCATATCTCAAAAATAATTTTTAATATTAAGTTTTCAACTTTTTCTCCACTTTTATTTTCCCACATTATTTTTCATATTTATTTATTTAAATCCCTATTTTCCATACTTCCCGTTTTATTTTCCAAAAATTTCCCATTCGAGTACGACTCCCAAATATTTTATCATTTATTTTGTGTCCTAATTTATATTCCCCAACCACAATTACTATTCTATTCCTCCCAATTCGTATTTTCATAAATCCGCACTTCATTCTCCGATTTCTTTTAAAAATACCTAATACGGACTTTCGCAATTTTTATGTTTCCGATTTCAGTGTCTTCGATTTTCAGGATGTTACAAACCTACCCCCCTAACAGTAAATCTCGTCCCCGAGATTTCTTACTGGTTGCTTGAGTAGGTGTGGGTATTCCGTCTTCAGGAAATCCTCGCTCTCCCAGGTAGCCTCCTCTTCAGTGTGGTTGCTCCATTGTACTTTGTACATGCGCCATGACTTGGTCCGTGTCTTCTTTTCTGCCTCGTCCAGTATCTTTATTGGATGCTCTGGGTAGGTAAGATCACTGTTGATATGGATGGTTTCCAAAGGAGCTTGCTCTTCGGCACCCGCAGCATTTCTTCAAGCTGCGACACGTGGAATACGGGTGGACATCGGAGATGTTCTCGGGCACTCCACCGGTAGGCCACTTCACCTCTTCTAGCGTTTATCAAGAATGGGCCCATGTATCTTGGTGCGAGTTTCCTTTGACCTTGAACCTCTGAGTTCCCCGTAGTGGTGAGACCTTTAGATACACATAGTCACCTTCTTTAAATTCTAATTCTCTTCGACAGGTATCCGCGTAGCTCTTTTGTCGTGATTGGGCAGCTTGTAATCGGTCTCGGATCAGGCGATCCTTTTCCTCGGCCTCTTTGATTATGTCAGGCCCGAATACGGCTCGTTCACCGGTTTCTGACCACATCAATGGGGTTCGGCATCGACGACCAAATAGGGCTTCGTTTGGTGACATCTTCAGACTGGCTTGGTAGCTGTTGTTGTAGGAGAACTCGGCGTATGGTAAACATTTCTCCCAATCCTTGGTGAAATCCAACGCACAGGCTCTCAGCATATCTTCTAGCACTTGATTCGTCCTTTCAGTCTGCCCGTCGGTCTGTGGGTGGTAAGCGGTACTGAAGGCAAGGTGACTCTCAAGTGCCTCGTGAACTTTGCTCCAAAAATGAGACGTGAATTGGGTACCACGATCCGATATAATCCTTTTTGGTACACCATGGAGACATACAATCCTACTCATGTATAGTTCCGCCAGCTTGGCACTGCTGTAGTTAGTCTTTACAGGAATAAATCTGGCGGTCTTGGTGAGCCGATCTACTATTACCCAAATGGAATCGTAACCAGTCGCAGTTTTGGGTAGTCCAACTATGAAATCCATGCCTATCTCGTCCCATTTCCATTCGGGAATCTTGAGCGGCTGCAGTAAGCCTGCCGATCGTTGATGCTCAGCTTTTACCCTTTGGCATACATCGCACACGGCTACGTATTCGGCTACATCTCTCTTCATATTTGGCCACCAGTATTCTCCCTTCAAATCCTGGTACATACCTTCCATTCCCATATGGTTGCACTGGGCTTTGCGGCTTAGCGCATCGGCCACTACATTTGCCTTGCCAGGATGGTAATGGATTCCTAGATCGTAATCTTTGATCAACTCCAACCATCGTCTCTATCGTAGGTTGAGATCGGACTGAGTAAAGAAGTATTTCAAGCTCTTGTGATTAGTATATACATCACAGTGGTTCCCGATCAGGTAGTGTCTCCAGATCTTTAATGCGTGAACAACCGCGGCTAATTCCAGGTCATGGGTGGGATAGTTCTCCTCGTGGGGTCGTAACTGTCGCGAGGCATATGCTACGACCTTCCCATCCTGCATTAACACGCCTCCTAGTCCTTGCCGAGATGCATCACAGTACATCATGAAATCCTTCCGGTTGTCGGGTAAAGTTAAGATTGGGGCGGTGGTTAACTTTTCTTTTAGTTGGTCAAAGGCTTCTTGACACTTCTCGTTCCATTCAAACTTCTTTTCCTTCTTCAGAAGTTGAGTCATAGGTCGGGCTACGGTGGAAAACCCTTCGATGAACCTTCGGTAATACCCGGCCAAGCCCAAGAAACTCCAAACTTCCGTTACTGACTTGGGTGCCTTCCATTCCGTGACAGCTTCGACCTTGGCGGGGTCTACCGCTACTCCTCCGGCTGAGACCACGTGGCCAAGAAAAGCGACTTCCTTGAGCCAGAACTCGCATTTGCTAAATTTTGCATACAACTGGTGCTCTCGTAGTTTTTCCAGTACCAGTCGTAGATGCTCCGCATGCTCCTCATCGTTCTTGGAGTAGATAAGTATATCGTCAATAAATACCACTACGAATTTATCCAGGTATTCCATGAATACCTTGTTCATCAGATTCATAAAATATGCCGGGGCATTGGTCAATCCAAAGGACATTACTGTGAATTCGTATAAGCTGTAACGTGTAGAGAACGCCGTTTTAGGAATATCTCCGGCTCTAATCTTCAACTAATGATATCCCGACCGAAGATCAATCTTTGAGAACACTTGCGCACCCTTAAGTTGATCGAATAGATCATCGATTCGAGGTAGTGTGTACTTGTTTTTGATAGTCACTTCATTCAACGATCGGTAGTCCACACACATCCTCATACTCCCATCCTTCTTCTTGACGAAGAGTACTGGAGCTCCCCAGGGAGAGGAACTGGGACGTACAAATCCTTTCTCTTGTAGTTCTCGGATTTGCTTCTTGAGTTCTTCTAACTCGTTGGGCGGCATTCTGTAAGGTCTCTTGGATATGGGGGTATTACCAGGCATTAGGTCGATGATAAACTCTATATCGCGATCTGGGGGCATTCCGGGCAATTCCTCGGGAAATACGTCCGGGTATTCTTGTACTACTGGCATCCCGCTTAGAGGTAGCATGGTGAATACTCCCGCAGCTTGCTCGCATAGCTTCGGGTTTTGGTCCATAGTTATGCTCATTGGTGATCCCCATGGGGTGGATACCGTGACTTCCCTTCGACTACAGTCTATGATTCCATTATTCTTGGTCAACCAATCCATCCCAAGTATGACATCAATGGTTTGGGGTGATAGCACCATAAGGTTTGAAAGAAACACCACGTCTCTAATCCGTATGGGCACATCGATGCAAGCATGGGGTACGGTTATGTTTCCGCCAGGTGAGTGTACCAACATAGGTCTCTTAAGTTCTACTTGGTGTAGGTGGTGTTGTTTGCTTACTTGGGAAGATATGAATGAATGCGAGGCTCCAGAATCAAATAAGACTTTAACTGGGGTAGAGTTGATAGAGAACATACCCATCAGCACGTTCTGATCCTCCTGAGCTTCTTCAGCACGCACATAATTCACCTGGCCACGTCGAAACCCGGTGGCAGCCTCATTGGGTTGCGGGGTCCTGAACAGACCGCGTCCTGCAGCAGGGGTGGGGGTTCCTCGGACGGCCGTTGCATTGGCGCCGGTGCGCACAGGAGTGTTGCGTGGTTTGGGGCAGCTGTTGGAGTAGTGCTCGAATTCTCCACAATTGAAGCAGTTCGCATTCCTTCTTCCTGGAGCGGCTAGGGTTGGCGTCGGTGTACGAAACTGAGGTGTAGCTGGCCTGTTGACATGGTCGGGTGCGGGGGAACGACCGGCTGCCGGAACGTTTGGCTTCCATCCAGACGGGGTGGCTCCTTTGGGACGTTGAGGCGCTCCCTGAAATGGGCGAGCAATAGCAAGCCTCCTTTTGCGGTTATTTTCTACCATCTTTTGGTCATGTTCAAGCCGTACGACCTTGTTGATGAGGCTTTGGTAGCTGGTGTGGTCTTGTCCGATCATCGGTCCTCTCAGCTCATTGTTTAGTCCCTCGATAAATTTATCCATCTTCTCTCTTCGTCCGCCAGGTCACTTGTGGCGTAACGGGCAAGCTGGGTAAACTTGTTCAGTACTCTTGTACGAGGTGTTTCCTTGGCGCCTGCGGAACTCATTTTCTTCATCCTCATAACCTCAATTGTACGAAATTTTCACGGAACGCAGCCGTGAATTCTTCCCATGTCGGTTCTCCGGCATCTTCAGCTCGCGTCTCCTTGTAGGTGTCCCACCGTCACTTGCGGGACCCTCTAGCTGGCTATTGGCGAAGATAACTCTATCCGCTTCTCGAACTCGGACGAGAGTTAGCTTTTTCTCGATCACCCTCAACCAATCCTCAGCATCCATGGGTTCTTCGGCCGTGGAGAAGGTTGGTGGCTTAGCTCGCATGAATTCTCCTAAACTTGATCCTCCTCGACTCCCGTGGTTGTTGGCAATTGCTTGGAGCAGCTGGGTTTGTAAAGCCATAACCTCCACCAGAGTGAAGGAGTTAGGCTCCGGTGGGTTCTCGTTGATTGCTGCGGCTCTGCGGCGATGCGCCATCTGAAGAAGATAGGTGAATTAAGAGACCGGACCTGTTAAGGTCATGGTTCCTAGGTGATTCCTTTTCAAGTTGTTTTTAAATGATCTTCAACCAAACAAGTATGGTAAAATAAGCTCATTAATAGGATACCACAAAGCGATACTTAGGTCCACAATATTACATCAAGGGGGTACAATGGACTGTACATGCACAGTCCCACATGCCATGATACAACAACTACATCGTCCTACTGCCTTAACTATTAAGGGGGGAAATAGGGTGTGGTCCTTGCCGCCGAACCGTCCAAAGCGAGATCAAGCCGGGGTGGTCCTCTCGCCTAATCATCCAACCATCCGCAGAGCCGTGCGCGGAAGGGGTGATCCTCTGCTGAAGCAAATCGGAGTCCCCATGGCTCAGAGGTGGTGGCCTCGGAGTCATGCCGGATCTTCCTGCTTGGTGGCCATGTACTCTTGCGAGCGGTCTTGCGGGTGAGGGGACCTCCGGTGTGAGTTAGGCGACGAGTGGGAGCTTCCTCCTCCATTGGATCGGTGTCGCTGGACTCCCATTTAATCTCCATAGGTTCCGTCTCAGACTCAGAGTTGGTGTGGATCTGGATGGGGTTCTCCTCTCCCGATCCAGGCTCGGATGGCACTGCTACTGAGTTCGAGGTGGGTCCCATGGAAGTGGCAGCAGTGGGGTCTATCAGGTACGGCGCCGGCTCCGTGCTCAACATAAAAGCTTGCTCGATCATGGCTTGAAAGGTGTCCAAGCATGCTGGAGTCATAAGGTAGTAGTGGTCGGGCACAGGAGCAGGAGGTGTCGGTACAACTCCAGTGGAAGTACCTGCAGCATGGACAGGGCGGGAGCGCAACTGTTCCTCCAGCTGGTTGACTTGCTGCTTGCTCTTCCTGAGCTGCTTCTCCAGCTCTACCAGGGCTTTCCCACGGGCCATGTAACGGTCCGAGAGCTGCTCATATTGGGCACCGTTGGCCTGCAGCTGAGTCTGCAGCATGTTGATCTGATCCCCACAGCCCTGGTGGCTCTCGACCAGATCATTGAGGCGTTGCTGCTGCTCGTTGATCTCGAGCAAGGCTTCTTCGTAGCAGTCATCCGTCGTTTCCGCCCAGCGTGATAGACGTGTGACCATAGGGTTGTAGCAGCAGGGGGTGGCTTCCACGGTGCAAACTGGGTTGCCTTCCTCGCGATAGGGATGGTGCACAAACTCTATCACTGTAAGTTCGGCACGGTGTATCGCATTAAGGCAAAGAAATGCTTCGCGGGCCGCGTCTTGAATGGCGGCTTCCGCTAAATCTCGGTGATAGCGGGTGTGAAAGCAAAAAGGTGTTTCACTTCCCATGCGGGCTTCCACAGCAACTGCCGCCTCCCATGCTGGATATCCTTCGGAGCCATGCCTCTTGATTTGGTAAGTGGGTGGTTCTGGATATCTTAAACACCACATCAATGACTGAAGCTGTGCCACGAATCCCTCGTCTCGTGGGATGGTGATTTCCCAGGCTCCGACATGGTTCGACATCTGCTTTTGAAGGCAACTTAGGGTTAGAGGGAGAGAGCTATCATCAAAACCATTTGGTAAAGAAAAGGAAATACAGATATAGAAAAGGTATATTTGTATTTTCAGAAATAATAGTTTGGAAATGGTCCTACGTAGGGATACTTCCCTTTAGCCAACTAGTCAGGGGTAGGGCGCCAATTGGTCTTATCCTACGGTCGCATGGCTCTGATACCAGCTCTGTGGACCCCCGTTTTTGGAACGGGAATCTTTCGTGTTCTTAGTACCATATCCCTGGATCGAGTAGTTGGTACCCACGAAATACAGTACTGAATAATCAGGTGCACATGCACGAATAGTCTTACAACGAAATTATTACAACGATAGGCCCAAAGGCAATGTTCACCACACAGGACCTCATGGTCCGGATACAACTCAAAAGTAGAAATTAGATACGGCAACGGAATAGAGGCAGCAGCATGTCAGTTGCCACAGGCAACGACCGGGGCTAAGACCTAGTAAGCGCCATCAGCTTCTTCGCCCTCCTGGTAGTAAGCGTAAGGATCCTCCGACTCTTCATTCCCACCATCTGAAGGTTTGTGCGTATAGCAAGGGTGAGTACCAACCGTACTCAACAAGCCAACACGGAAGTGATGCATATGATAGGGTTATTCAAGGAATGGCTGGAGCTCTTTTGCATAAAGCCAATTTTCACAAATCTTTTCACAAGCCTAACAACTAGCCAAGTCAAGTTTTAGTTCCATAGTTCATTAATTCGGCGATGGTTCTGTCTACCATCCATCATGATTCCAAGGATGGCTTCCCGCCTCCGATCCGTCATGGTTTTCTGGGGAATCCACCCCTTCTCGCATCTCGAGAAGTTGATCCGCCAGCGAATGAAATCATCATGCAAACCCATCCTAGCAGTTTTAAGTTTAAAGTCTAGCCAAGCGAAAGTCTTGTCACGATGCTCAATATCCGCGAGCACGGCTATTCGAATAGATTGATTCATTCACACTGCAGTGGATGTACACTTTACCCGTACTCCGCGACAGCCCAACACATGAGCCTACGTCCCAACACATGAGACAGTCACGGCAAAGCCTTTCGATCACCTCACTTTGGCAGTACCCGCTCCATGAACTTAAGCCCTCATGCACTCTAGCCGTCATTTTCTAGCAGTGAGAGGAGTTCTGGCGCTCCCGGGGTAAGGGAAGATTTCCTCAATATTTAAGTTCAATTAATGTTGATTTAATTCAACCATTCACAACATAGGCCACAGCCTCATCCTCATCACACAAACCACATCATAAAGAACCATCTATGCAAGGATACTGCCTCCGCTCGGCTATCTAGTCGGCTAGGTCTATACCCATTCGAGAAGTTCGGTTGTACTGGCTCGTTTCCCGGCTATCTCATGGCTCGGTCCTTAATTGACCAGGGTCGGCACTTGCCTTTTCCGGAATCCACCCAAATCATCCGACCGCCCCAGTCTAAAACCTTTGTACAGTATTTTCAACTTTCATCAAACTTAGTTCATCATTCTCATGGCCATGTGGCGCTCATGTCTCCACAGGCCGCATCTCAACTACCTTCCCTAAGGTAGTTGCCCAAGCACAAAGCCTCTTTATAAAATCATGAGTATGCAAGGATCTAGTATAAGCAGGGCTAAGAATTTTTACCGAAGTTAGCCTCCGGTCATATCACATCGAAGGTTACAAAGAATAATTCTAATGGTGATCAACATCAAAGCAGGGTATATCAAGCATAGGTACATATCTGTGTATAGCATGCAATTTGCAATTTAAAATCAACATCATTTCGCAAAGTAGGATCAATATGTTCAAAGAGTGTGATGACTTGCCTTGCTCGCACGCTTGTGGGGTGGTGTCTTCAACGGGGTCGATGCCGGTCTCTTTAGGTGCTACTCGTACGTGCGAAAAATCAATCGACTCCTGATTAGAATCCCATATAACACCAAAAGGGTCAAAAAGATCCGAAAAAGCCTCAGAAATGATTCCAAGCGCTAAGCCCAAATTCCTACATAAGTTTGTACTAAGATCGCCACGGAAAACTCCAAGTTTTGACATCGGGTCGACGACTTAGGGTTTTCGCAAAATGACGATCGCGATTTGTTTGAGAAAATGGATTTGAAAAATATCCGCGGAGGGATTGGTGCTTGAGGTTTTGAAGGTCCGAGCACAAAACAGAAACATTTTTAAATAGCGAGAAAGATCTAAACGAAATTCGGATTCAAAAACGACGCAAAACGGAATTTCGGAAAAGTCCGGATTTGAATTTCAAATTTTCACACCGAGAAAACATACAAAAATATACTTTAATTTTGCCCAAAATTTTACTCAAATCTTCCCAAAATATTTTTCCCAATTTCCTAAAATTTTTCCAAATTTTTCCTATTTTATTTTATTTTATTCTTCTTTTCCAGCGCCACGCTTCATTGCACGCTAGGTGCTCGACCGTGGCGCACCAAAACAGAGGCGGCGGCGGGCTAGCGCGCAAAGAGACCAAGGGCGGCGGCGGGGCTTACCGGCGACGGCGGACCTCGGGGAGGTGCAGTGGGGCACGGAGGACCTCGGCGCACGGCGGCGACGGCGCTTTGGGCTCGGGAAGGGAGAAGAGAGGACGGCGGTGGTGCGGCAAAGGGCGGGGTCGCCGCCCTTTTATAGGCGCGGCCGGGAGGGGGCAATGGAGGGAAGGGGGGCCGGCGTGAGCTTGGCTCGGCGGATGCCATGCGGCGCGCGGGAGGCCGGGCCGGCGTGGCGCTTGCGACGTGGCGGAAAAGGCGCGCGCGCGGCGCGGGGCCGCGTACGGCGTCGTGCGCGTGGCGCGGGCGAGCGGAGCGCGGGCGGGGTCCGGCAGGCGCGGGCGCGCGAGGGCGTGAGCGAGCGGGCGCGGGCGCGAGGCGCGGCGGGTCCGGCACGGCGCGCGTGCGCATGGCGCGTGGCGCGCGCGGGGTAGGGAGTCGGGCGCGCGCGCGTGCGAGGGCGGGGCCGGCGCGGCGAGCGCGGCGAGGCGCGCGCGCGCGCGGGCGGGTGCGGTACGGCGTCGAACACATGGCGCAATATGAACAGTGCTATTTTCTATTTTCCCCGATTTTTGATTTTTAATTCCTACTTCAATTTTTCTCCTCTCTAAAAATTCCAAATTAAATTCCCATATCTCAAAAATAATTTTTAATATTAAGTTTTCAACTTTTTCTCCACTTTTATTTTCCCACATTATTTTTCATATTTATTTATTTAAATCCCTAATTTCCATACTTCCCCCTTTTATTTTCCAAAAATTTCCCGATTCGAGTACGACTCTCAAATATTTTATTATTTATTTTGTGTCCTAATTTATATTCCCCCAACCACAATTACAATTCTATTCCTCCCAATTCGTATTTTCATAAATCCGCACTTCATTCTCCGATTTCTTTTAAAAATCCCTAATATGGACTTTCGCAATTTTTTCTTTCCGACAACTCCAATTCATCCAAAAACACCGAAGGGAATTGATCACAACTAGATTTATGCAACTGAGCTGGCAAATAAGAAGCAACAAACCTGAGGAAGAAGCAACAAGCGAAGGTTTTTGAAAGTTCCGATTTTTATGTTTCCGATTTCAGTTTCTTCGATTTTCAAGATGTTACAATGAGACTGAGTGTACGTACCTGAAACACTGTAAGAAGGTAGTGTACATGGGCCATCGTCGCTTTCTTGCCGCAAGCCACCCCGTCCGGAGAAGAGGCAAACATTTTGATCAAAAGGCGGACCATCGTACTAAACCAAAGTATCGCAACGGAAAGGTCGTGTTTGCCATGGTGAAAGACCTCAAAGTTGTATTTGGAAAGGGACCCGACAACCAATCTATAGCAAGTGAAGGTGGTCACGCGGCGATGTGGAAGAAGAAGTCAATTTTTTGGGAGTTGCCCTACTGGGAAGTCTTGGACGCCCGCCACGCAATCGATGTGATGCAGCTCATCAAGAACCTTTGCGTAAACCTGCTTGGCTTCCTAGGTGTCTACGGAAAATCAAAAGATACATTTGAGGCACGTAACGATCTGAAACATATAGCACAATGCGACGGCCTTCACCCGCAACCAAAGGAGAAAGGAGCCTAATACCTAAGACCAGCCAGCTACACTCTGAGCAGGGCAGAGAAGGAAATAATATTTGAATGCCTGGAGAGCATCAAGGTACCGTCTAGATACTCCTCGAACATAAAGGGAATAATAAGCACGAAGGATAAGAAGTTCACAAATCTAAAGTCCCATGACTGCCACGTGTTGATGACACAGCTGCTTCCCGTTATAATTCGGGATATCCTTCCCGATAATGTCTGGGCAACAATAACAAAGCTATGTGCTTTCCTGAACGCAATTTCACAGAAGATCATCGATCCAGACAGACTAGAAGACTTTCAAAATGATGTGGTCCAATGCCTTGTCAGCTTTGAGATGATCTTTCCACCTTTCTTCTTCAATATCATGACGCATCTCCTATGCCACCTTGTCAAAGAGATCTGGATCAACATGTTCCCCTTCGAGAGTTATATGGGCGTTCTAAAGAAGTACGTCTGTAACCGTTCGTGTCCGGAGGCCAGCATCGTCAAAGAAGGGGAAAGGGGCCGACGAGCCAAAGCGCCACGTGGTTCTCCTAGGCAAAAGGAAAATCGTGGGAGTCGAGGATAGAACTGACGAAGATTATGATCAGTTTGACGGGCAACCTTCGTTCGTGGTGGCAGTTGACCCGAGTATCCTCCTATCAAATGAGGACACCCCTTACTCACGCAACGATCATAACGAAGGAATAATTGTGCGGAGAAAGTACGTGAGGACAAATGTCACTTAGCTAAATTTATGTATGGACGATGTAAATTAAAGTGAATCATTGAATATTATTGCTATCATTTGAATTTATTGTAAACTATTGTAAATTATTGAATCTATTATAAATTATTGCCTTCAGGACCAGCGGTCTCAACATTTTCTTCTCCAATTTGCATGTCAGTGGACCGGCGCCTTGGACCACATCCGCTCCAACTGCCCCAAGCTTGGGAGAAGCAAGAAGGAGGACAAGAGCGGGGAGAAGGCGAAGGACGACAAGCCCAAGGGGAGGCGGTCGAAGGAGATGATCAAGAAGGTGTTGAGCCAAGTCTATGCCGCTTTTGAACCACTAAGCGACATAGACTCCAATAGCGAATAAGAGAAGGTCAATAACATCTCTGACGTTTGTCTCATGACACGTGGAGATGAAGATTCTGAAGAGGAAGACAATGAGGTAAGCTCACTTGAGGAAGCAATTCTTGTTTTAAGTGCAAAGAATAAAAAATGTGAAAAGATGTTTAAAAAACAAGAATTTGTGATTGAATCTTTGAATGCTAAAATTGCTAGATTGAAATCTCTTATTCCTAATGATGATGATTGCAAAAATTTTGAGGTTTTAATGCTTGAGATTTCAAAAATTAGAGATTCACATGATTTGGCTACTAAACCTTGTTTAACTTGTGATGCTAATGAATTGAAACTAAAAGATGCTTTAGCTCGTGTTAAGCACATGGAAGATATAGTTAAACAAGATGAGGTAGCTTCTTGCTCTAAATGTCGCAAAGGTAAAGATGTCATGATTGGTTGTGAAAATTGTGTTAATCTTGAAAAGAAGTTTCTTACTTAAAAAGTTCTTTGCAAAAATTTTCTCACGGTAAGAAATAACTTAAAATGATTTTGGACAAATCTAAAGTGTGTAGCGACAATAAGGGAATAGGTTTTGATGGTCATGACTATTTCACCAAAAATCCTCCAAATGTTTTAGGAATGACTAAAAATGGTGAAATCTTGACAAAACCTAATACCATGAAAACAGCTTTTAAATCTGCTGGAAATTTGTCATCGCTTTCGTTTATCTAAAAGAAACTAAACCTAATTTTTCAAAACCATCTACCACTAAAGAAAAATTTTCTTGCTCTTTTTGTGGTAAAGATGGTCATCTTGTTGATTTTTGTTTCAGATTAGCACGAAAATAGAAAAAGGAAAGAGAGAATAATTTTGCAAAATCAGGCCGGTCGGACCGCGCTTGGTCCACCGGTCGGACCGGCCGTGCCACCCGGTCAGACCATCGGCACTGCCTCGGTCAGACCGGCGATGGCACCCGGTCAGACCGGTAGTACCCTAGCAGTCAGACCGGCCCCGAAGAAATTTTTTGAAAATTCCAAAACTGTTTTTACTCGTGGATACGTGCCTATTGGAACTGTTCGTTGTGTGTCTCAATACTGGATTCCTAAATTTCTTTTAACTAACCCCAATACTGAGGCTTCGACATCTTTTGTTGTGTAAGCATTCGTGGCGAGGAAGGAGAACGTGTGGATCGTGGACTCCAGTTGTTCGCGGCACATGACCGGAGATAGAAATTGGTTCTCCTCCCTCAAGATGGCATCCAAGACGGAATCAATAATCTTTGGGGATGCTTCAACAAGTGTCGTTCTTGCTACGGATCCGTTAAGGTAAGTGACAAATTTGAATTAAAAGAGGTAGCTTTGGTCGAGGATTTAAAGTACAATTTACTTTCCGTTTCACAAATTGTTGATGAAAACTTTGAAGTTCATTTCAAGAAAACTGGAAGTAAAATATTTGATTCTTGTGGTGATTCTGTTTTGAACATTTTACGTTGTGGGAGAGTTTTTAAAGCTAATTTTGAAAACCCTATTTCCCCGTTGTAACTTGCTTAGTTGCAAAATTCAACAAAGATTTGATGTTTTGGCATCGCAGACTTGGGCATGTTGGTTTTGAACATTTAACTCGATTAAGTGGTTTGAATCTTGTTCGTGGTTTGCCTAAACTCAAAAGGGATTGTGATTTGGTTTGTGCACCATGTCGTCATGGTCAAATGGTTGCTTCTTCACACACACCAATTCTTTCTGTGATGATGGATGCACCGGGACAGCTTTTACACATGGACACGGTTGGTCCAGCTAGAGTGCAATATGTCGGAGGAAAATGGTATGTGTTGGTTATTGTTGACGACTTTTCTCGATATTCTTGGGTTTTCTTCATGGCAACCAAGGATGAGGCCTTTGGACACTTTCGGAGTTTGGTTCTTCGCTTAAATTGTGAATTTCCCAATTCTTTGAAAACAATTAGAAGCGATAATGGTGGTGAATTTAAAAATGCTTCTTTTGAATAATTTTGCAATGAAAAAGGTTTTGAACATCAATTTTCTTCTCCTCGAGTTCCTCAACAAAATGGCGTTGTTGAAAGAAAAATCGTTCTTTGGTTGAGATGGCTAGGACAATGCTAGATGAATATCACACTCTTAGAAAAATTTGGGCCGAAGCTATTAACACTGCTTGCTATGTTTCTAATCGTATTATCTTGCGATCTAAACTTGGCAAAACCCCTTATGAGCTTCGATTTGGTCGTCAGCCCAAAGTTTCACATTTGCGTATTTTTGGTTGCAAGTGCTTTGTTTTAAAATCTGGAAATTTGGACAAGTTTGAATCTTGTTCAACTAATGGTTTATTTCTTGGATACCCCACACACACTCGTGGCTATCGTGTACTTATTTTGGAGACTAACAAAATTGTCGAGACTTGTGAGGTCACTTTTGATGAGGCTAGTCCCGGTACTAGACCAGAATTTTCAGGTACATTGCCACAGGCTCAGGGGGAGGATGGTCGCATCTTCGAAGACGAAAGCGATGACGAAGACGACGAAGTCGACCTACCCGGTCAGACCGGCCAAGTGCCGTCGGTTAGACCGGAGGAGGCTGCCCGGTCAGACCGGCCAGAGGCCTGGTCAGACCGGCAGGGGCCGACTACTTCGGATTCTGTCGATTCCAATCAAGAGGATTCATCGGGGACTACGACCAGTGCTGAACCAGAACGTGAATCAACTTCTGAGATCACTGCACCTTTACACATTCAGTGACAACATCCGCCGGAACAAATGATAGGTTCAAGACGGAGAGCTGCAAGCCAATCTCTACACCCATTGGTTCTACTACTGTTCTTGATCCTGATGAAGATGGTGAGGCCATGGATCAAAAGGAGTATAGAAGCATGATTGGATCTTTGTTGTATCCTAGACCAGACATACAGTTTGCTGTGTGTTTGTGTGCACGCTTTCAAGCTTCTCCTCGTGCTTCACATCGTCAAGCGGTCAAGCGCATTATGAGGTATTTGCATGATACACTTGAATTTGGAATTTGGTATTCTACTTCATCTTCTACTTGCTTAAGTGGATATTCCGATGCTGATTTTGCGGGTTGTAGAATTGATAGAAAAATTACTAGTGGAACATGTCATTTTCTTGGAACTTCATTGATTGTATGGTCCTCTAGGAAACAATCTAGTGTAGCGCAATCCACTACTAAATCTGAATATGTTGTGCTGCTAGTTGTTGTTCACAGATTCTTTGGCTTATTTCTACCTTGAAAGATTATGGTCTTGCTTTTGAAAAAGTGCCTCTTTATTGTGATAATACAAGTGTCATAAACATTGCTAAGAATCTTGTTCAACACTCATGCACTAAGCATATTGATATTTGTTTTCACTTCTTGCGGGATCATGTTGAGAAGAAGAATGTTGAATTGAAATTTTTGGACACAAAATTGCAACTTGCTGATATTTTCACAAAACCATTGGATTCTTCTCGCTTTGCTTTTCTTCGACGGGAATTGGGAATCATTCATCCTTTTGGCATGTTTTGAGGGGGAGTTTTTGTGCTCTTTGTTTTATCAAGCTACATGATTAAAATAAATTGAAAAAGAGAGCTTTATCCATACATGTTGTTGTTCATGTGCATGCTAGCAATATTATGAAGGTTTATTTGTCACTAACATAGCTTGTATGTATTCTAGTATTTTTATGTGATCTAGATTTTATATTTAAGTGAGATAATGCATGACACTTTAAAATCATACTTGAATTAAAGAAATATGCGATGTTGATACTAGTGCTTGTGTTGGATTATAAATGCTTATATATATATATATATTATGTTAAATTATTATTCCTCAAATTACATTAAATTGCTCATTGTGTAAAGAGAATAAAATGCTATCTATGAGAGAAAAAAATGAATACCGAATCCTTGGAAACAGTCTTGACGACAAGGACGTATTTGAAGTGAGCAAAAATAATGGGTGCCGAATCCTTGGAAACAGTCTTGACGATAAGGACGTACCCGGAATAATTGAGAGAAAAAAATATGAGCAAATATGGCTCAAATCAATATTGAAAATTTTTCTCTTGAATTATATGTGCAAAAAGGTAAATTTGAGAAAGAATAAAGATTGCAATAGGTATATATATATTTGTGTTTATTTTTCAACCTATGTGCTTGTAAAGATGTTGCATTATAAATCGTTTGAATTCATTAATTTTTATTGCGTTGTTGATCTTACTTATAAAATATTTGATTCATGATTATACTCGAGTGCATAGTTGCTATATAATTGATAAGTTCATCTTCTTATTATTGCAATATATGACATGACTTGCTTTATGTATGTTGCTAAGCTCTTGAATATTCATAACCATAATTCTTATGTTTGATGAAAACATTGTCAAAAGGGGAAAACAAATGTTGTTTTTGATTAAATATCACATGAGGAGAACATACAAGATTTTTTACATGGGGGAGAACAGACAAGATTTTTTTGGGTCAAGGGATTTTCTTTCTTTTGAAAAAGGGGAGAATTTTTTTTTTGATTTTTGAGCACTCAAATGCTTTTTATTATTTTTGTTTTTAATTTTTCAAACAACAAAACAACACTTTTTATTTTGTTTGCCAATGTCTTCATCAAGGGGGAGATTGTAAAATCAAAGTGTGTTTGATTCTTCATTTGATGAAGACCAATTGGCATCTGGGATTATTGCTTTGTGTGTTTTGTTATTTGGAGATTTATTGACAAAGTGATTTTGGTTTTCGGACAATGAACAGTGTTGTTCGATGCACAAATGGTCCGATCGGGCTTGTACTGTCGTCCGACCGGGAGGTGTTCATGCGATCATACCGGGCAGGTAACTGTGGTCAGACCGGTCGAGCCAGTCCGACTGGTTGCCGATTTTGATTCGATTTTCGCTGAAGGGTAGAGATTAGTGCACATAATTGGTGAAGTTTCCATATGGCATAAGATGGAGATATTGTGTGCGTATGGAAAGCGGAATTTCGGTTTCGGAAAGACCGAAATTGTTACGGTTGGTTTATATCAAGTTTGTACTTATATAAGAAGGTTTCCTAGGTGTTTAGGACTTTCTATATGAGTAGGATTCGTGGCTTTTGGCTGCGGGTTTTTGTGTATAAATAGTGAGGGGAGGCGTGGCCTCTTTGTATCGCTTTAGATTCAAGTTTTAGAGAGTTTTCAAGTTAGGGTTTCAAGTTTAGCTTGAGATTTTGTGAGGAGTGCTTTGTTTGCACTTTGTAAACACAAAGAGATTCAATAAAGATCAATCTTCTTGGAGAATTTCGTGTGTCATCTTCTTCCTCGGTGCGGCGGCCTAATTGTCGATTAAACCGGATCTACACGCAGGTCAGACCGCAAACTCTACTGTGGTCAGACCGCGGCTTCTTCCCTGCCAGACCGCTAGAACATCGGTGGTCAGACCGGTTATTGTCGGCTCTTCATCGGCATTGGCTATTTAGATGGATCGGCTGAGGCGATCGGCTTAGACGGTCAGATCGGTCATACCGAGCGGTCAGACCGACGATTCAACCTCGGTCAGACCGGATCCAGAACAGAGGTGAAGTTTTATTTCCGCTAAAACTTTGTTTTTGGGGTGCACCAACCATTCACCCCCCCTCTGGTTGGCTTTACTTTGAGTATTCGATCCAACAATATAAACTCTAGAAATTGGAATCAACCATTCATGGTGACAACACATAGCAGGCATTCATCAGTTGGAAACCCATCCTGACTCCCGAGGCTCCATTTTCTCTATTATATTGTAAGTGCTCTTGTTGCATCCTCTAACTAGTTAGCAACCTATAGTACCCGATATAACCTAGAAATAATTGTAGTTCACTACAACGGTCATTCTCATCTTAAATGGGCGATAATCCTTATTGGTATGGCGTCCGTCACGATGCAAAGGTCACTGATGTGAGTAGTCATCTCTGTCGGGCAAAAGCCCATCACCGCTTTACATTATCTTTGTCGAACCTAAACTTAGGCCCGTCATCGATATGTTTGACCCACAAGACCAGTCAAACAAGGGCCCAACACTGAGAATACAATCTCAAACGGGCCACAATTAAAGCCCGTCACGGATAACTAACGACTCAATCGGGCTTTAAATTATGCCCGTCACGGATGACAATAACTCAATCGGTCTTTAATGTAAGCCCGTCACGGATGACTGTCATCTCCATCGGGCTTCAGTTAAAGTCTGTCACTGATGAGTTTTTCCCAGGAAAATAATATATTATTTTTTGGCTAACCTCTAGCCTTTGCTAGCCATATATCCGAAATTCACATTCACATACATCCCCTTTTACATACATTCACATATATTTGAAATTCACATACATCTGACATTGACACATCTATCCACAAACACATCCATTATTCACTTATTTCTCTTGAACACATTTGACAAAATTGTAATTTACAAATGATTATCAAAATTGTTCTTTATGATCGATTGACTCTAATGCTTATTCTTTGTCATCGATCGACTGTCTAAAGTGACACTAGGGCCGCCACCCTCAAGGAAAGCCATTAGCCCATTTGGAACCCTCGAAACGTGATATACGTCGTCCGACGAGATGACATGTCGAAAGATGAATCCGCAGAGTTGTTCAGCGAGGGCTAAGCAAACATGTGGCAATAACTGACTTGTCAGAATATCTAATTTCTACAAATGAAAGGATTGAATATGTGAAAACGTAATATGTGTTTAAAAACGTGTATTTACACTTAACAAATATGGCGAACCTCAGAATCCAAAATGTACCAGTTGTGGTCTTCCAGGAAAAACCACATAAATTTCATCACGTAGAAACCACTTATGCTCGTGCCTGGTTCCTGACGTTGGCACCAACGGTGGCAGCAAACCCGGAATGTATTAGCAAATGTAAAGTATTGATGATTCTTATTATACTTCACAAGTGCCTTATTTAGGATGTCAATGACGGATTAGAAAGATTCTTGTGGTTTCCTTAATCCATCCATGACGAAAATCTTACAGTCTTTTAAAATTAACACCTTCAAGCACAAATGGTATGTACAACAACAAATGTCACACTTACTCAAAGTTGTAGGGCAAAAGAATCGTATTCATGTCCTTAAGCTTGACAAAGGAGTTGTAGAGGTAGTCCAGCACCTATTTTTGGGACCTTGGGCCGTCGTCAATGACATTAAAATTGACAAGCCTTGGATTGAGGAAACCTACTTTGTTATAATTTGGTCTACATTCAAGCGTCCTCATTCTGCATAAGGAAACAAGTTAGACACTATGTGAGGATATCAACTTAGAAATAAGAGCGAGGGGTTTGAGTATGTTTACAATGTCTATAGCTGAAATAGCAATGTGTCTAGGTCCCTCAGATTGTATAGCTAAAATAGTTGCTTAAATTGGACCCAGATTATACCAACCTGGTGATGGAAGTCCTCGTCCCTATAAAAGATGGTGAACGTCTCTTTACCCTCCTTAGCCATCTAGGTACCACTCTTCTACCCTTCTCATCTGAGTGCAATTTCCAACTATGTTGTGATATTCAGGGGTGATCAAAGGAGCACCGAACTTGAACTTAGTTGGCTAAGGGGCCTTCGCAATATTGTGCACATTAGTATTACTCTTCACCCCTGAACTTTCTTGCTCATACTTCTATGCAATGTCTTTCACGAACTCTTCCCTAGAAAATTGTCGCAATTTTCTTTTCTTGATCATGCGGTGGTTAGTCCGAAATTGGTTTCTCCGGTGCTAGTGGCCTTGCCATGCGAATGAAGTGGTCTTGTACTTCAACTGGCACGCACACAGATGGCTCCGACGCCGCTTTATTTCCCTTCTCCAAAGATGAGCAAGCAGACCATTCAGGGCTAGAGCCGCCAAAGTCGGTGTCATACTGCAGCTTGATCGAGTCATCTTGTGGATCACCTAAGGAAGATGGAGGGGTTGGATCACCTAAGGGAGATGGAGGGGCTGACATCGGAGTTAATTTGATGTCAATGAGCTCCTTCGGCCATTGGATAAAGGTTCCTCGTGCAGCTCCTAGGGTTAGGACTTTGTCATTCGGTGGATGTTGCAGCGGCATATGGACCCATTCATCCTTCATTGTGTCCACTTGCACTTTTGCATATCCGGCCATAAGTTGCAACCCGTGCACTCTTCTATCGGCGGTTGGCTTGAATGCTAGTCCCTCAACCGCCGGAACCGTTAAAGAGGGCATCACCTTAACTTTTAGCACGCAGTTAGTTGGTTCCTGCGATATATAGTCGACGGCGGCTAGGACCGGTGTTGGATTTTCCACCGCATCAGTTGATGCACAACTGCTCCCCCTCTGCTTGGACTTTCTCGTTGCGGACCGACGGTGCGCGCGATGGTCTGCTGCTCGGCTAGGATCTGCTCCTGGACCCATTCCGCAACATGGTCTAGCTGCTCTTTAATTTCTGAGCTCAGTTCAGCTCTAACCTGCTCCCGGATCCTCTCAACCAGGCGTGCATCTCTTTCCGCCTTCTTCGTAACTGTCTGTTTCTTATACTATACGGCGTATTCTGGAAGTCCATATTTCCAGGGAACATTAGAGCCAACGCCCCTTGTCCATCCACGATGTTCATCGGTGCCCAACGCTTGCGTGAGGATGTCATCCTCGCGTCTATCGGTGCAGGCCTCTTGGGAGAACTGTCTCAAGCCAACCAACTCTTTATGCATTACAATTGAGATTGATATAAATTGAGTGTGTGATATGTGTAAAGAAACTAAACATAATAAGGTGAGACACTTATAATATTTTCGTAAACTTGTTGATCCTGGGGATTTGGCAGAGTGAATGTCCCATCGCTGTTCTTCACGGCCCTTGCCCTTGTCCAGCTTCTTGCACGTGGGTGCGGGATATCAGCAAATGGAGGCAACGCGTTCGATGCCTCTGCCGCCTCATCCTCTTTCTGCCATTGTTCCTGTTTCCCCGCATATCCTCCGCTGCCAAGCTGGTGCAGGTGCACGTAACGAGCCTAGAATGCCCTATAAGCCTCGCTTCTGGCTCGGGATTCGACAGTTGATTTCTATTCGTAGAACTTCTCCCACACGGCTAGCGTGATGAAGGGGTATTTCTCAAATACCTCCAGGGTGCTGGTCTTGAGGACGTAGTCGGTGACCAGCTTGGACTTGAAGCTCTTCCAAGCATGTCCCATCGTAAGGAAAGTCGTCCGCTTTAGCCTGTCCTCGTCAGTAGCAGGATATTCGAAGCTCTCCTTGAACTTCAGCCAAGCAGTTTCCTTCTCCACGTCCGACACCTCCTTGATATGATCATGCAAAATACTAAAGGTCTGTCTCCCTATTATTCCACATATCGTCTTGAACTTGGTGGGCACATTCGGGGGAGCGGACGACACTCCTAGGAGGTCCACCTCTGCTATGGTGTAATGTTCCTTTGGGATTTTATAGGGCTTCTAAGGGTTCGTGTCCTTGTGGACCTACTAGTTGTCACCAACATTGAAGAGCCGTGCTAAGCCATCCTCTAAATATCTTACAAAATCACAAAAAAAAAGAAATGAACATCAGGAGTCATCGTTAATAGTATAATTTCTGCATGTGCTTAACACTAAATAATATAAGAGAGAAAAATATAGAACCGACAAATACTCGATCCAATTGTGCACATCCATAGTGGTGACATTTTTCAAAAGTCTCTTCCAGGATTGAGAGAATCAGTTGTGATTATGAATCCTATTCCTGACCAAAAGGAAATCATCATGGCGATGGAGAACATAGTGGCAATAGGGACTCTTCATGCAGAGTCCACACTTCGCCCCCATTGGCATTGTGTTCTCCATCGCCATGATGACTTCCTTTTGATGGGGAAGAGGATTCAGAATCACAACTGATTCTCTCAATCCTTAAAGAGACTTCTGAGGAATGTTATCATTATGAATGTGCAGAATTCCATCGAGTATTTGCCGGATTGCATCTACATATTCCTCTGTTATATTATTTAGTGTTAAGGACATGCAGAAATCACGTAAGTCTAAATTTTTTCCTTCTTCTCTTTAGGTTTTTTCTCTATGTTTTTCTATATTGACATGTCATTACCATTTAGTGTTTCGCCGAGAGAGAGAGAAAGAGAGGACGATGCGTCGAGAGAGAGAAATAGAGGAGAATGAGGTGAGGGAGATAATGTGGAGAGGAGAAGTGGATGAGAGGAGAGGTGGAATGGCGAGGGAGATAAAAGTCTATTCACATTCAAAATTAATTAACATTCAAAATTCACAGTCCATATATACATATGTTCATAAGAAAAACCTAAAGTCCCTTCACATTCAAAATTAATTAACATTCAAAATTAATTTTCAAACATAGAGGTATCACAGTCCATATATATATTCAAAATTCAATATATCAAAATTCACAGTCTCACAGTCCATAATCATATTCAAAATTCGCAGTCACACAATCCATATATTAATAGATAGAGGTATCATAGTCCATATATATATACAAAACTCAATATTCAAACATATGTATCACAGTCCATATAATTCAAAATTCAATATATCACAGTCCATACAATTCAAAATTTAATAAACTTTGAACAACCGGGGAGAGGGGCGTCGGTGGGGGCGTTGGCCGAGGCGGCGGGGAGCAGGGGGCATTGATGGGGCGTCGGCCGGGCGGCTGGGGAGCAACGGCATCGGGCAGCGAGCAACAGCGTCGGGACGATGACGGAGGGCGACGGCAGCGAGCAACGGCGTCGGTGGGGCATCGGCCATGGGCGTCGGGCGAGCCATGGCGTCGGGCGGCGATGGAGGGCGACTGCAGGGAGCAACGGCGTCGTGGGGCATCGGCCGGGGCGGCGGGAGGAGCAACGGCGTCGAGGGGGCGAGCAACGGGGAGAGGAGAGAGGAGAGAGAGGGGAGAGAGAGGGACGCCGGCCGGGGAGACGTACGGCCCACACAAATCAAGGGAGAGGAACGGGACTAACCTGGCGATGGCGCTCGGTGGTGGCGGCGAGGGAGGGCGGCGTCGGGCTCGGAGACGGCCGGCGATGGCGAGGGAGGACACAAGGGACGTTGGCGGTGCTAGGGTTCTTTGAGGACATAGAAATTTTTTGCGATAGTGTAGATTTGAATCAGCGCGCTCTTTGAAAGAAATTGGAAGCAAATCCGTGACAGGTTTTAGATTAAGCCCGATTGAGATGAATCATCTCAATCGGGCTTAATGTAACGCCCATCACAGATAACATTTAGTTCGGCGCGTGAGGTCGATGGGAAAATTACATCATTGATGGGCTAAAACCGATGCCTGTCACTGATGTAGTAATTGGTGACGGGCTTAAATACCTAGCCCGATCGCATAAGATCAACATCGCAATCGGGCTATAAGTAATGCCTGTCACAAATGCTCTTATCGATGACGGGCTTAGAGTTTCAAGCCCGATCGAATGAGCTCATCATCTCAATCGGGCTATAATTTATGACCGTCACCGATGATAACATCGGTGACGGGCTTGAAGTTTCATGCCCGATCGGATTTGATCATCATCTCTATCGGGCTTTTATTAATGACCGTCACTGATGCTTTCATCGGTGACAGGTTAAGATATTAAGCCTGATTAGATTGATTTTTTTAAAATATTATAGTATCTAACATATTGCAAATACTATTACTATAAATACTATTATTATAAACCAAGTCCATATGAAGTCTCTCTTTTAAACCAAGTTCATATAAATACTATGGTTCATATGAAGTCTCTCTTTTAAGCGAAGTTCATATAAATACTATTACTATAAACCAAGTTCATATGAAGTCTCTCTTTTAAACCAAGTTCATATAAATACTATGGTTCATATGAAGTCTCTCTTTTAAGCGAAGTTCATATAAATAATATTACTATAAACCAAGTTCATATAAATACTATTATTATAAACCAAGTTCATATGAAGTATCTATTTTATGCCAAGTTCATATAAATACTATGGTTCATATGAAGTCTCTCTTTTAAGCGAAGTTCATATAAATACTATTACTATAAACCAAGTTCATATGAAGTCTTTCAAATATTGTATTTTAAAGTCCATCTAACCTCGACAATGCTTAGAGCCACAAAGGCATGATTTGAGTTTGCAAGCTTTGAAGAGTTTCCCCTCAAAGCCAAGGGGACCACCTCTTGTTCCAAAATCATAAGTTAGTTTAGTCATGTCTTTTTGCAATGCATGCATGCAAACGTTTGTTATGGAGGTGGTGGTGACGAGTAGTGGACGCGTGCGTTAGTACGATCCATGTCTAGGAGTACCATGTAAACTCGAGCTTCAAAAGGCATGAAGAAAATTCCACACTCCAGCGAGTTGTGGTCAATGGAGTAGGCCATCTTGGTCCTCTCGTCGGCAACTGCACCGCATCCCACTGCTGGTCCGTGAAGGGGCCTCGACGCCTTCTTCACTGACCTCGGTCTTGCCTTATTCAAAATGACGTTATGTAATGTCTAGGATTACCATGTAAACTCGAGCTTCAAAAGGCAGGAAGTAAATGCTACACTTGAGCGAGTCGCGGTCGATGGAATCTTTATTACCAGCTAAGAGAGGATGAGCCATTTTTCACTCGCCATTTCTATACTAGTATTCAAAGCAGCTTTTTGCAAGGGACTACAAGTCTTCGTACCGAGTAACAATGAAATATCATGTATTCAAGCAAATATGCAGTATAAAGCAGTTTACATATTTTTTACCTATCCATATGCAGACAAGCTTTACACCATCTTCGACGGAGATGTCCTGAGTATTCGGGGTAACATGAAAAAAGGATACTATCACAAGGGTGACAAAGATGGCAGCGAGAATGTGGACAGAAGCTGAAGGGTGAGAAGATCATGGGGCTACAAGGGCACTGACCTACTATTTTTCAAATTTTCTTGGAAAAAAGGACAAAAATTCGCCCTCTCAACCTCTCATCTGTGGGATAACCAGTACAATGAGTGAAGGAGGTATTTATAGACTATGAAGCCCATCATGTTAACTTTGTTGGGCCACTGTTCAAGCCTGTCACCGATGTGTACATCGGTGACGGGCCATAATGTTGGGCTGTAAGTGTTATCTCAATCGGGTGCCCGACAAAGATAACATTGGTCATCTTTGTCGGGCATTTTATCGTGCCCGTCACCGATAATTGTAATCTGTTATGGGCTATAGTTTTATGAACATTTAACATGTATGTGCGTGTATATCTTTGTCAGCCTCTTTTTAGACCCGTTTAAGATGACTTCGTTGTGACGGTCCGCAAACTCAGGCATGTGATGGCCCGTCACAGAGGAGAGGTTATGTACTAGTGGTTGGTAGTTTAGTATGGCACGTTAGAAGTTTAGTTGGATAAAAATCAGCTTATCAATTTTACTTTTTAACCGGACTAACATTTTTTGTAAGATGATAAAATGTAAGTGAGATGTTATGTGTATGTGGACATAGAATAATGAGTTAGGCTGATGAGGATTTTGAAGACATGACGTTATATATAACTTCTCCCTTGTGATATCTCTTCTTTCTTGCAATTTGCATTTTACTGGGACTTTTCAAGAGGCACCTTCCCACAGAAAGAACCAAACCTGCAACCAGTAAAATCTACTGACACGTGTGGAAGGAGAGCAAAGTGACGCAAGAAGGAAAGGAAGAGGAGCGAGATGTAGAGAGCAACCAATTTTATTTTCTGTTGTACGTGGCTCAAGCATCAACGAGACTAGAAAACGTTTTTAGTCCTGGTTAAAAAGACAACGACTCTTTAGAATCTTTAGTCTCGGTTGATAGTCCTAGTTAGGTTCTTGTCAGAATCTGTCAGGGCGCCAGGGATCTTTAGTCCCGGTTGGTAACACCAATCGGGTTACCAACCGGGACTAAAGATCCTATCTTTTGTTTCAGTTGGTGTTACCAATCGGGACTAAAGATCCAAATGATCTTTAGTTAGTTCGATGCTGGTAACACCAATCAGGACTAAAGTGAAGATGTTTTTTATACTTCTTCCTTCTCCTCTAGCTCGAGACATTGCTTCAAAGGTTTATAGGAAGAAGGGAGGTGCTGCCAAAATTTTTGTGAAATTGTTTTGATGATAATACACAAACTGTGTCCCCAGATATTGTCGTACTGTAAATAGTAGATAAGGTAGAAACCGTGTATTACACGGATATCGTTGTACCTAGGTATAAATAAGACCCGAGGGCTCTTTGTAAATAGATCAACAACACACAATCAATAAACCTCGGCGCATCGCCACCTTTTTTATTTTCTTTTCGACAAGGTCTTGCTTTCGCTCGGGCTGCATCGGTTTTGATCTCCAAAAAAGGTAATTCCTTGTTACAAGTGGTTTGTATCGTCGGCGTTAGTGCTTCCATCACCATGATACTCTAGTTTCGATGTTATAGACTGCTTAATATATCATATACAACATATAATCTAGAGCAATGTCTAGATCTGTCTCGCAATCGGCTGGTTTCTCTCTGAAGACAGCAGCCGATAGAGCTAGATCCAAAGGTTGAATTAGATTATATGTCGTGTCTACTATCTCGAGGGGTTTTCATTAGCTTATATAGATCTAATATGTCTTTTTGTACTTAATGCAGCATCTAATCGACCTTTTAAGTCGTTTTTAGAACTATTAAGATCTGTTTGGTTTAATGTTTATCATTAGAGACAGTGTCGGGGTTTCAGTCGGCCTTACCTTTTTTAGTTACCTTATAGTGTTAATTGCTATTAGATATATTAAAGCCGCCTTTTATATTAAGATCTCAATCTATTTAAATGCTTTAAGCCGGTATCAATCTGTCAAGTTATGTTGATAGCAGATTGATCCAGGTTTAGTGTATTTAGGTTAGATTAATATCTTTTATAAAATGTATTGGAGTACTAGCCGATTCACATTAGACCTACAGTATCGGCTAGGTTATCAATGCAGATAATTATTATCCTAATGTGCCTTTAGCCTAAGTGATTTATACTGTCTTGGTATACTACCGATCTATCCCAATCACTTAGTATAAATGTGCTTTGGGATAGCAATTATATGTTTATTGATGTCTTCAGCCGATCCGTTAGGATCTAATTCTAACTTAATGCCTATTTCTTGGTTTCTTGTTGGTTACAGGATCAAACCAACTGGCACGCCCTTGACGACACCAGAGGCGACCGATTTGGACCTGCACTAGAGTAAAGCAAACCTCTCAGGCCAGTGCATGGGAATCAAATTTCTCATCAACACGCTTTTGGCACATCCGGTGGGACCATTGCAGACTTTCAAATTGACGCGATGTCTGACACCAAGACTCCAGAGATCTATCAGGAAAACGTCATCCCAGTGACGATGGAGCAGCTGTCGGCTGAACAACTGGCCGACTACAAACAGATGGTTGAGCGGCTGCAGGCGCATTACCTGCAATCCTTCACCCAGACCAGATCTGGAGCAGTCCTCCAAAAGTTCAAGTTCTCCATTGAAGATTTCGATATATCTAATGAAGATAAGAAAGGAAAAAAGAAGATGGAGGACATCAAGCAGAAACAAGACGGTTCGGGCCCTTACACTCTACAGGACCGAATCGACTCGGTTGTCCACCATGCGCTCGTCAACCAAAGTGGCATACTGGTTAATACACTCAACAATATGATAAGCACTGTGGTGGACTCGAAGATAGCCGAGCAGCTACCGAGAGGGCCAACGTACTTCACTGATGGCCAGTTCTCGGGCTATAGGATGTTGTCAACCCAGGGGCTACCAATCCCGCCACTAGGACAGTCGAATCCTCAGGGAGGGGCTCCGATCCAACCAAACGCCCAGGCATCGACTTCAGAGCCACATCCCAGTATCCTGGTCCGACAGCAGCCTCAACATCAGGGCTATGGTGCCCCGACAGTAACGTAGGAACAGGTGGAGAACATGTTCAACACCAATCGGCGCCCAATCATGTCCAATGAGCCGATTGGCAGCATTCCCCTGGCGCCACATCATAGCTCTGCCAGCAATCGGCTACTTCCTGAACAATCACCGCCGATCATGTCTCGGCCACCTCCCGCCGCGAATCAGTTCCAGTACCAATATCACGGAGGTCACCTTGAACAGCAACATCGGCCGCAGACACCACCACTCCAGTATCGGCAAGGACCCGTCCATTACGAGCATTACGAGTCGATGCCTCAAGTTCAACCTCAGGACAATAGGTCGTGGGCCGATCTGATTGCCGATGTCATGCGCGATTAGTTCGGCCTCAAGCCCAAGGATTTCGGCAACATGTACCGGTACCCATATCGAGAGTACTTCGAGAGGGTGCCACTGCCAAACCGGTACAAGGTGCCGGATTTCTCAAAATTCTTCGAGCAGGACAACGTGTCCACTTACGAGCACGTCAGTCGATTCTTGGATCAATGCGGAGAAGCATCGGCTACAGATGCGCTCAGAGTTCGCCTATTCCCACTCTCTCTCTCTCTCTCTCAGGATCGGTTTTCACCTGGTTCTCATCATTGCCATACAACTCAGTTCAAAGCTGGGCCGATCTTGAGAAACAATTCCACAGCTACTTCTATTCCGGCACCCACGAGATGAAGTTGTCGGACCTCACCGGCGTCAGGCAGAAGCATGAGGAATCGGTCCAAGATTACATCCAATGCTTCAAGGACATGAGGAACCGATGCTACAACCTGGTGTTATCGGACTCCCAGCTAGCCGATTTGGCTTTTCACGGCCTCTTACCGCCGACCCATGAAAGGTTTTCGGCTCAAGACTTTTAGAGCTTGGCCCACTTGGCCCAGAAAATGACGGCTCATGAACAAAGATTTCAAGAATCCAATAAGGCCTTCAAGAAATTCACCCACGACGCCTACGCAATGGACACAGATTCAAGCGATAGCGACACGGAGGTGGCAGCAGCCGAGTGGACCAGGAACAAAAAAGCAATAACCTACCAATGGTTGAAAAAGTCGGCTAAGGAAGAGAAATATGACTTTGATATCACTAAGGCCGATAGAATTTTTGATCTGCTGCTGAAGGAGAAGCAAATACGGCTGCCTGACAACCACGTTATCCCATCAGTCGATGAACTCAAAAAGAAAAGATACTGCAAGTGGCATAACACCATCTCCCACAGCACAAACGATTGTAAAGTATTCAGGCAGCAAATCCAGTCGGCCATCAAACCTGGGAAGATAATGTTCGAAGAATCGGCTAAGCCGATGAAGGTCGATGGCAACCCCTTCCCGGTCAACATGGTCCAAGCCGGCCACAGGCGAGCTGATCAGTAGCACCGAATGATGTACAGCTTAGCCGAAACACTAAAATCAGTTAGTGCCGACTCAAGACCATCCCATAAAGAGCCGACTGGATATGTAGTTGCATCAATCAACATGGTTCACACCAACGAACAATTGGTCGATCGTCAGCCCAGGCAGGACAGCTGGCTGTGGTTCTAACGCAGGGTGCAGGAGGAAGAAGAAAGCCGGTGCAGCAAGCCATACCAGAGGGCACCTGATCGACTGGGCATGACATATTACTGTCGTCACGATGGCTGTGACCCGCATTGGCACTGCAAATTTTTCAGGTTCTGCTGGGAGCAAGGAATGAGGTTACCAACCCATGAAAATTGCCCGGCGTGCAGTGACTACAGGGAGGACGAATACAGGGGACCACCACTGGAAAGTTCTAGCCAATTCGTCCCCCGAGCCATTCAACTTAACCAATGGAAACATTCCGTTCATGATCGGCTCAGCCCAATCCACCAGGACTTCTTCCAAGAAGAAGATGAAGAAGAGGCTGATGAAGAGCAATCGGCCAACCCCCAATGGTGCCCTTCGGACCTCTTTACTAAAACATAGAAAAGAAAAATTCAGAGGCTTAAGAGCGAGGGGCAGGAAGAGGAAGTCCGACGGATGATCCAACAGCAACAACGTCGGCAGGGCACAAAACAATGGTGCGCCAAGAAACAAGTATCCCCAGCCGACGAAAGCCCAGCTGAAAAAGACAAAAGGGCGCAAAAGGCAAAGGAGTGGTCTCGGCATCGGACAACATGGTTTTCATTCTACCAGCCGAATTTGAGGCTGCCGAGGCCGATGCAGACACAGTGGAGGAGACCTTGGCTAGACTGGTTCTGTCCCTAGAACAAGCTATTTTTGAAAAACCTAAGGGGACCAAAAATCGACACTTGAAGCCACTATATGTCAAAGGATTCGTCAATGGCAAGCGATGTCCAAGATGCTAGTCGATGGAGGGGTTGCTGTTAATCTAATGCCCTACGTGACTTTTAGGAAGTTGGGAAAAAGAGCCGAAGATCTGATCAAAATGAACATGGTGCTCAAAGACTTCGGCAGCAACCCTTCAGAAGCCAAGGGAGTTTTAAACATCGAGCTGACCGTCGGCAGCAAGACCATGCCCACAATGTTTTTCGTCATCGATGGGAAGGGGTCGTATAGCCTGCTGCTTGGAAGGGACTGGATCCATGCCAATTGTTGCATCCCTTCCACAATGCACCAAAGCTTAGTCCAGTGGCAAGGCGACAAGGTAGAAATCGTGCCAGCCAACAGGTCAGTCAACATCGCTAACGCCGATTTGCCTTTGTGGGAAAATCGATGGTATTGATTGCCTGTCCGGCAAAGTTTGGCAAGCCAATTTCTTAAAGGTGTCCGATTCTGATATACAGCCCATTGGAGACGACGAGCCTCAATTACTACTTTAAAGGCGTCGTGGAGGGTTCGAGCGTCTACAACAAGGACACCGTGGATGACAACAACGGAAACCTCGGGCAAGGATTTATGTCGGCCGACGAGTTAGAAGAGGTTGATATAGGCCCAGGAGATAGGCCTAGGCCGAAATATAATAGTAAAAATTTGCCTGCTCATTTTAGAACCAGGCTTATTGACTTGTTAAAAGAATATAAAGACTGCTTTGCTTGGGAATACTTTGATATGCCTGGTCTTAGCCGATCCATTGTTGAACATCGGCTCCCTATCAAGCCTGGATATCGGCAATACAAACAGCCTCCCAAGAGGTTTAGAGCCGATATGTATGAAGCAATTAAAGCCGAAATCACTCGGCTATATGATGCTGGATTTATTTGGCCTTGCCAATATGCAGAGTGGATTTCAAACATAGTTTCAATGATGAAGAAGAACGTCAAACTTAGGGTGTGTATCAACTTCAGAGATTTAAACAAGGCCACCCCTAAGGACGAATACCTGATGCCCATAGCTGATTTGCTCGTAGATGCCGCCCCAGGACACAAAATTATAAGCTTCATGGATGGCAATGCATGTTACAATCAGATTTTCATGGTCGAGGAAGACATCCACAAAACAGCTTTTAGGTGCCCAGGAGCTATCGACCTATATGAATGGGTTGTCATGTCGTTCGGCCTGAAGAATACTGGGGCTACATATCAGAGGACCATGAATTACATCTTTCATGATTTGATCAGCTTTTTAGTGGAAATCTACATCGATGATGTCATCGTCAAGTCCAAATAAATAGAAGACCACATAGCCGATCTAAGGAAAGTTTTGGAGCGGACAAGAAAATATGGCCTGAAGATGAACCCTACAAAATGTGTGTTTGGCGTATCGGCTGGGCAATTTTTGGGACTCCTTGTTCATGAGAGGGGGGTCGAGGTTACGCAAAGGAGCATCAACGCAATCAAGACAATTTAGCCTCCAAAGGACAAGAAGGAATTACAATCGTTGATCGACAAAATCAATTTCATCAGGCGATTCATAGCAAATTTGTCGGAAAAGATGGAGCCGTTCACACCATTGCTCCGGCTTAAGGCGGATCAAGCGTTCACCTGGGGGCAGAGCAGCAAAAAGCCTTGGACAACATTAAGAGTTATCTAAGTTCCCCTCCAGTCCTCATTTCTCCATAGAAAGGAGTGTCATTCAAGTTATATCTGTCAGTCGACGACAAATCAATCGGCTCGGTTTTGATTCGGGAGGTCGAAGGAAAGGAGAAGGCAATCTTTTACCTCGGTGACGGCTTCGGATGCGTAAACGAGATATTCACCAATGGAGAAGTTATGTTTATGCCTGTATTTTTCATGCACGAAGTTAAGACATTATTTATTGTCCAATGAGTGTAATGTGGTATGCAAAGCCGACGTAGTTAAATACATGCTATCGGCTCCAGTTCTAAAAGGACAAGTTAGGAAGTGGATTTTTGCCTTAACAGAGTTTGATCTGCGATACCAGGCACCCAAGGTAGTAAAGGGACAGGCTATAGCCGATTTTATAGTAGAACACAGAGATGATTCAATCGGCTCAGTGGATATCATGCCTTGGACTCTAATTTTCGATGGCTCGGTCTGTGCAAATGGATGTGGCATCGGCTTGGTAATATTTTTCCCAAGGGGGGCAAGCTTTGAGTTCGCTTTTTCAATCACACCCCATGCGACAAACAATCAAGCCGAATATGAAGCCATGCTAGAGGGATTACAATTGCTCAAGGAGGTCGAAGCCGATGCCATCGAGATAATGGGAGACTCATTGTTGGTCATCAGCCAGTTGTCAGGAGAATATGAGTGCAAGAACGACGCGCTGATGGTCTACTATCAAAAGTGCCAAGAATTGATGGACAGCTTTCGGCTAGTAACCCTGAAACATATCCCCAGGGAGTAAAATGCAGAAGCCAATGATCTAGCTCAGGGGGCATCAGGCTACAGGCTGATGACAAAGGATATTGAAGTGGAAATCGCCACTATGTCAGCCGACGACTGGAGATTTGATGTCTACAATTACCTACAAAATCCCTCATAGTCGGCTTCAAGGAAATTGTACTACAAGGCTTTGAGATATGTTTTGCTTGATGAAGAATTGTACTATCGGATGATTGATGGTGTCTACTTAAATGTCTCAGTGCCGATCAAGCCAAGGTTGTTATCGGGGAAGTGCATGAAGGAATTTGCGGGACACATCAATCGACTCATAAAATGAAGTGGCTACTTCGGAGAGTGGGGTACTTTTGGCCGACTATGCTGGAGGATTGTTTCATGTATTACAAGGGATGCCAAGACTGTCAAAAGTTTGGAACTATCCAAAAGGCACCAGCATCGGCTATGAACCCAATTATCAAGCCTTGGTCGTCCAGAGGTTGGGGAATCGACATGATCGGCCAGATCAATCCACCCTCGAGCAAAGGACATAAGTTTATATTGGTGGCAACTGATTATTTTACTAAGTGGGTGGAGGCAGTTCCCTTAAAGAAGGTTGACTCTGGAGACGCAATCGAGTTTGTTAAAAAACACATCATATACAGATTCGGCGTCCCTTAGACTATAAGTACGGATCAGGGATCTATCTTTGTCTTTAACGAGTTTGTTCAGCTTGCCGACGGCATGGGGATCAAGTTGTTAAATTCTTCGCTATACTATGCTCAGGCCAACGGACAAGCCGAGGCTTCTAATAAAAGCTTGATCAAGTTGGTAAAGAGAAAGATCGCTGAGTACCCGAAGCAATGGCACAGCTGATTAGCCGAATCACTTTGGGCTTATCGGATGGCTTGCCACGGATCAATCCGAGTGCCTCCATATAAATTGGTCTACGGACATGAGGCATTCCTGCCATGGGAAAACATCATCGGCTCAAGACGAATTCAACTACAAGACCAGCTAACAGCCGATGATTATTATAATATGATGGTAGATGAATCAGAAGACCTATTCCTATCAAGGATGTGTGCCTTGGAAAAAGTGACCAAAGACAAGGAGCGAGTAGCCCGTAATTATAACAAGAAAGTTGTGCCTAAGTCTTTTGAAGAGGGCGAGCTCGTTTGGTAATTAATCTTGCCGATTGGATCACGGGATAACAAATTCGGCAAGTGGTCACCTAATTGGGAAGGGCCTTTTAAGATCCACAAATGCGTCTCCAAAGGGGCCTATATGCTAGAAGGTTTGGACGGAGAAGTGTTTGGACAGGCCCTAAATGGCAAATATCTGAAAAAATATTATCCCAGCGTTTGGATCAACTCTTGAATCGGCTAAGGTTTCCGACTCATATTAGCCGATGTGTTGTGCAGATACACGCATCGCCTTTAGGACATTTTACCCTAAGTTTTTTCCCTTGGTTTTCCCAAATCGGCTCAATCTAGCCGACAGGTGTTGGTTTATTTGAATTACTAATTTTATCAATGTCGAAGACATCATTGACAAAATTAGGGGGGCGCATACAATACACTTTCAGAAATCAGACACAAGAGACTTTGCAAAATTTGTGGGTTTTTGAAAATTTTCGAAGCATTCAAGATGTAATAGACAGACAAACGAGTCGACAATGCGCAGATGAGATTGATGCATAGCGTACAAGCAAGCCGATTACAAAAGAGTCATGATGAGCTCAATATACAAAAGTCACGAAGTTAAAAGTTACAATCGGCTTAGAGAGACAGGAAGGCAGTTATGGCCGATATGGCCTTGCGGCGGATTTGATCTATATTATCGATTGCCTTCGCGTCGACTGCGTCGCTCCCCGAGATCGGCTTCACCGCCTTGGCTAGATAGAAAGATATGACACTGCGGCCTTGATCTTCGCCTTCTGATCTTCGATCTCTTTGGGAAGGCCGTTTATGCGTTGTTCTTCTGAGGTTACGTTGGCGTCAAGCTTGGCAAGTTCAGCCGCCAATTCTTCCCGGCGCTTGCGAAGCCGATCCAGTTTAGCAATCGGCTTAGTCTTCAGGGCGTCAAATATTGCTTTCTCAGCGGTGATTTCTTGTTGGCTGGCTTTGATGTTGGCCTCCAGCGCTTGGTTCTCTCGGCGATAATTGAAGTAGCCACCAGGGACCTCCGGTATTAACGGTCAATCTAGAAGCAAGCTTAGCCAATGCGCTGCTCAGCATTTGGTAGAGGTATCCAAGAAGATATTTTTCTAGGGGGATCTGTTTCTTGTCTACCAAAGCTTCGGCTACGTGTTGCCAGTTGCTTGTTGGACCACAGCTTGACCCACAGAAGACAAACTTTTCCAACCATATGAGGAGAAAAGCTGTGTGCTCCCTGTCGGAGATCGGGCCATACTTCATATTCATGGCTATAAAACCTAAAATCACTCCAGCCCCCTATGCTCTTGGTCTTAAAGTTGTGATGGCATTTGATGTTGAGGCCGATGGGGTCAATTGTTGAGGTAATATCCAACCCCGTGAGCATGACCACGTCTAAGAGCGTCGGCGTTATCGGTCCTTGTCTAAACAGGAAAGCATTCAAAGTGTCTGACCAGAAATAACTTGCATCCGAAGAAGAGGTTCATCCTTAGGCATATCGACTATGGTTAAGGCTAGGCATTGACCTATTCCTAGTTCATCCCAATGAGCTTGTTTCCTAGCCGACATTCTTGAGTACCAAGATGGCCATGATTTGTCCGTTGAGGACCATGACTTAAAAGCACCAGACGAATATGTTAGGTTTGGGGTGGAAAACTTAAAAGGGATCCGATTGGTTTCGGCATTAATGAGTTCACTAGGATCCAGGTTGCCGATCGGCCCTAACAGATATTGGTCGGGATGAAGAAGATTTGGGATTGTGATTTAATGGGAAAGGTGCTACATGTGAAGAATAAAAGAGAACAAGATTACAGATGGAAAATAACCAAATTGCAGTAAAAAGGGAGCTACAACCGATGAGACATACCTCACGGTATTCTGTATGGGCCACGTCGGAAGGGGTGCTGGAAGACGCCATCACCGGGGAAGATCGCCGCTGCAGAGGGGTTCGTCGGTGGAGTTGCGCTTCGGTTCCGATGGGATCGCCGAGGGGAGCGGAAAGGTTTTTTGGGCAAGGGCTCAAGAGTGCAGGAATGACAGCGTGGAATAGTTCGGCGCGCAGCGGGCATTATTTAAAGAGTTTTTCGTGACAGCCGAAACTTATTCGACCCAAAATTGCGCGGGATTTTGAATTGCGTCAAATCCGTGATACTATCATATCACGGACTTGGGGGGCATGTGTTAACGACCAAATTTGGTAACCAAATCCCCGGGTTTGAAGTAGAGATTAAAGCGGAATCGGAGGAGATGCGTGATCTGCAGAGAAACAGAGGTCGTGTCGGTTGAGTCCGAATCGGCTGCGGAGCCCGTCAGCTAAGTCTGAATCGGACAAGGATAGCCGATAGCCGATTTCGAGTTGAGTTAGAAGTAGAGCCAGTCCTGAAAGGAAAACATGAAGATAAGGTGTTGGATTCAGTCAAATTGTGTGTTAAAGATATTGCCATCTGTGGATAAGGTCCCGTAACGGCAATTGTATATGTAAATTAGGAAGTTGTATATATATTCCTTTTGTAACGCGGCATGGGACTATGTCCCGAGATATTGTCGTACTGTAAATAGTAGATAAGGTAGAAACCGTGTCTTACACGCATATCGTTGTACCTGGGTATAAATAAGACCCGAGGGCTCTTTGTAAATAGATCAACAACACACAATCAATCAATCTCGGCGCATCCTCACCTTTTTTATTTTCTTTTCGAAAAGTTCTTACTTTCGCTTGGGCTGCATCGATTTTGATCTCTGAACAAGGTAATTCCTTGTTACAAGTGGTTTGTATCGTCGGGGTTAGTGCTTCCATCACCATGATACTCTAGTTTTGATATTATAGACTGCTTAATCTATCATATGCGTCATATAATCTAGAGCAATGTCTAGATCTGTCTCGCAATCGGCTAGTTTCTCTCTGAAGACAGCAGCGGATAGAGCTAGATCCAGATATTGAATTAGATTATATGTCGTGTCTACCGTCTTGAGGGGTTTTCATTAGCTTATACAGATCTAGTATTTCCTTTTGTACTTAATGCTGCATCTACTAGACCTATTAAGTCGCTTTTAGAACTATCAAGATATGTTTGGTTTAATGTTTATCATTAGAGACAGTGCCGGTGTTTCAGCCAGCCTTACTTGTTTTAGTTATCTTATAGTGTTAATTGCTATTATATATATTAAAATCATCTTTTATATTAAGATCTCAATCTATTTAAATGCTCTAAGCCGGTATCAATCTATCAAGTTATGTTGATAGCCGATTGATCTAGGTTTAGCGTATTTAGGTTAGATTAATATCTTTTTATAAAATGTATCGGAGTACTAGCCGATTCACATTAGACCTGCAGTATCGACTAGGTTATCAATGCAGATAATTATTATCCTAATGTGTCTTTAGCCTAAGTGATTTATATTGTCTTGGTATACTACCGATCTATCTCAATCACTTAGTATAAATATGCTTTAGGATAGAAATTATATGTTTATTGATGTCTTCAGCCGATCCGGTAGGATATAATTCTAACTTAATGTCTATTTATTGTTTTCTTGTTGGTTACAGGATCAAACCAACTGGCACTCCCTTGACGACACCAGAGGCGACCGATTTGGACCTGCACTAGAGGACCTGCACTAGAGTAAAGCAAACCTCTCAGACCAGTGCGTGGGAATCGAATTTCTCGTCAACAGTTAACAATTTCATCCTCTTATGATTTATGCTTAGCATATTGCTTTTGTAGGTATATTTCTATATATTTTTAACTCTGAATAGGTTCATGGAAAGTGATAAGAGAGAAAATTTGTTTAGAAAAAATTATTTTACTTCTTAAAATCCACAACTTCATCCTATACTCTACTCTATATGCTTTGCATATTACATTTATAGGTATATTTACATACACTTTTATCTCTAAAAAAGTTTATGAAAAAAGATGAGAGAGAAACTTGTTGATAAAAATGTTATAAAATGGATTACAAAGGAAAAAATATAGAAAATTTGATAGCATATTAGAAAACTAAGGTAATTTTAAAAACGTTTAAATTGTTAGAAATAATGTACATTAAAAATATTTTTAGAACTTTAAAAGAACTTTTCAAATAATTCTATATTTTATTAAGTACAACATATTACGTATGTTCGATTATTATATAATTATTGTCGATTATTTATATATAATTATTATAATATTATTTAAATGGTTTGACTTTCGTAGATTTTTCTTACGATTTTTGTGCATTTTATGTAGATGGATCGACAATGGATGTACACCGTGAACCGATGGTCGATAGAGTTTTATTCAAGGCGTGCATTATTTTTTGAGTGTGGCCAATGCCAACAAGCATAAGGGTTTTATACGTTGTCCATGTAAAAAGTGCAAAAACCAAGGAGTATTCTATATCAAGAATTATTCATGCCCACTTGTTTCAGTCGGAATTCATGCCTCATTACACTTGCTGGACATCGCACAGAGAGACAGAGGTTGCAATGGAAGAAGATGAAGAAGAAGACGACAACCTTTCGGACTATGGTCAATACGGTAGGTTTGAAGAGAATATAGCAGGCGAGGGGGACGGGGATGTCAAGCAAAGGTACAGAGATGATCATGGCGCGATACACAAATGACTATTTCTTCGATGGAGGTGACCTCATGTGGCTCTGCTTTGAGGACATCTTCGACCTATACTAGCAGGACGCCCTCGGCATCTCTCTTATAGCCACGCGGGTTTTGTAAGTATCATTCAGTTAAATTTATTTCGTTCCTTAGCACCTTGTATATAGCTGACTAAAATTATTTTATACGTTGTAGAATGGGGATCCACGAGTGCAAGAAGCGGGAATGGATGAAAATAGGATTCATGGACCCCCGCAAAATTAACACACAAATATTAGAACAATATCTGGTGAAAATAGAGGACAATATCATCCATATGCTAGTGCAGCAGCATTTCAAAGTCATGGATACTTCTGTCGTACAGCACAGCGTGAGTTTTTACTATCTTTCATACCAATTTCCATAACGTACGCATATACAACTTCATATATGTCATCTCACGCAATTTGCTGATTCTATTGGGTCATTTTCCTCATTAACCTTGGCCACTTGCGGATCCATATCTACGACTCAATGGATAAACCAAAGTCTACCTTCGCAAATATTTTTGAAGTGTTAAACAGGTGATGCCATCTTAGTTGTATTGCATATATGCGGTTCTCGGATAATTACTCACTAGCTTGCAACTGCACGTAGGGCATGGGCACGGCTCCGTGAGAAGGTTCGCGGGACATGGAAAGAAAAGCTTTTTGTGAGGATGAAATTTCTAGTGAGTAACATACTCCAAAGTTATAATCATTAATTTATTATAAAATATAAATATATATTAAATCTGTCGTTGTTTCTACTTTAATATGCAAACCAGGCGCAGGGGACAAACTTGTGCGGCTACTACATCTTCGACTATATTCACCGCCTAGTTCACCAAGTCACATGTCCCCAGAATCTGGAAGTACGTATAACAGTCATTCATACATTATGTCTTGATTTCTTATTGATTTAATAAATTTATTTCTCGTTTATTCAAATGACAGGTTGTTTGTGTGAGGGACAAACTCCCGCACAGTGAATTCATAAAGGCTCCTCAAGAAGAACTGATGGGATATATCAACAAGCAGATTATTGATCCCGCGGAGGAGTTGTACTGGGATCGGGGTGCGTATCCTGGTTCCACAACATAGATTAGATTTTGTAATATACGATATAGAACATTACAAATTAATTAAGAATGTAATATATGTGTATATTTATATGTGTGTACATATTTTGGTAATACATATATATATATATATTTACTTAATTAAGTGTATGTATATGTGTGTAAAATATGTATTTATACATACATACATACATATATATATGCATACTGCATATATATGTATAAATATATATATATATGTGTGTGTAAATACATATATATATATATGCATAATATATAAACAAACAGCAAGTAGCAGGATCAAAAAAAAAATTTTTTAAAAGAAAAAACCTTTAGTCCCGGTTGATAACATCAACTGGGAAAAAAAATAGCGAAGCCGACCACATGGCGTCATAATCTTTAGTCCCGGTTGGTGTTACCAATCAGGACTAAAGATGACGGAGCCAGCCATATGACATCGTCATCTTTAGTCCTGGGTATTTTATCCGGGACTAAAGATAGACATCTTTAGTCTCACTTTCATTGTCTTAGTTTAAAATCCGAGATTAAAAAGGGTTACAAACCGAAACTAGAGATGATTTCTCCAGCAGTGATAGTTGACTCAAGTTCTGAGGTTTAGGGTGTGAAGAACCACAAGAAGTATGAGGACAAAGAGGGAGGGATCACACGGGGGCATGTAGCAATGGGCAATGGGTTAAAAGAAAGGCAAGTAGGCAATTTCGTGTGTGTGTATATATATATATGTATATATATATATAGAGAGAGAGATGGCTTTGTGGCGCGCACCCCTATCCGTGTGGCATGGCGAATCTCTAATTTGAAAACTCAAATTGAAAATGAACCGTTCAAATTGTTCTATATATTAATATTGCCTTGTATACCAAATTTTATATTTTTTTAATTTTTTACTATTTTATCGAGATAGGTCAAAAATGCAATAATCCAACGATTTCTAGAGTATCTATTTTATTGCATTTTTGACCTATCTCGATAAAATAGTAAAAATTCAAAAAAATGTAAAATTTGGTATACAAGGCAATATTAATATATAGAACAATTTGAACGGTTCGGATTTTCAATTTGAGTTTTCAAATTAGAGATTCGCCATGCCACAGGATGGGCAAGTGCGCGCCACACAAGAGCCCATCTCATATATATATATATATATATATATATATATATATATATATATATATATATATATATATATATATATGGGCTATTGTGTGGCGCGTCGCACAGCTCCATCCCGTGTGGCATAGCCAAATCTCTAATTTAAAAACTCAAATTGAAAATCCGAACCGTTCAAATTGTTCTACATATTAATATCGCCTTGTATACCAAATTTTATATTTTTTAATTTTTTTACTATTTTATCAGAGAAGTCAAAGATGCATTAATCCAACGATTTCTGAAGTATCTATTTTATTACATTTTTGACCTATCTGATAAAATAATAAAAAAAATTAAAAAAAAGTAAAATTTGGTATAATGGCGATATTAATATGTAGAACAATTTGAACGGTTTGGATTTTTAATTTGAGTTTTCAAATTAGAGATTCGGTCATGCCACATGGGATGGACATGTCACATGGGATGGGGCTCGCGACGCGCCACACAAGAGCCATATATATATATATATATATATATATATATATATATATATATATATATATATATATATATATATATATATATATAGAGAGAGAGAGAGAGAGAGAGATGGGCTACTTGTGGCGCGCGCAGCCATCCCAGTGTGGCGTGGGAATCTCTAATTTGAAAACTCAAATTGAAAATCCAACCGTTCAAATTGTTCTACATATTAATATGGCCTTGTATACCAAATTTTATATTTTTTTGAATTTTTTACTATTTTATCGATAGATAAAAATGCAATAAAATAGATACTCCAGAATTGTTGGATTATTGCATTTTGACCTATTTGATAAAATAGTAAAAAATTCAAAAAAATATAAAATTTGATATACAAGGCGATATTAATATGTAGAAGAATTTGAACGGTTCGGATTTTTAATTTGAGTTTTCAAATTAGAAATTCGCCACGCCACACGGATGACTGGGCGCGCACACAATTATATATATATATATATATATATATATATATATATATATATATATATATATATATATATATATATATATATATATATTTCGGTGTATTTGTTATTTTGCGATGACTATATCATCGATCACATATGCTAACAATGTTATCAGGGAATCATTTTTATACCTTTAATTAATTGTTTAATTAATTGTTTTCTTCTTAGATGTTGGTTTTGTTTTGATGTTGCCGAATTATTTTGCTCGTTTTGAGAGAGTTTTGTAATAAGTGGTTGTAGTTTTTTTAAGTAAAGGTTAGGGTTTATTTTTATTATCTAAAAAAATTACCAGTTTCATGATGTTTCATCTTTCTAGGCAACTACAAGTAGTGACGGCAAACTTGGGTACATTGCATAGTGCTTCAGTAGTACTCCTGTAGTCGGTATATGTCGCCTTTAGTTTGGTCAGAATTTGAGTGATAGAACAACTACTGTCGATCGACCGGTACCTAGCTATCACCAAAAGGCGAGAAAGAGAGAGAGAGAGAGAGGATGAGAGGACACAGTTCACATCTTTGCATGTGTCCATACCCAAAGGTTAGGCAAGAAAGCGATCGCCGGTACAACGGATAAAAACCACAGAAGCTAGCTAGCCAGCGCGCGCGTCAGATCGTGCAGACGTCGACCGCCAGAAAAGCATACATGCACACGAACATGAACTGTCTCCTCCGACGACGATCCGGTCCCTTAATCAGATCAGCTTCAGCTAGCTTTAATTTCCTCCCAGCTAATTAGCCTAATCTTTTTCATGGTCGGCCTAGTTATACCTCCTCTGTTTCATATTATTATATGATATTTTAGTTTTATTTTACGGTCAAACTTATTTAACTTTTAATACAACAAATATATATACTACTAAAACATATTTGATAATGGTTTTTTAGAAATAACGGTCAACGGGAGATTTGTCGAATATATATAAAGGAATAAATGGCATAAATGGCCAGGAGGCTTTACATCAGATTCATCAAGCGATGGCTGAACTGGAAAAAGAAAAAAAACAGTCATGGCCGATTTTCATGGTTGATTTAATGCTGTAACTGTTGGTGGAATTTTATATAAATTTGATATTTCCTTCCTCCCAAATTATAGGGAGCTTTTTGTTTTGTTTTGACAAACTTGGTAATTTTTTTACTAACACAATTTCTATACTAAATATTATGTATGTTTTATCACTAAACTCATATTATTGTTAATAAAATAATATGAAATAAATTAATGGTAAAATATCATTAAATATCAAGGAAAAAATTTATAGTTTGAAGTAAAAACAAAAACGTTTGACTTATAATAAATTAAAATGGCATAACTAATATTGAACGGAAGGAGTAGCTAATTATAATCAGCGCCTCGTGCCAGAAAATCTGACCGAATCTTTCGGCCGCGCCGTCGCTGTCTGAACGGCAGCCCGGCCGATCGAGACGAGGATCGATCCATCCATGTCAGCCATGCATTAGCCGGTGTTCGGCCCCTGTCCCTGCATGCATCTCTCTGCATATGCAAGCATGCATCAACTTTACTAGGGTTCCGTAACATGCATGAATAATGCATATGCATATGCTTTGCATGGCATATGGTCCTAGCTTTTTCACATTTTAGATTTGTTTTCAAAAAATTATTTTATAAATATATTTTTAAAAAACTTATTTTAAAAATGACACAGTTGGTGTCCTAGCTGGTTGTCTTCACAGAAGACAGGAAAATAAAGTTTTCATGCGACGTCAATAATATTGTCTATTCTCAAAATAATTTTTTTAAAAATATATTTGTAAAATAAGCTTTTAAAAAAGTCTGGAATGTAAAAAAAATGCTGGCATGGGCCAGCATTCTCTCTATCTAGCTTAGCTAGCTAGCTTTCTGCTTGCAACTGTACACACGCCAGCATACATGCATGGGGTCACTTCACTGCATGCTGTGATCAGGGTGTCTCCTCCGCTTTTAATTAATCTTTACATGCATCGATCGATCGATCGACCTGTCGACTTCCATCGGATACTACATAGGATCCTACTTTCCTTTTGTTTTTCTGTTCTTCTCCCCTTTGGGTCGATCTGCTTATCCCATCCCCAAGCTCTTTTTCTTTTTGCTGATAGTATCTCATCATCAGCATATTTGCATGCAGCTACTCCATCGAGAGGGTGGCCATGTAAAACACTTCCCCTATAATTAACTGTTTACTAGTTTCGGCAACGCCGGCGATGGAGGTAAGTAGATAAGGCAGGTGGTAGAGCGTAGGCAGGGTAGGCGGTTGTTTTCCTGACTCCTGAGCCTTTTCTACGTGGAGATGAGTCAGCGGCGCCATGATCGATCGATTTGTTTGGGTTGTGTGCACGTGGTTGCATCCGGGATGACGACGATGGGAGAGGAGACTTAGTGTGGTGGATTTCCGATTTCGTTTTTCCATCCAGCTTTGTGCTTGTGCATGTTTTGCTTTACATGCTACTACTAGACTAGTAGAGAGAGAGATCGATCCATCGATAGATGCATGATTAATTCGATGGTCGATTATTATGTCTTTGATAAAACATCTTGTCATGTTCCATGCATGCGTCGCTTTTGCAGAAAGGGGCGTAGTAGAGAAAATGTGTTGTTTTCTGAGAGGACCAGCCGGTGGTTGCCCCATGTTAGATTTGTTTCTCTAGGGGACCTGCTTACTAATGAGGAAAGACAAGAGAAGTTCCTAGAGAGACTAAAATAATGAGCTGTCAGTTAAGTTTCCCTCTGGTGACTATGCTAGTGAATATATATGCTGATTTTCAGATGTTAGTGGACAAAGCAATTCGATAGAAAGACAAGCAAAACATGATGGAATACCAAGAAGAGAACGACTGCTTTGAATGAAGCACAAGGTAGAGCAACTAGAGGCAGCGTGGCAATCCACTTCATAAATTTTGCCCTGCAAGTTCTCCATTGCCCTGTGTACCAAGCCACTACAATCAAAGTGTATAAAAGGGATCCGAACTAAAATTCAAGGATACAAGGGAATGAGCAAAATTTAAGGGCATAAAAGGGATTGGGCAGAGTTTCAGGGGACAGGGAATTTTCTCCAAAGCTAAATATCATAAAATAGAGGTTTTGTAAGTTTTCTTTCAGTAGATTTTGTACTCCATTCGTCCCAAAACAAGTTTATTATTTACTAATCTCATACATATCAATAATACTCATATTTTATTAAATCACAATGCAATCATTCCCTACTTTCTGTACTCCAAATGTATTTATCCTCTACTTTTACAAATTTAATTGTTGCTAAAAGTAAACTTATTTTATAAACGGGAGAGAAAAATGAAGGAGGGAGTAAGTGGTAGCGACATAAGATAAAATCCTTTGTGGAAAAAATAGAGAGAAAAGAACACGGAAAGTTGAAATTTTCATCCGCTTCCAGTCCATGATGGGCTTGTTTCAACTGGGCCCAATCCGGCCCATCAACAAGAATATGGCCGGAAATTGGAGTAAAATCCCGATCTATATATACGTGGGTAGGCCGGATTTTGGCCATCGAAACGAACCGAGGCCTACCCGCACGAAGAACCCAAAGCCCACCTCATCATTCATCCCGCTTCAACTTCATCCACAGCCTGCGCGTTTCTCTGCTCTCTCTCTCTCTCTCTCTCTCTCTCTCTCTCTCTCTCTCTGAACTCGCCGCCCTCACTTCCGCCGCCGCCGCCGTGTCCCCCCCCCCGCCGCCGCGTGCCCGCGCATCCTCTTCGTCGACCCAATCCGTCCTTCGGGTACGCCTCCGCTGCCCCCACACCCTAGCCCTCCTTTCCGGATCGATGCCGTGCGAGAGCCGGCTGCCGCGGAGGTGCGCGGAGGCGGCGGTCGGCCGTCGGGGAGGCATTAAGGCGAGGTGCCGCGGGGGGTACTGAGTGATTTTCCTTTTTCCGTTTCTGATTTAGTGATTTCTCAAGATGGATTCTCCACATTGGTTTGCAGCTAGGACACTGACAGTGACCGTGTCCGTGGAGGTAGGATATGGAATTGTGAATTTGTGAGGCCGATTAGACCAATTCTGTTTTCATGCGATTTGATTAGTACTGATTATGTTATAGAGTTACAGTTCAGTTGATGCTTGTTGGTATTGATGCGTATTAATGTTTCACAGATTATTGATACATCTATGCTCTACAAATATATGTTATATAAATCGATGATCCATGTTGTGAATATTCATTTGTTGATGTATTTGTTTGGATAACGATGTTTATTTACTTGTTTTTGCTATTCACTCCAGCACTTGGCCACGCCTTAATTTTGTCCGTGTTCTGCCACTGGGTTCGCATATGGATTCGCCAGGTCCAAGATGGAAGAAGGGCAAAGACGGCAAGGACTTTGCGTCCCTAGCAGCAGCTAATCCCATGTCAGCCATTGTTTCTGAGCTCAAGGCCTCATTCATAATCTCAAAGCCCGTGGCAGTTTTGTCAGGTCCAGGTGGCAGCGCGGTTCTTGGAGTTGAGCCAGAGCAAGCCGTGATCCTAAACCGTGCGGCCTTTGGCCATGCCATCGAAAGTGCAACAGCACAGAAGCATTGGTTCCAACTCAGCCCCGAGGAGGTCTTTTGCCTATGCCATGCTCTGAATTGCATCAGGGTTGACTCACAGGACAATAAGCAAATGAGTGAAGTCGAACTGTGGGATTACTTTAGGTCTGGATCAGAGTCATTCCCTGAGATGTACAAGGCTTACGCACATCTGAGATTGAAGAACTGGGTGGTGAGATCAGGGTTGCAGTATGGTGTGGATTTTGTAGCTTACCGACACCATCCAGCGCTTGTCCACTCGGAATTTGCGGTGGTTGTAGTTCCAGAAGGTGCAGAGTTTGGCAATAGGTGTGGCCGTCTGGAGGTGTGGTCTGATCTACTATGTGCACTCCGGGCTTCTGGCAGTGTAGCAAAGACATTACTGGTTCTGACCATTAGCAGCAGCAGTAAGTGTGAACTGAGCTCCCCAGATTGTTTAGAACAGCTTGTTGTTCATGAGAGAACGATCACAAGATGGGTACCGCAGCAATGCCGTGAACAACGATGTGAACCAAGCAGAGATGAAGTGAATAGGGAAGAACTGATTATTAAAAAGGGAAGTGTAGTATTTAACCACTGGGGTGTGATACTAGGCTTCACTGTTCTATCTAGCTTGCTTGTGTACAGGCTGAAATTCAGACAATAGAGTTAACATTTCTGTGCACCTGTGTTGTTGAGGTGTTAGCTTGGAATTTGAAATCCTGAGTTGGTACTCTTTTGTGAGCCTTGCTTTTGGTTTCTAGGCTAGATATGACAAATCATTGTAGCCACGCATCTGACTTTGACAGCAGAGAAAATTTGAATATTGATCTGTCTTAGATCTTGAATACAGCCCTGGATTGGCAATTTCAGTATTACTCAAGGACTGCATGGGCTTGGAAGTGAAATCCAGGTACACTAGGAACTGATGCATATTATCAGCATGTGAAACTACCATCATGGTCTAAGGTGCCTACATGACCGTAAACCTACTTCAACAGAATTAGTAATCAGATGGATTACCTTTGCCTTTGTTTTTAGGAATGCATTTTGCCTTTCTTAATGCAGGGAAAAGTTGGTGTCGCTGCTCTTAATGCAATTAGAAGCATTATTATTTCTGTCCGGCATTACCGTGTTACAAATCATGAAAATATAGACAAAGTTTCAAAACTTCTGTCTAGTTTGTTATGATTTCTTTACAAATAACTTACAATATTATTTACAGAAAACCCCTTGGGTTAAAATTTTTTACAACATATGCTATATTTTTTCTTTTTGCTATGACTTTGATGTGGCACGTACATAAAAAAAAAGGAATTGCTAATAACATTCCATAGAAATCTGAAGCTAAAATCTTGCAAATTTATGACCTTATGATATGCTTCGCTATTTGTGCTAGGACTCCAACTCTAGCGATCTTGACAAACTCCAGCGATCGAGACGAACTCGAGCAATCGACAGTGACCTAACTATTTAGGGTTTAGTGTTGGAGGTGGGGTCAAGGATGGGAGGGGATGCGGGATGGAGAAGAGGATGGAGTTCCCTGGGCTTAAGGATGGATATGGGAGACGGCAGGAACAGCGGTGAGCGGCAACTTCACCGAAACCATAGTATTAGCAGTCGGTGGTGTGGTGGTGTTGGCAGCAGGTGCAAAACGAAGTGAGTGGATATGAGGCAGGGGAGTGCTGGCGTCTCTAGCAGCAAGGAGTGGATGCAATATTTCACCAACAGTAGGGTTGAACCATACTATTTTAATTTTTTCACTAAAATTCTATCTAAAATTTGGTGTTTTTCATTGAAATTCTTCGCCATGTGTGGGGCTTAAGCCCAACCTATCCCATACATGACTTTGCCTCTACTAGTGGTGAAGAGCCACTGAAGATAGAAAAGACAACATGGCGGGGGCACATCGTCGCTACCAGCTTGAGGAGGAAGAGGGCCGGAGAGGGGAGGAAGAGGAGGTCAGCCAGGGGACCCTCTCACAGACACTGTTGGTGCCTTTTGGCTATTCTGGCAAGGTTGGGTGGCGGTGATGGCGGTGGTGGCAAGGGCATCGAGCTAGGAGTGAGGAAGGGTGATACCATACTAATCTCAAAGCAATATAACGGTTCAGAATTCACAAGATTTTTAAGGATGATTTCTTTGCAATGGCAAATAGTCAGTCCCTAAAAAAGACCAATCAATTCAAGAGAGAGTGTGAGAGAGAGGGAGGGAGGGAGAGAGTCAATTATGAAATCACTTAGGATGTGCTTACATCTCACTACTACGAAAACAATCTTTCATGGCGTTTGGAAAAACTTTTCTCTGGCGGCTACGAGGTGAAACCGCCAGCTCAAAAGATAGGGGGGGTGGGGGGTCTCGGGCCGCCAGCGAAAACACATCTTCGCTAGCGGACCCCTAAAGCTGGCCGCCAGCGAAGATGTGGTATTTTCTCTGGCGGCCATCTTAAGACCCCGCCAGAGAACATATCACATCTTCGCTGACGGTAAGGTGAGGTGGCCCGCTAGAGAAGATTCCTACATCTTCGCTGGTGGCCCACTTAAGTCGCTGCCACCCCTAAATATTTTCTATGGCGGTTCTATGCAACCGACATATGTTGACTGCCGGGAAAATACCATCACCTATACCACCAATCCATAGCACCATGGCATTTGAGCACGATTTTCTCTCTCTTGTGAACAAATACATAGGGGGAAGGTTTTGATCTTCAATCTTTTGAAAGATGTACTGCACGGAGGTTACATATACTTTCTCCTACTCTATTTGTAAAGTTTTTTTTTCATTTTTATTGGTTGTTTATTGAGATTTTGCATAGCAAAAAGTATGTGACACGGGGAAAGAAAAGTATTTTTTATTTGTTATTTGGAGCTTAAAATGGGCAAACTTTGTAAGAAATATTGTGCATGATCGATGTTCCATATATATATATCTAGTTTTGATATGTTTATTTGTAGCAGATCTATATATTAGTTAACTAGAGAACGCAGAGAAGAAGAGAAAAAAGAACTAGTTTTTTTATTTTTTCTAGTTGTTTGTAGTTTGTAGATTTTTGGCTAGCTTTAATTAGCTTGTCTAGATTATAGTGGTTATAAATATTAATTAGTATAATTTTAATGTGACATATTATCAAAAATATATAAAGTGACGAAGTTGTACATATTTTTCACAAATAATGCATAGATGGCGGACGAGCATGGATGTATAGAGAGAGATACCGGTCCTCATACATTGAAGGAGTTGACATATTCATGAAAGCTGCTAAGAAGAATGCTGCATCTAAGAAGACGAAGGAAATTAGATGTCCATGCTTACATTGCAAGAATCAGAAAATTTGGATCGACCCATCTATAATCGAGCAACACTTGGTGATGCATGGATTTGTTGCGAGCTACACAAATTGGTCACATCATGGAGAGATCCCAAGCAAACAAGTTCCCAACCGGGCGATAGTACGGGATGAAGTGTTCAACGGGACGAGGATTTGATGGTAGTAGCAGAAGAAGGAGAAGAGGAAGTAGAGCCCATTAATGTTGATGATGATGTTGGTGGCGATGATGGTCAGCACAGTATAGTTGATGATGTCGATGATGGTAATGTTTGCATAGATGATGGTAATTTTGATTTGGAAGAGATGTTGCGTCATGCTAAACCTGAGGTTGTAGCTGGGTCCGCTCGTGGGTTGGAGAACTTCGAATCATTACAAAAGGCAACGAAGGTTTTTTTGTACGATGAGGCAAATGGTTGCATGAAGGATTTCACATTGTTGCGGACGGTGCTTGAACTTATGAGATTGAAGGCCAGAAATGGTTGGTCGGACAGTAGTTTCAACGATTTGTTGGTTCTGTTGAAGAAATTGTTTCCGCAACCCAACTCCCTGCCAACCAGCACCTATGAAGCGAAGAAGCTTATTTGCCCTTTATCTTTGGGTGTGCGAAAGATACACGCGTGTGTTAACCATTGCGTACTGTTTCGTAAAGAGTACAAGGATTTGGACAGATGCCCAACGTGCAACACTAGTCGATACAAAACAAGCCGTAGCCAGTCCGAGGGTCAGGATGGTTCCCAAGACGAGGTAGAAGTCAACAACAAGATGAAGATCCCCCAGTTGGTCATGTGGTACCTTCCGATGAAAGATCGATTGAAGCGTTTGTTCTCGAACCCGAGGGATGCCGAACTGATGCGCTGGCATCATGAAAAGCAGAAAAAGGATGGGATGATTCGACATCCGACCGATGCTCGACAGTGGAAGGAATTTGACAGAAAGTACCATGAATTTGCAGAGGACCCAAGAAATGTAAGGTTTGCATTGAGCACCGATGGAATGAATCCATTTGGTGACTTGAGCAGCTCACACGGCACGTGGCCGCACTCCTAACCATGTACAACCTCCCTACGTGGTCGTGTCGAAAAGGAAGTATATTTTGTTGACCATCCTTGTACGGGGACCACGACAACTGGCAATGACATGGATGTGTTTCTGAGCCTTTGGGAGGATATGGCTGATACGTGGAATCATGGGGTCGGGTTTGGGACGAATTCATGCAGAATTACTTCACGCTTAATGCAATTATCTTTGTCACCGTCAACGACTTGCTCGCACTGTTTTTCCTATCAGGACAGCTCAAGGGGAAGACAGGCTGCGTTATTTGTGTTGATGGTACAGTGTACAGATATCTTCAGGGATCGAAGAAGCGAGTGTACATGCGGCACCGATGTTACTTAAGAAAGAATCACCCGTACCGCTCCAAAGCTGAATATTTCGACAACACTATTGAGGACGGTGATCCACCAGAACCATGGAAGGGTGATAAAGTGTTCACAATAACGAAAAAGCTCAAGGTTGTTTTTGGGAAGGCCAAAAAGAAGGAAACCGACAAGCGGAAGAGAAATGAGGACAAAGAGCCAGCAAGCGCTAGCGGGCCATTCAAGAAGCACTCCATTTTCTTTAAGTACCTTCCGTACTGGCAAGATTTAGAGATACGTCATTCTATCGATGTCATGCACCTAGAGAAAAATATCTTCGATAGCACCATGGGTACTTTATTAGACATACCTAGCAAGACAAAGGATGGGCTGAAGTCCCGTAAGGACCTCGTGAATATGCAGATAAGAAAAGAGCTTCACCCTGTAGATGATGGTAACGGAAAAGTGTATTTTCCGCCGGCCTGCTACACCTTGACAAATGAGGAGAAAAAGGCAAATGCCTACGTGGGGTGAGAGTGCCTACTGGTTTCTCCTCAAACATTAAGCGACTGGTGTCGATGAAGGATTTGTCATTTTCAGGCTACAATTCCCATGATTGCCATGTAATGCTCACAGTATTCCTCGCTATCGTCATCAGAGCAATCGAAGCATTACACGTTAAGGTGGCCATCACAAAGCTGTGTTACTTCTTCAATGCAATCTCACAGAGAGTAATTGATCTTGACGAGTTAGGTCCTCTCCGCACTTTCGCTATAGAGACCGTGTGCGAGCTTGAGATGTGTTTCCCGCCGCCATTTTTCAATATGATGGAACACCCCATAGTTCATATTGTGCCTCAGATTATTGCCCTTGGTCCCCTGTACCTGCATCAGATGTGGCCATTCGAACGGTACATGTCCATTCTAAAAGGCTACGTACGGAACCGTGCCCACCCAGAGGGATCGATGATAGAGGGATATACTACCGAGGAAGTCGTTGAGTGTTCCATTGATTACCTAAAAGAGGGGAAAGCAATTGGTTTACCGGTACCTCGACATGAAGGTAGATTATCTGGAAGAGGGACAAAAGGGCAGAAAAGAATCCATGACGATGATTACAAGAATCCACGACGATGATTACAAGAAAAGAATCCCAGGCTAGGGCAGCAGCTCGTGAGGAATGCCATAGATATTGGAGCCAGCATATGATGCACGGTGGTGCCGTTTCGCAGCCTGATCCGAGCTATCCGATGGACGATGTAACGGAGGATACTCCTTGCAAGCTCTTGATTCCGGTCGGCAGGGCAGGAAAGAAAATACAGGTTTGTGGAGATTATGGCAATTGGATATCCACATGGCAAGCTTATCCGACTGGAGATAGGGATAGGTTGCACCTATCAAATATGTAAACCAACTATGACTTGGGTATTACGTTGCCGATTAGATAAGGCAACGGCTCATAGTCACGGTTTGGTAAGATTGAGGAAACCGACTTAGAGTAAGATAGGGTTTCTGATTTGTAAGCCCGCCTCCTAAGACTATATAAGAGGGGTAAGGGGCGCCCCTCGAGGGATATGCTTTATGCTTTATGAGCTATTAGCTTTCAGCCTTAGATCTTGAGATCAATATACACTCGGCGGATCAAATCCCCGAAACAGGAGTAGGGTATTACCTCACGAGAGGGCCTGAACCTGTCTAAATCCTCGTTTTCCACCTAACCCATTGTGCTTGGTGATCTTAACTGCACCCCCAAATTTCTATTGCCGAAACCGAGTTTTGACAGTTGGCGCGTCAGGTAGGGGCCCGCGCGTTAAGACTTCTTCAACAATCTCGCCGGCAAGTGCGATGGGATCTTATTCAGGCATCGGCGACTTCGCCGCCAATGACTTCAACAAGTTCTCCTCCTTCGACTCGGATTCGGACCAGTCGGGAAGAGAAACCCACTCGGCGCCGTTCGGGCTCCCGAATAACGCCAAGATCTACAACGAAATCTTGGGTCCCAAGATGCAGTCCAACCACTCTGACGGAAGAACTCACTCGGCGCCGTTCGGGCTACCGAACGCCGCTGAGATCTGCAGCTGTCTTCTCATCTCCCCGTCGGAGCCAATCTACTCGAAAGAAAACTTCTCGGCACCGTTTGGATTACCAAACGCCGCTGAGATCTACTGTAAGCTCCTCTCCCCCGAGTCAAGATCGACCCACTCGGAGGGATCCATGCCATCAAGCTCCGACTCGGACGGGAACGATCCAAATCCGAACCACCCAGGCTCAAGGGAAGTCGCGGTCATCCTCCAACCGTTCGGGTCATGCTCATTCTCGGAGCTCGACGAGTACCTCAGATCCTCAGGTTTTGACAACCTTTACGGCATCCCCTCGGACGAAGCTAACGACTCCGACTGCGACAAGGACTACAAGCCGAAGTGTTTTGACGTCCTCATGGCTGAGGTGGCCGAGACCGACTCAGCCATGGCCCGTAAGCTCGCGGAAGAAGAACGAGCTAGACTTGAGCAAGAGCGCAAGCTGGCAGAAGAGGAGAAGAAGCGCAAGGAGGAAGCCGACAGAAGGAAGCAGGATCTGAGGACGGCCGGACGATCCGCTCAGGAGGCCATACTTTAGACGCGGGTCCGCAACGCCAACATCTTTCAGACGCCACAGCAGAACGCTGTCGCTGCCCTCACACTCCTGGACACCATGATCGAGATGGCGCCCCCCGACGTAACACCAATCTTGGACAAGATCAAGACCATCGTCGCGGCTACAGCCAACGTCCATCCCTCCACCTCAGCCCGAAGACCAACTAAGTCCGTGGCAGAAACGCCCGACAGAAGCCGACTCCCGCCGCTGAGGTCACGGGATTACAAGAGGCCCGAGCCAGACCGGTCGGCGACCAGGTCAAGAGGCCCACGCCACGAGACCACGCACAAGCATCAGGAGCAGACGGCCGACTCCCGTGAGAAGCAACATGGACGTCCACCCGTCCACCACCGGGTCCGCCGCAACAACAGCTCCGATTACTGAAGCAGCTTGCTGAGGATCCCGCCGAGTGATCTGCGGGAAGTCCTCGATCGTCGCTACCAAGAACGCGATCAACGCACCCGAGAAGATCGAAGGGGATCACCCGACAGTAATGACGATGGAGTACCAGCTTTCACTCGGGAGCTTCGCCGAGTGCATTGGCCAAACGGATTCAAAGCCGACTGGAATCGAGAAGTACGACGGGAAGACCGACCCCGAGTCGTGGCTGACTGTGTACACCCTCGCCATCCGGGCGGCAGGAGGCGACAATAAGGCCATGGCCAATTACCCGCCTGTTGCCCTTGCTAATTCGGCCAGGAACTGGCTCACGAGCTTGCCAAGAGGCTCGATCGGCTCGTGGAGTGAGCTAAGGGACCACTTCATCGCCAACTTCCAGGACACCTTCGAGAGGCCTGGAACCCACTTCGATCTCTACAACATCGTCCAGAAGCCGGATGAGCCTTTGAAGGATTACATCCGGCGCTTCTCCGAAAAACGCAACAAGATCTCCAACATCACCGATGACATCATCATCGCCGCCTTACAGAAGGGAGTCCGTGATGAGCTGTTGATCGAAAAGTTTGGGCGCAAGCACCGAAGACGGTGAAGCAGATGTTCAAGACGGCGAACTCGTATGCCAAGTCCAGTGACGCAATCAAAGCGGCGCGCCAAGACCAGCCCGACAGGAGGAACGACAAGAAATCGGGAGGAAGCCGGCATCCTAAGAAGGATAACGGCAACAACAACCAGGGCGAGAAGGACTGCAAGCGCCGACCCGAAGACCTAGTTGCCGCGACGTCCAACTCCAAACGTCGCCCCCGAGTCGCGGCCTACGACGCCGTCATGAACGCTCAGTGCACGCATCATCCCAATCACAAGCACGCGGATAAGGACTGCTTTATTTATAAACAGTTCGCCGAGCAATATGCGGCACAACTCAACAAGAAGCCGACTGACGAAGCCGGTCCATCGGACGCCAAGAAGAACAACCCGGCTGGGAACGCCGAGCCTTTTCAAGACCCCGTGGGCGAGCTAAATCACATCTTCGAGGTGCCGCAAGCCTATGAATCCAAGAGAAAACAGAAGCTAACTGACCGCGAGGTCAACGCGGTGCAACCCGAGGTCCCACAGTACCTACAATGGTCGGAGGTGGCCATCACTTTTGAACGCTCGGATCATCCCGACCGAGTGGTTCACCCGGGGCGCTATCCACTCGTCTTGGACCCGGTGGTCCGCAACATCAAGCTCAAGCGCGTCCTCATCGATGGGGGCAGCACCCTCAATATTTTGTTCGCCAAGACCTTGGACGAGATGCAGATCCCGAGAGACGAACTGAAGGCAAGCTCAACCCCCTTCCATGGAGTTATCCCGGGGCTGTCATCTACGCCACTCGGGCACATCGCCCTTCCGGTCACCTTCGGAGTTCGAGAGAATTTTCGGACGGAGAACATTACTTTCGAGGTGGCCGACTTCGAGACGGCTTACCACGCAATCATCGGAAGGCCTGCACTCGCCAAGTTCATGGCGATACCCCATTACACTTACCTCTGCATGAAGATGCCGGGTCCGAATGGCGTCATCACCTTGTGCAGCGACGTAAAGCAAGCCTTCACCTGCGACAAGGAGAGCTGTGACATGGCCCAATCTCGCGAGAGATCACGTGGCCAGCAGGAAATCCGATTAGCCGCATCGACTTCGGCGGAGGGTGAAATCCCCGCGAAGAAGATAGCCAAATCGGGAACCGACAACGCCAAAACCAAGAAAATCTCCCTTGATCCATCAGATCCCTCAAAAACTATTGTAATCGGCGCTGAACTAGATCCTAAATAGGAAAGCGCGCTCGTCACCTTCCTCCAAAATAATAAAGATATTTTTGCTTGGAAACCATCTGATATGCCTGGAATTCCTAGGGAGGTGATCGAGCACTCTTTACACATCAAAGATGACGCAAAACCAATTAAACAACGATTATGCAGGTTCGCGCAGGATCAAAAAGATGCCATCAAGGAAGAGCTCACAAAGCTCTTAGCCGCCGGTTTTATCAAGGAGGTCCTACATCCCGACTGGTTGGCCAACCCGGTTCTGGTCCGGAAAAAGACGGGGCAATGGCGCATGTGTGTTGACTACACCAACCTCAACAAAGCCTGCCCCAAAGATCCATTCGGGCTACCTCGCATCGACCAAGTCGTGGACTCAACAGCCGGCTGCCAACTCTTGAGCTTTTTGGACTGTTACTTGGGCTACCACCAAATCAGCTTGAAGGAATCCATGCTGAAGACATCGTTCATCACGCCGTTTGGGGCCTACGCTACATCACAATGCCTTTCGGCCCGAAGAACGTCGGGGCCACATACCAACGCATGATCCAGAGGTGTTTTCAGACGCAGATTGGGAAGAATGTGGAAGCTTATGTCGACGATGTTGTCATCAAGACCAAGCAGAAAGAAGACATGATTGCCGACCTAGAAGAAACCTTCGCAAATATTCGGGCCTTCAGAATGAAGTTGAACCCGGAGAAGTGCACTTTCGGCGTCCCATCAGGCAAACTGCTCGGCTTCATGGTGTCACATCGCGGCATTGAAGCCAATCCGAAAAAATCAATGCTATCCCGAGCATGAAGCCCCCAAGTAACCGGAAGGACGTCCGTAAGCTCACGGCTGCATGGCGGCGCTAAGTCGCTTCATCTCTCGGCTCGGCGAACGCGGCATGCCTTTCTTCAAGCTGCTGAAGAAAACCGACGATTTCCAATGGACTACGGAAGCCCACAAAGCCTTTGAAGATTTTAAAGAATTCCTCACGACGCCGCCCGTCCTAGCCTCACCTCAGCCCCAGGAGCCCCTGCTACAGTACGTTTCAGCCTCTCACCAAGTGGTTAGTACGGTCCTCGTGGTCGAGCGCGAAGAAGAAGGGCGGGTCCAGAAGATTCAGAGGCCGATCTACTTTGTTAGCGAAGTACTGGCAGGAGCCAAAATTCGCTACCCTCAGGTACAAAAATTGCTATACGGTGTTCTGATAACCGCGAGGAAATTGGCGCACTATTTTCAGGGTCGCTCGGTCACCGTCGTCACTTCCTTTCCACTCGGCGATGTCATCCACAACCGGGAGGCAACTGGGCGCATCGCGAAGTGGGCCCTGGAGCTGATGCCGCTGGACTTAACTTTTAAGGCGAGGACGTCTGTAAAGTCACAAGCCCTGGCGGATTTCTTGGCTGAGTGGACCGAACAGCAAGAAGATGTACCTCGAGAAGACCTTCAATACTAGACCATGCACTTCGACGGATCCAAGAGGATCACCGGCTTGGGAGCAGGAGTCGTGCTGATCTCCCCAACTGGGGAAAGACTAAGATATGTCCTCCACCTTCACTTCTCCGCCTCACACAATGTCGTCGAGTACGAAGCCCTGCTACATGGACTGCGGCTCACAGTCTCACTCGGGATACGTCGGCTCATCGTGAAAGGGGATTCCCAGCTGGTTGTGAACCAAGTGATGAAGGACTGGTCCTATCTAAACGACACCATGGAGGCCTACCGGCAGGAAGTTCGTAAACTTGAAAACAAGTTTGATGGATTGGAGCTATCCCATGTCTTGAAACATAACAACGAGGCAGCTGACGAGTTGGCGCAGTTCGGATCCAAGCGTGAAGCCGCTCCAACAGACGTTTTTGTAGAGCATCTCTACGAACCAACCGTTGCAGCCAAACCAACCCCCAACGAGCAAACTGCAAACGAAGCCGCCATGATCGACGCCGACTGGAGGACACCACTCATCAAATTTTTAACACAGCAAGAACTGCCGGAAGACCGAGATGAGGCAGAACTTGTCCGACGTCGTTGTCAAGCTTACGTCATGGTTGACTCTGATTTATACAAGAGAAGTCCCTCCGGAGTCCTGATGAGATGCATCACACTTAAGGAAGGACGACAGCTACTCCAAGACATCCACTCGGGCATATGCGGAAGCCACGCGGCAGCACGTACCTTGGTGGGCAAAGCCTACAGACAAGGTTTCTTCTGGCTCACGGCGGTCTCCGACGCTGACAAAGTGGTACGAACTTGTGAAGGTTGTCAATTCTTCGCCCGATAGAGCCATGTCCCAGCCCAAGAGCTACAAACAATTCCATTATCCTGGCCATTTGCGGTATGGGGCTTAGACATGGTCGGCCCCTCCAAGAAGGCTCCAGGAGGATTCACACACCTATTCGTCGCAATCGAGAAGTTCTCCAAGTGGATCGAAGCTAAGCCGGTTGCTACAATCACTGCTGACAAGGCACGGGACTTCATCCTTAACATCGTACACCGATTCGGCGTCCCAAACAGAATTATAACCAACAATGGGACTCAATTCACGGGAGGCATCTTCAAAGAATTCTGCGAAGACCTTGGGATCAAAATCTGCTATGCGTCGGTCGCACATCCCAAAAGCAATGGACAAGTTGAGCGTGCCAACGGCATGGTCCTTCAAGGCATTAAGGCCCGCGTGTTTGATCGCCTAAGTCCTTACGCCGGCAAATGGGTTCAAGAGCTTCCCTCGGTTCTATGGTCTCTGCGGACCACACCCAGTCGGGCTACGGGCCAAACTCCTTTCTTTTTGGTTTATGGCGCAGAAGCCATGTTGCCAAACGAGATAGAGTACGAATCCCTCCGAGTCCGCAGCTTCAACGACGAACGCTACGACCCAGACCGAGTGGATGACCTCACCCGACTGGAAGAGGCCCGTGAGGCAGCCCTCATCCAGTCGGCAAAATACCTTCAAGGGCTCAGACGATACCACAGTCGCAACGTTCAAGCACGAGCTTTTATCGTTGGCGATCTGGTTCTACGCAAGATTTAGACCACCAAGGACCGTCACAAGTTATCCCCCTTATGGGAAGGACCGTATATAATTGCTGAGGTGACTCGGCCAGGTGCATACTGATTAAAGCGTGAAGACGGATCTATGGTGGAGAACTCCTGGAACATCGAGCATCTTCAATGATACTATGCTTAAATTGCCTTAAGTCTCATGTTCTTCTTGACTGCCAACCTCAAGCAAGATGACTTCTTGAGTTAGCAGTCGGGGGCTGTACATATGTCAATAAAGCATGGTTTTTTGGCAACCTGTGCATATTTGGTTTATCATTGTCTAATGTTCCTTGATTTGAGTTCAATGTTTAAGGACTGAGAATTTTTTGATGACCTAATCAAGCTTAGGCTTGGTGACAGTCGGACGAAAATTACTTAAGAAATTTTACATAAAAACTCGGATCAAGGTATTAACATAAATAAGCTGAATATTTACAAAGTTTACACCAGAAAGTTGCATACAATGTTCCGCAATACAATCAAGGTCGGAAGTGGTTCACTACATTGGCGGCCACCTTTTTGGCGGATTCCTGTGCCTCACTAATTAATTCAAGGGCTTGCTCATCTGAAGTGCCATCCGCGAAGCCCTCCCCAACTGAATCGACGTCCACCCGAGGGTAGAGCGACTTCGTCTGCGCAAGGGCGAAGCCCGCTCCCATGATAGCCGCCTCGGAAATATTGGCCAAATATTGATCAGGGGCGCGCCTAAGCTTGTCAAAAATCTCAACTGGGTCCAACGAGCTGCCCCCGACTCCATTATGAAACAGCGACAGCAGGATCGGCGTCGTCGCGTTAGCCACGTCCTCCCTGACTCTTCCAGCTTGTTTGACCCTCTCAATCAAAACATCGTATTGGGCCCGGGACTTGACCTTGTAAGCTGCCAAGAGACATATGATCACGCAAAGCATTCAAAGATAAAGCGACGCAACGAACATTGTGTTGAAGAAGTCCACCTTCAAACTCGGTCTCCAGCTCGGCCTTGCTGAGGCTGACTGCTTCTAGCTGGGTTTGAAGCAAGTGGACCTCCGATGAATTTTCTACAACAAGAAGGTCGTCAACAACCAAGATCAGCACAGAATACAATTAAAGGCATAAAAAGACCAAGAGGGATAAGCTTACTCCCGACTGAACCTCGGAGGTCGAGGTTCTCCTCTCGGAGTTCGGCTATTTCTCTCCTCAGGGCCGCTTCCCTCGATGCAGCTTCCTCTCGAGTGGTCTTCAATTCTTGCTGGATGTTCTCCACAGAGTTAAGATGCGGGACCAATTTCTCGAGTGCATCGGACGTAGCCATTGATCGGCATTATTCTCTCTGCGCACAAGATCTAAAGTTGGTCAATCGAAAAGAGATGATGATGCTACAGCAGAAAAGGATTAGGACTTACGTTTAACAGCCGAGTCGCTTCATTCAGACTGCTCACAAGCGCATCTCTTTCTTCGCTTTCCATTTGCTTATTCAAGATGATGCCTTGTCTCTGGCCTTCTGAATCCCGCCACTCAATCTTGATCGGAGGAACCCAGGTTTCAGAGGACTGCAACCTGGGAATCTCCTCTACTGTGGTTGAATGGATCAAAAGGAGCAGATGAGGATACAGAAAAGTCTACTAGAGATTGAAAAGTTAAGAGATTGATTCAAGACTTACGGGTTTCGGTGGCTGGGTCTTTGACCGGCACTGCATGGCTGCTCTTCCTTTCTTGGTTTTTGCCCGACCGGTCTTCACTGGGCCCTTCGAGGCAACGGCCGGGGGCTCTTTCGCGCCGACTGGTTTCCCAATCGGTATCCCACCAAGGCGGTCGGGGGCTCCTCCTTGGGGTATCTTCGCCGGGAGATGAGGTCCTTCCACCCAGGGCGCTCTCGCTCGGGAGAGGGCTCCGGGGTTTTGGCTCCGTAGGCCTTGATGCCTCGGTTGCTGCAGCTAGCGTTGGTCCCTAATTCTTCCCACCGGGGTCTATATCTTGAGGCCTCCTGCCAAATGAACGGCAAGCGCAGTCGGGATGAAGATGAGGGAATTTTCAACAAACAACTTGATTTTGGTCATAAGATGTACCTGGTCGATCGGCGGATTCTGGGCGCTGCCTTCGGTGACGGCCTTGGAGGGGTCGTTTCGGCTTGAGGGGCCAGGACATCGTCGTCTGAGTCATCGATGATCAGCCTCCTCTTGCTTGCCCGTTTACTGATGTCTTCACTTGGGGCTGCCCTCTTCCCGGCTGGATCACTCTGGATCTTCACGCCACCGGTTGGTTTCTTGGCAGGCCGAGTCGGCGCATCATCGTGAGGAATTTTGTACGGCTTCGAAATGATGGAGGCATTTTCCTGCAAACAAGATGCATACAACACTAAGAAGTGTGACATCAAGATTGCAAGGCAATGAAAGAGTTAAGTCGGCTTACCAGAGGAGGAGGGCGATATAGGATGTATGGGAGGACTGGCAACATGAGGCTGCATTCGACTGCAATTCCAGCCGACAAGACCTTGTATATGTGGATCTTTAAGATCTCGAAGCTGAGGGAATCACGGTCTTCCCGATTGGGGTCCCTCTCGCCCTCGTATTCGAAGGCTGGCTTGGATCGTTCCTTGATCGGTGCCAGTCGGCTCCTGATAAAGTGCCGAGTGATTTGCTCGCCGCGAAGACCTTTTTGCTTCATCTCCAAGATCTTCGCTAGCAACTTGTTGGCTTCATCCCAGTCTTGGGCAACTGGTATAGTGCTCCAGGTAGGCCTGGGCATGGGGGGAAGGCCAACAAAGTTGGGCAGGCTGGGTTCGAGATTGTTAATATAGAACCAGCTTGCGTGCCAGCCCTTGTTGGAGGATTTCAAGGGGAGAGAGAAATACTCCTTGCGGAGGGATCCGCGAAGTTGTAAACCCGCTCCACGGACGACGCAAGGTTGATCCTTATTCGGATGCGGCTTAAGGTAGAACATGCGTCGGAAGAGTTGAAAGTGGGGGAGAATGCCAAGGAAAGCTTCACACACATGGATGAAAAGAGCGATGTGAAGCATAGAGTTGGGGTTCAAATGATAGAGCTGAAGGCCATAGTAGTCAAGAATTCCCTAAAGAACTCAGAGGTGGGGATACTGAAGCCGCAGTAAAAGAAAGAAGTGAAAATGACGAGCTCACCGGTGTTCGGAGTGGGGAACTCCTCACCGGCCGCCGGGCGCCAGCCCACGATTTCCTTAGGAGGAAGGACTCCGTGCTTCACCATCTCCTTGAGGGTGGATTCCCTGACATCCGACATAGCCCACTGCTCGAAAGGGATCTTCTTTTCGCTCGCCATGAATGTGGTTTTGGGGGAAATAGATCTGGCTTGAGGGCTAGGGATTTGAGATGGGGATTTGTGAAGGTGGATGCGGAGGCTGGCTGGTGATGAAGCATGAGCTTTCGGATCGGTGGATTGGGAGCGCGCAAGAGCTTAGGGTTCTCCGCTGCAAGCTGGTGAATAGTGTTGCGATTGGGGAATTTTTTCTAGGAAGACGAAGTGGCGGGGATGACCTTGAGGCTTTGTAAGAAATTTGAGGGTTGCGCTAGGTTTTCTCGCGATTGGGCCGAGCCCATGAGAGACCTGTGGCCTAGCTAAGGTGTGGCTTGACGCGTGTCCTTAGGGACTTAAGTGGATGAACTTAAGCAGATTTGCTTTGGCAATATGCACGTGTCTGAGTGCCTTGTACCTTTGGAAATCCTTTCATACCGTGGTTTGCTCAACTTCATGAGAAGTTAGCACGATGCAATTTGAAAGGTGACAAACAGTGAAGCTTTTCATAGCTACCTTGATGACGAGGGACTGTTTGGTTTTAAGCATTTGATTAAATGATTATATCAATGCTAATTTTCCACCTTGGTGAAGATCTTTTTAGATTGAGACCAATATTATGGCAGGAGCTATTTAATATTTTGGTCGCATTTTTCAGATGACTGAAAAACTTGTTTACCCATGAGGGATGATTAAAATATTTGTTCCGAGATAACTCGGGCAGATCCACTCGGATAAACATGAGCTTACCGAGTGCTTTTTACTCACGAGGGTTGATTGAGTTATTTGTTCTGAGATGACTCGGGCAAATCCACTCGGACAAGCACGAGCTTGCCAAGTGATTAGGTTGCTTTAGCTTGAGCTAAGCATCTATATGAGAATGATTTTTTATAGTTCTTTACTATATGTTTAGTCTGTTTTTGGCTAACCACACAGTCGGGGGCTACACCTAATTAGGTACATCGAGAGATGCACCTAGGCATTTATTTTTTGGATATTTTCCAGCACTTCACAGTCTTTGGATCCACTCGGGAGAATCAGGCAGAGATGATTGAATCTCTCGGCGCCAGAAGCACTTGGCCAAAGAGTTGTTTGGTCATGTACTGTCTTGGTTCGAGGCTGAGTTATCTCGTCGATTGCAAAGGACTCGGGGGCTACTGTGGAGATTATGGCAATCGGATATCCACATGGCAAGCTTATCCGACTGGAGATAGGGATAGGTTGCACCTATCAAATATGTAAACCAACTATGACTTGGGTATTACGTTGCCGATTAGATAAGGCAACGGCTCGTAGTCACGGTTTGGTAAGATTGAGGAAACCGACTTAGAGTAAGATAGGGTTTTCGATCTGTAAGCCCACCTCCTAAGACTATATAAGAGGGGTAAGGGGCGTCCCTTGAGGGATATGCTTTATGCTTTATGAGCTATTAGCTTTCAGCCTTAGATCTTGAGATCAATATACACTCGACGGATCGAATCCCCGAAACAGGAGTAGGGTATTACCTCACGAGAGGGTCTGAACCTGTCTAAATCCTCGTTTTCCACCTAACCCATTGTGCTTGGCGATCTTGACTGCACCCTCAAATTTCTATTGCCAAAACCAAGTTTCGACAAGGTTGCAACTGGGAGGTTCATACCGGGCTGCAGATTCCATTGCCAAGACATTCCGGATGACTATGCCAAGGTAGAGGTCCGGACGGTCAATGAGGCTCACCGGATGCACGAGATCGACATTCCAACACCCGAGGGAATTGTGTACCTTGGAGATGTCGTTGACCAGTTTGTACTGTGGCACAAGAATGATATTCAACTAGGGTCAATGGATGGAACGGATCGTCCACCAAGGATACCGGTGTCACCGTCTCGTCCACCAAGGGACGAAGAACCGAGGGATCCTCCAGTTTCATCACCTCCGCAATCAGATCATCTAGTTGCATCACCTCCAAGATCAGAGCCTGTTGTTGCGTCACCTCCAATTGAAAAGGAGACAGAAGTACAATCAGGGCTTGAAAAGCATCAATCAGAAGTACAAGTACAGGAAGTGCCTCCGGCACAGCAATCAGAGCGTGCACAATCAGGGCCTGAGCGGACAATGCCCGATGAACTAGACCCATCGCAACCACAGCCATCGCAACCGGAGGAACCTAAGGGTGCCGATGTGCCAGTGATGGTAAGGACAGACAAGCACAAAGGGAAAAGTGAATCGAAGAAAAGATGTATGATAACGGCATTCCGAGGAAGGGACAAAGATATCAAAGATGCCGATTTTGATGATAGAAAGTTAACAGGCCTCAAGCAAACCATGGAAGATTATCTCAATTATATCAACTCCCCTGATGTGCCGCATGAGTTTCAGAATGGCCAACCATTCATCTATGCCTGGCAACTAACAGAAGGTCCGTGGCAACTAAGGAGGTGGCATGAATGGTACATCAGGGCAAGCACCATAAAAGGCCTTTCATCGTTCACAGTTGCCGTGCAGGAGAACATCTTCTGGAGCAGGCCATGCCTATTCCAAGTCCATTTTCCGATATGCATGCCCTCTATCGTTGGAAGAGGTTCGACGCCAATTTGGTCAGCATCTGGTGTCTATAAGTGCATGACTGGAACGTATCAATAAATCATTGTACCTATGTGCGTACCTAATTTGACCTTACATTTTTTTGAAGAATGAATTACGTGGAAGCCGAAGCGATGCGAAAGCCTGTCGGCTACCTAAACCCGTGCCGGATAAGCAAGCCGAACCACACCTACCTGCTAGACGAGAACAAGCTACCGGCACATGTTCGGGCGATGACGCGACAAGAGAGGGACATATATATAGAACAAAGGCATCAGGAAAAGATTCTCGATGTTGCTGCTTATGTATCTATAGCACTTGAATCTACGTAGGACAAGGAATGCGTTTACGCGCCATACGCCTTTGAGTAAGTTTTCGTATCAACTATGAGTATATACATATAATCACGTTTGGACTAACCATTTCTTTTGCGCGACCATTGGATAGTATTTCTTCTCTATCCAAAGTACAATGAAGTCGTCGTCTTGGATTCTCTTGATAAAGACAGACAATACATATCAAGAAATGCTCAGAATTATCGATCTGTAAGTTATATGCATGGACGTTTCTTATTCTTATATATTCTCATGACGTGTTGTTATCTTTAACGAATTTAAATTAATTATCTCTGCAAACAGTGCATATAAAAGGTATTACCAGAAAGGCGGACAACGGAAAAACTCCAGACAACGCATACTCATCCGCAATAAGTGGTCGGTAAGTAAATTTGGATGCCAAACAGTACTACTTAAATTTTATAAATTCATGTGTTTTTCTATTTAATTAACTAATATACTTATTGATGTTGAAAGTGTCATAAGCAACCGGTGGGAACCGTACTATGCAGATATTACACCTGCGAATACCTTAGGGTCAATGGGAGATATTGCACGAATTACGACGATGTAAGTACAAACTGTCAATACTCTTGTTAAGTTAATCGCTAACTTGCATTACTGTGCAATTTCGTAATTTGTCATGATCTCGATGCAACTTCCAAAAATTTCCAAGTCTGAAAGGGAGCTCGATGATAAATCCATTGAGAACATACAACAGGACATGTGCTACTTCATCCACCGTGAGTGCGCACATCAGCTTGGGAGGTTTTTCGACCACGATGAAGTTTTGGCCCTGTCGGAAATGTCTGTCTAACTGGAGCAGGAGTATAATATAGACAAGTTTCACCCGTATGTATATCGGTCGGGTTGTAAGACATTCAACTACTTGTATATGTGGTGTCGTTCCAATATATATGGTGCTTAGAAATTGTATATATATATATATATATGTATATATTAATCTTCATATATTATTTCCGCGTGCATGTATATTAATCATCAATGGCGGCTGTCCGAAAGAGAACATACTTTATCGATAGCTCGATTAGTTATATCATCCACGTGTGACTCTAAAATACATGAACTAAGGTAAGAAAAAATAATGTATAATATTGTTTCAATTTTTTTTATAAATATTGCATCTTCGCAGGCAGGCCACGTGTCAAAAAAAGGACGATGTCCTATTTTTACTGGCGGGCCATGTGTCTTTTCCAGAAACTGATGGGCTTTTTTCCTAGCGGGCCACGTGTCATAAAAAGAGTGTAAGCCGCCAGAGAAGAATATTTTCGCTGGCGGCTGCCTTAAGCCAGCGGCCAGCGAAGATATGGCTTCGCTGACGGCTGACGTGAACTGGCCGCCATAGAAAATTGTTCTTCTCTGACGGCCGACATAAAGCAACCGCTAGCAAAGATATTTTTTTACTGGCAGTGTATAACCGCTAGCGAAGATCTTGATCTTCACTGGTTTTTGCTTTGTGGCGGTCCCGATTGCCGCCAGCGAAGACCCAAAATGGCCGCCACGAAAAACTGTTTCTGTAGTAGTGTCTCCTTGGCCATCGAGTCAATTAGATCGAATTCAACAATTGCAAATATGTATGAGTAAAATCAGTTGCTGTATCCATTCTCCATTTCTGTGAAGTTTGCAGATCACCTAATGCGTTTGACACGTACAGGTGAATAGATCACGTAGTTATAGCCTATGATATACTAGTACAGAAGTACACTACTATTCCAGCAGACATCCTCAGGTTGATCGGCACAACAATGGCGACTGGCAATCACGGCACGACTGCTAAAACCAACAAAAAAAGAAGAAGAGAGAAAGTCAAAGATGCACTGCACGCGCCAGCACGACCGATCAGTACGGGTAGCCGTAGCCACCGCCGTCGACGCGCCGCCCGCCGCCGCCGGTGCTGGTTGGGTAAAACAGGTCGGAGAAGTCGTGGAGCTCGTGGAGATCCTCAAGGTTCGGCGGCGGGCCACGCGCCTCCTGCTTCACCGGCGCGGCCATCACCAGGCCGCCGCCGTGGCCCGCCCACCCCACGGCGTCGCTGGCGGCCGCCGGGCAAGCCGTGACCGCCGCCCGCGCGCGCGGCCTGTTCGGCCGCGCCGCGGTTGCCGCCGTTGGCGAAGGCGAAGGCGCGGACTGGCCCGTGAGCCGCTGCACGACGGCCTTGAAGCTGGCGGCGTCGGAGCTGACGAACCGCGTCTCGATGAACTTCACTTTCACCCCGCCGCCGTCGTGCTGCTGCTGCCTGCTCGCCGCGCCGTGGACCTCCATTGCCGGCGAAGTACGACTCGTCCTTGCGCCGCCGCCGTCGCCGACGTGCTGGATTAATTACCTCGCTGTTGCTGAGGAACGCACGCCACGAGTTCGCCGTGGCTTATATAGGTTTAGCCGCCACGACCAGTCCCGGCGATCAACCTCTCCACGGCGCACGCGCACGCACGCACGCCGCAACCTCCACCAACCGACACGTGGGACCAGAGCCCTGTGGGCCCCACAGTCAGTGGCCGTATGGCAGATTAGTTGGTGGGGCCGGGAGGCCGGTCAAAGGTGGGGGGATGAGTACGGGGGAGCGGTCAGCGGATGGGTGCGGTCAAGCGCTCGTGCGCAATATCCATCGAATACTACTCCAGTAGATTTATATATCTTCCCACTTCGACGCCAACGATATGGATAGCGAGGGGAGGGAGCTGGACCTAGGAACGCTGCTCCTTCCTACGTCATCTTTGTGGACTGACCGGTGCTTTGAACAGCATATACTCATGATTTAGTTTGTTCACTTGTCTCTTTTTATTTTCTTCTTGCAAAAGTGTGCTAGAAAATTCACTATGGTTGGTCATTTAATAAATAGTTGTATGTTTGTGATCCATTTGTATTTATTCTTAAAAAAACTTAATTAGAAAATTTAGTATGGCTATTTAATACCACTTGTCTTCTTTACTAGTAAAATATCCATGCATTGCAACCAACTCTATTTATATTAGATACGTAGGCTAAAACTAAATCATCACCTTCAAACTTTGATTAATGATGATAGGATAAAATGTGTTGTATAATGCACATTAGCAAATAGTGCTTGTCAAATATGTGTGAGTGACAGACTCACCATTATTATTAGCATCTTTTAAAATAATATATATACTGTAGTAGTTATGTATAGTTGTATATGGGTTGAAGCCACGGTCGAGGCTCGCCGTTAAATTGTTCGTTAAAATTTTGGTTGTTGAAGGGATGTGAAGATACAAATCATGTAGCAAATATTATGTACAGTTGAGTTCGTTCGGGCTCAAAAATTTTTGTTAGGTCCACGATAATGCTTGCATAACACTAAAATGTTCGAATTTAGGTTGCTTCGAACACCATCCATGTATGTCAATTTTAATGTCTCTTTTCTCTTCCTTCCAGAAAACTTGTACTACAGAATTACAGGGGAACTCTCCCTGAAAAAAAAACAAAAAAAAAATACAGGCAGGCATCTTTCCCTCGGGAAAAAAACGAGGGAAAATTACAGGTATTGTGCGGTTGTATCCTACCTGGGTGAGAGTGAGATCGAGAGATGGTGAGGTGGATGGAATGTTGAATTTGACCGTGGAAATATTTACCGATGTCCCCATCTCATCTCTCCAGTTGATCAGGCGCGCGAGCGTGTGCACGTGATTAGTAGTTGATCGAGACACGTTTACATGTTTTTAACCATTGATTGCTTGTGAACACTTCTATGAATACGTTAATTATCATAGTGAACACAAATGATCAACCATGATATGTAGTATCTTAAGAGAGCCCTTATGCCGCTTCTCGCATGGGCGACATGGGTGGCCACGGGCAAATCCTAACTGCCATCTCCCCTCCCTCCCTCTCCCCGCCACATCGCAGCAACAACAAGCGACTGGACTCCAGCACGGCGAGCTATGACGACAGCGGCGGGTCAGAAGGCCGTGCGACGCATCCAGATCGATCTACACCGGAGAGAAAGGTTTGTGACAAGCTACAAGGACTGTGTCAAGCTTTACAACTTTGGTACAGAGCATTTCTTCATCCAAACTCCTTTAAAAAAACTTTAAAAATCATTTTTTTTAAAAAGGATATTTTTAAGAGTTTGCAATGGACATTTAGGCTCGTAAACGACCTCAGATGAAAAAAAGAAACGTTCAGCGTAGATCTGGTATGTGGAGAGCTAAAATTAAGTTCGTCACCATCCGATTGTTATAGTTTTTTTTTCATATTTTACTCATGCTTCCATTTTCAAGGGTTTTTAAGGGCAGACTTTTTAAAAGAAACCACCTATAAAAGTCTATTTTTATAGACCTTTCTTACGAGAATAATCCTAAATTTTTTTTTGAAAGACGGCTCTTTTAGAAGTCCACCTGTAAAACTCATTTTAAGGATGGTTCTTTAAAAAATCCGCGTGCAAAAATCTCTTTCTTATTCTTTAAAAATGAGTAACTTTATAAATTTATAGAAATTTTATTTTAAGTCTGATTGAGGTGAACAAGTTCTCTACAGTCCTTACATTTATTTTCTTTTATATGACAAAATTTTCTTTGATTGGGCTTAATGGGAATTGTAAAAATACATCCCAAAGACTAACGGATATTTGGGCACCTAAACAATCTCAAATAGAAAAACTTTCAACTGCAAAGTTGTGTCTGTGTCTCTGCTGAAGATCATTTGAAAAACTAAAAATAATAGTTTCAAAAACGAATATTTGAGTTTGGAAACAATCTCAAATATAAGTCGAGAGCTATAATTCTCTATAAACATCATCTGACTTCATATGAAAGTGTTTACAATATCAAGAAAACTGCTCATGAAAATCAGCTTTTACGTGTCTTTCCTTATGAGAATCATCCCAAAAATTTATCCCATTGTCGGGCGTGTTTTGCAACGAACCGTGAGCGAAAATAAATTTATTTTTACATGAGAATTTCTTATGAACCCATCTAAAATAGGTTTTTGAGCTACCTACCAGGACGGATGGGAGTGTGAGGCGATATTTCTTTTACACCATCTGTGAAAATAAAAGCCTACTGTGATAAAAAAATAATTTTTAGTACTGTAGCCTTAAGTGGATGTTGAGTCAACATCCATAGCTTTTTCAAAGAGTTTTTTTTCACGTAAAAATTATTATCTATATTTTGTACGTCTATAATCAATAGTGTATATATGTAATTGTATGACACGTATTGCTTTAGTATTTAACTTTTACTATATTAATATCATAGTGCTCATTGGATCCGTCTTTCATTACGTCAAAGTGGAGTACATGTCACAACATGAACTCCAAAGTCAGTAAGGCCTATGACTAGACCCTAATGAAAGAAGCAATCAATGAAGCATGTGGACCATATGTAGAGAAAGGAGGTCTCCATAACAATGAACAAAAAAGCCTCATCCATAAAATTAACTTTCCGATCAAACAACAAATTGGCGACCAATGTGGATTCCATGTGTGCCACAAAAAAATTCTGTACAACAAAAAATTCAAGACTTTGGTCGAATTTAAGGTTTGTGATCTCAATTGTGATATATACTAACTACTTCGAATTATATATATATAGATCGACTAATTTTGAAGTATGTATATGTAGAAAAATATATCCAATTCTACGCCTACCAGCTTTGAGGGGATTAGAGAGAAAATAGCGGACTTCATTGTCCGTGACATAGTGCATCCCAAAGGAATGTCTAGAATAAGGGGTTAAAATTACATGATGAACATTTTTGAATATTTCAAAGTTAATGTCAAAGACATGTAATTATGTAACACTTATGATATTATTAAATTATAATTTTGTCAAATGTGTTTATTCATGTATTCGCAATTCTAAATAATTTTTTTCAGTTTATAATTCGGTTTTGTAGGTTTCGATGCTTAGCACTTGAAGATGTTAATGTAAAATATGTGAATAATGAATGTGTATGTGAATAGAAGTGTGAATATTAGATGTATGTGAATGTCAGATGTATGTGAAAGGGGATGCTGGGAAAGTGAATATATATTTGTCCTCTCATTTTTGCAGTGGACATGGCTAGCAAAGGTCTGAGGTTAGTAAAAAACAGAATATATATTTTTGAAAAAAATCATTGGTGACGAGCTTTAACTTAAGCCTGATAGAGATGACATCATCCGTATGCGTTTAAGTTAAAGCCCGATTAAACTGTTAGTCATCCGTGGCGGACATTAATTAGGGTCCGTTTGAGATTGTTTCATCGGTGATGGACCTTTGTTTGACTTGGTTTTTAGGTCAAACCTATCGGTGATATGTTTTAGTTTAGGCCTAACAAAGATAAGTGTATTGGTGACGGACGTTTGTCCAATAGAGATGACTTATCACAACAATGACCTTTGCATCGTGACGAACGCCATACCTGACACAAATGAGGGTTGCCGTCTGATTGAGATTAGGATAACCGTTGTAGTGCTAGTAGCTGTCTAGCTCACATCCGATATATATATATATATATTGTCTGACGGCTGAATTGGATATATAGTCCATCGGTTAGTCAAAGTATTCCTGCTGCGCACAAGCACGTGCAATCAGTCGTCGAGTTATATATATTCAGATCTTCAGATCGATATGTCACCATTATAGCTGGCCATATGGCCCGCCCGGCCCGGCCCAGGCCCAAGCACGAAACGGCCCGACACGTTTTCTTCGGGCCAGGCCCGACACGAAAACAATGTGTGCCGGGCTGGGCCTGCCCGCGTGCTCAACCTTCGGCCCAAGCATGACACGACGGGTCGATTTCGCGCCGGGCCGGCACGAAAAAGCACGGTCCAACCAAGGCAAACGGGCGGCCTGAAGCACGATTTTTGAAAAATCACAGCCAAAGCCACATGTGCATACATATATCTCCAACATTGAATCACAAATATTAACAATTGAGCAAAGACATGAGAAATTGAGCATATACATGACATATAACACATTGAATCACACACACACAAATTGAACAAAGACATGAGCAACTGAGCTGAGCATATACATGAGCAATTGAGCATATACATGACACATAACTCATTGAATCACACGCAGAACCACAACATAAGAGAGAGTAGATGGAAAATAAAGATTGAGAATAGAGGCTTTTTAATCACAATGACATTGTGTCATTGTGATGCTGCCTTATTAAAAACCTTTATAGGTAAAAACTCATACCTCGTGAAAAAACCCTAGAAAGGAAAAAAGAGTACAACAAGCTCTATTCTCAATTTATAATTCTTCATAGTTCAACCATTCAATATTACAGACCACATGAATCACAGGCAGCAGCACATCAAAGGAATCATAGCCAAAGCCACATGTGCACACATATATCAAAAGGCACAAAGCCACAACACAGCAGCAATAGCAAGGCAGCAAGCACAGTAGTGACAGCACTCCACCCTCCAGCACCAGCAGCAGCAGCCATCCTAGCACTTAGTGCTGGCTGCTGTTAGAGCCACCAGCCCTAAAAATAATTTGTATGATTCAATCCATATGCTAATGCAATGATTCAATGTTTCAATCTTAATGAAATGAGAATTTTATACTTACACCGAGGAGGTTGAGTCATCAAGATACAAATCTACAAAAGAAGCTTTGAGCTCTTTGTTCTCAACAGCATGCTGAGCCCGAGCATCTGCAAGCTCCCAATCTTTGATGCATGTAAGCATCTCAACCATCTCAGGTGTCAAGCTCCTTCGCCGATCCTCAAGAATTCTGCCTATGAGACTAAAAGTTGACTCTAAAGATATAGTAGAGACAGGAACAAACATAATATCCTTGGCTAATATAGGGAGGATTGGATAGGTTAGTTTGTGCTCATGCCACCAATTAATAATGTTGAAATTATCATCATAACATGTGACAGTGTCACTATCAAGATAGGCAGATAATTCAGAGACAACACACATAGGAGCTGGAGTAGTACTAGTGGAAGTAGAAGGAGGAGGACCACTTACACCATCAGCATCAAATATCTTGCCCCAAACTTGCCTTCTCTTACCTGAGGTATTTGTTGATTGAGGTGGTCTTTGCAATCTAACAGAGGAAAACTTCTGCTCATATTTAAAAAAACAAATAAAGTGCATTTTTAACTTCACCATAACAGGCAGAGTAATCAGTGCTAGTGGGAAGTGATAACAGCTGAAGAATGTTATGAAATCCTCTCATCTTAGCTCTAGGATCCAAAATAAAGGCAAAAAATATAACATAGGAATTTTTTGCTAATATTTGAGAAATTTCAGTTTCATGGGACTAACCACAGATCTTAACATCTCATCATGTTCTGGTGATGCAAATGTGTAGCAATATCATATATATGATGCAACATTAAAGGAATAGTTGGATAGTAAACACCAGAAAGAGCAACAGTGGATTCATAAAACAATTCAAGAAATTCAAGCACTTGTTCACCAACTTGCCAGTGAGAATCAGTCAAGAGAGGTCTATTATCAGCTGAGACCCATTTAATTGCAATAAAAGCATGAAATGTATTCTTATATGGCATGAGATGCTTGAGCATGAGATATGTTGAATTCCATCTAACATGTCTAGCTGAAATTTATGAGGCCTATCCCCCTTAGCAATGCAAAAGTTCTTATATTCAGCAATACGAGTATTAGAAGAATTTAAGAATGAAATTGCAGTTCTAAAAGCATCAGTATAAGGCTTAAGCCTTTTCAAACCAGACTTAACAATTAGGTTAATAATATGACAAGCACATCTCTGATGCAACAGTGAATGACTAGGATCAGGTTTACGACCAAGATATCCAGATAGCATAGGTGTTAAATGTGTCATGGCAGATGTATTAGCGGAAGCATTATCAAGTGAAACAATGATAACTTTATCTTTCAATCCATAATCATCTAAAACAATAGCAATACGCTCTGGAATGTTAATACCAGAATGTGACTCATCAATGAGCCTAAATCCTAAAATCTTCTTTTCTAACATCCAATTAACATTAATATAATGAGCAACCATAGTAAAATAATCTTTCTTAGCATTGCCAGACCAAATATCAGAAGTAATAGCAACAGAAGACACACTGGATTGCAAATAATCCTTAATCTTAGAGCGACGCTCATTGAAATGCTTAGCATATCTCTATTTGTGGTTTGCCTAGATACTTTCTTAAAGATAGGATTATGAGCACGTTGGATGTACTCCTCAAATGCATCATACTCACCAATACCCAGAGGCAAATCAAGTCTAGCAATCAAACGACACAACTCAGAATGAGCAACAGTAGGGCTATACTCCCAATTCCTAACAATACCATCAGGATTCATAGCAAGTCTAGATTGAACAGCAGCAGCATGGGCAGATTTCTTTAAACAAGACTTCTGTTGTCTAAGTAAATGACCAGTGCCACTAGAATACTTAGCAGAAAGAACATTTTTGTAGTGAATGCATTTGGCACTAACCAGAACCTTCTTGCCGTTTACCTCCTCGAAGATCTTGTCCAGGTCTTGCCAGACACCGGATCTGGCCCTCTTCAAGGAGGCCGCCGTCGCCGCTCCAGACCTGGTGGACTCCGTGGCCGCCGTTGCCGTCGGGGTTGCATCCGCGGAAGCCCCATTATCTGGAGCAGCAGCATCAACATTGATCGGCGCAAGAGAGCTACCGAACAACGCGTCTGCATCTCCGGCCAGGTCGTCGTCGTCCTCCTTGGCCAGTCCTTGAAGCACAAGGTCGTGATTGGTGGTAGTCTGATTTGGATCAGACGCCATCATGACCTCTTCTCCGGTCCGGTCCTACTTCTCCGTCAAGATCACCACCTCAACAGCTCCATCCCTCAATGGCCTGCATCAGAAACACATCGAGTTAGGACTCTTAGGACTTGGGGTTAGGGGATAGATTAAGTAGGGGGAGGGGACGAACCAGAACGGTCGGAGCCCGAAGCCGGAGTTGACGACGCGGGACGACGGAGTAGTATCCAAGAGCGACGGAGCGAGCACCTGGCCAGACTCGAGGAAGAACATATCAACAGAAGATTGAGGCGAGGTGGGGAGAGAGAGAGGAGAGGGGAGGGGGAACCGGGGGCAGATTGCCGGCGGCGGTGGGAGCAGTATCCACGAGCGACGGAGCGAGCGAGAACCCGACTGGAGCCGCTGGACTCGAGAGTCGAGAAGAACAGAACAAGTGAAGAGGAGAGAGAGACTAGAGAGAGGGAATGGGGAACCGGGGCATGCCGGCGGCGGCGGGCGCGCGCTAGGCGGCGGCCTCGCGCGTGGCGGCACGGAGAGTGGTGGGGTGAGGGCGGCGACCGACGGTGAGGGGCTGAGGAGAGGTAGATCTGGGTCTAGATCTGGACGCGTTGGGAGATGGAACGGAGAGAGGCGCGGGCGGCTAGGGTTAGGGCGACGGCGGTCACGAGGCGACGGCTTTTATATGGGGGTGGGGCGGCCGTGCTGCGTGCAGGCCGTTGAGATTATGGGCCGCTCACGGGCCGCGGGCAAAAAATCGTGCTGGGCCGTGCTCACCCGGTGGGCCGGAGGTTCAGCCCAAACATGGCACAGTGCCCCGTGCTGGGTCAGCCCAGGCATGGTAGCGTTTGGGCCGGGTTGTGCTTGGGCCAGGCCAAAAAATCAGACTTCGTACTGGGCTGTCGGGCTCCGGGTCTTATGGCGAGCTATTGTCACCATTTATGCACACCTCCTGCGGCATTAATGTGATGGATAGGCTGCAGATGAAGAGACGATTGCCGGGACATATTATTCCCATGCATGTTGCAACCATAAGTCGTTAGGGAGACCACGACTAGATGTTTGTACTTAGATTCACATGAGATGCTCGTGAGTGGTTCACTAGCTGACTGATCAATCCAGTGAGACCATCTAGAAACCGAAGCAGATATGATAATGAGCTCTCTTAAATATGATTTACTGGTCTATGGATTTGGCACATGCATGCATAGCGCATCTGGATTGGATTCGGTTGTTAATTTCTTTCTCCCTTTTTTATCCCTCTGTTTGACTTGACTCGAGTTCATAGGCCAAATAGCGGCCGCAACTTTGAAAAAGAGAAAAGTAGAAGAAGATCAGAAGGAGACAGTAGATCAAATCATTTAAATTTTGTTCTGTTCACCGTGCTGCGTGGCAGCAGATCAGCGGTTATAGTCAACATTCAAATCTTCTCTAATGAAGCACATGTGCATGATGTTATAGCCAGCCTTCCAGTCAAGCACACCAACGTTAATTATTCAGGGGTAAGTTACTGAACTGATGGAGACTAGTACTAGCTGATACGCTCGTGAAGTCGATCGAAGAAGAACAATCCGATCGATCGATTCCTTGACTGAAGATCTTGTGCATAATTCTTCATTGATGACCCATACTAGTGATGAGCAGTGCCAGCTCTTATAACCCCTAAAAGAAATGTAACCTCGCTTTAATATGCTATTAATATTTGAGACTTTTTTACCTATAGACATATTCCCTATTTTATAAATATTTAAATCTTAGAACAATATTTGGTCAAAGGCTCTTATCCGAAAATTTTTTTGGTCAAAGGCCATTAATTAAAGCCATTTCAAATGCTTAATTAGTTTGTCGGTATAAAAAATTTAATGGTCGGCGTTCTAATAATGACTGAATATTATCCTAACATTAAATATTTATAACCGGATAGTGTAGTTTGCAGGTATTATCTATAAGATCATAGTTATATAAAATCATATAAATTTTACCATATTCCTTAGGTAGGTTCTGGTGTAAAAACCACATTGTTGGCCAACTGATCTTTGACTCACTGTACTTATGAGTTCTAAAATTAAATATAAATTTTATGAATTTATTTATACATCGTATAAAAGTTAAGTAGCTTTTCTTTATTTTGATATAGCATCAACTCGGACAGTGTGATTTTGTCTAACTACAAAATCATAATACATGAGGTTATGTGCAACGTGTCAAAACATATATGATTTTGTGTAATTTAGACTATATACCCAGGATTTTATGAACAGAAATTTTCACATCTAAGCACATGCAACCCTCACTACAACAATCATCCTCATCACAATCGGGCGGTAACCCTCATCTGTGTCGGGTATGACGCCCGTCATGACGAAAAGGTCACCGATGTGAGAAGTCATCTCTATCGGACAAAAGCCTGTCACTGATTTTAATTATCTTTATCGGGCCTAAACTTACGCTGGTCACCGATAGGTTTGACCCAGAAGACCAGTCAAACAAGGGCCCGACACTGATTATACAATCTCAAACGGGCCACAACTAAAGCCTATCACGGATAACGAACTACTGAATCGGGCTTTAAATTATGCCTGTTATGAGTGCTCACAACTCAATGGGGCTTTAATTTATGCCCGTCATGGATGACTGTAATCTCAACCGGGCTTCCTTTAAAGCCCATCACTGATGAGTTTTTTCCAGAAAAAATTATTTTTAGCTAGCCTGTGGCCTTTGCTAGCCATGCCCGCTGCAAAAATGTCACATCCTGGGTTTTTCCCTAATTCATTTAAATAATTTACCCGAAATAATCGGAATTTCGAAATTAACCCGAGTCAACCTATAATTTTTAAATGCAATTAATAAATGGAAATGACATGGTAGGATTTTTCTTGAATTCTTCATGTCAAAATACGCTAACGATTTTCTTGGAATTTTTAGAGCACTCTAAGTATTTTTAATCAATTAAATAAGAAAACAGGAATTTAATTAAGTCCCTAAATCCCTTTTTTTTTTTTTCTTTTTCTTTTTCTTTTTCCTTTTCCGTACCGGCCGTACGGTTTTCCCCGTCGCCCGTAACGGGCCGTCGGCCGTTCCGCGCGCGCGCTCTCTCTCGACCGTGGGCCAAGGCCCAAGAGCCGCCCGCCGCGCAAAGTCCGGCGCCCTCCTTGCGCGCGGGCACCGACAGTGGGCCCCACTGTCGGAACCGCCCCCTCGCACCCGGCCGCCCAACCGCCGCCGCGCCATGGCGCGCCGCCCGCCTCTTTCTCGCGCGTTTCCGCGCGCCTCGCGCCACGTGGGCCCCACGCCGGCTCCGCCCGCGCGTCGCACCCGTGCCCCTTTTCGCACGCCGAAACGGCCGACGTCGCCCGAAACGATCGCCGGATATCTCTCCTCTCTCTCCGAGTCCGAAACGCCGGTGACCTTATCCCGCCGTATCCGTGCCCGATTCGATCTCTTCTCTCCCCTTTAAAACCCCTCGAGCTCCGCCGCGTTTCCCTCTTTGTTCGCCGTCGATTCTAGCCCCGAATCGCCGCCGTCTCCGTCGTTTTCACCGTCGGTGAGCTCGCCGCCGTTCCCGGTTTATTTTGTTTTCTTTCGTTTCCTTTTCTCTTCGCGCGCGTGCGCGCCGCTCGCGGGCTCGCCGCCGCCGCGCGCGCTCGCCGCGTCGTCGCCGCCGCCGCCGCCGCTCGCCGGCCGTCCGCCGCCGCCGCCACCACCCGTGAAACCCTAACCCTAACCCTAGCGCCGCTCCTCTCGTGCCGTCCGATCTTGCGGATCGGACGGATCCACGCCGTCCGATCGCGACGGATCCGCACCGTCCGATCGCCGCCGTCCGGCCGCCGGATCGCGCCACGTCGCCGCAATCCGGCCGCTCGGATCGCGCCACGTGGCGGCAATCCGCCGCCGCGCCCGCCTCCCGCGTGCGCCAGCCCGTGCGCTGACGTCATGCTGACGTCAGCCCTGAGCCGCGCGTGGATGACGTCACCAGGGACTTAATTGCGCAATAAATAATTTAATCTTTTCTGTTTAGTTTAAAAATCGCAATTAAACTTCTAAAATTCATATCTTTTGAATCCGAACTCCGTTTTAGTCCATTCAAATTTCATTAAATCCAGAAAAATGTCAAGAATCCATTAAAAATACTTTTCAGTGCTGTTTCAGTAGACTTTTTAGGATGTTTGTTGAGTGCTTTGTTTGTCGTGTAGATCCCGAGTTTTCCGGCGAGCCCGTTCTCTTCGATGTAGTCGCCGAGGTTCCTCAGTCTCCAGAGCAAGGCAAGTCATACCTTACATTGACCATATTGTACCTATTTTATGTAAATACCTCTCTTTCGTTCAAATACTGCATATGATTTAGAATGTCATTTCATGGGATGTTTATACCTATTGTACTCAACTATAGGATTGTTTACCTTATACCATTGATAACTTGGGGTCCAATGTGACTAGATGATAGTTTAAGGTTGCTTAGTTATGCTTAGCGCAACTAGCTCACTTAAGGGAATCACACTAACCAAGTTTATTACTAAAGTTGACCTTCCGTTGATATTAAGATATGACCTTGTTTTTAATAATATTGAATTATGAAAAAGGTGGGTCGTGAGCACATGGTTGGTCTTTGGTTAGCGTGCTCATGACGATTAAGGACCGGTTCTCGGGAAACCCTGGAAGAAATGCCGTGCATACCACAAGCCAGCATGGGTAATGGCTGGGTCTGTAGCGTAGCTGTCTCTAGTTAACGTATCCCAGAGAGGGTGGGCGTGATGGAGTTGGGTCGGCCCCGGTTTTAAGGGTTGATCAGCTTCCGGATTCACCGCGGCACTAGAGGGGGCTGCCCATTGCCCGATGGGAATGGGGGCGAAACCTTGGTGTGGTACGATTGATTAGAGGGGGTTATGTGAAGGGTCCTGTCACAATTCCTTTCCGGGGCACCGTGGTGGTGCACCGGCGCACGGTAACGTGTTGTGGGATTGTGTCTTGTGGGTACAGTTGTACACCTCTGATCAGAGTAAAAACTATTCGAATAGCCGTGCCCACGGTTACGGGCGATCGACCAGATTCACCTTGATTAGTCTTATTTATTTTATTTGAATGAAATGTTGAAGCATGACTAGTGCGGGTGGATGGATGGGCTGTTGCAACGTGGTTTGAGCGTTGGACGGTGTTTATTTAATCTTGCTTAAATATTACTACTTGTTTCTTGTCTTCAAATATTATTATTATATACTGCAAACGCTGTTTATGCAAATTGAGCCCTTGACCTTTCCTTGTTATTTATCTTGCATCATGTCCCCTTTTCCGGTGTGACTTGTTGAGTACGGTGGTTGTACTCAGTCTTGCTTCTTTTTCCCCCTTCAGTGCCAGAGGTTGAGAGCGAGGTCTCCGAGGAGGTGTAGGCTTGTTCTCGTCAAGGTTTAGCTGTGGAGTTGGTGTTCCGCTTCGCTCGCGTCAAGTTTAGCTTAAGTCAGTTTTTTTTCCTTTCCGCTGCATTTGTGTAACTCTTTTATATTGTTTCTAAGACGAGGATTCTGTATTATCAATAACGTCGATTTGTGTACCTCGGCTGATTCCTGGACGAGGATGTAATGCACAAATTAGTTGCAGAAATTCTGGTATGAATTTCTGGGCGTGACAAGTTGGTATCAGAGCCTTCCTGTGACTGTAGGACAAGCCAACTGGAAACCTTAAGAGCCCTCTAATTCTTTTCATGTGCATATGTTTTGAAAAAAAAGGGGTGTTTTGAAAAGTGGAGTCAGTCTAGGGTTTAGGAATTGCGAAAATGGGATGTTGGTCGTGGGTTTTGAGCATGTTTTGATTTTCCCACTCCTTTGTTTCTATAGATGGCGGGTTCCCCGCGCCGCTCGGAAAAAGGGATGACAAGCTTCGTGGCGAGCGGCGCGTATGGCCCTTGCGGTTGGATATCCCGAAGCACCGGAGTATACAACGGTTGCGCCTCTCGGTGGCGAGTTACCATACCGTGTTCGGTTGGAGGTTCACGGGTTTGTGGGAACGTGTCTTCCCAACATGGAGGTCACGCTTCCGGAGGCACGTCGATCACGCTTGTCAAGAAGCCGCCTACCCGATGTTGGCCAGGATGAGGGAGCCGCATGATGCGACCTTCGCACCTCCTCCTACCGCTACCATCCCCGTCGAGGTAGTTCCTCAGAGGTCAGTGCATTCAAGTATACGGCAGAGGAGAATGACTCTACCTTCGGTCACATGTGCACCGTGTTCAAAGGACTGGATCAAATGCACTCGACCTACACAAGGCGACCAAAGAGCGAACGACAAGAAGATGCGAGGATCGCGCGACTGCGGGACGAAGTGGTTCGTCCGAAGAAGGAGGTAGCCGAGTTGAAGGGACTCCCGCCACCAATTGGGGTTAGACTCCGCACTACGCCTCGGAAGACCACCACCGCGCCTGTCCGTATCCAGCTGGCACCTCGGATTCCACCGCCTTCTCCAGCTCCACCCGCTCCGGCTCCGGCGCGGTTCCGTTCCTCCTCTGCTGCGAGTTACGCCTCACCTTTGCTCCGGCTTCGGCGAATCAAGGCGGAGGTGGCGTAATGGTTGGATCTTCGTCTCCGGTGACTCAAGCTCGAGAGAACTCGGTGAAGACATGGACTCCGAAGAGACTCGAGATTCCTCGGAGGAAAGAGGCGGGATCGGTTGGGCTACGGCAACCGATTCGAAGAGTCCAAGTCTCGAGGTGACGCCGAGGACTCCGGGAGCCGTTCGGAAGAATGGGGATCTTTTGAAGGAAGCAGTCTCGACTCCTCGTCTCGTGGATCGTTCTAGTTGCCCTCCTTAGTTTTATCGTTTAACTTAGTTTGTCTTCTTGGTAGTTGCTGTGTGTTAGGCTGCTGTGTGTGGGATAGCTGGCAGTCGATATCAAGTGTGATATGACTGACCAATTAAGGATGTTTGGTGCTTTTCCTTGTTTTTAGTCAAGACCAGAACAATGCATTTGAATTCAAATAATAAAGATTAGTTCTAAGTCTGTCTGTTTTTCTTCTTTTCTCTCTCTGGTCGGTCGTCTCCTTCGGATGGTGAACACCGGGACCGGCGGGCGAACAAAGAACAATGGGCGATCGGTGCCAACAACAACGAGGCTCACGACGCCAATGGCAATGCTCCTCCACCGCCACCCGAGAATCCCACCATTGCTCAAGTGCTCGCTTCACGGACACGATGATGGCTGCAATGATGCAGCAAATGCAACAACAACACCATCGATGCAACGGCGGATGCTACAACAAATGCGGCAACGAAGCGAGAACAATCGGTTGCCGCCCCCACCCAGTCCAAAGCCGCGAGTTCCTTCGTGTCCGACCGCCGACCTTCTCCAGCACCACCAATCCCATGGAGGCTAATGATTGGCTTCATGCCATAGAGAAGAAGTTAGACCTGCTGCAGTGCACGGATCAGGAGAAAGTCTCGTTTGCCACTCATCGATTCATGTCTTGCTTCACTTGGTGGGACAACTATTTGGTTACTCGCCGGCGGGAGCAGATTACACGGGAAGAGTTTCGTCGCGGTTTGGGACCGCACACATTCCTGCGGGAATAGTTGCACGAAAAAAGCGTGAGTTCCATTCTCTTGAGCAGGGTAACAGATCAGTTACTGAGTATCTGCACGAGTTCAATCGTCTTGCCCGTTATGCCCCAGAAGATGTGCGCACTGATGCAGAAAGGCAGGAAAAGTTTTTGGCTGGTTTGGATGATGAACTCACGGACAAGCTTATCTCCGGAGAGTATGCTAACTTTGAGAAGCTGGTCGACAAGGCCATTCGACAGGAAGATCAGCGCAACAAGATGATCAAGAAGAGAAAAGTCTTCCAGTCCCGACCTCCTCAACAGCAGGGAAATCAGCAGAGGCCGCGTTTCATGCCTGGAAGTCAGAGTGGACCTACCACCATGATTGTTCGTCAGCATCGACCTTATCACCCGGGAATTTCCAACCGGCAGTGGCGGTGGTCGGCAACGACGTACTCCGGCCCGCGCCCTCCAACGGCGCCATCCCGGCAATCCACACCACCACCTCCAAGGAAGGACTCGGGAGGAAAGCCGAGTCTGTTTCAACTGTGGTGACCCAGGGCATTTTGCAGACAAGTGTCCGAAGCCAAGACGCGCTGGGCCAAGGTTCATCCAGGCTCGAGTCAATCATGCGTCCGCCGAGGAAGCACAGACCGCTCCTGAAGTTATACTGGGTATGTTTCCTGTAAACTATACTCCTGCCACAGTATTATTTGATTACGGCGCTACGCATTCTTTTATCTCCAAGCAATTTGTTGGGGCACATGGGTTGTCGGTAGTGGGACTTAAGATACCTATGCGGGTTCAAACCCCGGAAACCACTTGGAGACCACTCGATTGTCCTCGGTGACCATAGAAATCCAAGGATCTATGTTTCTAGCCAACCTTATCCTCCTTCACCAAAGGCATAGATGTCATTCTTGGGATGGATTGGTTGTCCAGACATAAGGGAGTAATTGACTGCGCTAGTCGCACCATTACTCTAATTAATACGAAAGGAGAAAGAGTTGTTTTTCGCTCTCCCATGCAAGTCAAGACTATAGTAAGTTTGAATCATGTTTCCAACGGGGAATCGTCCGAAATGGCGGCCAAGACCCCTGTGAAGTTAGAGGATATCCCCATCGTCGAGAATACCCGAAGTTTTCCCGAGGATTTAACTCGGATGCCGCCAAAAGGGAAATTGAATTCGGATTGACCTAGTACCGGACCGCCCCAATACACAAGAGGCCATATAGGATGGGAGCCAACGAGTTGGCCAAGTAAAGAAGCAAGTGGATGAACAGTTGCAAAAGGGTATATTTGCCCGAGCACATCGCCTTGGGGTGCTCCGGTGATTTTTGTGGAAAAGAAAGACAAGACCAAGAGAATGTGTGTGGATTATCGAGCCCTCAATGAGGTTACTATCAAGAACAAGTATCCCCTACCACGGATTATGACTTATTCGATCAACTCAAAGGGCCAAAGGTATTTTCCAAGATAGACTGTGATCGGGCTATCATCGTTGAGGATTCGGGAAGAGGACATTCCCAAGACCGCCTTCACCACTGTGTATGGACTGACGAGTGTACGGTCATGTCTTTTGGGTTAACCAATGCACCGGCGTTCTTTATGAATCTGATGAACAAGGTGTTTATGGAGTTCTTGGATAAATTCGTGGTGGTGTTCATTGACAACATTTTGGTCTACTCTAAGTCAGAGGAGGATCATGAGCAACATCTTCGGACAGTACTCGAGAAGTTGAGAGACCATCAACTCTACGCCAAGTTTAGCAAGTGTGCTTTCTGGTTAAAGGAGGTACAGTTCCTCGGTCACATTGTGAATGCCCAAGGAGTAGCCGTGGATCCAGCAAATGTGGAATCAGTTACCAAGTGGACCCCGCCTAAAACGGTTACGCAGATCCGAAGTTTCCTTGGACTTGCGGGTTACTACCGCCGCTTCATTGAGAACTTCTCCAAAATCGCCAAGCCAATGACTCAACTGTTGAAGAAAGATGAGAAGTTTAAGTGGTCGGCAGAATGCAATAAGAGTTTTGAAGAGCTCAAGAGGAAGTTGGTGTCTGCACCAGTGTTGATACTGCCCGACCCAGCAAAGGACTTCCAAGTTTATTGTGACGCATCTCGCCAAGGGTTGGGATGTGTGTTGATGCAAGAAGGCAAAGTGGTCGCATATGCATCTCGTCAATTGCGCCCACATGAAAACAACTACCCCACTCATGATCTGGAGTTATCCGCAGTGGTTCATGCATTGAAGATCTGGCGACACTACCTAATTGGTAATCGTTGTGAAGTGTATACGGATCACAAAAGCCTTAAGTACATTTTCACCCAACCGGATTTAAACCTCCGACAGAGAAGATGGTTGGAACTGATCAAAGATTATGATTTAGGGATACATTACCATCCCGGCAAAGCTAATGTGGTTGCGGATGCACTAAGCCGAAAGAGTTACTGCACCACTCTCAGTGTCGAAGGAATGTGTGACCAGTTGCAGCAGGAATTCGAGAATCTAAATCTACAAGTGGTAGATTTTGGTTTTTTGGCTGCTCGGAAGCCCAACCCACTCTCATTGATCAAATTCGGGCTGCTCAGCGTCGATCCCGAGATGGCCGAACTCAAGAAGAACATGAGAGTCGGAAAAGCTCGTGGTTTTATGGAAGACGAACATGGCACAATCTGGATGGGAAAGAGATTGTGTGTGCCGAAGACAAGGATTTGAAAAAGACGATCCTTACAGAAGTTCACCAAACCCAATACTCAATTCACCCGGGCAGTACAAAGATGTATCAAGATCTTAAAGAAAAGTTTTGGTGGGTCAGCATGAGGAGGGAGATAGCCGAGTTTGTTGCACTTTGTGATGTTTGTCAGCGAGTGAAGGCAGAACATCAACGGCCCACCGGATTTGCAACCACTTGATTCAGTGAAAATGGGAAGAAATTGGAATGGATTTCATCACGGGTTTACCCCGCACAACGTCAGGTTATGACTCAATTTGGGTCGTGGTGGACCGACTCACCAAGGTAGCCCACTTCATACCGGTACATACTACCTACTCGGGGAAGAAGTTGGCGAGCTTTATCTCGCAAGGATCATGTGTTTGCATGGCGTGCCTAAGAAGATCGTGTCCGATAGGGGAAGTCAGTTTACTTCCAAATTCTGGAAGAAGTTGCAAGAAGAACTTGGTACCCGTTTGAATTTTAGCACGGCCTATCATCCGCAAACAGACGGTCAAACTGAGAGAGTGAATCAGATTTTGGAAGACATGCCGAGGGCATGCGCGCTCGATTTTGGAAAAGCATGGGACAAAAGCTTGCCCTATGCAGAATTCTCTTACAACAACGGTTATCGAGCCGCATTCAAATGGCACCATATGAAGCACTTGTATGGACGGAAATGCCACACACCCCTATTTTGGGACCGGACAGTGAGCGCCGTTGTTTGGCACGAAGTAATAAGCGAAGCGAGAGAAAAGGTCCGAGTAATTCGAGAAAGGTTGAAGATTGCGCATTCCGACGAAGAGTTATGCGATAATCGTCGAAGAGATCTTGCTTTTGAAGCAGGGGATTTTGTGTATCTTCGCGTTACACCACTCCGGGGAGTACATCGTTTCCAAACCAAAGGTAAGTTGGCACCACGTTTCGTGGGACCATACGAGATTCGGGAACGTCGAGGAGAAGTGGCCTATCAGGAGCTTCCTCCAACATGACCGGTATTCACGACGTGTTTCATGTGTCCCAGTTGAAGAAGTGTTTAAGGGTACCGAAGAGCAGCGCGAGTCCGGACGATTGAAATCCAAGAGGACTTAACCTATGTAGAGAGACCAGCACGTATTCTTGAGGTCGGTGAGAGAAGGACTCGAAACAAGGTTATCGGGTTTTGCAAGGTTCAATGGACTCATCACTCCGAGGAAGAAGCTACTTGGGAACGAGAAGATGAGCTAAAGGCCGCGCACCCGCACTGTTCGCGTACCTCCGAATCTCGGGTCGAGATTCCGTTTAAGGGGTAGGTTGTCACATCCTGGGTTTTTCCCTAATTCATTTAAATAATTTACCCCGAAATAATCGGAATTTCAAATTAACCCGGAGTCAACCTATAATTTTTAAATGCAATTAATAAATGGAAATGACATGGTAGGATTTTTCTTGAATTCTTCATGTCAAAATACGCTAACGATTTTTAGGAATTTTTAGAGCACTCTAAGTATTTTTAATCAATTAAATAAGAAAACAGAATTTAATTAAGTCCCTAAATCCCTTTTTTTTTCTTTTTCTTTTTCTTTTTCTTTTTCCTTTTCCGTACCGCCGTACGGTTTTCCCGCCCGTCGCCCGTAACGGGCCGTCGACCCGTTCCGCGCGCGCGCTCTCCTCTCGACCGTGGCCAAGGCCCAAGAGCGGCCGCGCCGCGCAAAGTCCGGCGCCCCTCCCTTGCGCGCGGGCCACCGACAGATGGGCCCCACTGTCGGAATCGCCTCCTCGCACCCGGCCGGCCCAACCGCCGCCGCCGCCATGGCCGCCCCGCCCCGCCTCTTTCGCGCGCGTTTCCGCGCGCCTCGCGCCGCGTGGGCCCCACGCCGGCTCCGCCCGCGCCGTCGCACCCGTGCCCCTTTTCCCGCACGCCGAAACGGCCGACGTCGCCCGAAACCACCGCCGGATATCTCTCCTCTCTCTCCGAGTCCGAAACGCCGGTGACCTTATCCCGCCGTATCCGTGCCCGATTCGATCTCTTCTCTCCCCTTTAAAACCCCCTCGAGCTCCGCCGCGTTTCCCTCTTTGTTCGCCGTCGATTCTAGCCCCGAATCGCCGCCGTCTCCGTCGTTTTCATCGTCGGTGAGCTCCCCGCCGTTCCCCGGTTTATTTTGTTTTCTTTCGTTTCCTTTTCTCTTCCGCGCGCGCCGCCGCTGCCGGGCTCGCGCCGCCGCGCGCGCTCGCCGGTCGTCGCCGCCGCCGCCGCGCTCGCCGGGCCGCCCCGCCGCCGCCACCACCACCCGTGAAACCCTAACCCTAACCCTAGCGCCGCTCCTCTCGTGCCATCCGATCTTGCGGATCGGACGGATCCGCGCCGTCCGATCGCGACGGATCCACACCGTCCGATAGCCGCCGTCCGGCCGCTCGGATCGCGCCACGTCGCCGCAATCCGGCCGCTCGGATCGCGCCACGTGGCGGCAATCCGCCGCCGCGCCGCCTCCCACGCGCGCGGCCGTGCGCGACGCGTCAGCCCTAGGGCGACGCCGCCGCCGACGCATGTTGACGTCAGCCCCGAGCCGCGTGGATGACGTCACCGGGGACTTAATTGCGCAATAAATAATTTAATCTTTTCGTTTAGTTTAAAAATCGCAATTAAACTTCTAAAATTCATATCTTTTGAATCCGAACTCCGTTTTAGTCCATTCAAATTTCATTAAATCCAGAAAAATGTCAAGAATCCATTAAAAATACTTTTCAGTGCTGTTTCAGTAGACTTTTTAGGATGTTTGTTGAGTGCTTTGTTTGTCGTGTAGATCCCGAGTTTTCCGGCGAGCCCGTTCTCTTAAGTAGTCGCCGAGGTTCCTCGAGTCTCCGAGCAAGGCAAGTCATACCTTACATTGACCATATTGTACCTATTTTATGTAAATACCTCTTTTCGTTCAAATACGCATATGATTTAGAATGTCATTTCATGGGATGTTTATACCTATTGTACTCAACTATAGGATTGTTTACCTTATACCATTGATAACTTGGGGTCCAATGTGACTAGATGATAGTTTAAGGTTGCTTAGTTATGCTTAGCGCAACTAGCTCACTTAAGGGAATCACACTAACCAAGTTTATTACTAAAGTTGACCTTCCGTTGATATTAAGATATGACCTTGTTTTTAATAATATTGAATTATGAAAAAGGTGGGTCGTGAGCACATGGTTGGTCTTTGGTTAGCGTGCTCATGACGATTAAGGACCGGTTCTCGGAAACCCCGGAAGAAATGCCGTGCATACCACAAGCCGCATGGGTAATGGTGGGTCCGTAGCGTAGCTGTCTCTAGTTAACGTATCCCGGAGAGGGTGGGCGTGATGGAGTTGGGTCGGCCCCGGTTTTAAGGGTTGATCAGCTTCCGAATTCACCGCGGCACTAGAGGGGCTGCCCATTGCCCGATGGGAATGGGGGCGAAACCTTGGTGTGGTACGATTGATTAGAGGGGTTATGTGAAGGGTCCGTCACAATTCCTTTCCGGGGCACCGTGGTGGGGCACCGGCGCACGGTAACGTGTTGTGGGATTGTGTCTTGTGGGTACGATTGTACACCTCTGATCAGAGTAAAAACTATTCGAATAGCCGTGCCCACGGTTACGGGCGATCGACCAGATTCACCTTGATTAGTCTCTTTATTTTATTTGAATGAAATGTTGAAGCATGACTAGTGCGGGTGGATGGATGGGCTGTTGCAACGTGGTTTGAGCGTTGGACGTGTTTATTTAATACCGCTTAAATATTACTACTTTTTTTTGTCTTCAAATATTATTATTATATATCGCTAACGCTGTTTATGCAAATTGAGCCCTTGACCTTTCCTTGTTATTTATCTTGCATCATGTCCCCTTTTCCGGTGTGACTTGTTGAGTACGGTGGTTGTACTCAGTCTTGCTTCTTTTTCCCCCTTCAGTGCCAGAGGTTGAGAGCGAGGTCTCCGAGGAGGTGTAGGCTTGTTCTCGTCAAGGTTTAGCTGTGGAGTTGGTGTTCCGCTTCGCTCGCGTCAAGTTTAGCTTAAGTCGGTTTTTTTCCTTTCCGCTGCATTTGTGTAACTCTTTTATATTGTTTCTAAGACGAGGATTCTGTATTATCAATAACGTCGATTTGTGTACCTCGGCGATTCTGGACGAGGATGTAATGCACAAATTAGCCGCGAAATTCGTATGAATTTCGGGCGTGACAATTATAGAAACAGAGATATATTCTCTTTCCTCTTTGCATCCCCTTTTACATACATTCACATATATCTTAAATTCACGTACATTCACACATCTATCCACAAACAAATCTATTATTCACATATTTCTCATGAATACATTTGACAGAATTGTAATTTATAAATGATTATTAAAATTGTTCTTTGTGGTCGATAAACTCTAATGCTTATTCTTTATCGTCGATCAACTGTCTAAAGTGTTACTAGGGCTGCCAGCCTCAAGGAAAGTCATTAGCCCATCTGGAGCTCTCAAAACGTGATATGCGCCGCCCGACGAGATGACATGTCGGAAGATGAATCCGCAGAGTTGTTCAGCGAGGGCTAAGCAAACATGTGGCAATAACTGACTTGTCGGAAGATCTAATTTCTGCAAATGAAAGGATTGAATATGTGAAAACGTAATATGTGTTTAGAAACGTGTGTTTACGTCTTAACAAATATGGCGAGTCTCAGAATCCGAAATGTGCTAGTTGCGGTCCTCTAGGTAAAACCACATAAATTTTATCACGTAGAAACCACATATGCTCATGCCTGGTTCCTGACGTTGGCACCAAAAGTGGCAGCAAACCCAAAATGTATCAGCACATGGAGCGTGTCGATGACACTTTTTATTATACTTCACAAGTGCCTTATTTAGGATGTCAATGACGGATTTGAAAGCTTCTTGCGGTTTCCTTAATCCATCCATGACGACAATCCTAGATTCATTTAAATGGATGGCAAGAAGGATCCAGTGATGGCTGCATACAAATGGAGAGATCAATTAACACCTTCAAGCACAAATGGTATGTACAACGACAAATGTTACACTTACTCAAAGTTGTAGGGCAAAAGGATCGTATTCATGTTCTTAAGCTTGACAAAGGAGTTGTATAGGTAGTCCAGCACCCATTTTTGGGACCTTGGACCGTCATCAATCTGGTTGGAATTGACAACCCCTGGATTGAGGAATCCTACTTTGTTATATGTTGCTCTACATTCAAGTGTCCCCATTCTGCATAAGGAAACAAGTTAGACACTCTGTGAGGATATCAACTTAGAAATAATAGCGAGGGGTTCGAGTATGCTTACAATGCCCATAGATAAAATAGCGATACGTCTAGGTCCCTCAGATTGTATAGCTGAAATAGTTTGTCAAATGGGATCGAAATTATACTATCCTTGTGATGGAAGTCAAGACGGTGAACGTCTCTTTACCCTTCTTTGCCATTAGTAAGTACCACTCTTCTATCCTTCTCATCTGAGTGTAATTTCTAACTACGTTGCAATATTTAGGGGTGGTCAAAGGAGGACCTAAGTTGAACTTAGCTAGCCAATGGGCCTTCGTAATATTGTGCACATCAGTATAACTCTTCACGCCTAAACTTTCAAGAATTCCTTGCTCATACTTCTGTGCTATGTCTTTCACGAACTCTTCCCTGGAAAATGGTTGTAATTTTCTTTTGTTGACCACGCTCGGTAGTCTGAAATTTGTTTCTTCGATGCTGGCGACATTGCCATGCGAATGAAGTGGTCTTGTACTTCAACTGGCATGCATACAGATGGCTCCGACGCTGCTTTCTTGCCCTTCTCTAGAGATGATGGTTCAGAGCGAGCAGGCCATTCAGAAATAGACCTGCCAAAGTTGGTGTCATACTGCAGCTCGATCGAGTCATCATGTGGATCACCTAAGGAAGATGGAGGGGTTGGATCACCTAAGGGAGATGTAGGGGCTGACATCAGAGTTAATTTGATGTCAATGAGCTCCTTCGGTCATTGGATAAAGCTTCCTTGTGCAGCTCCTAGGGTTAGGATCTCGTTGTTCGGTTGATGCTACAGCGGCAGTGGACCCAATCATCGTTCACTTTGTCCACTTGCACTTTTGCATATCCGGCCATAAGTTGCAACCCGTGCACTCTTGTATCGGCGTTTGGATTGAATGCTAGTCCCTTGGGCGTCAGAACCGTGAAAGAGAGCATCACCTCAACTCTTAGCATGCAGTTAGTCGGTTTTTCGATAGATCCAAACATAATTTTTAGATAATTTGTAGAAAATGGATTTGTTAAGGGTGTTATGCATTTTGGCCTAGAGTTTTACCGTTATATGGTCGACGGCGGCTAGGACCGGTGTTGGATTTTCCACCGCCTCAATTGATGCACAACTGCTCCGTCTTTGTATTGGATTTTCTCGTTGCGGAGCGATGGTGCACGCGATGGTCTGCTGCTCGGCTCGAATATGCTTCCTAATCCGTTCCACAACATTATCTAGCTTCTCTTCAATTTCTGAGCTCAGTTCGGCTCCAACCTGCTCCCGAATCCTCTCAACTAGGCGTGCATCTCTTTTTGCCTTCTTCGTAACGGCCCACTTCTTATACTGCCCGGCGTATTATGGAAGTCCATATTTCCAGGGGACATTAGAGCCAACGCCCCTTGTCCGTCCATGGTGTTCGTCGGTGCCCAACGCTTGCATGAGGATGCCATCCTCGCGTCTATCGGTGCAGGCCTCTTGGGAGGACTGTCTCACAACAACCAACTCTTTCTGCATTACAAATGAGATCGATATAAATTGAGTGTATGATATGTGTAAAGAAACTAAACATAATACTTACAATATTTTCATAAACTTGTTGATCCTGGGGATTTGGCAGAGTGAACGTCCTATCGCTGTTCTTCAATGGTCCTTGCCCATGTCCTGCTCATTGCACGTGGGTGCAGGCTATCAGCAAATGGAGGCGGCACGTTTGATGCCTCTTTCGCCTCATCCTCTTTCTGCCATTGCTCCTGCTTCCCCAAATATCCTCAGCTGCCAAGCCGGTGCGGGTGCACATACCGAGCCTGGAGTGCCCTATAAGCATAGCTTCTGGCTCAGGATTCGGCAGTTGATTTCTTCGCATAGATCTGAATCAGCATGCTCTTTAAAGGAATTCGAAGAACATCCATGACGGGCTTTAGAATAAGCCCGATTGAGATGAATCATCTCAATCAGGCTTAATGCAATGCCTGTCAGAGATAAGGTCTAGTTCGGCGCACGAGTGAGATTGTCACGCCTAGAAATTCAAGTTAGAATTTCCGCAGTTAATTTTTGCATTCAATCCTCGTCTAGGAATCAACCGAGGTACACAAATAGACAATTATTGATATTACAGAATCCACGTCTTAGAAACAACATAAAAGATTACATAAATGCAGCGGAAAAGAAAATACTAACTAAACTGAAACTCTAACTCTTGCGACGGAACTCCAACACACCACAGACAACCTTGACGTAGGATGCAAGCCTAATCCTCATCGAAACTTTCCTCTTTTTCAACCTCTGGCTCTGGTGGGGAAAATTGAGCAAGACTGAGTACTACCCACTGTACTCAACAAGTTATACTGGAAAAGAAGGTATGATGCATGATAATTCACAAGGAAGGAATGGATCTCATTTGCATAAACATCATTTCAGAAATAATAATAGTTGAAAGCAGTAAAACAGTAATAATAATTAAGCAATATTAAATAAACACTATCCAACATTAAACCCACGTTGCAACAGGCCCAAACATCCATCTATACTAGTCAAGTTCCATCAATCAACTTATTTACTTAAATGAGACTAATCACGGTGAATCGGGTTGATCACCCATAGCCGCGGACACGACTATTCGAATAGTTTTACTCTGATCAGAGGTGTACAACTGTGCCCAGTCACATACCCAAATTCTAGGGTCAAGAAATTTTTGTCAAAACCAAATGAAAGTGAAGTTCTTCAATTTTGTGAACCAAAATTTTTCATTTCTAACTCAGGAGTACTTCAACCTATTGCATGATTGAAATTTGAGAACAAAATAAAACTTTTCCATTCCTAACTTAGAACATAAACGCCATCAAACCGAAGTGCATACATGGGCATAATGCATGTTTTGGCTTGAGTCCTTTTGTGCATTTGGGATTCTGGATTTCATTTCATATTAGGTCACAGGAACATAATTAAGGAGATAAGTTCACCAAGCAAACAAATGACTAACCCTGGGTGATAACATGTGAATATAAAATTAAATTCAAAAATCATCTCCTCGGCTCAAGGGAAATTTAAATATAATCCCTAGAACAATATTAGATGCATTTATGAAATAGGAACACATGTACAGAGAAATGTCAACCTAATTCTCTAAAATAATTCCTACAAGATAAAATCATAGAAAAATTCATGCAGGTGCCAATCACTAAATTCAACTCAATGTAATTTTGGTACAACTTAAATAACTAAGTTTGATGCCTCAAACAACTTAAAAAAAATAGTCATATAGGTTAGTAAATAAAATCCTTTATCGGCTAAAACTATACCTCACCCAAAAGTGGATTAAACTACACATAAGTGTATAGGTGAAATAATTTATTCAGATACTAGGTTAATATCATGAATAAATATAATTTTTCTAGAATTTTCTCCTCTATTTAGGTCTCCTAAAAATTCAAACAAGATTCAAATTAGCCCATCTTTGTTAAGTTTATGTGAGCAGACAACAAATGATTTTTGTGTGCAACCAAAGAAAATGGAATCTAGGTATACTCATCTACATCCAGCAATATTTGCACGAATTTATCTGGCACACACATCAAGTTATGAAGCTACAAAGTTAGGGGGAGAAAATAATCCAAAAATCCAACAAAAACCAAAGTGTACACATGTTCCTACCCTTACCACTCTTCCCTTGCCTAGCCTACCATGGCCTGGACCCACATGGCAGTCCCCTTGGCTCATTTTCCCTCTGTCCTTCACCCTACCCCAGCCGAGAACGAATGAGAACAGAGGGGAGCAAGGCGCGATGTGTCGTCGGCTCGCTCGACGCGTGGCCACAACGTGTCGACGGCACACGCTCCTCCTCTTGCTCACAAACCTCCCTGGCCGCATCGCCCAAACCTCACTCTCCATCCTTGTGCCAAGAGAACTGAGAGAAAGAGAGCTCTAGCTGTTTTCCTCGCCTTCATTCCCATCGCCGGCCGCGAAGAAGACAATGGCCTCATTCACCGTCGGGTCGTGCTCGCCCTCATCCCATCCTTGTTCCATACTCTACACTTTATGCCAAAGCATTTCTCTTTTGACATCGTCTCGTGTCATCCACTGCAGTGACGGGAAGCCGCCACACCCACGAGTGCCCTGTAGCATGCATCGAAGACTGCCGCCGTAATCTTGTTGCTGTTTCGACCGAACCCGACCACCCCAAGCCGAGCCAACGCACCACCATCATCGCCTCACCACCACGTCCAAAAGACCTCAAGAACCCAAAGAATGGTGCACTGAAGAAGGGGGATCGCCATCGATTTCCCCAACTCCGACCGCCGTCGTCATTTTTGATTCCTCTGCAACCGGTGAGACATAGTCTGATTCCTTGAACAGGTAGCAGCCTTGGGTCTTCAGTAACCAATGCCACCCCTCTTCTTGGCAGGCCGAAGACCGGAGGGGAGCTATCGCCGTTGTCTTGCCGTTTTCCATCACCGTCGGGCCGTTCCTCGCACGGCCGCCACTGTCCAAGCTTCGCCAACCCACGCGCAACCTTTGGTGAGTCTCCAAGAGCCCTGTAGAGCACTTGCATGCACCCACATTGTATGGATCTATCCTCCAAGGCAACATGCACCACCCACCTGAGAGCTACCATCGCTCGTGCCAACGTTGCCATGGATTCCGGTCACCACTATGCGAGAATCCACCACCAATAACTTCGCAATCTTCCCCCCCTACAATTTCTCTTTTGACCACTCCGTCTAGATCGCTACCGTACGCCGCCGATGAGGCCGAGAAGAAACTTCGACCGCCGAGCTCTGTCTCTCTTCTTCCTTGTCTCGCTGACAGATGGGCCCTACCGGATTAGGGCGCGGGACCACGCTTAGTGACAAGTTTAAAAGTTCCAAGGGTTAGTTAGTAAAAGTACAATGCATGACATGTGGGGTCACGGATCTATTTGTAAATAAACTAAAACCAGAGCACTCTTAAGTAAAATTTCAATTACCACGTGCTAGGGGACCTCGGGTTCTAATTCAAGAACTCCAGGGGCCATTCTGCAAAATGGCCAGACACTGACCAGTGCACCCCATGAAATTATAATTTGGAACTATAAAAGAAAATAGATAAAACAATAACTTTTCAACAGAGAATTGAACAAACTTATAAATTCCAAATAAAATCAAATATAACTCCTTTTGAGGCGATTCCAGTTGCTATAGATTCACAAAGTTATGAACTTCATTTTAGAAGCATAAAACATTGCATCACTATACAAATTTTGTCTCCAAATTTTTTTCTAAGTTTAATCACACATATAGCTTGCACAAACTTACAAAATACACATAAAATCCAATTTGACCTATCTTTGGACAAACTTAAATTTCACAGATACACCAACTTACACTCACTGATTGGGAATAATAAAGATATATAGTTACTTTGTACCAAGTATTTCTAGAACTATTAACTTTAAAATAATAAGATTTAAGTCAAGCTGAAATTTAGAGATTTATTTAAAATTCATCTTAACTCCTTTTGAGTAAACTCAAGTTCTATAGAACCATCAAAACATATACTTTCAAATTATAAAATAAAAGTATATGCTTTCTGTATAGAAATACCTCTTAAATATTTATATAAGGAATAAACAACTTAGTGCACACTTCAACTTGTAAAATTTGTAGAAAAATTTATCTTTAGTCCAAATGGAGTGAACCAACTTTCTATAAAACCAGAAAAAAGCATACTTCAACCCAATGAAATAAAATTTGGCATCTTTTGTATAAGATTTAGCTCAAAACCTTGATCTGGTGAAATAAGAAATTAAACACATAGTATTGATAAAGCAATACATAGATATATATAAGTGTGTATGACCTTTAGCCCTAAATAAACCTAAATAAAATTTGTTGAACCAGTGAGGCCATAGTTTCATCCTCATTCACTAAGATCTAGAGCACTTAGCTCATATAACAATATCTAAGTTAATATGTTAAAATAATGACATCGAACACCACTAGTTGCAAAGTATGAGGTAAAATAATAAAGAAAAAAATCTAAACTTGTAGACTTAAAATGGAATGAATAGCAGATATATTCAGTTACTCAACTAAATCAAGAGGTAACATGTTCTGAACATACAACTCTAGAGTCGTGCACATATAGAACACTATATAGCTAGAACACGTACTAACTTATTGATGCACATAGAAAATTCATGTTAACTCCAAAAATTGTGAAACCAAAGGTGTTGTCTTAGAAAACATATCTTTTCACCTCTGTGAAGTCAAAGTTAATAAAAATCAATTTATAGAAACATTTTAGAACACTATCTAATTAAATACTACCTTATACCAAGTAAACTTCTAAAATCAATAACTCCCAAATAAAAAGAGGTCAAATGGAAATTATTTCACCTAAATTCACTTTATACCAGTACCAACCCACTGTGCACAAATCATGCATTTTAGAGCATTTTGGATTTTTGCCTATTTCGGTGTTTAATTACATATCGTGTACTTTATTTAGATAATTGCATAAGCGATGAAGGAGTGGATTAGGTGCTAACATTTCTTAGGATCAAGGCAAGTTCTTCTCCTCCCATCATTTGAACACATTGAATCCCATGATTTGAGGAATGAAAATATCCGTTTGCGAAATTGCACAAGAACCTAGACTATATCGATATTTAAACTTTGGTTATGGTGGCTATGCTCCTTTTGCTGCATTTCCCTACCTTGAATAATTATAAACCTTGCTGATTGTACCCATAGAAATGGTTAGAGCATATTTCCTGTGCTCAAATGGGTTTATATAAGCTTTATGCCACTACTTGCTTAGCCTTGCTTAGACTTATGCAAATGCTCATTCCATCGGTATGAAAATGTAATTTTGTTATACAAAGTCTTGCTGAAAAGGGTTGAATTTGACAAGTATTTGCAAACTAAAATGTGTGAGAATATGGTTTTGACTTGGGCGGCAAGTGGCATACATATGATGTTAGTTGTATGCCGATAGGGGGAGAAATGTTTGCCCAGGTCCGTAAGGACCGAACTTGTGTCACCAACTTGAAGTTATCCATACATCCACATGTGCTAGTATGAGATGGCTTAAGCTGAATAATTTACTTAGCACCTAGCCTTGCGCTATGGAAGGCCTGTGTGTATGGGTTCGTATAACTCAAAGGAACTTCCTATTTACCCCGATGTGGTAGTTTAGGTGACTAAGTCTGTCCAATACAACGGTATTGTGGCACGTGGGTGGGTTCCTGTCGTGTCCGCCACCACGACGTTAAGTTTAAGGCATGGGCCCGCCACTTAACGGTTCTAGGTCATATTTCTAGTATGCCTAGGATGGAAGAACAAGTATCATGCTGGTGCAAGGCTAGATATTAAGTAGTGTAAAGGCTTCATTGTGACCTCTAGACTATACTCAATGTGTAGAGTATGGGGTATCTGTTAGTGATATGCCCTAGAGGCAACATGGAGATGTTGGATATCATGGTCAATGTTTATGTATTTATGAAAAAATGTTATTCAGTTTCATGAAATAGACAACTTGTATTGATCAATAAGTACGTGACTTATTTATGAGACTCTTTATGTATGAATCTATTTCTAAATGATCCCTGATCACATGTCATATAATTCAAAGATTGACATGTTTATTGATTGATGATCATGTCTCATAGATCATGGTATGGAGATACCAAATCAATATACGTGGACATGTGTTAGAGAACACATTGTTGGATAGACCCACAATGAGACACTACAGGAATTAATGTACCATTAGTTGGTCTCAAGTAGTGTTGGTACAAAGTCCTTAGACCTGAGATCATCATGGATTCTGACATGTGTAGTAGCCTACTTTGGGACTACCAAACGCTATTTCGTAACTGGGTAGTTATAAAAGTAGTATTTGGGTTTGCTATGAAACATGGAGTGGGATGTGAGTGATCAAGATGGAATTTGCCCCTCCTTTGGAGAGATATCTCTGGGCCCCTCGAGGTAATGGATTATGGAAGTGCATGGCCATGCCGAGTTGATTGAGGAGTCAATCAATAGACAGATAATCCAATACAGTTCGAGTGAATGATTAAGCTATTGATAGGATGGCACACATCTTGTCTATAGCTTAATTGGTATCGTGAGGCAAAGGGATTTGTGTACACATTACAGGTTCAGAGCCGATATTATATTCTTGTATACTATGGTGTAAATATGTGCTGCTAGGCGCCGCTGTTGACAAGTCGGCCGAGTTGGACTTGGGTCGAAACTGAGTATACCTGAACCTACAGGGTCACACACTTAAGGGGATAAGAATAGGCATTCGAGTTGGACTCGAATATGGCTCAATTCGGATAAGTTCGATTTAATATAGAGTCCTATGGGCTTACGAAGTCCGGCCGACCAACTCTATGAGATTCGGATAGGATCCGATTCAAAATAGGCCTGTAGGCCCAGTCGGCAACTCTATATAAAGGGGCGAGGAGTGGAGAGCAGAGGCATTACATTGAACCGAATCAATCTGATCTCCACGGAAACCCTCCCCACTCCCGAGCCAAACCCTAACCTTGCATCTTGTGCTAGCACACGGGTGTTAGGCGTTCTATCTCTGGACGTGTGGATACCGGTAGAGGCACTGCTACATTGTGGTGCTGTTCGGCGGCTGCGAATCGGCTGTGGCGCATTGGAGCGAGGCGGCTGAGGCGGATCGGCAGCACGAGCGCGATTCAACGAATCGGCAAACACTAGTACAGAATGCCTAATAGGTGGCGGTTCGGAACCCCCAATAGGTGTCGGTTTCATACCCGACACTTATTGGTCGGCACCAATGACAAAAGTCATTGGTGCCGGTTCTTCACCCGACACCTATTAGGCCCAATAGGTGCCAGTTTTGTATTGAGAACTGACACCTATTCGGCCTAATAAGTGCCGTCCACTATTAAAAACCGGCACCTATTACGACTAATAGGTCTCGGTTCTCAATTTAAAACCGGCACCTATGATGACTAATAGGTGCCGGGTCTAACTTCGAACCAACACCTATTTGGGATAATAGGTGCCGATTTTTGTTTGAGACCGATACCTATTGGTCGTAATAGGTGCCGGTTTTTGTTTGAGACCGATACCTATTGGTCGTAATAGGTGCCGGTTTTTGTTAAAAACCGGTACCTATTTTCCTGAACGTACAAAAAAATATATTTAGCATAAATATTACTCCATACAGCCACACAACAAGCAGTCACACAACATTTGAATTCCCATAGCAGGTCACATAATCTTTTGCAATGGTTCATACATCAAACATTATCACAGCTCATACAAAAACACAGCTGACAAGCATTGAGTCAGATCCATGCAAACTTAACTGCATTATTCTTCACTGCTTTGTTATAGTCACTGCTCAGAAACATCCTAAATGAATCAAAAGATTCCAAAGGAAATGACATCTAGGATGACCAATTGGACACACACAAGAAGCAGGAGATGGCCACACGAAGCTCTGTAGGCAAACAAAAGATGAAATCACACATGCTGCGACAAGCACCTCTATATAGCATTACTGATTTGCTCCAACCCCAAGCCTAGGTTTGTAATATTTGGATGGCTTTATCCCTAATATTAAACAGCAATTTTCAGCAAAGTAGTCTAGAACCCTAGATCCACTGAAAAATCAGAGAACCAATAACTAGGCTCAAATATCCACTTGGAGTGTGCATCTGATAAAGAGAGAGATCCATTTGTTTTTTACCGAGCCAATGAACAAGCCTGCCCAGATTTAGTAAGATCAAATAAGGTTTTGTTACAAAGTTCAACAGGATTGCTGAAAAGAAAATCTAAGCATCCCAATGCTTAGATCCATCAGATAGAGTCACCAACCGAGCAAGCACAGATTAAAAAATAGTTTAGGGGTTGCTAAATACTCTAGTCTAGAGGATATTGTCAATTATGCACTAATCCATTGCAATACAATCATGTTTGGATAATCTCCTGCTTTGTCTGATTACACGATGTGTGTATGTGTAAGAAATTAATTAGGACACCATAATTCCTTCATCAACAACGTGAGCTAATATAAAAAGTAGGATTTTTTTAATATAATAGCCTGCCTACTGCATAATATCAACCTCCTAAACAGGCAACCAGCTGATTTTAAACTTTAGAATGTGATTTTAGGATATCAACCTCCATAGAACTGCTACTGCATTTGCAGATAACATTTTATTCCTTCCATGAGACCATGATCATGCATATATAGGATTAATGAACTATATGTTTGGTCAATTACTTTTATATATAAGTATTGAATCAGTTTACAAGCAAAGGATAATGGGTCATTTTAGCTTTCTACATGCAGCTCTCTGCATGTTCTGAAGAGACAACATGTATCACTAGTGCCATAGCACATGCAGACTATAGATTTTGATATCTTTTCTAAGCCTCTGCATTGCTTTGCTTCTCTGGTACTTGAACATAGGGATGCAGAGCAAAGCTAAAACTGAAGTGCCAAGACACAATGTGATATATATTTGATAGTGTATATATATAAATATGTGATTTTTGCCCTAATTTGGATTGTCTTAGTATTATCCTGATACGGTATCGACATATCATAGTCACAAATGATTTTACTACATGTACATTAATTTAAAATTATTAATACTCCATGAGAGTTACCACGCACTGAGATATATATGTGTGTGTCTATATATATAGTGAAGGCGTAACATATAAAACCCGAAGCTCGAGCAGAGAACATAGGAGATATTGCTGGGACTCAGCGTGCCAGTCAACTTCAGCCTGAGACGTGCCTGTCAAACCACACGAAGGCGGCAACCAGATGTGTTACACATCTCAGGAGACTTGACAAAAGATCGCTTGAGCTCTACAACATCTCAAATGCTCTAAACTCATACTCCTATGAAAACTTTAGTTACACATACTTACCTACTGCATACGGGGACAACGACGACGATACCGGCCTCATCCATGCCATCTAGTCGGTGAGATGACCTGTTGCTTTGAGGGATAAAAATATTACCTAGAAAAACTTAACACATGATTAGATAATTGTTCAAGAAATACAAATAGATAGACATTAAAAAAATATATAAACTTAGATCAAGTTTGACACAACAATCCAAATAACCGATCTACATGCTTAAAAATGTAAGTTCTGCCCAATAATGCTTAGTCTGCATATCCTTTGCGGTCGATCGGCTCTCTAAATTGGCACTAGGGCCGTCAGCCTCAAGGAAACTGTGGATCCCCGTTTTTGGAACGGGAATCTTTCGTGTTCTTAGTACCATTTCCCTGGATCGAGTAGTTGGTACTCACGAAATACAGTACTGAATAATCAGGTGCACATGCACGAATAGTATTACAATGAAATTATTACATGATAGGCCCGAATGCAATGTTCACCACACAGGACCTCATGGTCCGGATACAACACAAAAGCAGAAATTAGATACGGCAGCGGAATAGAGGTAGCGATATGTCAGTTGCCACAGGCAACGACCGGGGCTAAGACCTAGTAAGCGCCATCAACATCTTCACCCTCATGGTAGTAGGCGTAAGGATCCTCCGATTCTTCATTCCCACCATCTGAAGGTTTGTGCGTATAGCAAGGGTGAGTACCAACCGTACTCAGCAAGCCAACACGGAAGTGATGCATATGATAGGGTTATTCAAGGAATGGCTGGAGCTCTTTTGCATAAAGCCAATTTTCACAAATCTTTTCACAAGCCTAACAACTAGCCAAGTCAAGTTTTAGTTCCATAGTTCATTAATTCGGCGACGGTTCTGTCTACCATCCATCGTGATTCCAAGGATGGCTTCCCGCCTCTGATTCGTCATGGTTTTCTGGGGAATCCACCCCTTCTCGCATCTCGAGAAGTTGATCCACCAGCTAATGGAATCATCATGCAAACCCATCCCAGCAGTTTTAAGTTTAAAGTCTAGCCAAGCGAAAGTCTTGTCACGATGCTCGATATCCGCGAGCACGGCTATTCGAATAGATTGATTCATTCACACTGCAGTGGATGTACACTTTACCCGTACTCCGCGACAGCCCAACGAATGAGCCTACGTCCCAACACATGAGACGGTCACGGCAAAGCCTTTCGATAACCTCACTTTGGCAGTACCCGCTCCATGAACTTAAGCCCTCATGCACTCTAGTCGTCATTTTCTAGCAGCGAGAGGAGTTCTGGCGCACCCGGGGTAAGGGAAAACTTCCTCAATCTTTAAGTTCAATTAATATCGATTTAATTCCACCATCCACAACATAGGCCGCAGCCTCATCCTCATCACATAAACCACATCATAAAGAACCATCTATGCAAGGATACTGCCTTCGCTCGGCTATCTAGTCAGCTAGGTCTATACCCATTCGAGAAGTACGGTTGTACTGGCTCGTTTCCCGGCTATCTCATGGCTCGGTCCTTAATTGACCAGGGTCGGCACTTGCCTTTTCCGGAATCCACCCAAATCATCCGGCCGCCCCAGTCTAAAACATTTGTATAGCATTTTCAATTTTCATCGGACTTAGTTCATCATTCTCATGGCCATGTGGCGCTCATGTCTCCACGAGCCGCATTTCAACTACCTTCCTAAGGTAGTTGCCCAAGCACAAAGCTTCTTTGTAAAATCATGAGAATGCAGGGGATCTAGTATAAGCGGGCTAAGCATTTTTACCGAAGTTAGCCTCCGGCCATATCACATCGGAGGTTACAAAGAATAATTCTAAAGGTAACCAATATCAAAGCAGGGCATACCAAGCATAGGTACTCATTTGTGTATAGCATGCAATTTGTAATTGAAATCTACATCATTTCGCAAAGTAGGATCAATATGTTCAAAGAGTGTGATGACTTGCCTTGCTCGCACGCTTGTGGAGTGGTGTCTTCAACGGGGTCGATGCCGGTCTCTTCAGGTGCTACCCGTACGTGCGAAAAAATCAATCGATTCCGATTAGAATCCCATATAACACCAAAAGGTCGAAAAGATCTGAAAAAGTCTCAGAAACGATTCCAAGCACTAAGCCCAAATTCCTACTTAAGTTTGTACTAAGATCGCCCGGGAAAACTCCAAGTTTTGTCGTCGGGTCAACGACTTAGGGTTTTCGCAAGGCGACGATCGTGGTTTGTTCAAGAAAATGGATTGGAAAATATCCGCGGAGGGATTGGTGCTTGAGGTTTTGAAGGTCCGAGCACCAAAGAGAAACATATTTAAATGGCGAGAAAGATCTAAACGAAATTCGGATTCAAAAACGACGCAAAACGAAATTTCGGAAAATTCCGGTTTTGATTTTCAAATTTTTGTACCGAGAAAACATACAAGAAAATAATTTAATTTTGCCCAAAATTCTACTCAAATCTTTCCAAAATATTTTTCCAAATTTTCTAAAATTTTTCCAAATTTTTCCAAATTTTTCCCTATTTTTCTTTTTCTCTTTTTTTTCTTTTTCTTTTTCTTTATTTTCTTTGCCCACTGTTCATTGCCCTTAATGTGTTCGACCGAGGTTCGGCAAAACAGAGGCGGCGGCGGCGCGAGCGCATGGGGGAAAGGGGCGGCGGCCCGGGGCTTACCCGCGTCGGAGACGGCAAGGGGATGGTGGCGGTGCCCCCGGCGCTGGCGGCGACGGCTCACGGTGGCTTCGGCGCTCGGAGGCGATGGCGACGGCTTGCGGCGGAGCGCGCGCTCGGATTTGTAGTGATGGCGCTCGGGAGAAGGAGGGGCTAGAGGCGGCGGCGGTGTGAGGGAATGGGGGTTTTCGCCCCCTTTTATAGTCGCGACCGAGGGCGGGAGAAGAGGGGGCCGGCGCAGGGACGGCTCGGCGGTTGCCATGCGGCGGCGCGGGAGGCCGGGCGGGCGCGGCGCTTGCGGCGTGGCGGGAGGGCGCGGCGGGCGCGGGTCCGCGTACGGCGTCGTGCGCGTGGCGCGGCCGGGTCCGGCGGCGCGGGCGCGCGAGGCGCGAGACGCGGGCGGGGTCCGCGCGGCGGCGGGCGCGTGGCGCGGCGAGCGGGCGCAGCGGGCCGGCGCGCGAGGTCGCGGCAGCCAGGGCTGCGCGGGCGCGCGCGCGCGTGGCGTGCTCGGGCGCGGGCGCGTGCGCGGCGCGTGGCGCGCGTGGGCGCGGCGCGGTACGGCCGGGCGACGCGCGACGCGGCGCGCGGCCGGGCCGTACGGCATCGAGCACCTCATGCGCAATGGACAATGCGATTTCATATTTTCCCGATTTTCAAATTTTAATTTCCTATTTCTATTTTCCTGTCTTCTAAAAATTCCAAAATAAATCCTAATATTCCAAAAATAATTTTTAATACTATATTTTCAACTTTTTCTCCACTTTTATTTTCCCACAATATTTTTCATATTTATTTATTTAAAGCCCTTTTTCCTAATTTCATAATTCCCTATTTATTTTTCAAAAATTTCCCATTCCTTGTAAATCCCTAAATATTTTTATTGTATATTTTGTGCCCTAATTTATCTTTCACCATCCACAATTAGTACTCTATTTCACAAATTCACATTTTCATAAATCCGCATCTTATCTCCGATTTCTTTTTAAAAATTCCTAATTCTGAATTTCGAATTTTTCTCTCCGACAAACTCCAAATCATCCACAAACACCACAAGAGAATTGATCACAACTATATTTATGCAACTGAGCTAGCAAATAAGAAGCAACAAACCCGAGGAAGAAGCAACAAGCGAAGGTTTTTGAAAGTTCCGATTTTTATGTTTCCGATTTCAGTTTCTTCGATTTTCAGGATGTTACAGAAACCCACTCATGAAACGTGATATGCGCCAGTCTCTGAGATGACATGTTCGAAGATGAACCCGTAGAGTTGTTCAGCGATGGCGAAGAAAACATGTGGCAACAACTTACTTGTTGGGAGCTTTAATTTCTGCAAATGGAAGGATTGAATATGTGAAAACGCACTATGAGTTTAGAAACGCGTATTTCCGTCTTAAAAAAATTGACGAACCTCAGCATCCGTAATGTTCTAGTTGTCGATCTCCATGAAAGTCCACATAAATTTCATCGTGTAGAACCCACATGTGCTCGTTCCTTGATCTTGACGTTGGCACCAAGGGTGGCAGGTTACCCAGAATGTATTTGAACAGGGAGTGTGTCGAATGCACTTCTTCTTGTACTTCACTATGTCTTATTGAGGATGTCAATTACGGATTGGAAATCTTCTCGTGGTTTCCTCAATCCATCCAGAACGATGATTTTGGAATCATTTAAATGGATCACAAGAAGGATCCAGTGGTTCCTACATACAAAGGGACAGAGCAATTAACACCGAGAAAGGACAAATGGTAGGTAGAACGATAACTGCCTCACTTACTTAAAGTTGTAGGGCAGAAGAATCGTATTCATGTCCTGAAGCTTGACAAAGGAGCTGTACAGGTAGTCCCGCACCATTTTTTGGGACGTTGGGCCTCCATCAATCTGATTGGCATTGACAATCGCTGGATCGAGGAATGCTAATTTGTTACAAGTCGCTCTACATTCAAGCGCCCCCATTCTGCATAAGGAAACAAGTTAGACAACTTACAAAGGCTAATAAGGGTATGAACTTTGAAATACTAGCTAGGGGTTCGAGTATGCTTACAATGCCCATATTTGAAGTATAGATACGTCTAGCTCCCTCAGATTGTATAGCTGAAATAGTCATCAAATGGGACCGAGATTACACCATCATTGTGATGAAAGTCCTCGTTCTTGTAAAAGACACCGAACGTCTCCTTACCCTCCTTTGCCATCTGTAGGTACCACTCTTCTACCCTTCCCATATGAGTGCAATTTCCAATGACGTTGCGATATTCGTAGGTGGTCAAAGGACCACCTAACTTGAACTTAGCTGCCAAAGGTGCCTTCGTAATATTGTCCACATCAGACAAACTCTTCAGCCCTGCACTTTGCAGAAATTCTTTCTCATTCTTCTTGTGTCTTTCGTGAATTGAGCCTTGGAAAATTCTTGCAATTTCTTTTTCTGGATCATGCATTGAAAGTCCCAAATAGGTTGCGTCGGGGCTGGTGGCCTTGCCATGCGAATGAAGTGGTCCTGTACTTGAACTGACACTTTCGGGGATGGCTCCGACTTTGTAGAAATAGTCGCTTTCTTGCCCTTCTTAACAGTAGATGGTTCAGACATATCTGTGGATTTGCACAGTCGACCCCTCTTTTTGGGCTGGTCATTAGGAGCTTGTTGTGTCGGCAGAGGAGACGGGCTGTTACGTGGCAACGGTGGTGGAGTTGGCATTCTTTGGGGGGAGACAGCAGGCCCGCTAGAGCTAGACCCGCCATCGCTTGGCTCGTCATCACCATCTCCTGAAGGAAAGACAATGAACCTCTTGCGCCACACAATGACGTTGTGGATAGCTTCTCCAAGAGTGTTCACCCCTTCCTCTAGAGGAAATTCAAGCTGGATGGCCCTGTATCTGCTCGACACGTCCTCCACTTCAACCCTTGAGTAGCCAGTTGGTATTGGATTACCGTGTATCCTTCCTCCCTCCACTACAGGATGTGCCATACCGCGTGCCACCTCTATAGTGAGGTTTTGACTCTGCAGTGGGACATGCAACCTGCATGCAGTACATACTATGATTGCGTCCACAGGGTGACGAGTCGTCTCCGGTTCTTGAGGAACCTCAGTTGAAGCGCAATTGCTTTTCCTCCCTATTGGACTGGTTAAACGGCCAGCTTCGCCGCCAATCCCCACCTCCATTAGTAGTGCCTCCATCTTTGGAACTTTTTCCATTAGGACTCTCATCTGTTCTAATTGGTCTGTGGAATTTTTATTACTTCGAGACAGGTATCTATGTCTGTCCTTAGGAAAACCTTCCCTCCATGGTACGAGGCCTACTCCCCTTGTGCGTCTCGGATGCTCAGCGTTCTGTAATGCAAGTGTGAGCTCATCTTTCTCCATGCTTGGAACAAAAGAGCCCTCAGAAGACTGCTGATGCACATCATGTAGCCTTCGGGACACTTCTTGTGAACTTGGACACTTGTGTACCAACTCGCCTGTATCAGAGAGTGATGCCCCTCAGGCATATTGGTAATTATTTCCTCGTTCGCACCAGTCCTTTGTCTCAATCTCGATCCCCTTTTCCAACAGCTCTTCCTCCCTCGCTCGCCATTTCTCTACATTCTTGGCATAACCGCTATGGCCGAGACGATGAGGGAACAAGTTTTTGGCCGCATTGGCTTGATTCCTTTCGCTAACCTCCTTCGCCTCATCTGATGTTCTGTACGCCACAAATTCATCCCAGAAAATGCGGCACCTACGATAATTGGGATCTTCAAAATTTTGTGTCAGCCCCCGCTTCACAAACTTCCTGGTAAGGTCTGTCTTGAACTTTCGGAAGCTGACGCTCATCCTCTCAAGGGCCCTCTGCTTGCGAGTTCTTCTGATCCCGTGGGAAACTGGAATGTCCGCTTCAACTTGTCCCAAGCAAGGTCCTTGTCTCTGTCTGGTACCGTCCACTCCAATTGATCTGGATCACTGCTCTTCCAGTATCGATACTTGATTTGGATGTCATCCTTCACGATGACACCTATAGCATTTGAGTATGGGGTGAGTACCAACGCAGGAGCTGTAGGGTTCCCGTTTGGATCTAACGCTATTATAGTGTAAAGGCCCGAGGGCATCCTGGTTGGACCTCTCCCCCTTTTTGTCGATGAGGTCCCGGTATCACCAGAATTCACAATGGCCGAAGGGGTAGCCTCCTCCACGCTTTCAGGGTTCAAGTTTAGAAAGACACTTGGGCTACCAGGACCACCGTCGTTTTCTCCAGAAATTGCAGGCTTACTGTTATCTTGTTCCCGGGACATTTTCTACACTATAATGATCAAAAGTTTGAGAGAGTTAATCCAAAAATGATTCTGAACATTCGTATAAATTGGACTTTTTTAATAGAGAAAAGGAATTTCTAAAAACCTATATATATAAAACTTATATAATATGTATATGTGTGTGTGTGAAAATATTACTCCACATCTGCTCATGTTTTTTTTTAAAAAAATGCAGCCAACATTTACCAAGGCATATAAAGCTGATGATACAGTACTTAGAAGATGGAGATCTAATGGAGATCTAAAGAAGAGGGGGGGACACAAGAAGGAATGAAGGAAAGAAGGAAAGAAGGATTAAACGCTACAAGTTCCTTTTAATGGAATATGCCAATTAATCCATAGGAATTATACAAAAATAAGCATGAAGTCCTACGTCATGCATGCTTTCTTCTTCCCATGACTCAGAGTTCTTATGTTTTTTCATGTGTCACTCAAACAACGGTTTAAAAACTTTCCTGTATTTTTTTCCTCTTCTGCCAGCAACAGTATCAGTAGCACTAACTTCACATGATGCCTATATTTTAGTATATTCCACAGTTCCAGACTTCCAGTAGCACTAACTTCAAAAATAAGGTGGTTTTAAAATGCCTTAGCACTGGATCTGAATAGAGTGCGACTATGAAGCTCACCGCAGGGCTTGTCTATATTAAATTCGCAAAAGGTGATGGCAACATCAATATTGAACCAAAGGTCACCTATACTCACCTTACTTCTACAAACGTCACATTTTGAATGTTCAGTTTCACATCAAATTTAGTTTAGTACAATAGTACAAAAATTCTGAATGTTCAGTTTCGCAAAATCATTTTGGGTATAGGTATCAAGATGTGTAATAAGAAGATTGTGTGAAACAGCAGTCAGCACCTGTATTCAGCTGTTGGAAAATCAATCAACTGAATTATTAGTCGGTAAGCTCATCACACCCTAATTGATTCCCTTTCTAGATTGCTCAATGGTTGTTGAATAGAAAAACTGATCTTGCTAACAGGGCAAGTGAGAGCTTTATGACCAGCACCCAAAACACAATATGCATGCCTAAAAGCAGAAGAAAACAAGCAAAGCTAGCTAGGCAGAGTGTTAATTACAGTGTTCATTTTGTTCCCAAACTTTCTTATGACATCAGATAATTTATTAGCTACTATCATTACCTACCTTATAACCAGTCCAATTTTTTAATCAGTTTGCTGTAAATAAACAAGCTAGAAAAAAAACTGATGACAGAGAAAACATTGTGTAGCCCTACTATGAAAACAGAGCAGCCTAAATTAGGTGAGGGGGTGCTTAATTAAGGCACAGTTTGGTTTGCATGCATGGCTTTGAACATAATTAAATCAATAAACACCACTGCCTACTAGCTCTCCGGCCATTGTACCGAACAGCTTAATCATGCAGGTTACTCATGCAAGGCAAGTGCACATCACCCTATCTGTTGTGATGGTAACGGCCTAGCACTGCGCACACACCAACCTCTCCTCTCTTCTCTCTCCCGTGATGGTAATTATGGTACCATCTTACCCCTAGCTGTACCATCTTAAGCTATCATGAGAACCGCTGCTTAAGACCACAAGTACTCACTTTCACAAAGGTCTTTTGGGTGCCAATCATTGTCAAATGAAAAAAAATAATGTGAACTTCACTACAATTTTCTTTTTTAGATTAAGCCTAGTTACTAGATATACCATCACCAGAAACTAGAAAAGAGGGTGTTATAGTCTAGCTTTTAATAAGGTCACATTCATTCAAATTTCTCTTATATAAATTGTGCAAAAACCCTCCTAAACAAAAATCAGAATCATAGTTTTTTGGGAGACAAACATAACAGTCTATCTTTCAGTAGATCATTTAAAAAGATCACACAACCACAAATTACAAAATTACAAAATCACACAGACAAAAATTACAAAATTATTCTCACCAATAATCTGCGGTTGGGACTAATATCAAATAGTGCATTCAAATCATATGCATATCTCAGCATATAGAACATGCTACCTCACCACAGTATATAGAACCAACAAGGTGCTAAAGGAAACATCACGACATCACGACATCAAGGCAAAGAAAGATGACATGGGCGGAGGCCGAGGAACTTACATCGGTCATAGATCGGGGTCCGGGTTGACTATGCCGAAGTGCTTCGCAGCAGGCAGTGGGGGCGGTCGTCGGTGGAGGGATGACGCCGGTCGGAGGGTGACGGAGGCGGGCCGGAGAGCAACGGGCGGCGGAGGTGGCCCGGAGGAGGCCGAGGACAGTGGACAATGACGGCGGGCGGAGACCAACGGTGGTCGAACGGCGGATGTCGCTGGAGGATGGTGGTCGGACGGCGGATGTCGACGGAGGGCGGGCGGGCGACGCTGGACCGGTGGGCGGGCGGATCTGGATGACGGTGGCGCGGACGAGTCGGAGGCGGTCGGAGGGTGGGTGGGCGGATACGGGCGACGGCGGCGCTGGACGGAGTCGGAGGCGGTCGGAGGGTGGGCGGGTGGCGCGACGAAGTGCGGGTGGGCGGCGCGGGCGGCGTTGGGCGGCGTTGGACGGGTGGCTTGGCGGCGGATCTGGACGACACCGAGGAGGCGGCATATCTAGAAATATATAGTAACTTGATAAGTGTTGGCTCTCCATAACAAACCGGCACCTATTTGGAGAAATAGGTGCCGGTTCTTATTTAGAACCGGTATCTATTGGGATAAATAGGTGCCGGTTGTTATTTACAACCGGTTCCTATTTGGATAAATAGGTGCCGATTGTTATTTATAACCGGCACCTATTATCCAAAACCCTAACTCATCAGTTCCATTTATCTTTTTCCTTCATCAATTATATGCATGCACCTAAGGCAGCCAATGGGCCTGATATGTATGCATCAATTGATATGTATGCTACCATTGGTTCTATAATTCAATTTGTCTGTCCACATGAGACGACATTAAAGGGTTATTTACAATAGGTAGAGAGAAGGGACTGCATGCAAATATATTCATTCAGTTCCAAAATTACATATTCATGGTTGTTACAATCAAACTCCAACTTATAAGTCGATCACTATTACTCCTTCTTCATGATCACTGCGAACATATGGGGCTTTCTCCTCTTCTTCGTCTTCTTCTTCGTCTTCTTGACTTTCTTCACCTTCGTCTACATCTGTTGCGAAAGGTGGTAACTCGTCAATTTGATTGTAGCCTTCCTCATCGGTGATATTCTCAACTCCAACAATGTTTCGCTTTCCATTGAGAATTACGTGGCGATCAGTCACCGATGAAGGGTCCTTGACATAGAATACTTGTGTTACAGAGTTTGCGAGCACAAAAGGTTCATCTTGATAACCCACATTGTTTAGGTCCACGATGAACATCCGGTACTTGTCAATTTTCAAACCACTTGGAATTTTGACCCATTGACACTGGAAAAGTGGTACCTTCAGTGGTCCATACTCAAGCTCCCAGATTGCCTCTATATAGCCATAGTATGTTTGTTTTACACCATTACCGTCGAAGGCATCTATACGGACACCACTATTCTGATATTTGCTCTTGGCATCCTGCGTTCTCGTGTAAAATGTATACCCATTAATATCATACCCTTGGAATGAATGAATAGTGCTCGTAGGCCCTCGAGACAAAATGTACAACTGGTCACTATCAGGATTTGTAGCCATGATATGCTTCTGTAACCAATCACCGAAATGCAGTCTATGCTGCTTAGCGATCCATGCTTCTGATTTGCCTGGGTTCTTGGTTCGGAGTGAGTTGTAATGCACATAAACAAACGGAGCCACCAAGGCCGACTGCTCGAGCACTGCGAAATGTGCTTGCCGTAGTGTTTCAAGGCTAGGAGCGAATATTGCTTTATGCCCTAAAGTCCCTTTCCCAAGTAGCCTGCCCTCGTGTCAGGACATCGGCACACCAATGGGACGTAGATCCATATAGTCGATGCAAAACTCAACCACCTCCTCTGTTGCATAACCCTTTACGATACTCCCTTCCGGTCGAGCTCTGTTACGCACATACTTTTTTATGATCCCCATGAATCTCTCGAAAGCCCACATGTTATGAAGATAAACTAGGCCGAGAATCTTTATCTCTTTCACGATATGTATCACTAGGTGAACCATTATATCAAAAAATGATGGTGGAAAACACATCTCGAGTTGGCAAATGGTCACGATTACATCTCGCCGGAGCTTGTCTAGTGTGGTTGGATCGATCACCTTCGATATATAGCATTGAAGAACGAGCACAACTTTATGATTGGGTTTCGCACCTGTCGGCAAGATGCCTCTAATCGCAACAGGGAGTAGTTGTGTCATCAGCACGTGAAAATCATGTGACTTCATGCCCACTATTTTCTTCTCTCTAATGTTGACAAGTCTTTTAACGTTAGCGGAGTAACCAGACGGGACCAGGACACTCTGCAGGCACTCCAACAGGCTGATTTTCTTAGCGGCACTGAGGGTGTAGCACGCGGGAGGGAGGTATTGTCGACCATTGGGACATTCTCGAGGATGTAGCTCGGACCGATGTTCATGTCTACGAGGTCTCTCCGGGATTTCAACGTATCCTTTGTCTTGCCGGTATGTTCAGCAAGTACTCCCATCAAACTCTCGCATACATTTTTCTCAACGTGCATCACGTCGATTGCATGACGGACATCCAAATATTTCCAATACAGTAGTTCCCAGAAGATAGATTTCTTCTTCCAAAGAGGCTTCTCACCACTCTTGCTCGCCGCGCGTGTATTGCCATGCCCCTTACCAAATACATGTTCAATATCTTTTACCTCTTCAAAAATATCTCTGCCTGTACGATGTATCGGAGCTGTCCCCTTCTCCACCGTGCCATCGAAATCTCTTCTATTGCTACGGTACCAGTGACCGGCAGGAAGAAACCTCCGGTGGCACATGTACACAGTCTTTCCAGAGTACCTCAGCCACCTGCTTGCTGTGTCCCGCATGCACTGCACACATGCACAACCACCTTTCACTGTTTGTCCAGATGTGTTGCCAGCCGCAGGGTAATCTTGAATGGTAACTACAATATTGCCCTTAAGGTGAAGTACTCTCTTTTGTAAGCATCCCAAATTTGCACCCGCCGAACCCATAGTAACTGAAGATAATCTACTACTAGCCTGAAGTAGACATCGATATCGTTGCCAGGTTGCTTGGGCCCTTGGATTAGCAGTGGCATCATGATATACTTGCGCTTCATACACAACCATGACAGAAGGTTGTACATAACAAGTGCCACTGGCCATGTGCTGTGCCGACTACTCATGTCACCGAATGGATTCATCCCGTCTGTGCTCAGCCCAAACCTTACATTCCTTATCTCGCGTGCAAAATTTTTGTACTATCTATCTATCTTTCTCCATTGAGACCCGTCGCCAGGGTGCCTTATCATCCCATCCCTCTTACGTTCTTCGGCGTGCCACCGCATCATCTTTGCATACTTTTTGTTTGCATACAGGTGCTCAATCCGAGGGATTATAGGAAAATACCATACAACTTTAATGGGCACTTTCCTCTTCTTTAGGACGGGGCCACCGCTGTCATCATCGGCATCATCGTCGTTACCTCCACCCTTATACCGCGGTGCTCCACAACCGGACATGCATCCAGGTCTTCATAGTCACCCGGTATAGGATACGATCATTTCGACATGCGTGAATTTTTTGCACCTCCAGCCCGAGTGGACAGACAACCTTCTTTGCTTGGTATGTCGTTTCTGGCAGTACGTGACCCGCTGGAAGGAGGTCTTCGATCAACTGTAGAAGCTCTGTGAAGCTCTTGTCGCTCCAGCCGTTGGTTGATTTCATTTGCAACAACGAGAGGACGACGTGTAATTTGGTGTGCTCCTCGTTGCAACCTGGATAAAGCGGTGTTTTTGAGTCCTCCACCATGGCTTTGAACTTCTCGTATTGTTTGTCATCGCTGTAGGCTGTCTCTCCATCCCACAACATCTGATCCAACCCATCCGATTCGTCATTGTCGTATTCACCTTCGTCAGCAGGTAACTCCACATTGTCTTCATGCATTGCATCGCCATGATTGTCCACACTTGTCATTCTCATCTTCACCGTGATTGTCCCGACATGTGTGATTACGCATAAAACCTCTTGTTAGCGGATGCTCGTGAACTTGTTTTGCGGGAAACTGTCTCTCCTTGCTGCAATCAGAACATGGACAATGCAAATATTCTGTCATGCTCAATGACTGGGAACTCGTGGCCCCGATCACGAACTTGGTCACTCCCCTGGCATACTCCAAGGTACCCCGCTTCGCATCGTTCATCCCTCCTTCATCCATCGGTCCTACGGGAATTTTTAAAAAATGTGACGTCTTCATATAAATGACATTATTTTATTTTGGTTACATAACTCTACAGTGATAGTCTCTTCAAATTTGACAATCCGAAATACTTTGAATTAAAGAAAGAGACACAAATGACATAAATGGTGTCATGCATCTACTAGCATATACACACAAATGACAAAAGAATATCATAAAGAATCACGTACACAAATAGTAAACAACTAAAATATACTAACCTTTAATTTTTCTAAAAATTTTCGGCAAAATCTTCCCCCCCATTTCGTTCTACACATGAAGACCGAATAAAAATGAGCTAAGTGGCTGAAAGGTGGCATTTATAGGTGGTCGGAATATAGGTGTCGGTTTTTAACAACAACCGACACCTATATTACGAAGCTTACAGCGTATGGAACCTTATAGGTGTCGGGTAAAGAGTAAAACCGACACCTATAGTATAGGTGTCGGTTTTTACTATTGACCCGACACCTATTTAGGAAGAATAGGTGCCGGTTCCAATTAAGAACCGCCACCTATACTATAGGTGCCGGTTTTACTGTTCACCCGACACCTATTTGGGACTATAGCTGGCAGTTCTTAACAAGAACCGGCACCTATTCTTTAGCGGCTACCTATATGCATTATAGGTGCCGGATTTATTTTAACCGGCACCTTTTTGGGCGACACCAATGAGCCTTTTTGTAGTAGTGAAATCGGCTGCGGCAGATCGACTGTGGAATGGGTGCATCGGCTGCAGCGAATCGGCTGTCGAGTCGGAGAATCAGCTGTACTCGATAATCGGCTGTGATTGGCCAGTACTGTTCTGGATCGGATAGCTCCTGATTGGCTATATCCGCTGCACTCTACTCCAATCGGTAACGATCTATCGACCCTTACTTGCAAGGTTCCTGGTTTGCGCGGTAGATTTTTTTGTTATTAGCTATCGTAGCTTCCGCGTAACCCTTCAGTACCGACGGGTACCGGACAAAACTAGAGTTTTTATATCATGTGGGTAAAGCTGTACAAACTCTGCAGAGTTCCTCTAAACTAATCGATTAGCCGTGCTCATGGTCAAGAGCGCTTTGGTGAAGTGTCATGAGTATAGTCTCTCTATTTTTTTTAAAGTATAAATGGGTGGCTTGGTTTGAAACTGAAAAAAATGTGTTGAGTTGTGTGAGTGTGATGATTAATTACGACTTGTTGTCAAGGATGACAATATGATGTCAATTATGATGGAATCATGATGAGATTTATGATGAAACATAAAATTTGTCTTTGTTAATTGAATTGTCAACTCTTTTACAAAAGACTTGGGAAATAAAACTTGCTTTATGCTGAAAATGAACTACACATAAAGCCTCTCTTTGAATATATGCCTATCATGTAGTATGTTAGGTTTGACTTGTGCTTGCCAGTACATTAACTTGTTTAATGTACTAACTCTTGCCGCTAGAATATCCTTTGCTTGCAGGTTTGGACATAGTCTTTGAGTGATGTGGGTTTTTGATTCGTTTCTTCTAGGATATGAACTTAATGGAGTAAACCCCTAGTCGGTGTGCTTGTGATTGGGTAGTCAAGCTTCCGCTGTTCTCTGATATATTTATTTGGCCGGTCGGCCTATGTAACTATTAAGTTAATATAAGTCTTTAAGTTCCTTTCATCTTTGAATGTGTTTGCTATGTATGTCCATGCTTAAGATGAAAGTGTGAATCTAATGCACATCCTGGGAACTAGATTCATATGAGTATGAGTTAAGGATATTCGAGATGTTGCAGATCTTTAGCCATTTTTGTCAAGTCTCCTGAATGTGTAACACATCTGGTTGCCACCTTCGAGTGGTTAGACGGGCACATCTCAGGCCGAGTTGACTGGCAGGCTAAAGGCCCAGCAAGGTCTCATTTATCTTTCTCTCGAGGCTCCGGATGTTCCATTATGTTTTTTAGATGTGTTGAAGTGTTTCACTTCATCTTGCAAATATGATGGGAGGTCCGGAGTGTCTCCGACAACCCACAAGACACAGCCCCACAACACGTTACCGTGTGCCGGTGTACCACCAGGATACCCTGAAAAGGAACTGTGACAGGACCCTTTGCATAACCCCCTCTAACCAATTGTACCACACCAAGGTTTCGCCGCCACTCCCATTAGGGTAATGGGCAGCCCCTCCGCGTGCCGCGATGAATCCGGAAGCCGATCAACCCTTAAAACCAGGGCCGACCCAACTCCATCACGTCCACCCTCACTAAGGTACGCCGGCTAGAAACAATTACACTACGGATCCTGCCATTACCCATGCTGGCTTGTGGTATGCACGATAATTCTTCTAGGATTTCCTGAGAACCGGTCCTTAATTGCCATGAGAACCCTAACAAAATCATCCAACCATGTGCTCACAACCCATCGTTATCATATTTTAATATTATTAGTATAGTGTCACATACTTGACATCACCTGAATATTAATCTCCACTGTAATATTTGGATTAGTGTGATTCCCTTATGTGATCTAATTGATCCAAGCCAGGCTAAGCATGTCCTAAACCAATATCTAGTCCTATTGAACCCAAGTTATCAATGGTAGGAGGTAATCAATTCTTATGGTTGAGTACAATATGTATAATAGTCACATGAAATGACATTCTAAAATATATGCAATATTTGAGAAATATGAGACATTTAAGTAAAATAGATACAATATGATCAATGTAAAGTATGACTTGCCTTGCTCTGAAGATTGGGGAACCTCGGTGACTACTTCGAAGTAAACGGGATCGCTAGAATTATTGAAATCTACATGACAAACAAAGAACTCAATAAAACATGCTAAAGTCTACTGAAATAGCACAAGGAACTATATTTAGTGGATTCTTGACATTTTTTTGGATTTAATGAAATTTGAATGGACTAAAACGGAGCTCAGATTAAAAAGATATGAATTTTAGAAGTTTAATTACAATTTTTAAACAAAACAGAAAAACCTAAATTAATTATTACGCAATTAAGTCCCTTGCTGATGCAAGCAATGTGCGCGGATTGGGTAGGGCTGATGTCAGCGTCGCGTCATGCTGACGTCAGCGGCAGGCTTAGGTGCTGACGTCAGCACTGACGTCGGCTAGGGTTGACGTCAGCGGCGCTGATGTAAGGGGCGCCGGGCTTGGTCCATGGTGGACAGAGTTCACAGACGGCGGCGCGGCGGCAAACAGGTGGCGTGATCCGAGCAGGGCGCGGCGGCGGGATCACACGGTCGTGTAGCGCTAGGGTTAGGGTTGTGCGGGGCGGCGGTGGTAGGACACGGCTCGGCCGGCCGGCTCACCGGCGGCACGGGACGACACGGCGATGACGCGGTTGGGCACGGGACGGCGCGGCGGCTCGGGACGGCATGGGAGCGGTTAGGATTAGGCGCGGGAGAGGAAGGGAGAGGGAGGGGCACGGCTCACCGGAGTTGGAGAAGAAAGCAGTGGCCGGTGGCGGCGAAAACTCGTCGACGACGAACAAGGGCGTGTTTCGAGGTGGCGCAAACGGGGAAACACGGCGAATGGCGTGGGGAGCTTTATAGTGGGCTCGGGAGATCGCGAAAAGCTCGTCGTTGATCTTGGAGGTTGATAGAGAGAGATATCCGACGGCAGTTTCGATTCGGTTTCCTGGCTGGTGCTGGCGCGGATTCGGCGACGCGGGGCGCGGGAGAGGTGGCTTGGGCTCAGCGTGGGCTGGTGCAGCGCGGGATGGAGTGGAGCGGGTGCGGTGGGGCAGCGCGTATGGTGCGGGGGTGACAGGCCCAACAGGTAGGCTCCGCCTTTCGGCGGCCCGAGGGAGAGGGGGAGGGGTTTCGGACTTGTGGGGCGAGGAGCTGCGATGGCTTGTGGGCCTCGGCCCACGGCCGGGGAGGGAGGCGCGCGCCGGGTGGGCGGCTTGGGCTGACGGCCATAAGGGAATTGGGCGGGAGCCATACGGATGAATAGGAACTTAGGAAATTAATTCGAGGGACTTAATTTAATTGCGAATAATTCATTTAATTGGTCAAAAATATCTCTAGTGCTATGAAAATTTAACTAAAAATTAACTATCCAGTTAATGTATTTTGACATGTAGAATAAAAAAATTCTACCATGTCATTTCCACTTATTAACTGTATTTTAAAATTAATTGTTTGCTGCAGATTAATTCTAGAAATTCCAATTCTGTTTAGGGAATTATTTAAATGATTTTAAAAGGGGCAAGACTCAGGTTGTGACAATGATGGAAAAATTCCATCAGTGACAGGCTAAACCTAAAGCCCGTCACTGATGTAGTCATCGATGACGGGCTTAAATACCTTGCCCGATTGGATAAGATCATCATCTTTATCGGGCTATAATTAATGACCGTCACCGATGTTATCATCGGTGATGGTCTTAGAGATTAAGCCCGAGCAGATGAGATCATCATCTCTATCGGGCTTTCATTAAAGACCGTCACTGATGCTCTCATCGATGACAGGCTTAGATATTAAACCCGATTAGCTTGACTTCGAGCCCATCACTGATTAGCTTGAAAGTCCATCTAACCTCGATAATGCTTAGAGCCACAGAGGCATGATTTGAGTTTGCAAGTTTTGAAGAGTTTCCCCTCAAAGCCAGGGGGACCACCTATCGTTCCAAAATCATAAGTCAGTTCAGTCATGTCCTTTTTCAATGCATGCATGCAGCCATTCATTATCGAGGTGGTGGTGACGAGTAGTGGACGCGTGCGTTAGTATGATCTATGTCTAGGAGTACCATGTAAACTTGAGCTTCAAAAGGCATGAAGCAAATCCTACACTCCAGCGGGTCAATGGAGTAGGTCACCTTGGTCGTCTCGTCGGCAACTGCACCGCATCTCGCTGCTGGTCTGTGAAAGGGCCCCGATGCCTTCTTCGCCTACCTCGGTATTGCCTTATTCAAAATTATGTGGTGCAATGTCTAGGCTTACCATGTAAACTCGAGCTTCAAAAGACAGAAAGCAAATGCTACACTCGAGCGAGTTGCAGTCGATGGAACCTTGATTACCAGTTGGGAGAGGATGAACCCTTTTTCACTCGCCATTTCTATACTAGTGTTCAAAGTAGCTTCTTGCAATGTAATACAAGTCTTTGTACTGAGTAACAATGGAACATCATGTATTCAAGCAACTATGCGGTAGAAAGCTTTGAAAGTTTACGTATTTTTTACCTGTAAATTTAGACGAGCTTTACACCATCTTCGACGAAGATATCTTGAGCATTTGGGGTAACATGGAATAAGGAGCCTATCACTAGAACGACAAAGATGACGGCAAGAATAGGGACAGAAGCTGGAGGATGAGAAGACCATGGGGCTACAAGGGCATTGACCTATAATTTTTCAAATTTTCTTACAGAAAAGACAAAAAATCGCTCCCCTCCTCCTCCCAACTATGGGATAACCAGTACATTGGATGATGGGTGTATTTATAGACTGTGAAAGTTATCTTTGTCGGGCAAATATATAAGCCCGTCAGTGATGAACTCATTGGTGACGGGCCATAATGTCGGGCTCTACTTGTTATCTCAATCGGGATGTAGATTTGGGCCCGTCACCGATGGTACACATCGGTCGATGGAGCTCAACAAAGATAACATTTGTTATCTTTGTCGGGCTTTTTATTGTGCCCGTCATCAATAATTGTTATTTGTGACGGGCTCGAGTTTTATGCACATATAAAACGTCTATACGTGTATATGTTTATCGGTCTTTTTTAGACCTGTTTGAGATGACTTCGTTGTGACGGTCCATAAATTTCAGACATATAATAGCCCATCACAGAGGAGAGGATATGTTGTAATTCCAAATATGAGCAGGTAATGGATAAAATTATGTTTCTAATCAAGAAGCTCACGTGTGTGCGCACTGGTCCTTCCATCGGACTTGATGTCCAACGAAATATAACAAACTAATTAATGGCTGTTGGTTATTAGGACAAATCACTAGCTCATAGCGACTTGTTTAGGCCTAATTGGCTGTTTGTCATCGGAAAAAAAATCCTTATTATCACTTGCAATTGGTTAGATAAACCATTATGAAATAGAGCACCGTGTCATCATGCCGTCAGTTTCGAGCTTTATTCACCGTTTTCCTAACCTAATCCACCAAAAAATATTGCTTTGACTTAGATGTTTTCGTTTTGAAAATTGAAACTAGCGGTCAGTTCAAATACAATCCATCTGCTTAAATCGTCCAAATCATTATATGTGCAAACAATCGTGCCAACAATCGGTTAAAATCTAATCCATTTACTTGGATCGTCAAAATCATAATCTGTGCTAACAATCTTGATTTGTTTCACATAGAAGAGGCATCAGAAGGGTAATAATAATACTAGCGAAACATGTTAATGGATCATTTGCTTTGTGCCTGCTAACTAGTTTGATTAAAAACATAATTCAGGACACTATGTGTTCACATTTAGATTAGGAGGTTACATGTGCTCAGATTAAAAAAATGAGTTTTATGAAGGACACAACTATAATGCATGTGCACTAATTAGTTCTAACCGGCTACTATTTCAACAAATGCCAAAAAAATTATGTATCTCTTTCCCACAATCCCAATCCCACGTGGGAGTATGAAGGCATGTAATAAGAAAAAGATTTCTAACACCTAAACTTCAAACAAAATTTCCCCTTGAATTATTCGTCCGATATACGATCGATTATACTGTTGTGTTCATTGTAATTATATCTTTATAACAAAATTTGACATGATTATATTGATGAAAAAATATATATGTTGTAAATTACTTTTGTCATACATGCATGTAAATTACTTCTATATTATATTAAATTACTTCTTAGACATTCATAATATTGTGAATATGTCACTTCTATTGTTGTTTTTAGTTAATTTTATAATCTTTGTTGATTCAATTTAATTTGTAAATAGACTCATGTTTTTACCCCACAACGGATTTACTTTTAATGTGGTGATAACTTATTATAACTTCAGAAAATTACTTTAGGCTTTATCGATTTACTTTCATAAAAATTTAATTAAATTTAAAAGTAATTTACATATAGGATAAAAGTAATTTACAACTGTCGGAGTGTGGAACACCTCTAGCAGGGAAGTGAGAACTCCTCTTACGAGATTCAGCCAGGAGGCGATATGAGTTCAGGTCCCTCTCAAAGAGTGATGAACACTGGAAAATATACACATTCGGGCCACACGGTGTATAACACCCTACTTCCGCGTGTGGTCTATGGATGTGATGTAAGAGTTACACTGAGATGGAAAGATTATGGAGATGGAAAGATTATGGGAGAATTAGCTGCTAAGGAATTAAACCCCTATTCGGGTGGCATGGATCCTCCATTTATATCCAAAAGGGAGTCTACAGTGCCACTACATGCATTCAGGAGTGGGGCCACTCCAAAGATCTTGATATGCTTAGTCTTGTCGATGTCCCTCTCAACAAATCGTCCGGATATGACTGCTTTACCTACCAGTTGACAAGTGGAGCAAAAGCCAACAATGTCTCCGCGCGGCTGTCACAGGCCCACGGGTCAGTCTTCATGAAGTGCCGAGGTGAGGCCGAGCGGCGGATGATGAGGGCGCGACACGCCACACCTTTCTTATTCCTTCAGTTGACGTGAGCATACAAAATGTTGCATGCAGCGCCACGTCCTTGAAGCATACAGGTGAATTGTATCCCAGGTTGCCCTGTCTCGCAGTTAAATTGTTGTGTCAATTGAAGTCAAACCCTTAGGCCCACCAGTCCACCAAGATGGACGGAGTATTCCATAGCGAGCCCAAGGTACAATGCGTGCTCGGGCCCTAGTCTCAGGCTTGGAATCGCCTGCGCCTTCTTCTGGGGCGGCCTCCATGCTTCGGGGCAACCGCACTCCTAGGGCACGGCGAGAGACTGGGACACTTAACACACTTGGGGCACCTGCGACCACTCTCATCATAGATTCATAGGTTTTCTTGTTGATTTGGATGAATTTCTCGAAGATGTCTATAACGAAAGAGTTCTTGATGGACATAGCCCGACCAAGATGTTGAAGGTCGTGCACTACATCTTCAACACCTCGAAAGGGTAGATCTTGTAGGTCTTGACTCCCTTCTAGACACTGTTAACGACCAAATTTGGTAAGCAAATTTGGTAAGCAAAAGTGATAGCGTGAAAAGCTCTAACGCGGTGGTTATTATTTAAAGAGACGTGGTAACCGACCGATGGAAGGCCCTGAAATTTCTCTAAGATAAGATTCGGCAAATCCACAACATTATCAATATAGCGGACTTGGGGGTATGTGTTAACGACCAAATTTGGTAAGCAAATTATCAGGTTTGGAATTGAGGCCAAAGCCGATTTGGAGGGAATCGGGTTTTTCACAGACAGAATGCGTGCCAATGGCAGACTGAATCGGCTAAGGAGTTCGTCGGCTGGTGACCGAATTGGCTAAGGTATTCGTTGGCCGATACTGAACCGGACAAGATAAGTCGATGTAGCCGATTCCGGGTAAGGTGACATTAGAATCATCTTCGGATTCATTTAAAGTGCTTCATGAGGATTGCCATACGTGGATAGAGTCCAAAGAAAGGTAATTGTATCTGTTAATTAGGTTATTTTAAATAGTTTCCTTATAGATAACATCGGTGAGAGTCTGTTTTAGGTAATTATCTGTAATTTGAATTGTAATAGAGATAAGAATCGTGTCCGGCAAGGACATATCTTGTATCTGGGTATAAATACGACCTAGGACCTTGTAATTTAACAACAATCAGTTCAATACAATCTCGGCGCATCGCCACCCTTTTACTTTTAACTATTTCGACGAGTTCTTGCTTTGAGTTGGGCTGCATCAGGTTCGATCTCCGACGAAAAGGTAAAGCTTGTTCTGGTGGCTTACGCTCTTGGGATTAGTGCTTCCATCATTATGATACTCTAATCCTGTTTACGTAAACCGCCGAGTTATCATGTATACTATATAATCTAGATCGATATTGCGATCTAACCCTAATTGGCTAGTCTTTGTTATTAGATAACAACCGATAGGGTTAGATATCACTGTCGACTTAGATTACATAGTGTATCCACCATCTCGAAAGGCTTTCATCAACTTGTTTAGATCTTATGCTTCTCTTTAAGCTTAATGCTGCATCGATTGAGTCCGACCTATTATGTAATAATTAGAATCATAACATCTATTTTGACTTATGATTGCTATTAGAGATAGTATCGGGGTTTCAGCCGATCTTATCTGTTTTAGCTATCTTATTTCTTTCATTTTTACTTGATATGCTAAAGCTGCCCTTTATATTAAGATCTCACTGTGACGAAATATGTTAAGCTTGTTATCCATCTGTTAGGTTACCTTAACACTTGATCGGTTCATGTTTAACTTATTTAATCTATAGAGATATCTTAGTATAAATTGGTACCGGAGTACTAGCCGATACGCATTAGATCTATGACATCAGCTATGCTATAAATATGTATAATCTTCGTCTTAAGGTATTTTTAGACGTAAGTGATTTATACTGTCTCGGTACGCTACCGATCTATCCAAATCGTTTGGTTTAAATGTATTTCGAGGTTTAGATTATATATCATGAATATCTATAGCTGATCGATTAGATTTAATTTCCCTTGGCCGATTCAATGCAGACCGCATCGGCTTAACAATAAACGATACATCATCGGCCACCAGCCGATCGGCTATCGTTTACAGACTAACACTTGTTTTCTTTCTTTGTTTCTTGTTGGTTGCAGGATCAAACCAACTGGCACGCCCTACGAACCTAAATAAAAGATTTGGACCTGCACTAGAGTAAAGCAAATCTCTCAGGCCAGTGTGTGGGAATTTTCTCATCAACACGCTTTTGGCAAGCCCAGTGGGACCCGATTACAAGACAAACACCATGGTGGACATCAAGAGTTCCGATGTTGACTAGGAGAACATTATTCCTGTGACCATGGATAAGCTAATGCTGAAGCAGAAGGCCGGATATGAGGAGATGATGAATAAACTGCAGAAGCAGTTCTTACACTCCTTTGTTCAAACTCGGTCAGGGACAATCATTCAAAGGTATAAAGTAGATTTGCCAAACACTGATGAACCTGAGACATGTTCCGGCAACTGCAAGAAGCTTCAGGATACCAAACAGGAAGAAGGCCCTGAGCTCAATAATCTCCAAGACCGCATTGATTATGCTGTGCACCACGCTCTGATCAACCAATCGGGTATTCTTGTTAACACCTTGAACAAGATGATCGGTTCGGTGGTTGATGCCAAGATTGCTGAACATCAGGCCAAGGGCCCAATATTCCTTCCTGAAGGCAAATTTCCACTGTATAGGACTCTGGCCACCGACGGATTGCAAACTATCTCAGGCATAGTCCTAGGACAGCCGATACCATCAGCAACGGCACGCGGAAAGCCGATTGCATCCTCACCTGTGCCGAAACAGCCAGAGTTCAATCCAACGCTTTTATTCAAGCAACAACCTCAGCACGGGGGACACAACATCCATCAAGTTTCTCAAGAAAAAGTTGCTGCCATGTTCAAGACAAGCCAGCCGATCGTCGAGCCGAATCAACAGACGCCAATCCAACACGCTTTTGGCACGCAACATCAGCCGATCAGCTCTCAGTTTGTTCCTGACCAGCAGCCTCCCTGTTAGTGTTATGCCCTAGAGGCAACATGGAGATGTTGGATATCACGGTCAATGTTTATGTACTAATGAATAAAGTGTTATTTAGTTCCATAAAATAGATAACTCATATTGATCAATAAGTATGTGACTTATTTATGAGACTCTTTATGTATGAATCTATTTCTAAATGATCCCTGATCGTATATCATATTAGTGGAACAAATATGATTCTAAGATCAGCATGTTTATTGATTGATGATCATGTCTCATAGATCATGGTATGGAGATACCAAATCAATAAACGTGGACATGTGTTAGAGAAAACATTGTTGGATAGATCCGCTTTGAGACACTACAGGAAATTAATGTGCCATTAGTTGGTCTCAAGTAGTGTTGGTGCAAAGTCCTTTGACCTGAGATCATCATGGATTCCAACATGTGTAGTAGCTTACTTAGGGACTACTAAACGCTATTCCGTAACTTGGTAGTTATAAAAATAGTTTTTGGGTCTGCTATGAAACATGTAATAGGATGTGAATGATCAAGATGGAATTTGCCCCTCCTTTGGGTGAGATATCTCTAGGCCCCTCGAAGTAATGGATTATGGAAGTGCATGGCCATGCCAAGTTGATTGAGGAGTCAATCAACAGAAAGATAATCCAATACGAGATCGAGTGAATGATTAAGATGTTAAATAGGATGGCACATGTCTTGCCTATAGCTTAATTGGTATCATGAGGCAAAGGGATTTGTGCACACATTACAGGTTCAGCCGAATTAACCCTCTTGTATACTTGGTGTCAATACGTTCTGCTAGGGGCCGCTGTTGACGGTTGGTCGAGTTGGACTCGGGTTGGAACCATGTATACCTGAGCCTACAGGGTCACACACTTATCGGGAAAGAATAGGCATTCGAGTTGGACTCGGGTACAACTCAATTGGATAGAGATCCAACTGGACAAGGAATCCCGATGGGCCTATAGGCCCAGTCGGCAACCCTATATAATGAGGAGAGGGGTGGAGGGATTCGGTGCGCACAACATACAGAGCCGAACAGATCCTCCCCGGAAACTCTCCCACGATCAAGCCAAAACCCTAGCCGTGCATCGCGTGCTAGCACACAGGTGTTCAGAGTTCTCTCCCTAGATGTGCGGATACCGGTAGAGACATCGCTGTGTTACGGCGTTCTTCGGCGGCATTGAATCTCACCGATATTTGAGTTAGCCTAATTCAATTCGGCGACTTGGGGTCGGGGTTGGCTAGTCGAAGGGCCGGGTGATTCGGCATCGGCAAGCCCTAAGCGCCACCAGGCGATCGAGTGGCACGCATGGATTCTGGCAGGGTCGGGCGAGGTTGTAGGATCGAACAAGACCAAACAAACCTACCAGAGGGGGGTGAATGTAGGAAAAACCAAAAACCAAAAGATGAACTCTCGAAGAAGTAGATCAAACTATTTCAACTTTATTGCATCTGAAAGTGTTTACAAAGTGCAACAACAGCACTCCTCACCAAAATCTCGACCTAACTCGAAACCCTAGCTATTCTCTCAAGTTTCTCTCTTGAAATCGATGTCTAGGAGGCACATCCTCCCTCTCAATTTATACCACAAAATCCTCCTACTCAAAGTAGGAGTAGAACTCCTATTCACAATAGGACTCAACCTCCCACTCATAGTAGAAGTAGAACTCCTATTCCTAATAGGACTCCTATTCCAAATTCGACTCCGTATACTGTGGAGATAATGGCAATCGGGTATATACATGGCAAGTTTATCCGACTGGAGGTAGGGATAGATTGCGCCTACTATATCTGTAAACCAAATATGACTTGGGTGTTACGTTGCCGATTGAGATAAGGCAACGGCCCATAGTCACGGTTTGGTAAGATTGAGGAAATCGACTTAGAGTTAGATAGGGTTTCCGATCTATAAGCCCACCTCCCAAGACTATATAAGGGGGGTAAGGGGTGTCCCTTGAGGGATATCAGAAGTTAGATCAGCTTTTAGCTTTCAGCCTTAGATCACGAGATCAATAAAGACACTCGGCGGATCGAATCCCCGAAACAGGAGTAGGGTATTACCTCACGAGAGGGCCTGAACCTGTCTAAATCCCCTTCTCCAATCTAACCCATTGTGCTTGGCGATCTTGACTGCGACCCCGAAATTCTATTGCCGAAACCAAGTTTCGGCGGTTGGCACGCTGTAGGGGGCGCGCGTCAAGACTTCTTCGACGATCTCGCCGACAAGCATGATGGGATCTTCTTCAAGCTTCGGCGACTTCGCCGCCAACGACTTCAACAAGCTCTCCCTCTTCGACTCGGATTCGGACCAGTCGGGAGGAGAGATCCACTCGGCGACGTTCGGGCTCCTAAACAACGCCAAGATCTTCGACGACATCTTGAAGTCCAGGATGCGATCCACCCTCTTCAACGAAGGAACTTACTCGGCACCGTTCGGACTATCGAACGCCGCCAACATCTGCACCGATCTCCTCGTCTCCCCAACAGAGACGATCTACTCAGATGAAGACCTCTCGGCGCCGTTTGGAGTACCAGACGCCGCTGAGATCTACGGCAAACTCCTCTCCCCCAAGTCGAGGTTGACCCACTCGGAGGAGCCCGCGTCCTCAATCTCTGACTCGGACTGGAATGATCCAGATCCGAGCAACCCAGGATCGAGGGAGGTCGCCGTCATCCTCGAGCCATTCGGCTCATGCTCGTCTTCGGAGCTCAACGAAATCTCAGCTCCGCCGGCTTTGACGACCTCTATGGCATCCCCTCGGACGAAGCCGACGACTCCGACTGCAACAAGGACTACGAGCCGAAGTGCTTCGATGTCCTCATGGCTGAGGAGGCCGAGTCCGACTCAGCCATGGCCCGCAGGCTTGCAGAAGAAGAGCGAGCCAGGACCAAGCAAGAGCGCAAGCTGGCGGAAGAGGAGAAGAAACGCAAGGAGGAAGCCAACAAGAGAAAACAAGATCTACGGGCAGCCGGACGGTCCGCTCAGGAGGCTATTCTTCAAACGCGGGTCCGCAACACCAATATCTTCCAGACGCCATAGCAGAACGCTGTTGCTACCCTTACACTCTTGGACACCGTCATCGAGATGGTACCCCCCGACGTGACTCCAATATTAGACAAGATCAAGACCATCGTCGCAGCCACAGCCAACGGTCATCCCTCCACCTCGGCACGAAGGCCGACTGAGTCTGTGGCTGAAACGCCCGACAAAAGCCGGCTCCCGCCGCTAAGGTCAGGAGACTACAAGAGGCTCGAGCCAAACCGGTCGACAACTAGGCCAAGAGGCCCACGCCACGAGTCCACGCAGAAGCATCAAGAGAAAACGGCCGACTCCCGCGACAAACGACATGGACGTCCACCCGTCCACCACCGCGTCCACCGCAACAACAGCTCCAGCTACCGAACCAGCCAACCGAGGACCCCGCCGAGTGATCTGCGGGAAGTCCTCGATCGCCACTACCAAGAGCGAGACCAACGCACTCGGGAGGATCGGAGGGGATCCCCCGATAACAACAACGACGGAGTGCCAGCTTTCACTCGGGAGCTTCGCCGAGTGCACTGGCCGAATGGATTCAAGCCAACAGGAATAGAGAAGTATGACGGCAAGACCGACCCCGAGTCGTGGCTTACCGTATACACTCTCGCCATCCGCGCAGTAGGCGGCGACAACAAAGCTATGGCCAATTATCTGCCCGTGGCCCTCGCCAACTCAGCCAGGAACTGGCTCATGAGCCTGCCGAGAGGCTCAATCGGCTCGTGGAGCGAGTTGAGGGACCACTTCATCGCCAACTTTCAGGGCACCTTCGAGAGACCCGACACCCACTTCGACTTATACAACGTCATCCAGAAGCCGGACGAACCTCGGAAGGACTACATCCGGCGCTTCTCCGAGAAGCGCAACAAGATCCCCAACATCACCGATGACATCATCATCGCCGCCTTCTAGAAGGGAGTCCGTGATGAGCTGTTAATCGGGAAGTTCGAGCGCAAGCCACCAAAGACGGTGAAGCAGATGTTTGAAACGGCAAACTCCTACGCCAAATCAGATGATGCCATCAGGGCGGCGCGCCAAGACCGGCCCGACAGGAGGGAAGATAAGCAAGCGGGAGGAAGCCGGAATCCTAAGAAGGATAACGGCAACAACAACCAGGGCCAGAAGGACCGCAACCACCGATCTGAAGACCTGGTCGCCTCCACCTCCAACTCTCAACGCCGCCCCCGAGTCGCGGCCTACGACGCCATCATGAATGCTCAATGCACTCATCATCCCAATCACAAGCACGCGGCTAAGGACTGCTTTATTTATAAGCAATTCGCCAAGCAGTACGCGGCGCAACTCAACAAGAAGCCGACCGATGAAGCCGGTCCATCGGGCGCCAAGAAGAACAACGCGGCTGAGAATGCCGAGCCCTTCCAAGACCCCGTGGGCGAGCTCAATCACATCTTCGGGGGGCCATTAGCCTATGAATCCAAGAGGAAACAGAAGCTAACCGACTAAGAGGTCAACGCGGCACAGCCCGAAGTCCCTCAGTACCTGCGATGGTTGGAGGTGGCCATCACTTTTGACCGAGCGGATCATCCCTACCGAGTGGTTCACCCGGGGCGCTACCCACTCGTCTTGGACCCGGTGGTCCACAACATCAGACTTAAGCGCGTCCTCATTGATGGGGGCAGCGCCCTCAATATTTTGTTCGCTAGAACCATGGACGAGATGCAGATCCCGAGGACCGAATTGAAAGCAAGCTCAGCCCCCTTCCACGGAGTCATCCCGGGGCTATCATCTGCGCCACTCGGGCACATCGCCCTCCTGGTCACCTTCGGAGCTCGAGAGAACTTCCGAACGGAGAACGTTACTTTTGAGGTGGCCGACTTCGAAACGGCCTACCACGCCATCATCGGAAGACCAGCGCTCGCCAAATTTATGGCGATCCCACATTACACCTACCTCTGCATGAAGATGCCTGGTCCCAACGACGTCATCACTCTTCGCAGCAACGTGAAGCAAGCCTTCACCTGCGACAAGGAGAGCTACGATTTGGCCCAATCTCGCGAGAGATCACGTGGCCAGCAAGAAATCCGATTGGCTGCATCGACTTCGGCAGAGGGTGAAATCCCCGCGAAGAAGATAGCCAAATCAGGATCCGGCGATGCCAAGACCAAGAAGATCTCACTTGATCCATCGGATCCCTCGAAAACTGCTGTAATCGGCGCTGAACTAGATCCCAAATAGGAAAGCGTGCTCGTCACCTTCCTCCAAAATAATAAAGATATTTTTGCTTGGAAACCATTTGATATGCCTGGAATTCCTAGGGAGGTGATCGAGCACTCTTTGCACGTCAAAGATGACGCCAAACCAATAAAACAACGATTACGCAGATTCGTGCAGGATCGAAAAGACGCCATCAAGGAAGAGCTCGCAAAGCTCTTGGCTGCCGGCTTTATCAAAGAAGTTCTACATCCCGACTGGTTAGCCAACCCAGTTCTGGTCCGCAAGAAGACGGGGCAATGGCGCATGTGCATTGACTATACCGACCTCAACAAAGCCTGTCCCAAAGATCCATTCGGGCTTCCTCGCATCGACCAAGTCGTAGATTCAACAGCCGGCTGCCAACTCCTGAGCTTCTTGAATTGTTACTCGTGCTATCACCAGATCAGTTTGAAAGAATCTGACTGCCTGAAGACATCGTTTATCACGCCGTTTGGGGCCTACTGCTACATCACCATGCCTTTCGGCCTGAAGAACGCCGACGTCACATACCAACACATGATCCAAAGATGTTTCCAGATGCAGATCGGCAAGAACGTAGAAGCTTATGTCGACGATGTCGTCATCAAGACCAAGCAGAAAGAAGACCTGATCGCTGACTTAGAAGAAACCTTCATGAATATCCGAGCCTTCAGAATGAAGTTGAACCCGGAGAAGTGCACTTTCGGCGTCCCATCAGGCAAAGTGCTCGGCTTCATGGTGTCACATCGCGGCATTGAAGCTAATCTAGAGAAGATCAACGCTATCTTGAGCATGAAGCCCCCGAGTAACCAGAAGGATGTCTAGAAGCTCACTGGCTGCATGGCGGTGCTAAGCCATTTCATCTCTCGACTCGGTGAACGAGGCATGCCCTTCTTCAGGTTGCTAAAGAAAACGGACGACTTCCAATGGACCACGGAAGCCCACAAGGCCTTTGAAGATTTTAAGGAATTCCTTACAACGCCGCCCGTCCTGGCCTCGCCTCAGCCCCAGGAGCCCCTGTTGCTGTACGTTTCAGCCACTCACCAAGTGGTTAGTACGGTCCTCGTGGTCGAGCGCGAAGAAGAAGGATAGGCCCAGAAGATTCAGAGGCCGATCTACTTTGTGAGCGAAGTATTGGCAGGAGCCAAAACTCGCTACCCTCAGGTACAAAAATTGCTTTATGGTGTCCTAATAACCACGAGGAAATTGGCACACTATTTTCAGGGTCACTCGGTCACCATCGTCACCTCCTTTCCACTTGGCGACGTCATCCACAACGGGGAGGCAACTGGGCGCATTGCCAAGTGGGCTCTGGAGCTGATGCCACTGGACTTGACTTTTAAGGCGAGGACGTCCATAAAGTCACAAGCCCTGGCGGATTTCCTGGCCGAGTGGACTGAGCAACAAGAAAACGTACCTCGGGAAGACCTCCAACACTGGACCATGCACTTCGACGGATCCAAGAGGATCACCGTCTTGGGAGCAGGAGTTCTGCTGATCTCCCCGACTGGGGAAAGACTAAGATACGTCCTCCACCTCCACTTTTCTGCCTCACATAACATCGCCGAGTACGAAGCCCTGCTACATGGACTGCGGCTCGCAGTTTCACTCGGGATACGTCGGCTCATCGTGAAAGGGGACTCCCAGCTGGTCGTCAACCAAGTAATGAAGGACTGGTCCTGTCTAAACGACACCATGGAGGCCTACCGACAAGAGGTCCAAAAACTCGAAGACAAGTTTGACGGACTCGAACTATCACATGTCTTGAGACACAACAACGAAGCAGTTGATGAGTTGGCGCAGTTCGGGTCCAAACGCGAAGCCGCCCCAACAGACGTTTTTGTCGAACATCTCTATGAGCCAACTGTGGCGGCGAAGCCAACCCCCAACGAACAAGCTGCAAACGAAGTCACTATGATTGACGTTGACTGGAGGACGCCACTCATCAAATTCCTAACTCAGCAAGAGCTGCCGGAAGTCCGCGATGAGGTAGAACGCGTTCGACGTCGTTGCCAAGCATATGTCATGGTTGACTCCGACTTATACAAGAGAAGCCCCTCTGGAATCCTAATGAGATGCATCACACCCGAGGAAGGGAGACAGCTGTTAGTGATATGCCCTAGAGGCAACATGGAGATGTTGGATATCACGTCAATGTTTATGTATAAATGAATAAAGTGTTATTCAGTTCCATGAAATAGACATCTTGTATTGATCAATAAGTACATGACTTATTTATGAGACTCTTTATGTATGAATCTATTTGATCCCTGATCATATGTCATATTGTTGGAACAAATATGATTCTAAGATTGGCATGTTTATTGATTGATGATCATGTCTCATAGATCATGGGTATGGAGATACCAAATCAATAAACATGGACACATGTGTTGGAGAACACATTGTTGGATAGACCCACCATGAGACACTACAGGAATTAATGTGCCATTAGTTGGTCTTAGGTAGTGTTGGTACAAAGTCCTTAGACCTGAGATCACCATGGATTCCAACATGTGTAGTAGCCTACTTTGGGACTACCAAACGCTATTCCGTAACTGGGTAGTTATAAAGTTAGTTTTCGGGTTTGCTATGAAACATGGAGTGGGATGTGAGTGATCAAGATGGAATTTGCCCCTCCTTTGGAGAGATATCTCTGGGCCCCTCGAGGTACTGGATTATGAAATGCATGGTCATGCTGAGTTGATTGAGGAGTCAATCAACAGACAGATAATCCAATACGGCTCGAGTGAAAGGTTAAGCTATTGAAGGGATGGCACACATCTTGCCTATAGCTTAACTGGTATCGTGAGGCAAAGGGATTTGTGTACACATTACAGGTTCAAAGCCGATATTATTCTTGTATACTATGGTGTCAATATGTGCTGCTAGGCGCCGTTGTTGACGGGTCGGCTGAGTTGGACTCGAGCCGACGATCGGCTAAGCTAGACTATGGCCAAAACCGAGTATACCTGAACCTACAGGGTCGCACGCTTAAGGGGATAAGAACATGCATTCGAGTTGGACTCGAATACGGCTCGATCGGATAGGGATCCGATCGGATAGAGTCCTATGGGCTTTCGACATATGGGCGGCCAACTCTATGAGACTCGGATGGGATCCGATTCAAAATAGAGTCCTGATCAGCCACGAGTCCCAGTCGGCCAACTCTATATAAAGGGGTGAGGGGTGGAGAGCTGTGATGTACATCAAGTCAATTGATTGCGCCGAAATCAATCTGATCACACGCGGCTTTAGAAGTTGTCGAGATCAATCTCCACAGAAACCCTCCCCACCTTCGAGCCTAGCCTTGCATCGCGTGCAAGCACACGGGTGTTCGGCGTTCTGTCCCCGGACGTGTGGATACCGGTAGAGGCGCTGCTACGTTGCGCGCTGTTGATCGGCTTCGGATCGGCTGCAATCGGAACGATCGGCTGATTGGCGAGTCGGCTGTCCCCGGGAATCGGCTGTCGGCTTGCGGGAATCGGCTACACAGTTCCAGATCGGATAGCCCCGATTGGCTATTTCCGCTGCACACTCCAATCGGTAACGATCTATCGGCCCTTACTTGCAAGTGTTCCTGGTTTGCGCGGTAAAAAGTTTTTGTTTTCGGCTAGCGTAGCCTCCGCGTAACCCTTCAACAGCTGCTCCAATATATCCACTCGGGCATATGCGGAACCCACGCGGCAGCACGCACTCTGGTGGGCAAAGCCAATAGACAAGGTTTTTTCTGGCTTACCGCAGTCTCCGACGCGGACAAAGTGGTTTGAACCTGTGAAGGCTGCCAATTCTTCGCCCGACAGAGCCACGTCCCAGCCCAAGAACTACAAACAATCCCATTATCCTGGCCATTTGCGGTGTGGGGCTTAGACATGGTTGGCCCTTTCAAGAAGGCTCCAGGAGGATTCACACACTTATTCGTCGCTATCGACAAGTTCTGCAAATGGATTGAAGCCAAGCCGGTTGCCACCATCACCACCGACAAAGCACGGGATTTCTTCCTTAACATCGTGCACCGCTTCGGCGTCCCAAACAGGATCATAACCGACAACGGGACTCAATTCACAGGAGGCATCTTCAAAGAATTCTTCGAAGACTTTGGAATCAAGATTTGCTATGCGTCAGTCGCCCACCCCAAAAGCAACGGACAAGTCGAGCGTGCCAATGGCATGGTCCTTCAAGGCATCAAGGCCCGCGTTTTTGACCGACTAAATCCTTACGCAGGCAAGTGGGTTCAAGAGCTTCCCTCGGTCCTATGGTCTCTGCGGACCACACCCAGTCGGGCTACCGGCCAAACTCCTTTCTTTCTGGTCTACGGCGCAGAAGCCATGTGGCCAAATGTGATGGAGTATGAATCCCTCTGAGTCCGCAGCTCCAACGATGAACGTTATGACCCCGACCGAGTGGACGACCTCACCCAACTGGAAGAGGCCCGAGAGGCAGCCCTCATCCAGTCGGCGAAATATCTTCAAGGGCTCAGACGATACCACAGTCGCAACGTTCGAGCACGAGCTTTCATCGTTGGCGACTTGGTTCTACGCAAGATTCAAACCACCAAGGACCGTCACAAGCTATCCCCCTTATGGGAAGGACCATACATAATCGCTGAGGTGACTCGGCCCAGTGCGTATCGGTTAAAGCATGAAGACGGGTCTATGGTGGAGAACTCCTGGAATATCGAGCATCTTCGACGATTTTATGCTTGAATTGACTAAAGTTTCATGTTTTTCTTGACTGCCAACCTCAAGTAAGATGACTTCTTGAGTTAGCAGTCGGGGGCTGTACATATGTCAATAAAGCATAGTTTTTCTCATCAACCTTCGTGCATGATTCGGTTTATCATTGTTTAATGTCCCTCGATTTGAGTTCAGTGTTCAAGGGCTGAGAATCTTCTGATGACCTAATCGAGCTTAGACTCGGTGACAGTCGGACGAAAATTACTTAAGAAATTTCACAAAAAAACTCGGATCAGCGTGTTAACATAAATAAACTGAATATTCACAAGTCTACATTAGAATGTCACAAGCATCCAATATCTACAAGACGATGACTACAAAACGTCTAAGGCCGGAAATTGTTCACTACATCAACAGCAATCCGCTTAGCCGAGTCCTGCGCCTCACTAATCAGGTCCAGGGCTTGCTCGTCCGAGGTGCCGTCGGCGAAGCCTTCCCCGACTGAGTTGACATCCACTCGGGGGTAAAGAGATCTGGTCTGTGCAAGAGCCAGACCAGCCCCCATGGTAGCAGCCTCGGTGATGTTGGCCAAGTATTGGTCGGGGGCTCTCCGCAGCTTGTTGAAGATCTCGACCACGTCCAACGAGCTAGCCCCGACTCCTTGGTGAAATAACGACAGCAGGATTGGCGTCGCTGGATTGGCAACTTCTTCCCGGACCTCTCCGGCTCGTTTGACCCTCTCAAGTAAGACGTCATATTGACCTCGGGTCTTGACTTTGTAAGCTGCCAAAAGAACTTGATCACGCAAAGTACTCAGAGATAAAGCAGCACAAAGAATATTACTTCAAAGAAGCTCACCTTCGAACTTGGCCTCCACCTCGGTCTTCCCGAGGCTGACTGCCTCCAGCTGGACCTGGAGCGAGTGGACCTCCGACGAATTTTCTACAAACACAGAAGGCCATCAGCAACCGAAGTCGACACAGAAGCCATATAGAGGATGAGAGGATTGGACTTACTCCTGACTGAACCACGGAGGTTGAGGTTCTCCTCCCGGAGTTTAGCTATCTCCTTCCTCAGGGCCGCCTCCCTCGACGCGGCCTCCTCCCGAGTGGTCTTTAACTCCCGCTGGATGTCCTCCAGGGAGTTCAGATGAGGGACCAACTTCTCCAACACCTCGGACTTGGCCATGGATTGACAATACTCCTTCTGCACACAAGATCCAAAGTTAACCGACTGAATGGAAATGATGATGCAACACTTAAAAAGGACTCAGGCTTACGTTGAGTAGCCGAGTCACCTCGTTCAGGCTGTTGACAAGGGCATCCCTTTCTTCGCTCTCCGCTTGCTTGTCAAGGATGATGCCCTGCCTTTGGCCTTCCGAGTCTCGCCACTCGATTTTAATCGGGGGAACCCAGGTTTCAGAAGACTGTAACCTAGGGATCTCCTCCACTGTGGCTGGCAGATTAGGAAGAACAGATGAAGATATGAAAGAGTCAAGCTAAAGAATGAAGATGGGATGTCAACTCAAGGCTTACCGGCTTTGGCGGCCGAGCTCTTGACCGGAGCAGCCCGACTCGCCTTTTCCTTCGGCTTTTCCCGACCGATCTTCGCCGGGGCCCCCGAGCCGCAGCCCGGGCTTCTCCGCGCCAACCGATTCTCAGTCGGGACGTCCCGGCTGGCGGTCGGGGGCTCCTTCCTCGGGATATCCTTCTTTGGAGACGAGGGCCTTCTGCCAGGAGCACTTTCGCTTGGGAGAGAGCTCTGGGGCCTTTGTTCTGCAGGTTTGGATGCCTTGGGTGCAGCAGCTGGAGTTGGCCCCTCACCCTTCCCGGCAGGATCTATGTCCTGGGGCCTCCTGCAACGACGAATGCAGTTATAATGAAGACAAAGAAATTTTCAATAATAAAGTTCAGACTCCGGTCGTGAAGTGTACCTAGATGACCGGTGGATCTTCGGCGCCGCTTTCGGCAACGGCCTTGGAGGGGTCATTTCGACTGGAGGAGCCGGGACGTCATCGTCCGAGTCGTCGATGACGAGCCTCCTCTTGCTCGCCCGCTTGTTGGCGTCCTCACTCGGCGCCGCTCGTTTCCCGACTGGATCACTTTGGATCTTCACCCCACCAGTCGGCTTCTTGGCAGGGCGAAGCGGCACATTATCATGAGGAACCTTGTAAGGTTTCGAAATAACAGAGGCATTTTCCTGCAAGAGAAATTCTCACACTACTAAGAGGCATGACATCAGGATTGCAAGACAGTACAAAGAGGTCGGCCGGCTACCTGGAGGAGGAGGCCGATAGATGCCGAAGGGAAGAACCGGCAAGACGAGGGCGCGCTCGACTACAACTCCGTCGAGAAGATCTTGTACATCCGATCTTCGGATCTCGTAATCGAGGGATCTTGATCTTCCCGATTGGGGTCTTTCCCGCCTTCGTACTCGAAGGCTGGCTCCGACCGCTCTTTGATTGGAGCCAGTCGGCACCTGATGAAGTGCCGAGTGATCTGCTCACCGCGAAGACCTTTCTGCTTCATCGCCAGGATCTTCGCTAGCAGTTTGTTGGCTTCATCCCACTCCTGCGCCACTGGTACAGTGCTCCAAGTATGCTTGGGAACAGGGGGAAGGCCGACAAAGTTTGGCAGGCTGGCTTCGAGGTTACTGATATAGAACTAGCCTGCATGCCATCCCTTGTTGGAAGATTTCAAAGGGAGAGAGAAGTACTCCTTCCGGAGGGATCCGCGGAGTTGAAAGCCTGCCCCACCAACGACGCAGGGATGGTCCTTATTGGGATGAGGCTTGAGATAGAACATGCGGCGAAAGAGTTGGAAATGGGGGAGGATGACAAGGAAAGCCTTACAGACGTGGATGAAAAGAGCGATGTGAAGCATGGAGTTGGGGTTCAGATGGTAGAGTTGAAGACCATAACAGTCCAGAAGTCCCCTAAAGAACTTGGAAGTGGGGAGACTGAACCCGCAATAGAAGAAAGAAGTAAACACAATAAGCTCACCAGTGTTCAGCGTTGGGAAATCCTCACCTGCCGCTGGGCGCCAGCTCACGATCTCCTTGGGGGAAGCACGCCGTGCTTCACCATCTCTTTAAGAGTGGACTCCTTCACATCCGAGGTGGCCCACTGCTCGAAGGGGATCTTCTTCTCACCCGCCATGAATGTGGTTAGGGAAGGAAGCAGATCTAGCCAAAAGGATGGGGGTTCGAGCAAGGGATCTTGGAAGCTCGATGCGGAGGCTGATTTGTGGCAAAGGACGAGCTCTTGGGTCGATGGATTCAGGTGCACGCGAGTCTAGGGTTTTTCGCAAGAAGCTGGTGAATAGTGCTGTGGAAAGAGGAATTTTTCGGGAAGACGAAGTGGCGGGGATGACCTCGAGGCTTTATAGAGATATTTGAGGGTTGCGCTAGGTTTTCTCGTGAGTGGGCCGAGCTCATGAGAGATCTGTGGCCCAGCTAAGGTGTGGCTTGACGCGTGTCCTTAGGGACTTAAGCGGATGAGCTTAAGCAGATTTGCCTTGGCAATATGCACGTGTCCGAATGCCCTATACCTTTGGAAATCCTTTCATACCGTGGTTTGCTTGACTTCATGAGAAGCTAGCATGATGCAATTTGAAAGGTGACCAACAGATAAGCTTTTTATAGCTGCCTTGATGACAAGGGCTGTTTGGTTCTCTAGCATTTGATTAAATGATTATATCAACGCTATTTTTCCACCTTGGTGAAGATCTTTAAAGATTGAGACCAGTATTATGGCAAGAGCTGTTTATTAATTTGGTCATATTTTTCAGACGACTCAAAAAACTTGTTTACCCATGAGGGATGATTAAAATATTTGTTCCGAGATGACTCGGGTAGACCCACTTGGATAAGCATGAGCTTACCAAGTGTTTTTCACCTGTGAGGGTTGATTGAGTTGTTTGTCCTGAGACGACTCGGGCAAATTCACTCAGATGAGCACGAGCTTGCCAAGTGATGAGATTTTTTATGATTGCCTTAGCATGAGCTAAGCATTTATATGAGTATGATTCTTTATAGTCCTTGGCTGTATGTTTGGTCTGTTTTTGGCTAATCACATAGTCGGGGCTACACCTAATTAGGTACATCAAGAGATGCACCTAGATATTTATTTTTGAGAATTTTTCAGATATTTTCCAGCACTTCACAGTCTTTGGAGCCACTCGGGAGATTCGGGCAGAGATGATGGAATCACTCAGCGCCAGAGGCACTCGGCCAAAGAGGTTTTTGGCTGGGTGTTGTCTTGGTTTGAAGTTGAGTTGTCTCGTCGACTGAAAAGGACTCGGGGGCTACTGTGGAGATAATGGCAATCGGGTATCCACATGGCAAGTTTATCCGACTGGAGGTAGGGATAGATTGCGCCTACTATATCTGTAAACCAAATATGACTGGGGTGTTACGTTGCCGATTGAGATAAGGCAACGGCCCATAGTCACGGTTTGGTAAGATTGAGGAAACCGACTTAGAGTTAGATAGGGTTTCCGATCTATAAGCCCACCTCCAAAAACTATATAAGGGGGGTAAGGGGCATCCCTTGAGGGATATCAGAAGTTAGATCAGCTTTTAGTTTTCAGCCTTAGATCACAAGATCAATAAGGACACTCGGCAGATCGAATCCCCGAAACAGGAGTAGGGTATTACCTCACGAGAGGGCCTGAACCTGTCTAAATCCCCTTCTCCAATCTAACCCATTGTGCTTGGCGATCTTGACTGCGACCCCAGAAATTCTATTGCCGAAACCAAGTTTCGACACATACGATTCCTCTTGTACGACATATAACTTCTCCGTCTTCTATGTGCATTATCCTCTAGCCATTTAGTATCCCGCGGCTGGACGTCTACTTCTCCCAAGTCAACTCCGATCCGACACCAAGAATACTATCCGAGGCCTCAAGCGATACTTGCACATATACGACAAAGAAAAATACGGAGCACAAGTTTGTCCAAACTTGACTCACATTAGCTTGTCAACAGTAACCACACGCATAAGAATAATCTAGAAATCAAATCCACAAAGAAACAATCCAAAACCGAGAAATCAGAGACGATCGGTCAGACCGCGCCGGTCTAACCGACTGAGAGTCAGAGTCCGACCGCGAGTCGAAGTCGGCCTGATCGACTGCGAGTCAGACTTGCCCGGTCAGACCACACACACACCTCCGGTCAGACCGTGCGCATACACTGGTCTGACCGGTCGTGTCTGGCCGGTCTAACCGCCAAACAAAAAATCACACATTCAATTCAAAGCACAAATCCAATCTCAAATCAAATGTTTCATCACATAAACTATAAATCAAACTCATTTGATTCAACAATCTCCCCCTTGATGAAATCATTGGCAAACCCAACAAAATTAATTGGTTTTGTGATGTTTTGTGAGGCAACCCAAAAAGCATTTCGAATGCAAGAAAATTCTCCTTTGAAAAATATGAAAATGATGCACAAATTTGTTTCCCTGTTCTCCCCCTTTTGACAATGAGTTCATCAATTATCGGAAGCATGGAAGAGCTTTGTATTATATCAAAAGTATCTCAAGTACATGTTTTGCAATAACAAGGTAGAAAAAGTGACTAGCTAATTAACAAGCACACACTAGAGTAAACACATGAACCTAAAATATTACAATTAAGATCAAGTCAACATTAATGATTTATGATTTCAATGATTTAAAATTCAATATATTCACAAGTGCAATGACTGAAAGAAAAACTTAAGTATATATACTTATGACATTGATACTCTTTCTCAAATTAATGCCTTCTCCAAAAAATAACCGAGAGAACTTTTAGCTCATTCTATTTGAACATCTTCTTTTTTTATACTTTTCTCTCAATTATTGCGGGTACGTCCTTGTCGTCAAGACTGTTTCCAAGGATTCGGTACCCCTTTTTTATCTCAGCGCGAATACGTCCTTGTCGTCAAGACTGTTTCCAAGAATTCGGTATTCATTTTTTTCTCTCATATAAATAAGCATTTATGTACTCTTGCGGTGATTGGAACAAAAGGATTAATATGAGGAATAACAACTCATAAAGCATATACAAAAGCATTAATCATTCAACCTAAGCACTTGCTTCAATATTGCATATTTTATTAATTCAAGTAAAAGAATTATTTTTTATGTATCATATCTCTTAAAAGCAATATCAAAAGTTCAAGTAATTACTAAAATGCACACAAGCTAATATAGTAATCAATTTATCTAACAAGCATTGCTAGCAAGCACTAGAATATACTAAAGATATAAGACATAGCTCATCCATCTTTTATTTTCTTTTCCTTTTTCTCCCTTTTTTATCGCACCATGCATGAATTAAAACATGAATGCAAAAGAAGAAAGAAAATATGCATACAACAAAGAGACAACTACTCTCCCCCTTAATTGATGCCAAAAGGAGGAATAACACCTAATTCTCCCCTAAAAAAAGCAAAACGAGAAGAATCCAAAGGTTTGGTGAAAATATCTGTAAGTTGTAACTTTGTATCTACAAATTTCAATTCAATGTCCCCTTTTCAACATGATCCCTCAGAAAATGAAAATGAATATCAATGTGCTTGGTGCGTGAGTGTTGTATAGGATTCTTAGCAAAATTTATAGCACTAGTATTATCACAAAAGAGAGGAACTTTATCAAAAGTAAGACAATAATCTCTCAAGGTTGAAATAAGCCAAAGAATCTGAGAACAACAACTAACAGCAACAACATATTCAGACTCAGCAGTTGATTGAGCAACATTTGATTGTTTTCGAGAAGACCATGAAATCAAAGAAGTACGAAGAAAAAGGCATGTACCACTTATACTCTTTCTATCAATTCTACAACCTCCAAAATCCGCATCAGAATAACCACTCAAGCAAATAGAAGAAGAGGTAGAATACCAAATTCCAAATTCAAGAGTATGTTTCAAATACCTCATGATGTGTTTCACAGCTTGACTATGCGAAGCCCTTGGAGAAGCTTGAAATCGAGCACACAAACACACAACAAACTGTATGTCTGGCCTCGAAGCAGTGAGGTAGAGCAACAAACCAATCGTGCTCATGTATTCCTTTTGGTTCACAGCTTCACCATCTTCATCGGAATCCAAAATAGTAGTAGTTCCTATCGGTGTAGTCAACGGCTTGCAATCGTCCATTTTGAAGCGTCGTAGAAGATCTTTGGTGTACTTTGTCTGATGAACAAACATACCTTGAGGTGTTTGCTTAATTTGCAATCCCAAAAATTAAGTCAATTCACCCATCATGCTCATCTCAAATTCCCTGCGCATTGTTTCAGCAAACTCCACAACCAAAGTGTGAGATGAACAACCAAAGATGATATCATCCACATAAATCTGAACAAACAGTAGATCATCACCATACTTAAGAACAAAGAGAGTTTTATCAAATTTTCTCATTGAAAAGCCCTTTGCAAGTAAAAAGTTTTTAAGTCTATCATACCAAGCTCTAGGTGCTTGTTTCAAACCATACAAAGCTTTTGACAAATGAAAAACATGGTTGGGAAAATCAGGATTTTCAAAACCTGGTGGTTGTTTTACATAAACTTTCTCCTGTATGTAACCATTAAGAAAAGCACTTTTAACATCCATTTGAAACAACTTAAAATCTTATGAAGCAGCAAAAGCCAACAAAAGTCTAATTGCTTCAATCCTAGCAACAGGAGCAAAAGTTTCATCATAATCCAACCCTTCCATTTGAGTAAAACCCTAAGCAACAAGCCTAGCTTTGTTTCTAACAATTAAAACATCCTCATTCTGTTTATTTTTGAAGACCCATTTAGTTCCAATAATATTATGACCAACAAGAGGTTCAACTAAAAACCAGACTTTGTTTCTTTCAAAATTCTTAAGTTCTTCATGCATGGCGTTAATCCACGACTCGTCAGTTAGTGCATGAGTAACATCTTTGGGTTCAAAATTAGAAATAAAAGCATAATTTGCATGAAAATCGTGATTTGTTACCTTAGACCTTGTAGTACGTTCACCCAAGTTACCTATTATCTGTTTCGGAGGATGTCGTCGTTAAATATGAAGTGGAGAACTTATATCTGAAGTTTGTTCATCTTTTGTAGCTTGTTCCGATGAAGTTGAAACTTCTGGAGGTCTATTGGCATCATTACCCGAGGCTCCCGAAGAACTACTCAGCCGGTCTGACTGCTCCTCTGCATGCGGTCTGACCGCCGATGTGCCCTCGGTCGACCGACGCCATGCCCGGTCTGACCGGCCGATGCATCCTCGTCGTCTTCATAATCGCTTTCCACAAAAATATCCTCCCCCGAACTTGTGATAGGGTACCTGAAATTTCGGGTCTAGTGCTGTAACATCCTGAAAATCGAGGAATTTAAAACCGGGAATCAGAAATCAGAACATACAAAAACCTTTTAATTGTTGCTTCTTGATCGAGTTTTCACTTCTTATTTTCCAGCTTGGTTGCATAAATTTATACGCGAGCGATTCATCTCGGTGTTTGTGAAAAAAACCAAACGATTCGAATTTCGCTCGGAGAAAATTTTCGGAGTTTAGAATTGGGAGCAAAACATTATTTAGGTGATTGAGTAATATTAATTAGTAAAAAGAAAAAAATGAGTAATAAAATATTTTAGGGTATATATATGAAATCTAGAAATTTATTTGAATCAAAATCATATTTTGTGGAATTGAGGAAAAGGATTAAATTAATTATGTAAAATATATTTTTAAAATAATAAAAGTAGGTAAAAAGGTGGGATATATATTTTAAAACTTATTTTTAGATGTTTTATATTTTATTTTGAATTTTTGGGGTGAAAGGAAATAAAATTGGGAAAATAGGAAATTAAATCGGGAAAATCGGAAAAGTCACTATTCATTGCGCGCCACCGGTTCGACGCCGTACCCGGACCCCGGACCGCCTCGCCACCGCGCGCCGCGCGTCACTCGCCGTACCGGGGCCTCGTGCACGCACGTTCTCGCCGGCGTCATCCTCCTGCGCGCACGAGAGTCGCCGTACGCCGTGCGTCGCCACGGTCGTCGCCGCGCGTCACCCCGTACGTCGCACAGCAACGACCGTATGCCGTCGCTCGCGTCACCACGCCCCGTACAGCACCCGCCATACCGCGCCCACGCCGGCCCGGCTCGCCCGCACGCGCGCGCGCGCGCGCCGACCCCGCGCCGAGCGCGCTCGCCGCCACGCGCTAGCCGCGACCGAGCCCGCGCGCCACGCGCCGCGCCCGCGCTGCGCACCGGCCCGGCCGCTGCGCACCCGCGCCTCGGCCCGCTCGCTCGCGCCGCGCATGCGCGCCATGCCGCGCCAGCTCGCCCATGACGTTCGCCGTCACGTCGTCCCTTTCCCTGTCGACTGCCTATAAAAAGACCTCGATAGCTTGAGCTCCAAACACGAAACTTGACCGCCTCTTTTCCCTCTCCAAACCCCCCCAAAAAAATCCCCCTGCTACCATAGCCGTCAGCGAAGAATTTCGCAGGAGATTTAAGCCCAGCCGAAAAGAACCCTAATCGGCCGCCCGGAGCAAGGATTGGAAATTCGACATCTACAATCCGATTCCTCTAAAATTGAAGGTATGAGAACCATCTATGAAGCCCTAGCATTCGTTTCCCTAGGTTTCCCGAGCCAGTGCGCCGCCGGAAATCGCCGGCGACGAGCGCCGCCGAACTCCCCTGCCCCGGCCGTCACCATGCGCACGTTGCTAGGTCGCTCCGTTGCTTTTCCTGCCAAACCATCGCCGCCATTAGCACCGCTGAGTCCCTAGGATGCTCCCAAGCCCCTCGCCATGGCCGTGCTATCGCCGGAACACGCCGCCGACGTGCGCCTTCGCCGCCGTGACCACCCTACCGCCGCCGGCTCAATTCATCGCCTCTCTGGCCCAGCCGTGCCTTGGGACGAGAACCGTGTGTCATGTAGGTGGTGTAGAGCCCAGCAGATCTCGAGCTCCGGCCGACCTCGCCGCTGTTCGCCCTCGCCCTGCCGTCGGCTTAGCGGGGAAGAAGGAGGAGGGGGAAGAAAGAAAAATGAAGAGAGGGGGAGATGGATGAGATGGGCTTGCTAGCCCAGTGGCTTGAGCCGAGCCGTGAGAGGGAGAGGGCGCAGGTTCGACTCCACCAAAGCAAAATTTTTGAACATTTTTTTATTTTTTCTGAGGGATTAAAAATAAGAATAAGCTTGGTAAAAATCCTAGGAAAATATTTAAATTCTTTTAAACTCTTCTAAAACTTTATTCACAAAGATTTTGCATCTTTCAAAAGAGTTTATTTCTTTACTTTTAAATTGCTTTACAAATAATTATGGAGTTTATATTTAAACATCGAACTTTTGATCCGATAAATGTCCAAAATGTTTATATATTTTAGGAGGGGCCCATTCATTCATTTAGGTTATACTCATAAAACAAGAATCTTTTCAAAAGATTATAAACTATCTTCATAATTTCGGATCAACCCCTTTTCGACATATAAATCCTTCCCAACCCATTTTTCGGTAGACCGCGACACTAATTAATATTGATTATTATAAACCCTAGGGCTTCTCGACCCGAGAAATAATTTGATGAAATTGAAAGGTAATCACTTCCTTTTATTAATTGAATCATCAACTCTAGTGTTTCTCAAACTTTAAGCATATTAAGATCAATATTGCACCCTTCTTAACAAAATCGAATTCATTACAAAACTTCGAATCCTTATAACCCTTTCGCTCTAACCCGGATTTCGTCGAAACTCGAGCCTAGGTTCGCATAGAGTCATAGCCTAGTGTTAGGAGCCGCTATTGCGATTTACTTGGTTTTCTTTTGGATCTTACTGGATTCTACTTGAATTCTAATCGAATTCAAATTTGGTTTCTCGCACGTACGATTAGCGTCCGAGGAAGGCGTTGAGTACACAGAAGACCCCAACCAACAAGTGTGCGAGCAAGGCAAGTCATCACACTCTTTGAACATATTGATCCCAATTGCGAAATGATGTTGTTTTAAACTTCAAACATGCATGCTATATACAAAGAATTACCTATACTTGTTATGCCATGCCTTGTTATTGATTACCTTTAGAATTATTCCTTGTAACCCTCGATGTGATACATACAAACGGAGAATATCTTCGGTAAAATGCTTAGCCATGCTATTATTAGATTCATGCATATTCATGTTTTTGTAAATAGCCATATGCTTGGGCAACTACCTTTGGGAAAGGTAGTTGAGATACGGCATGTGGAGACATGAGCGCCACATTGCCATGAGAATGCTAAAATGAGTTTTGATGAAAACTGAAAATACCAAACAAATGTTTTAGACTGGGGCGGCTGGATGATTTGGCTAGACTCCAGAAAAGGCTAGTACCATCCCTGGTCAGTTAAGGATCGAGCCATGAGACTACAACTTAGAGCGAGCCAGTACAACCGTACTTCTCGAATGGGTATAGACCTAGCTGATTAAATATCCGAGCGGAGGCAATATCCTTGCATAGTAGGTTCAGGTGTATGCGTTGAGGTGAGGGCTTGCCGGTGGGGGTGCACCACGGTGGGTGCCGGACGATAGTTAAGGGCCTTCCGGCGGGGTGTACCGGTTGGTACAGGCGAGAGATCGAGCATGCGATCAACATGAAGAAATGAAGACATGAAGAAAATGACATGAAGATGGAAAGTTCAAGGATAGAGCAATTCTTTCTCTTACCCCGGGAACGTCAGAACTCCTCTCACTGCTAGGAAATGACGGCTAGAGTGCATGAGGGCTTAAGTTCATGGAGCGGGTACTGCCAAAGTGAGGTTATCGAAAGGCTTTGCCGTGACCGTCCCATATAGGGGGATGTAAGCTCATTCAATGAGTAGTTGCGGAGTACGGGTAAAGTGTACATCCACTGCAGTGTGAGTTAATCAATCTATTGGAATAGCCGTGCTCGCGGTTAATGAGCGACGTGACAAGTGTTTCCCGTGGCTAGACTCATAAATCTTAAAATGATGGGTGGGATTGCATAATGATTTTTATGTGCTGGGAAACCAACTTCTCTATCTGGGAGAAGGGGGAAGACACCCCAGAAAACCATGACGAATCGGAGGCGGGAAGCTATCCTTGGGATCACAATGAATGGTGGACAGAACCGTCGCCGACTTAATATACTATGGACCTAAAACCTGATCTGGCTAGATGATAGGTTTGTGAAATAATTTGTGAAAATTGGCTTTGCGCAAATAAACCATAGCCATCCTTTGAATGACCCTATCATGTGCATCATTCCGTGTTAGCTTGCTGAGTACGTTGGGTACTCACCCTTGCTATACGCACAAACCTCCAGATGAAGGAGATGAGGAAGACCCGTACACATACTACTAGGAGGAATGAAGACAATGGAGCACAACAGGTCTTAGTCCCCAGTCGTTGCCTGTGGCAATCGGCATGCTGCTGCCTTCTGTCTCCTATCTTATCTAATTTCTGTTTTCGGATGTATCCGGACCGGTAGGTCCTATATGTATTGGATACTACCTTCGTGCCTATTATTGTAATAATTTCGTTGTAAGACTATCCGTGCACTTTGCACCTGGTAATTCAGAACTGTATTCGTGGGTACCAAACTACTCGATCCAGGGATAAGGTACTATGAACACGAATGATTCCCGTCCTCAAAAACGGGGCTCTACAAGTCCCTGGACTAGCCTCATCAAAAGTGACTTCGCAAGTCTCAACAATTTTATTAGTTTCTAAAACAAGTACGCGGTAACCTCGTGAATGAGCAGAGTATCCCAACATAAGTCCATCAACAGAGCGAGATTCGAATTTATCCAAATTTCCAGATTTGAGCACAAAACATTTACATCCAAAAACACGCAAGTGAGAAATCTTCGGTGAGTGTCCAAAGCGAAGCTCATAAGAAGTTTTTCCAAGTTTAGATCTCAAGAAAACACGATTGGAAATATAACAAGCAGTGTTAATAGCTTCAGCCCAAAATTTTCTAGGAGTAGAGTATTCATCAAGCATAGTCCTAGCCATTTCAACCAAAGAACGATTTTTTCTTTCAACAACACCGTTTTGTTGAGGAACCCAAGGAGATGAAAATTGATGTTCAAGTCCTTTTTCATCACAAAACTTTTCAAAAGAAGCATTTTTGAACTCACCATCATTATCACTTCGAATAGTTCTCAAAACTTTTGGAAATTCAAGAACCAAACAAAGATACAAATTTTTAAAGTGATCAAAAGCTTCATCCTTAGTAGCCATAAAATAAACCCAAGAATATCGAGAGAAATCGTCAACAATGACCAAAACATACCACTTTTCTCCAATGGATTGCACTCTAGCTGGACCAACAGTATCCATGTGTAACAGCTGTCCTGGTGCATCCGTTATCACAGAAAATATGGAAGTATGCAAAGAAGCAACCATCTTAGCATGACGACATGGCGAACAAACCAATTCAAGATCTTTCTTAAGTTTAGGCAAACCTCGAACAAGATCCAAACCACTAATCCTAGTGAGATGATCAAAGCCAACATGACCAAGTCTACGATGCCAAAACATCACATCTTTTGAAAATTTTGCAACAAGACATGTAACTTCAGAAGAAATACTATTTTCAAAATCCGCTTTAAAAACTCTTCCGTATCGAGAAACATTAAGCACCACATCACCAGAAGAATCAAAAACTTTACATCCACTTTTCTTAAAAAGCACATCAAAGTCTTCATCCACAATTTGAGAAACGGAAAGCAAGTTGTACTTCAAATTTTCAACCAAAGCGACATTATTCAATGTAAACTTGTCACTTACCTTGACAGATCCAGTTGTAGTGATCATGCTAATAGAATCATCGCCGAAGATGATTGAGTCCTTCCTTGATGCCTTAACGAGGGAGAAGAACCAACTTTTATCACCAGTCATTTGTCGCGAATAGCCGGAATCAATGATCCACACGTTCTCCTTCCTTGCCAAAAGGGCCTATACGCAAGCAGATGTCGGAGTCTCAGTACTGGGATTAGATAATAAAAGTTTGGGAATCCAGTACTGAGACACACGACCTAAACCAACAGGAATATAACCAGTAGAAAATTCAACCCGTTTCCCGTTAGAAAAGTTAGCCCGAGGCCGGTCTGACTGACGTTGTACCTGCGGTCTGACCGGAGGCTTCACACTGGTCTGACCAGAGGTATAGCACCGGTCTGACCGGGTATAGCTCCGGTCTGACCATGTGTGGCTCCGGTCTGACCGACGGTCCATCTGCGGTCTGACCGTTTGTCTCAAGGGAAAAGCTGATTTTTGCCATTTTAGTTTTGCAAAAGATACCGCACGTTCCTTTTTCTGTTTTCTAGCAAGTCTAAAACAGAAACCAACAAGATGTCCATGTTTACCACAGAAAGTACAAACATATTTTTCACGATGAGGTGAAGAACAAGTTGAGACAACAGACTTAGTATTAACAGTGTTTTTGGCACAAACAACAGATTTACCAACAAACAGAGGTTTAGTACTAACAGCAGGCTTGGTAGAACATGAAGCATTCAAAGAAGTCATAATGCCAGCAGATTTGAAAACAATGGGTTTAGGATCTTGTTTAATCAAAATTTCACCTCTCCCAGTTATACCCAAAACAGCAGGAGGATGCTTAGAAAAGTGAGTATAGGGATCAAAACCAAAACCACGGTTGTCTATGCTAACCTTTGATTGATCCAAAATCATGTTGAGATTCTTTTTACCATCAAAAAAACGTTGCTAAGAACATTTTAAGTAAGAAATCTCTTGAGTCAAGGTAACACAATTTTTGCAAGCATCCAAAAGACCTTTTTGTTTTCTACAAGTTTGACAAGAAAACACTTCATCTTGCTTAACAGTTTCTTCCATATGCCTAACACGACCTAAGACATCTTTTAATCTCAAATCATAAGCAAGACAAGATGAGCAGGGTTTTGCACTAGATTGTTTTAACTTTTTAGCACTAATTGCATTAAACATAGAGCTAGCAAACAAGGCAATTTGACATTTCTTTAAAGCTCCTTTTGTTAAAAACAACTCATCAGTCAATCTAGTGTTCATGGCAAAGCTAAGAGCAAGACAATATTCAAACCTTTTAGATTTCTTAGATTCAACATCAAGCTTTTTGCAAGTAGTTAAATTGACTTCTCTAACAGAACTAATCTCAGCAAATAAAAGTTCACATGATTTGCAATCATCATCAGAAGCAAGAGATTTTAGTCTATTGTTTTCAGTTTTAAGAGAATCAATAACTTCTTCATGTTGATTAATCTTCTTTTCAAATTTAGAAATCTTGTAACCAAGTCTAGCAATCACATCTTGAAGATATTCAACACTAGGAGCATTTATTACCTCATTTTCTTAATCAAAATCTTCAGTACTCTTTGCCATGAGACAAACACCATCGATGCTCTTCCCTTTGTCTTCCTCATCATCATCTGAGTACTCAACATCGATGTATCCCTGCAGAGCTGCAAAATCTTCATTCAAGGCCTTCTGGTAGTACTTCCTCATCTTCATGTTTTTGGCCTGCTTCATGTTCGCTTGGCTTCCTTAGATCCATCTTGAGCTTTTTCTTCCCGTGTACCTTTTCCACCTTGGGACATTGGGAGCAGATGTGTCTGGTTGACCACACCAAAACACCGAATTGGTCCACCTCTTCACCTGGACCTGATATTATTCACAGCCCAAGAAATTCAATTAGCAAGCGATACCAAGTCCTCCTCACTGATTTCTTCCAGTTGATCATCGGACATGGCAGAGAAAGAAGCAAACATCGACTGTGAAGAAGAATCAGAAGATGCAGAAGTAGAAACCAAGGCAGAAGATTTCGAATCAGTCCTTTTAGAAAGAATGTTCATCTCATAGGTTCTTAATTTAGTATAAAGAACGTCTAAAGTCAAGGTGTTCATATCAACAGATTCCTGAATTGAGGTAACCTTAACTTCCCAAACCTTCATATCAAGACCATTCATAAAATGACGAGCAACCTCTGATTGAGAATAATTATCATTATAAGAAGAATTAAATCTAAGATTACTCAAAATTTTGTTAAAACGACCTAGATAGTCATCCAGTGACTCTCCATGTGTCATCTCAAATTTGATGTACTCCTTTTTGAAAACATCTTTTCGCAACTCTATAATGTTTGAAGATCCAAGATGAAAATCATTCAAAGCTTTCCAAATCTCATTTGCGGTGGTAAGATGCGAAACACGATCAAAATCGGAGCGAGAAATTGCATTAAGAATAATGTTCCGAGCTTTGCAATTATTTTCAAAATCCAATTTGAGAGTAGGAGTATCAATGCGATCAGGGATGTCATAAGATTCTGAAACTTTTAACCAAATGTCATAACCTTGAGATGTTATGTAAGATTCCATCTTTTTCTTCCAATAGTCAAAATCGGTTCCATTGAAAACATGAGGTTTGTTTGAAGACTTTTCAGCCATGGCAAAAGATCAGAAAAGCAAATCAAGAACGAGGCTCTGATACCACTTCTAGGATCGAACAAGACCAAACAAACGTACCAGAGGGGGGCTGAATGGTAGGAAAAACCAAAAACCAAATCTTTTGCGGAATTAAAAGATTTACCTCTTACCGATGAAACCAATCTACAAAGCGACAATGAAAAGGAACTGTTGAAGCCGCCGCCGGTCACACCGCCTTACCTGCCCCGGTCAGACCGGCCCTCCTGGTCGGTCAGACCGCCGCCTAGCCTCCGGTTGGACCGCCGTCGCAACCTGCCGGTCAGACCGCGCACTCACCTACGGTCAGACCGTCGGGATCCAGAAAACACCAAAAGATGAACTCTCGAAGAAGTAGAAAAACTATTTCAACTTTATTGCATCTAAAAGTGTTTACAAAGTGCAACAACAGCACTCCTCACCAAAATATCGACCTAACTCGAAACCCTAGCTATTCTCTCAAGTTTCTCTCTTGAAATCGATGTCTAGGAGGCACACCCTCCCTCTCAATTTATACCACAAAATCCTCCTATTCAAAGTAGGAGTAGAACTCCTATTCACAATAGGACTCAACCTCCCACTCATAGTAGAAGTAGAACTCCTATTCCTAATAGGACTCCTATTCCAAATCCGACTCCGCATACGATTCCTCTCGTATGCCATATAAATTCTCCGTATTCTATGTGCATTATCCTCTAGCCTTTTAGTATCCTGCGTGCTGGACGTCTACTTCTCCCAAGTCGACTCCGATACGACACCGGCAATACTATCCGAGGCCTCAAGCGATACCTGCACATATACGACAAAGAAACAATATACCGAGCACAAGTTTGTCCAAACTTGGCTCACATTAGCTTGTCAACAGTAACCACACGTATAAGAATAATCTAGAAATCAAATCCACAAAGAAACAATCCAAAACCGAGAAATCAGAGATGGCCGGTCAGACCACGCCGGTTTGATCGACTAAGAGTCGGAGTCCGACCGCGAGTCAAAGTCGGTTTGACCGACTGTGAGTCGGACTTGCCCGGTCAGACCGCACACACACCTCCGGTCAGACCGTGCGCATACACCGGTCTGACCGGTCGTGTCTAGCCGGTCTAACCGCCACACAAAAAATCGCACATTCAATTCAAAGCACAAATCCAATCGCAAATCCAATGTTTCATCACATAAACTATAAGTCAAACTCATTTGATTCAACGGAGGTTAGCGGGTCAGCTGATCTGCTCCCGAGGTCGGCTATGTCAAAACTTGGTTTCGGCAATAGAATTTTTGGGGTCGCAGTCAAGATCGCCAAGCACAATGGGTTAGAAGGAAAAGAGGATTTAGACAGGTTCAGGCCCTCTCGTGAAGTAATACCCTACTCCTGTTTCGGAGGATTCGATCCGCCGAGTGTCTTTATTGCTCATAAAGCATATCATATCCCTCAAGGGACGCCCCTTACCCCCCTTATATAGTCTTGGGAGGCGGGCTTACAGATCGGAAACCCTATCTTACTCTAAGTCGGTTTCCTCAATCTTACCAAACCGTGACTATGGGACGTTGCCTTATCTCTATCGGCAATGTAACACTCAAGTCATGTTTGGTTTACAGATATGGCAGGTGCAATCTATCCCTACCTTCAGTCGGATAAGCTTGCCATGTAGATACCCGATTGCCATAATCTCCACAGTAGCCCCCGAGTCCTTTTCAGTCGACGAGACAACTCAGCTTCAAACCAAAACATTACGCAGCCAAAAACCTCTTTGGCCGAGTGCTTCTGGCGCCGAGTGATTCCATCATCTCTGCCTGAATCTTCCCGAGTGGCTCCAAAGACTGTGAAGGGCTGGAAAATATCTAAAAAATTCTCAAAAATAAATATCTAGGTGCATCTCCTGATGCACCTAATTAGGTGTAGCCCCCGACTATATGGTTAGTCAAAACTAGATTAATCATATAGTCAAGAACTATAAAAAATCATTCTCATATAAATACTTAGCTCATGCTAAAGCAATCATAAAAATTTCATTACCCGACAAGTTCATACTCATCCGAGTGAATTTGCCCGAGTCATCTCAGAACAAATAATTCAACCAACCCTCATGGGTGGAAAAGCACTCGGCAAGCTCATACTTATCCGAGTGGATCTGCCCGAGTCATTTCGGAACAAATATTTTAATCGTCCCTCATGGGAAAACGAGTTTTTCAATCGTATGAAAAATACGACCAAGTTATTAAATAGCTCTTGCCATAATACTGGTCTCAATCATTAAAGATCTTCACCAAGGTGGAAAATAGCATTGATATAATCACTTAATCAAATGCTAAAAAACCAAACAGCCCTTGTCATCAAGGCAGCTATAAAAAGCTTAGCTGTTGGTCACCTCCCAAATTGCATCGTGCTAGCTTCTCATGAAGTCAAGCAAACCGCTGTATGAAAGGATTTCCAAAGGTATAGGGCATTTGGACACGTGCATATTGCCAAGGCAAATCTGCTTAAGCTCATCCGCTTAAGTCCCTAAGGACACGCATCGGGCCACACCTTAGCTGGGCCGCAGATCTCTCATGGGCTTGTCCCAATCACGAGAAAACCTAGCGCAACCCTCAAATCTTTCTATAAAGCCTCGAGGTCATCCCCGCCTCTTCGTCTTCCCGAAAAATTCCTCTTTTCACAGCTCTGTTCACCAGCTCCCTGTGAAAAACCCTAAACTCGCGCGCACCCGAATCCATCCACCCAGGAGCTCGCTTCTTGCCACAAACTAGCCTCCGCATCCAACTCCCAAGATCCCTTGCTCAAATCCCCATCCTTTCCGACCAGATCCACTTCCCACCCCAACCACACTCATGGCGGATGAAAAGAAAATCCCTTTTGACCAATGGGCCACATCGGATGTGAGGGAATCCACCCTCAAGGAGATGGTGAAGCACGGCGTGCTTCCCCCCAAGGAGATCGTGGGTTGGCGCCCGGCGGCGGGCAAAGATTTCCCAACCCCGAACACCGGTGAGCTTGTTGTGTTCACTTCCTTCTTTTATTGCGGGTTCAGCCTCCCTACTTTTGAGTTCTTTAGGGGGCTTCTGGATTACTATGGTCTCCAGCTCTATCATCTGAACCACAATTCTATGCTTCACATCGCTCTTTTCATCCACGTATGCGAAGCTTTCCTTGGCATCCTCCCCCACTTCCATCTCTTTCGCCGCATGTTTTACCTCAAACCTCATCCGAATAAGGACCACCCATGCGTTGTTGGTGGAGCGGGTTTTCAACTCCGCGGATCTCTCCGTAAGGAGTACTTCTCTCTTCCCTTGAAATCTTCCAACAAGGGATGGCACACAGGCTGTTTCTACATTAGCAATCTCGAACCCAGCCTGCCAGCCTTTGTCGGCCTTCCACTGTACCCAAGCATACTTGGAGCACTGTACCAGTGGCTTAAGATTGGGATGAGGCCAACAAACTGCTAGCGAAGATCCTGGCGATGAAGCAGAAAGGTCTTCGCGGCGAGCAGATCACTCGGCACTTCATCAGGTGCCGACTGGCTCCAATCAAAGAGCGGTCTAAGCCAGCCTTCGAGTACGAAGGCGGGAAGGACCCCAATCGGGAAGATCAAGATCCCCTCAGTTACGAGATCCTGAAGATCCGAATGTATAAGATCTTCTCGACTGGAATTGCACTCGAGCGCGCCCTCATTCTGCCGGTTCTTCCCTTCAACATCCATCGGCCTCCTCCTCCGGTAAGCTGACTGACTTCTTTGTATTGTCTTGCAATCCTGATGTCATGCCTCTTAGTATGGTGAGGATTTCTCTTGCAGGAAAATGCCTCTGTTATTTCGAAACCGTACAAGGTCCCTCATGATGACGTGTCGCTTCGCCGTGCCAAGAAGGCGACTAGTGGGGTGAAGATCCAAAGCGACCCAGTCGGGAAACGAGCGAACCGAGTGAGGACACCAACAAGCGGGCGAGCAAGAGGAGGCTCGTAATTGACGACTCGGACGATGACGTCCCGGCTCCTCCAGTCGAGACTCCTCCTCCAAGGCCATCGCCAAAGGCGGCGCCGAAGATCCGTCGGTCGTCTAGGTATGCTTCATGACTGAAGTCCGATCTTTTTGTTGAAAATTTTCTTTGTCTTCATTCTAACTGCATTCGTTGTTGCAGGAGGCCCCAGGACATAGATCCTGCCGGGAAGGGTGAGGGGCCTACTCCAGCTGCTGCTCCCGAGGCATCCAAGCCTGCAGAGCAAAGGCCTCGGAGCCCTCTCCCAAGCGAAAGTGCTCGGGCAAAAGCCCTCGCCTCCGAAGAAGGATATCCCGAGGAAGGAGCCTCCGACCGCCCGCCGACGCCCCGACCGGGAGCCGCTCTGGCCAGTGGAAACCCCAGTGCTGCGGCTCAGAGAGCCCCGACCGAGGACCAGCCTGGGCGAAAAGCCGAAGAAGGAGACCAATGTGCTGCTCCACCCAAGAGTGCAGCTACTGAAGCCGGTAAGTCTTTGAATCAAAGTCTTGTCTTTACTCTTTAGTTTAAATCTTTCGTGTCTTCATCTGTTCTTCCCAATCTGCCACGGTGGAGGAAATCCCCGGTTACGCTTCCGAAACACGGGTTCCCCGATTAAAATCGAGTGGCGAGACTCGGAAGGCCGAGGCGGGGCATCATCTTGGACAAGCAAGCGGAAAGCGAAGAAAGGGATGCCCTTGTCAACAGCCTAAATGAGGCGACTCGGCTACTCAATGTAAGCCCAGATCTTCTCTTTGTCTTGTATCATCACCTCTCTTCAGTCGGTCAACCTTGGATCTTGCGTGCAGAAGGAGTATTGCCGATCCATGGCCAAATCCAAGGTGCTGGAGAAACTGGTTCCTCATCTGAACTCCTTGAAGGACGTCCAGCGGAAACTAAAGACCACTCAGGAGGAGGCCACGTCGAGGGAGGCGGCTCTGAGGAAGGAGATAGCCGAACTCCGGGAGGAGAACCTCGACCTCCGCGGTTCAGTCGGGAGTGAGTCCAATCTTCCCAGTTTCTTCATGGGTTCTATGCTGATCTCGGTCGCTAATAGCCTTCTGTGTTTGTAGGAAATTCGTCGGAGGTCCACTCACTCCAGGTCCAGCTGGAGACAGTCAGCCTCGACAAGACCGAGTTGGAGGCCGAGTTCGAAGGTAAGCTTCTTCAAAGTAACATTCTTTGTGCTGCTTTATTTCCGAGTACTTTGCGTGATCAGATTCTTTTGGCAGCTTACAAAGTCAAGACCCGAGCTCAATACGACGTGCTTCTTGAGAGGGTCAAACGAGCCGGAGAGGTCTGGGAAGAGGTTGCCAACTCAGCAACGCCCATCTTGCTATCCTTGTTTCACAATGGAGTCGGGACCAGCTCACTGGACCCGGTCAAAATCTTTGACAAGCTGCGGAGAGCCCCCGACCAATACTTGGCGAACATCACTGAGGCTGCCACCATGGGGGCTGGTCTGGCTCTTGCGCAGACCAGGTCTCTCTACCCCCGAGTGGATGTCAACTCGGTCGGGGAGGGCTTCGCCGACGGGACCTCAGATGAGCAGGCCCTGGACATGCTTAGTGAAGCGCAGGAGTCGGCGAAGAAGATTGCTATCGATGTACTGAACAACTTCCGTCTTTAACCTGTCTCACGAACATTGTCTTGTAACATTGTATGATTATGGCACTCTGATGTAGGCTTGTGAATATTCAGTCTATTTATGTTAATGCCCTGATCCGAGTTTTTATGTGAAATTTCTTAAGTAGTTTTCGTCCGACTGTCACCGAGCCTAGGCTCAATTAGGCCATCAGAAAACTCTCAGTCTTTAAACACTAAACTCGAATCGAGGAACATTAAACAATGATAAACCGAATCATGCACAAAAGTTGATGAGGAAAACTATGCTTTATTGATATATATATAGCCCCCGACTGCTAACTAAAGAAGTCATCTTACTTGAGGTTGGCAGTCAAGAGAAACATGAAACTTTAGTCAATTTAAGCATAAAATCGTCAAAGATGCTCAATGTTCTAGGAGTTCTCCACCATAGACCCGTCTTCACGCTTTAGTTGGTATGCACCGGGCCGAGTCACCTCAGCGATTATGTATGGTCCTTCCCATAAGGGGGATAACTTGTGACGGTCTTTGGTGGTTTGAATCTTGCGCAGAACCAAGTCGCCAACGATGAAAGCTCGTGCTCGAACGTTGCAACTGTGGTATCGTCTGAGCCCTTGAAGATATTTTGCCGACTGGATGAGGACTGCCTCTCGGGCCTCTTCCAGTCGGGTGACGTCGTCCACTCGGTCGGGGTCATAGCGTTCATCGTTGAAGCTGCGGACTCGGAGGGATTCATACTCCATCTCATTTGGCAACATGGCTTCTGCGTCGTAGACCAGAAAGAAAGGAGTTTGGCCGGTAGCCCGGCTGGGTGGTCCGCAGAGACCATAGAACAGAGGGAAGCTCTTGAACCCACTTGCCTGCGTAAGGGCTTAGACGATCGAACATGCGGGCCTTGATGCCTTGAAGGATCATGCCGTTGGCCCGTTCGACTTGTCCGTCGCTTTTGGGATGTGCGACTGATGCATAACAGATCTTGATTCCGAAGTCTTCGCAGAATTCCTTGAAGACGCCTCCCGTGAATTGAGTCCCGTTGTCGGTTATGATCCTGTTTGGGACGCCGAAGCGGTGCACGATGTTGAGGAAGAAATCCCGTGCCTTGTCAGTAGTAATTGTGGCAACCGGCTTGGCTTCATTCCACTTGGAGAACTTGTCGATTGCGACGAATAGGTGTGTAAATCCTCCTGAAGCCTTCTTGAAAGGGCCGACCATGTCTAAGCCCCATACTGCGAACGGCCAGGATAGTGGGATTGTTTGTAGCTCCTGGGCTGGGACGTGGCTCTCTCGGGCGAAAAATTGGCAGCCTTCACAGGTTCGTACCACTTTGTCTGTGTCGGAGACCGCGGTAAGCCAGAAAAAACGTTGTCTGTAGGCTTTGCCCACCAGAGTACGTGATGCCGCGTGGCTTCCGCATATGCCCGAGTGGATGTCTTGGAGCAGCTGTCGTCCTTCCTCGGGCGTGATGCATCTCATTAGGATTCCGGAGGGGCTTCTCTTGTATAAGTCGGAGTTAACCATGACATATGCTTGGGAACGACGTCGGACGCGCTCTGCCTCATCCCGGTCTTCCGACAGCTCTTGCTGTGTTAAGAATTTGATGAGTGGTGTCCTCCAGTCGGCATCAGTCATGGCGACTTCGTTTCCAGCTTGTTCATTGGAAGTTGGCTTTGCCGCAACAGTTGGCTCATAGAGGTGCTCGACAAAAACGTCTGTTGGGGCGGCTTCACGCTTGGACCCGAACTGTGCCAACTCGTCAGCTGCTTCGTTGTTATGTCTCAAGACATGTGATAGTTCGAGTCCGTCAAACTTGTCTTCAAGTTTGCGGACCTCTTGTCGGTAGGCCTCCATGGTGTCATTTAGACAGGACCAGTCCTTCATTACTTGGTTGATGACCAGCTGGGAGTCGCCTTTCACGATGAGCCGACGTATCCCGAGTGAAACTGCGAGCCGCAGTTCATGTAGCAGGGCTTCGTACTCGACGACATTGTGTGAGGCGGAGAAGTGGAGGTGAAGGACGTATCTTAGCCTTTCCCCAGTCGGGGAGATCAGCACAACTCTTGCTCCCAAGCCGGTGATCCTCTTGGATCCGTCAAAGTGCATGGTCCAGTGTTGGAGGTCTTCCCGAGGTACGTTTTCTTGTTGCTCAGTCCACTCGGCTAGGAAATCTGCCAGGGCTTGTGACTTTATGGACGTCCTCGCCTTAAAAGTCAAGTCCAGTGGCATCAGCTCCAGAGCCCACTTAGCAATGCGCCCAGTTGCCTCCCAGTTGTGGACGACGTCGCCGAGTGCAAAGGAGGTAACGACGGTGACCGAGTGACCCTGAAAATACTGCGCCAATTTCCTCGCAGTTATCAGGACACCATAGAGCAGTTTTTGTACCTGAGGGTAGCGAATTTTGGCTCCTGCCAATACTTCGCTAACAAAGTAGATCGGCCTCTGAATCTTCTGAGCTCATCCTTCTTCTTCGCGCTCGACCACGAGGACCGTACTAACCACTTGGTGAGTGGCTGAAACGTACAGCAGCAGGGGCTCCTGGGGCTGAGGCGAGGCCAGGACAGGCGGCGTTGTAAGGAATTCCTTGAAATCTTCAAAGGCCTAGTGGGCTTCCGCGGTCCACTGGAAGTCGTCCATTTTCTTTAGCAATCTGAAGAAGGGCATGCCTCGTTCGCCGAGTCGAGAGATGAAACGGCTTAGCGCCGCCATGCAGCCGTGAGCTTCGGACATCCTTCGGTTACTCGGGGCTTCATGCTCAAGATAGCGTTGATCTTCTCTGGATTGGCTTCAATGCCGCGATGTGACACCATGAAGCCGAGCAGTTTGCCTGATGGGACGCCGAAAGTGCACTTTTCTGGGTTCAACTTCATTCTGAAGGCCCAGATGTTTGCAAAGGTTTCTTCTAGGTCAGCGATCAGGTCTTCTTTCTGCTTGGTCTTGATGATGACATCGTCGACATAAGCTTCTACGTTCTTGCCGATCTGCGTCTGGAAACATCTCTGGATCATGCGTTGATATGTGGCACCGGTGTTCTTTAGGCCGAAAGGCATGGTGATGTAGCAGTAGCCCCAAATGGCGTGATGAACGATGTCTTCAGGCAGTCGGATTCTTTCAAGCTGATCTGGTGATAGCCCGAGTAACAATCCAAGAAGCTTAGGAGTTGGCAGCCGGCTGTTGAGTCTACGACTTGGTCGATGCGAGGCAGCCCGAATGGATCTTTGGGACAGGCTTTGTTGAGGTCAGTATAGTCAACACACATGCACCATTGCCCCGTCTTCTTGCGGACCAGGACTGGGTTGGCTAACCAGTCGGGATGTAGGACTTCTTTGATGAAGCCGGCAGCCAAGAGCTTTGTGAGCTCTTCCTTGATAGCGTCTTTTCGATCCTGCGCGAATCTGCGTAATCGTTGTTTTATCGGTTTGGCGTCATCTTTGACGTGCAGAGAGTGCTCGATCACCTCCCTAGGAATTCCAGGCATATCAGATGGTTTCAAAGCAAAAATATCTTTATTATTTTAGAAGAAGGTGACGAGCGCGCTTTCCTATTTGGGATCTATTTCAGCGCCGATTACAGCAGTTTTTGAGGGATCCGATGGATCAAGGGAGATTTTCTTGGTCTTGGCGTCGCCGGATCCTGATTTGGCTATCTTCTTCGCGGGGACTTCGCCCTCTGCCGAAGTCGATGCAGCCAATCGGATTTCTTGCTGGCCGCGCAGTCTCTCGCGAGATTGGGCCATGTCGCAGCTCTCCTTGTCACAGGTGAAGGCTTGCTTCACATCGCTGCGAAGAGTGATGACGTCGTTGGGACCCGGCATCTTCATGCAGAGGTAGGTGTAGTGTGGGATCGCCATGAATTTGGCAAGCACAGGCCTTCTGATGATGGCGTGGTAGGCCGTTTCAAAGTCGGCCACTTCGAAAGTGACGTTCTCCGTTCGAAAGTTCTATCGAGCCCCGAAGGTGACCGGGAGGGCGATGTGCCCGAGTGGTGTAGATGATAGCCCCGGGATGACTCCATGGAAGGGGGCTGAGCTTGCCTTCAATTCGGCCCTCAGAATCTGCATCTCGTCCATGGTCTTGGCGAACAGAATATTGAGGGCGTTGCCCCCATCGATGAGGACGCGCTTGAGCCTGATGTTGTGGACCATCGGATCCAACACGAGTGGATAGCGCCCTGGGTGAACCACTCGGTCGGGGTGGTCCGAGCGGTCAAAAGTGATGGCCACTTCCGACCATCGCAGGTACTGAGGGACTTCGGGTTGGGCCGCGTTGACCTCTCGATCGGTTAGCTTCTGTTTCCTCTTGGATTCATAGGCTAGCGGTCCCCCGAAGATGTGATTGAGCTCTCCCACAGGGTCTTGGAAAGGTTCGGCATTCTCAGCCGCGTTGTTTTTCTTGGCGCCCGATGGACCAGCCTCATCAGTCGGCTTCTTGTTGAGTTGCGTCGCGTACTGCTCCGCAAACTGTTTGTACATGAAGCAGTCCTTAGCTGCGTGCTTGTGATTGGGATGATGAGTGCATTGAGCGTTCATGATGGTGTCGTAGGCAGCGACTCGGGGGCGGCATTGAGAATTGGAGGTTGCGGCAACCAGATCCTCGGATCGGTGCTTGCGGTCTTTTTGGCCCTGGTTGTTGTTGTTGCCGTTATCCTTCTTAGGATTCCGGCTTCCTCCCGCCTGCTTGTCTTCCCTCCTGTCGGGCCGGTCTTGATGAGCCGCCTTAATGGCATCGTTGGACTTGGCGTAGGAGTTGGCCGTCTCGAACATCTGTTTCACCGTCTTCGGTGGCTTGCGCCCGAACTTCCCGATTAACAGCTCATCACGGACTCCCTTCTGGAAGGCGGCGATGATGATGTCATCGGTGATGTTCGGGATCTTGTTGCGCTTTTCGGAGAAGCGCCGAATGTAATCCTTCAGAGGCTCGTCCGGCTTCTGGATGACGTTGTACAAGTCGAAGTGGGTGCCGGGCCTCTCGAAGGTGCCCTGGAAGTTGGCGATGAAGTGGTCCCTGAGTTCGCTCCACGAGCCGATTGAGCCTCTTGGCAGGCTCGTGAGCCAGTTCCTGGCTGAGTTGGCGAGGGCCACGGGCAGGTAATTGGCCATAGCCTTGTTGTCGCCGCCTGCTGCGCGGATGGCGAGAGTGTACACGGTAAGCCACGACTCGGGGTCGGTCTTGCCGTCGTACTACTCTATTCCTGTAGGCTTGAGTCCATTCGGCCAGTGCACTCGACGAAGCTCCCGAGTGAAAGCTGGCACTCCGTCGTCATTGCTATCGGGTGATCCCATCCGATCTTCCCGAGTGCGTCGGTCTCGCTCCTGGTAACGGCGATCGAGGACCTCCCGCAGATCACTCGGCGGGGTCCTCGGTTGGCTGGTTGGGTAGCTGGAGCTGTTGTTGCGGCGGACACGGTGGTGGACGGGTGGACGTCCATATCGTTTGTCGCGGGAGTCGGACGTTTGCTCCTAGTGCTTCTGCGTGGAGTCGTGGCATGGGCCTCTTGGCCTAGTCGTCGATCGGTCTGGCTCGGGCCTCTTGTAGTCTCCTGACCTTAGAGGCGGGAGTCGGCTTTTGTCGGGCGTTTCGGCCACGGACTCAGTCGGCCTTCGTGCCGAGGTGGAGGGATGACCGTTGGCTATGGCTGCGACGATGGTCTTGATTTTGTCAAGTATTGGAGTCACGTCGGCGGGTGCCGTCTCCATGACGGTGTCCAAGAGTGTGAGTGCGGCAACAGCGTTCTGCTGTGGCGTCTGGAAGATGTTGGTGTTGCGGACCCGCGTTTAAAGGATAGCCTCCGGGCGGATCGTCCGCTGCCCGTAGATCTTGCTTTGTTTTGTCGGCATCTTCCTGCGTTTCTTCTCCTCCTCGCCCGCTTGCGCTCTTGCTCGATCTTGGCTCGCTCTTCCTCTGCAAGCTTGCGGGCCATGGCTGAGCCGGACTCGGCCGGCTCAGCCATGAGGACATCGAAGCACTTCAGCTCGTAGTCCTTGTGGCAGTCGGAGTCGTCAGCTTCGTCTGAAGGGATGCCATAGAGGTCGTCAAAGCCGGTGGAGCTGAGATATTCGTTGAGCTCCGACGATGACCATGAGCCGAACGGCTGGAGGATGACGGCGACCTCCCTCGTCCCTGGGTAGCTCGGGTCTGGATCGTTCCAGTCTGAGTCGGAGCTTGGTGATGCGGGCTTCTCCGAGTGGGTCGCCCTTGACTCGGGGAAGAGGAGTTTGCCGTAGATCTCAGCGGCGTTTGGTAATCCAAACGGCGCCGAGAGGTCTTCTTCAAAGTGGATCGCCTCCGTTGGGGAGACGAGGAGATCGGCGCAGATTTCGGCGGTGTTCGACAATCCGAACGGTGCCGAGTGAAGTCCTTCGTTGGAGAGGGTCGATTGCATCTTGGACTTCAAGATGTCGTCGAAGATCTTGGCGCTATTCGGGAGGCCGAACGGCGCCGAGTGGGTCTCTCCTTCCGACTGGTTTGAATCCGAGTCGAAGGAGGAGAACTTGTCGAAGTTGTTGGCGACGAGGTCGCCGAATCCTGAAGGAGATCCCATCACGCTTGTCGGCGACATTGTTGAAGAAGTCTTGACGCGCGGGCCCCTACCTGGCGCGCCAACTGTCGAAACTTGGTTTCAGCAATAGAATTTTTGGGGTCGCAGTCAAGATCGCCAAGCACAATGGGTTAGAAGGAAAAGAGGATTTAGACAGGTTCAGGCCCTCTCGTGAGGTAATACCCTACTCCTGTTTCGGAGGATTCGATCCGCCGAGTGTCTTTATTGATCTCAAGATCTAAGGCTGAAAGCTAAAGGCTCATAAAGCATATCATATCCCTCAAGGGACGCCCCTTACCCCCCTTATATAGTCTTGGGAGGCGGGCTTACAGATCAGAAACCCTATCTTACTCTAAGTCGGTTTCCTCAATCTTACCAAACCGTGACTATGGGATGTTGCCTTATCTCTATCGGCAACGTAACACCCAAGTCATGTTTGGTTTACAGATATGGCAGGCGCAATCTATCCCTACCTTCAGTCGGATAAGCTTGCCATGTAGATACCCGATTGCCATAATCTCCACAGGCTAGGACATCCGCGAGGTCGGCTGAGGTCGGCAAGACTTGTTCGAGATCAAATAGCTCTTGATTGGCTATTTTCGCTGCACTGCACGCCAATAGGTAACCATCTATGGGCCCTTACTTGCAAGTTATCCTGGATTGCGTGGTAGAAAATTTTGTTTTAGGCTATTGTAGCCTCCGTGTTCTCCTTCAGTGATATCAAAGCTAGACTTGCATAGTTTTGGTTTTAGATTGGATCTAGAACAAGTTTAAGCACATGGGTTGATTAGATCAATCAGTTTTACAGGATCAATATAGGAGAGTTGATGGAAATTGCGTTCCTTAATAGTGTATCAGAATGACATAATGTGATTACGTCGAAGCAATTTCCATAGAACTCAGTTTATGTCGGGTTCGGGATGGCGTTCCTTGATAGTGTATCAGAATGGTATAATGTGATTATGCCGAAGCTATTTCATAGTCTGACCTTGACTGCCGCCTTGCGCCTATGCAAACCATCTCCCTTGATAGTGTATCGAGATGGCATAATATGATTATGCCAATATGGTTTCCATATGATTTCGTAGATTGGATCTATGAAATTCGTGTGGTGTTCTGGGACCACCGTGTGCATATCCCCCCTTTTTGTCCTCTCGATACCGTTTCTCTATGATAAGTAGAAAGTGTTCTACGTCTAACTTATTTTTGCAGAGAATGCTATGAGATGGTATGACCCAATTGTATGTATGAGATCATGTGATGCGTGTAATATTCTTTCATACGTGCAATCCATGTTATATTCTTTCATACGTGCAATCCGTGTAACATTCTTTCACGACCTGCGTGTTGATGTAATCTTCAATCAATAGCTTCTATAGTAGTAGCTTAGTTTGAAGAAATCAAGCATCCGACATTTGAGAGAACGGTGATGAAGATGGAGATCCTTTACACCGGCATGGAGATGGAGATCACCATGTGAAAGCCGCCTTTTATATCAAGATCTTATTCTAGTTAAATGCGCTAAGCATGGCATCAGTCTGACAGCCGATTGATCTTTGTTTAGTGTATTTAGCTCGGAATGATATCTTAGTATAAAATTGTATCGGAGTACTAGCCGATTCATATTAGATCTACAACATCGGCTAGGCTATAAATATGTATAATTATTATTCTGACGTGCTCTCCAATATAAGTGATTTATACTATCTCGGTACACTACCGATCTATCCCAATCACTTAGTCTAAATGTGCTTTGGAATTGTAATTATGCATTATGGATCTCTATAGTCGATCGAGTAGGATCTAATCATAGTTTAATTGCCTATTCTTTGTTTTCTTGTTGGTTACAGGATCAAACCAATTGGCACGTCCTACACACCGAAGGCAATCCAATTTGGACCTGCTCTAAAGCTAAGTAAATCTCTCAGGCCAATACGTGGGAAAATTTCTCATCAACACGCTTTTGGCACGCCCAGTGGGACCCTTGCAGCGTTCAGATCAAGAACAATGTTCGACATCAAAACTTCTAATATTGACCAGGATAACATTATCCCGGTTACCCTGGCTAAGCTGTCTCCAGAATAGAAGGCTAAAATCGAGGAGATGATGAATAAGTTACAGAATCAATATCTGCACTCCTTTGTCCAGACTCGGTCGGGTACTGTCATCCAAAGATACAAGATAAAGTTCCCAGGAGAAGACGAGCCCCAGCAAGGACAAAGGGAAACAACAGATGGAGGAGATCAAACAGGAAGAAGAAGGCTTAGAGCTCCACACACTGCAGGATAGAATCGACTCGGTCATCCACCATGCTCTTATCAACCAGTCTGAGATACTGGTCAACACTTTGAATAACATGATAAACACAGTGGTGGACTCCAGAATAGCCGAGCAACTACCAAGGGGCCCAGTTTTCCTCCCTGATGGCTGATTCCCTAGCTACAGGACCTTGTCAACACAAGGACTGTTGATTCCTCCTCCAGGACAGTCGTTTGCTCCGGGATTGGCCCCCATCCAACCGAATGTCCAATCATCGGCTACAAGGCCGCCACCCAAGATTTCGATCAGGCAGCAACCTCAGTATTCAGGCCACGAAGTCCTGACGGTGTCCCATGAGTAGGTGGAAGCCATGTTCAACGCCAATCGGCAGCCCCTCACCAACAAAGCGCCGATTGGCAACCATACGTCGGGTTCCCCTCAAAACCCGGTTGATGCGCAGCTTCCCCCTGAACAACAACCTCCAGTGATGCCTCAGCCGCCTCCTACAATGCCTCAGTTCCCACACCAATATCTAGGGCTCAACTTCGTCCAATATTATCAGCCTCATTCACCCCAGATGAAGTATCGGCAAGCTCCAATTCAGTATGATCAGTACAAGCCGATACAACACCAACACGCTCAAGAGGCACAACAGCAAAATAAGCCTTGGGCTGATCTGATAGCCGACATAATGCGAGATCAGTTCAGCCTCAAGCCAAAGGACTCTGGCAACATGTACTGGTTCCCTTATCCGGAGTACTTCGAGAGGGTTCCTCTACCAAACCGGTAAAAAGTGTCAGATTTTTCAAAATTCTCTAGCAAAACAACGTTTCAACATATGAACACGTCAGCCAATTTTTGGCCCAATGTGGAGAGGCATCAGCTACGGATGCGCTCAGAGTGAGGTTATTTCCACTCCCGCTATCAGGATCGGCTTTCACGTGGTTCTTTTCTCTTCCCTACAACTCAGTACAAAGCTGGGTCGATCTTGAGAAGCAATTTCATCGCTACTTCAACTCTGGCACCCATGAGATGAAGTTGTCGGATCTCATGGGCATTAGGAAGAAACACGACGAATCGGTTCAAGACTACATCCAAAGATTTAGAGATATGAGAAACCGATGCTATAGCCTGGTGCTGTCTGATTCACAACTGGCCGATTTAGCCTTGCAGGGTCTTCTAGCACACATCAGGGAGAGGTTTCCGGCCCAAGATTTTGAGAGCTTAGCCCACTTGGCTCAGAAGATTATGATGCATGAACAACGATTCCAGGAGGCCAAAAAGGCTTTCAAGAAAATCAACCACATCGCCTACATCTCAGAGTCCGATTCAAGCGACAGCCAAAGTGGTAGCAGCCGAGTGGGCCAAGAGCAAAAGACCATCACCTGTCAATGGGTCACAAATTCGGTTAAAGAGGAAAAATATGACTTTGACATTACAAAAGACAACAAGATTTTTTACCTGCTACTTCGGGAGAAGCAAATTCAACTTCTGGCCAATCATGTCATCCCATCGGTCGAAGAGTTGAAGAAGAATAAATACTACAAATGGCACAACACCGGCTCTCATAGCACCAACGATAGCAAAGTGTTTCGCCAGCAGATACAATCGGCTATAGAGGTCGGGAAGATCAAATTCAAAGATCCATAGAAGCCGATGAAGGTTGATGGGAATCCATTTCCCATTAACATGGTTAGTGCTAGTCGCCAGTCGGCTGACCTTCGTCCTCGAAAAATGGATAGCCTGGTCAAATTCATGAGGAAACATGAAGAAAGGGAGACATGCAGAGCTTACAAAATACATCCAAGAAGATACGATCGGCAGGAAGGGGTTCATCATCTACAGCGTGATGGCTTTGATCCCCATTGGAGCTATGATTTCTTTAGGTTTTGCTGGGAACAGGGGATGAGGCAGCCATCACTTCAAGACTGCCCGGCATGCAGTAAATACGAGGATGAACCAGCTAAGAGCTCCAGCCGATTTATACCCAGGGTGGTTCGGCTCAATCAAAGGAAAATGTCTGTTCATCAAAGGCTGGGCCCCATCCATCAAGATTTCTTCAAGGAGGACTTAGAGGACGACGAAGAACAAGCCACCAACCCTCAATGGTGTCCTTCCAACATTTTTACGAATACACAAAAGCGGAACGTACAACGGCTACAGAGCGAGGGTCGGCTGAATGAGGTCCAGGCCAAAATCGACTATTGGCTAAGAAAGAAAAAGGAACAAAATCACCCAAGGAGGCAATGGCGCGTAAAGGACAACGCTGTTGTAGCCGATGAGGACATAGCCGACCAAGTAAAAAGAAAGGCCAAGGAAAAGGCTGTGGCTGCTGCGTCGGTTTAATATGGTTTTTGTGCTACCAGCCAAATTCGAAGCGGCCCAAGCCAACGCAGACATCACAGAAGAGTCATCGGCTACACTTATGTTGTCCCCGGAGCATGCAATATTCAAAAAACCTGAGGGGACTAAGCATCGGCACCTTAAGCCACTATACGTTAAAGGATTTGTCAATGGAAGGCCGATGTCTAAAATGTTGGTCGATGGAGGAGCCGCCGTCAATTTAATGCCCTATGATACCTTCAGGAAGCTGGGAAAAGGAGCCGATGACCTGATAAAGAAAAATATGGTGCTCAAGGATTTTGGTGGGAACCCATCGGAAGCCAAGGGCGTCCTTAACGTCGAGCTGACCGTCGACAGCAAAACCATGCCCACTACATTCTTTGTCATTGACAGGAAGGGATCGTATAGCCTGCTGCTAGGAAGGGACTGGATTCATGTCAACTGCTGCATCCCTTGAACAATGCATCAGAGTTTAATCCAGTGGCAAGGCGACAAGATCAAAATCGTGCCAGCCGATAGGTCAGTAAACGTAGCCAATGGCAATTTGACCTTATGGGAAGTTGACGGCATTGATTGCATGTCTGGCAAAGTTTGGGAGACCGATTTTCTGAAGGTGTCTGATTCTGATATACAGCCAATTGGAGACAAAGAGTCTCAATTATTACTTTGAGGGCGTCGTGGAGGGCTCTAGCGTCTACACCAAGGACACCATGAACGATCTAGATGGCAAACTCGGACAAGATTTTATGTCGGCCGACGAGCTTGAAGAGGTTGATATAGGTCCAGGAGATAGGCCTAGGCCGATATATATTAGTAAAAATCTGTCTTCTCATTTTAGAACCAAGCTTATTGATTTATTAAAGGAATATAAACATTGTTTTGCTTGGGAGTATTTTGAGATGCCTGATCTTAGCCGATCGATTGTTGAACATCGACTCCCTATTAAGCCAGAGTATCGGCAATACAAATAGCCTCCTTGGAGGTTTAAGGCCGATATGTACGACGCGATCAAGGCCGAAATTACTCGGCTATATGATATCGGTTTTATTCGACCATGCCGATACGCCGAGTGGGTTTCGAACATAGTCCCAGTAATCAAGAAAAATGGCAAACCTAGGGTGTGTATCGACTTCAGAGATTTAAATAAGGCTACCCCTAAGGATGAGTACCCCATGCCAATAGCCAATTTGCTCGTTGATGCAGCCTCAGGACACAAAATCATAAGCTTTATGGATGGTAATGCTGGACATAATCAAATCTTTATGGGCGAGGAAGACATTCATCAGACGGCCTTTAGGTGTCCAGGTGCAATCGGCTTATATGAGTGGGTTGTCATGACTTTCGACTTGAAGAATGCCGGGGCTACCTATCAGAGGGCCATGAATTATATTTTTCATGACTTAATCGGCTTCTTGGTTGAAATTTACATTGATGATGTTGTTGTCAAATCGGAGGAGGTCGAAGATCACATAACCGATTTGAGAAAAGTCTTGGAAAGAACCGAAAGTATAGCTGAAGATGAACCCCACGAAGTGTGCTTTTGGCGTATCGGCTGGTCAATTGTTGGGTTTTCTTGTTAACGAGAGGGGGATTGAGGTAACACAAAGGAGCATCAACGCTATCAAGAGTGTTCAGCCTCGCAGGACAAGAAGCAATTGTAGTCTTTGATCAGCAAGTTTAATTTCATCAGATGTTTCATAGCTAATCTGTCGGAGAAGATGGAGCCATTTACACCTTTGTTAATGTTGAAAGCCGATCGAGCGTTTACTTGGGGGACAGAACAACAAAAAGCTTTGGACAACATCAAGGATTATCTAAGCTCCCCTCCATTATTAATCCCTCTACAAAAGGGAGTGTCTTTCAAGTTATATCTATCAGCTGACGAGAAGTCTATCGGCTCGGTTTTAATCCAGGAGTTTGAAGGAAAGGAGAAAGCAATATTCTATCTCAGCTGGAGACTTTTGGATACAGAAACAAGGTACTATCCGGTGGAAAAGTTGTGCTTGTGCCTATATTTTTCCTGTACAAAGTTGAGGCATTATTTGTTATCCAACGAGTGCACAATAGTTTGCAAAGCCGACGTGGTCAAATATATGCTAACGGCTCCAGTTCTAAAGGGACGTGTTGGTAAGTGGATCTTTGCCTTGATGGAATTTGACTTGAGGTATCAAGCACCTAAAGCGGTCAAGGGGCAGGCTATAGCCGATTTTATTGTAGAGCACAGAGACGATTCAATCGGCTCAGTCGACATCATGCCCTGGACGCTAACTTCTGATGGATCAGTTTGCACACAAGAATACGGCATCAGCTTGGTAATCATCTCACCTGGGGGGAGTTTTGAATTTGCTTTTACAATCGCGCCTCATGCTACAAAAAATCAAGCTGAGTATGAGGCTGTCCTCAAGGGTTTACAGCTGTTGAAGGAAGTTGAAGCCGATGCCGCGGAAATTATGGGCGATTCACTGTTAGTCATCAGCTAGTTGTCAGGATAGTATGAGTGCAAAAACGACGCGCTGATGGTCTATTATAAAAAATGCCGAGAGTTGATGGATAGTTTTCGGCTAGTTACCTTGAAACATATGCCTAGGGAGCAGAATTCAGAGGCAAATGATTTGGCTCAAGGGGCATCTGGCTACAAGCCGATGACAAAAGAAGTCAAAGTGGAGGTTGCAACCATCTCAACCGATGATTGGAGGTATGGTGTTCACAGTTATTTACAAAATTATTCCCAGTCGGCTTCAAGGAAATTGTGTTATAAAGCTTTACGATATGTTTTGCTCGACGATGACTTATATAATCAGACGATTGATGGTGTGCTACTCAAATGTCTAAGTATTGATCAAGCCAAGGTAGTCATGGGAGAAGTGCACGAAGGGATCTGTGGTACTCATCAATCGGCTCATAAAATGAAGTGGCTACTTCGGAGAGCTGGGTATTTTTGGCCGACTATGCTGGAAGATTGCTTTAAATATTACAAGGGTTGTCAAGACTGTCAAAAGTTTGGGGCTATCCAGAGGGCACCAGCATCAACTATGAATCCAATTATCAAGCCTTGGCCGTTCAGAGGATGGGGAATTGACATGATCGGCCAGATTAATCCACCCTCAAGCAAAGGGCACAAGTTTATATCGGTGGCAACCGATTATTTTACCAAGTGGGTGAAAGCAATACCTTTGAACAAGGTTGACTCTGGAGATGCAATCGAGTTTGTCAAAGAGCATATCATTTACAGGTTCGGCATCCCTCAAACCATCACAACCGATCAGGGGTCTATCTTTGTCTCAGACGAGTTTGTTCAGTTTGCCGACAACATGGGAATCTAGTTGTTAAATTATTCACCATATTATGCTCAGGCTAATGGACAGGCAGAAGCCTCTAACAAGAGTTTGATCAAGTTGATAAAGAGGAAGATCTCCGAGTATCCAAAGCAATGGCATAGTCGATTGGTCGAATCATTGTGGGCTTATTGGATGGCCTGTCATGGATCAATCCAAGTGCCTCCTTACAAGTTAGTTTATGGACATGAAGTTGTTTTGCCATGGGAGAGTGTCTTCGGCTCATGAAGGATTTAACTGCAAGATGAGTTAACAACCAATGATTATCACAATCTGATGGTAGACGAATCAGAGGACTTGGTTTTATCAAGGATGCGTGCTTTGGAAAAGGTGACTAGGGACAAAGAAAGAGTGGCTCATCATTATAACAAGAAAGTGGTGCCTAAGTCTTTTGAAGAAGGCGAGTTGGTCTGTAAATTGATATTGTCGATTGGTACAAGGGATAACAAATTCGGCAAGTGGTCACTGTTAACACTAAAATTTGGTAATCGAATCCCCAAGTCTGCAAAGATAAAGAAGAGTCGGATTGGCTGGAGATAGGGGTCGCATCGGCTAAGGAATGATCGGCTGCGAGGCCAATCGGTTAAGGTTGGATCGGATAGGGACAGCCGATAGCCGATTCCAGGTCTGGAAGAGATGAGACCGTTTCTAATACAGAAGTTTGAGGATAAATAGAGGATTCGGTTGTTAATTGCGCGTTAAACGATATTACCACTTATGGATAGAGTCCTGTAATGGCAATTGTATCTGTAATCTAGGGGTTTGTTTAAGATGTTAGTTGTAACACGGCATGGGTCTCGCTTGAGATAATGTTGTGTTTTAAATAGTAGTTTAGATGGAGTCCAGGGTCTGTACAGATAATTGTATCTTGGGTATAAATAGGACCCGAGACCCTGTAAAATGATGATTCATACACAATCAATCAAACCTTCGGCGCATCGCCAACCTTTTCTTCAGACGAGCACTTTGTTTGGCTACGGCTGCATCGTTTTGACCCCCGGATCTAGGTAAAAGCTTGTCATTAGTGGTATAATCTACTGTTTCTAGTGCTTCCATCATAATGACATATTAGAATCAAGAGTTTATACTGTGCTATTTATCATATAGCGCATGTAAATTAGATCAATGTTTAGATCTATCCTGCCATTGGCCAGTTCTAGCAAGAACTTGCAGCCAATATGGATAGATCTAAAGGTTGACTGGTTTATATGCGGTATCCACCGTCTCAAGAAATATAAATCGGCTACAACAGATCGGGTTGTTCTTTTTATACTTAATGCTGCATCATGTTTGAGCTATTAAGTCGTTCTTAGAACTGCCAATGATCTGTTCGGCTCGATTTGCATTACTTAGAGACAGTGCCAGGGTTTCAGCCGACCTTACCTGCCCTGATATATTTTCTTTTGATATATTTATTATTAGATTTGTATTAGGACTGCTGTAACATCCTGAAAATCGAAGGAGTAGAATTCGGAACGTGAAAATCGGAACTCGCAAAAACTTTTTGGAATCATTGCTTCTTATCGTGTTCTTCAGTTTTATTTGCCAATTCAGTTGCGTAAAAAAATTTCTTCTGGAATTGCTTTGAAATGAAGTGGAATTAAACCCTAACTGGTGGAATGAAAGTAATCAACATTTGGATTTGAAGATGAAAATATTTTTGGCAAAGAGATATGAATTAAAAAAATATATATATAATAGGAGGTCCCAAATTATTGATTTTTAAAAGAAAGAAATAAAAATAGGAAAAATATATTTTGAAAAATAGAAAGTGGGGAAAAAGGTTGGAAATATAATTTCAAAATTATTTTGGAAATATTGAAACTTATTTTGAATTTTTATAGTGGAAGGAAATGGAAAAAGAAAATAGGATTTCAAAATTCGGGAAAATAGAGAAAGTACACTGTTCATGCGTATGCAGGTGTTCGACGACGTTCCGCGCCCGCGCGCACGCTCACCACGCGTCGCCGCGCGCCGTCGCCGTCGCCGCGTCACCACGTCCTCGCACAACCGCGCGCTGTGCACCGCATCAGCCACGCACCGCGCCATGCCGTCGCCACGCCGCTGACGTCGCCGGGCTCGCCCGTACGCCAGCGCATGCGCTCACCGTCTCCTCGCCGTACCACGGCGCGCGCCCGAGTCAATGCCGTCGCCTGTGGCCGCGTCAGTCCACGCCGCGCCGTACCACCGTGACATCCCGTTTGTGCTGTAACCATGCCCACCGTGCGTCGGCCTCACCCCTCCCCTACTCGCGCGTGCGTCACCCTAGCTCTGCCGCCATGACCGCCGAGTTCGAGCTCGCGTGGTCAACTATATATAGCACTCCTCGGCCGAAACTCCCAACACAAAAATTGTGCCATATTGTCTCATCTAGCTCCTCACCAATTTTCCCCAAAATCTGTTCATCGTAGCGCTAGAATTTCGCAAGAGATCGGAGCACGGGTCGGAAGAACCCTAATTTGGCCGCCCGGTGCAAACCTCAAAATTCGTCGCTCTCAGTTGATTTCCTCTGGAATTGAAGGTACGTCCACGATCTACGTACTCCAAGCTATACTTCCCCTAAGTCCCCCGAACCAATTAGCCGCCGGAAATCGCCGGCGACGAGCGCCGCCGAACCCTCTGTTTTGGCCGCCGCCGTGCGCACGTCGCCATGCCACCACCGCCCCTTTCCAGCCAAGCCAACCCCTAGCTAGCACCCCTGTGTTCCGTAGATCCTCCAGGACCCCTTGGTTCGGCCGCATTGTCACCGGAGTGCCGCGCACCGTGCGCCTTCGCCGCCGAGCCCTCGTTTTGGGCCGCCGCCTCGTCGTCGCTGCACCGATCCGCCGCCTCCCTAGCCCAACCGCGCCTCAAAACGGACTCCCCGCGTCATGTAGATGGTGTAGGGTTAGCTAGATGCCGAGCTCCGATCCCCCTCGCCGTCGTTCGGCCATGCCACGCCGTCGGCCTCGCCGGGGAAATGAAGAAGAAAGAAAAGGAAAGAAAGGGAAGAGAGAGCGAGAACGGCTCGCGGCTCGGTGGTTGAGCCGAGCCGGGGAAAGGTTAGGGCACAGTTCGATCCCGGCTTAGGCAAAATATTTGAAACTTTTTTTTTATTTTATTTTTACTTTTCTAAGGAGATTAAAAATGAGAATAAGCTTATTAAAAATCCTGGGAAAATATTTATACTCTTCTAAACTATTCTAAAACTCTATTTACAATGATTTTGCACCTTTTAAAGGGAATTATGTATTTACTTTTAAATTTCTTTGCAAGAAATTATGAAGTTTATATTTGCTTAGACTTTGAACGTTTAACCTAATAAATTCCCAAAATATTTGTGTACCTTTGTGAGGCCCATTTATTCACTTAGTTTATATTCACAAATCTAGAATCTTTTCCAAGAATTTTAAACTATCTCATATAAATTCCGATCAACCCCCTTTTTGCGACATATACGTTCGATATTTAATTTGCTTCATAAAATCCTCCGTAATTCGATTAGGGTCGTAGGGGAAGAAGGTTTGGAGGAGTTCTTTATGATTTTTCATGCCTTTTCGTTCGTTCTTATCGGATTTTAACCGGAATCTATTTTTCTTTTCCTTTTCGCTCGTATGATTAGCGACCGAAGGCGAACGCTAACCCCGCAGAGACCCCACTCAAGAAGCGTACGAGCAAGGCAAGTCTTCACACCCTTTGAACATATTGATCCCAATTGCGAAATGATGTTATTTTACACTCTAAACATGCATGCTTTACCATGTTACCTATACTTGTTGTGCCATTCCTTGCTATTGAGTACCCTTAGAATTACTCCTTGTAACTCACGATGTGATACAACTAACCGAAGCATAACTTCGGTAAGCCGTTAGCCATGCTATACTTAGCTTTATGCATACTCATGACTTTGTGAAAAAGCTTTGTGCTTGGGCAACTACCTTAAGGGGAGGTAGTTGAGATTCGGCATGTGGAGACATGAGAGCCACATGACCATGATGAATTACATTTGATGAAAATTTGAAGTACTAAACAAATGTTTTAGACTGGGGCGGCCGGATGATTTGGGTGGATTCCGGAAAAGGCAAGTGCCGACCCTGGTCAATTAAGGACCGAGCCATGAGATAGCGGAAACGAGCCGCAAACCGTACTTCTCGAATGGGTATAGACCTAGCCGACTAGATAGCCGAGCGGAGGCGTATCCTTGCATAGATGGTTCTCTATGATGTGGTTATGGGATGAGGATGAGGCTGCGGCCTTGTTATGAATGGTGGGATTGAACCGATGTTAATTAAACTTAAAGATCTGAAAAGACTTCCCTTACCCCGGTGCGCTGTAACTCCTCTCACTGCTAGAAAAGGACGGCTAGAGTGCATGAGGGCTTAAGTTCATGGAGCGGACGCTGCAAAGCGAGGTTATCGAAAGGCTTTGCCGTGACCGTCTCATGTGTTGAGGCGTAGGCTCATTTGTTGGGCTGTCGCGGAGTACGGGTAAAGAGTACATCCACTGCAGTGTGAATGAATCAATCTATTCGAATAGCCGTGCTCGCGGATATTGAGCATCGTGACAAGACTTTCGCTTGGCTAGACTTTGAACTTAAAAATGCTGGGATGGGTTTGCATGATGATTTTGTTCGGTGGATCAACTTCTCGAGAATGCGAGAAGGGGTGGACTCCCGAAAAATCATGACGTCGGAGGCGGGAAGCCATCCTTGGAATCACGATGGATGGTAGACAGAACCGTCACCGGGTTAATGAACTATGAAATTAAAACTTGTTTTGGCTAGATGGTAGGCTTGTAAAAGAATTGTGAAAACTGGCTTTACGCAAAGGTAACCCTAGCCATGTTCTTTGAATAACCCCGTCATATGCATCAATTCGTGTTGACTTGCCGAGTACGGTTGGTACTCACCCTTGCTATACGCACAAACCTCCAATGATGGAGTTGAAGAGCCAGAAGATCCATATGCTTACCACCAGGAGGACGAGGGAACTGACGGCGCTTATTAGACTTTAGCTCCGGTCGTTGCCTGTGGCAATGGACAAGCCGCTGCCTCTTTCCGCTGCCTTATCTAAACTCTGTTTTTATATTGTATTCGGACCATAAGGTCCTGTGGGATGAACAATGCCTTCGGGCCTATTTATGTAATAATGGTATTGTAAGACTATTCGTGCATGCGCACTTGATTATCCAGAACTGCATTCGTGGGTACCAACTACTTGATCCAGGGAAATGGTACTATGAACACGAAAGATTCCCGATTCAAAATCGGGGGTCCACAGAGCTGGTATCAGAGCCATGCGACCGTAGGCTAAGACCAAATGGCGCCCTACCCCTAACCAGTTGGCTAAAGGGAAATATCCCTACATAGGATCGGTTTTAAACTATTATTTCCGAAAATGCAAATATATCTTTCCTACATATGTATTTCTTTTTACCAAATGATTATGATAGCTCCCTCCGCTAACCCTAAGTTGCCTGTAAAAGCAGATGTCAAACCACGACGGAACTTGGGAAGTCACCGTTCCGCGGGACGAGGGGTTCGTGGTCCAACTCCAGTCCCTACTATGGTGCTTGAGATACCCGGAGCCACCCACTTATCACATCAAAAGGCATGGCTCCGAAGAGTATCCAGCCTGGGAGGCAGTTGTATCCATAGAAGCCCGTATGGGAAGCGAGACATCCTACTGCTTCCATACCCGCTACCACCGGGACCTAGCAGAAGCGGCTATTCAGGATGCAGCTCGCGAGGCCTTCCTTCGCCTTAATGCGGAACACCGTGCCGAACTCACAATGACAGAGTTCGTGCATCATCCTTACCGCGAAGAGGGCAATCCAGTCTGCACTGTGGAGGCTACCCCCTGCTGTTACAACCCGATGGTCACGCGTCTATCGCGTTGGGCAGAGACAGCAGACGACTGTTACGAGGAGGCCCTTCTCGAGATCAACGATCGCAGTCGCGCCTCAATGATCCGGTCAACAGCCACCAAGGCCGTGGAGACCAGATAAGCATGCTGCACTCCCGCAGCCAATGGTGCTCGACGAGCAACTCTCGGACCGCTACATGGCCCGAGGGGAGGCTCGTGGAGCTGGAAGAGCAGCTCAGAAGAGCAAACAGCGAGATCAACCACTAGAGGAACATGCGCACTCGTCCCGTCTACGCGCGAGTACATCCACCGAGCCTCGTACCATCACATCCCGCCCCGTGCCCGACAACTATTACCATATGACTCCAAGCAAGCTTTGATACTTTTCAAGCTATGATGGAGCAAGCTTTCATGTTGAGCACAGAGCCTGCACCATACCTGGTCGACCCCACTGCTGCTACATCCATGGGACCCACCCCGAGCTCCATACCAGTACCATCCGAGCCGGGATCAGGAGAGGGTAACCCCATCCAGATCTACACCGATACGGAGTCCGAGGCAGAGCCCATGGAGATCAAATGGGAGTCTAGCGACACCGACTCAATGGAGGAGGAAGTTCCCCCTCGTCGCTTGACTCACACGGGAGGCCCCCTCACCCGCCAGACTGCTCGCAAGAGTACGCGGCCACCAAGTCGGAAGATTCGGCGTGACCCCGAGGCCACCACCTCCGAGCCGTGGGGACTTCGGTTTGCTTCAGCGGCAGACCACCCACTTCCGGCGCCTGGCTCTTGCGGATGGATGGAGGACTAGGCGGGAGGACCTTCCCAGCTCGGCAGCACTTCCTATTTACCCTTAATTAGTTGATCTAGTTGGACGATATAATTGCTATCCTGGCACGAAGGACTGCGTATGTACAGTCCATGTACCCCCTTATGTAATATGTGAACCTAAGCATCGCCTTGCGATGTCTTAATTCGTATGCTCATTATTATTTCACCTTGTCTGTGGATTGGAGATCATTCGATAGAGCTTGAAGAAAAATTTCCGGTGAACTATAACTTAAACTAGTTCGCTCTCTTAATTTATCTCCCTTCTTCAGATGGCACATCGTCGCAGAGCCGCGGCAACCAACGAAAACCCGCCGGAACCCAACCCCTCCACCTGGCGGAGGTCATGGCATTGCGGACTCGGCTACTCCAAGCGATTGCTAACAATCAAGGAGGTCGAGGAGGATCAAATCTGGGGGAATTCATGAGAGCTAAGCCGCCCACCTTTTCCACGGCCGAAGAACCTATGGACGCTGAAGATTGGTTAAGAGTGATAGAGAAGAAGTTAACCCTCGTCGAGTCCGAGAAGCCGATAGAGTTGTCTTCGCTACTAACCTGGAGGGACCCGCGAGTGACGGTGGGACACCTACAAGGAGACACGAGCTGAAGACACGGCGAACCAACATGGGAGGAATTCACGGCTGCGTTCCGTGAGAATTTCGTGCCAGCTGCAGTGATGAGGATGAAGAAGAACGAATTCCGCAGGCTGCGTCAAGGGAACACATCAGTACAAGAATACCTGAACAAGTTCACCCAGCTTGCCCGTTATGCCACCAGTGACCTGGCAGACGAGGAAGAAAAGATAGACAAATTCATTGAAGGACTAAATGACGAACTGAGGGGACCAATGATCGGGCAGGATCACACTAGTTTCCAAAGCCTCATCAACAAGGTCGTCCGACTTGAGCATGACCAAAAGGTGGTGGACAATAACCGCAAAAGGAGGCTCGCTCTGGCTCGCCCATTTCAGGGGACGCCACAACGCCCCAAAGGAACCACTCCGTCTGGATGGAAGCCAAATGTTCCGGCAACCGGACGTCCTTCCACTTCCGACCATGTCAACCGGTCGGCTACACCTCAGTTCCGTACGCCCACACCAACCCTAGCTGCTCCAGGAAGAAGGAATGTGAGCTGTTTTAATTGCGGGAATTCGGGCACTACTCCAATAGCTGTCCAAAACCACGCAACGCCCGACGCACCGGCGCCAATGCAACACCCGTCCGAGGAACCCCACCCCTGCGGCAGGACGAGGTCTGCTTCAGACCCCGCTACCCAACGAGGCCGCCACCGGGTTTCGACGTGGCCAAGTGAATCATGTGCGGGCGGAAGAAGCACGGGAGGACCGGAGCGTATTGATGGGTATGTTCTCTATCAACTCTACACCGTTAAAGTTTTATTCGATTCTGGAGCCTCGCATTCATTCATATCTTCCCAAGTAAGCAAACAACACCACCTACACCAAGTAGCGCTTAAGAGGCCTATGTTGGTACACTCACCTGGGGGAGACATAACCGTACCCCATGCCTGCATTAATGTGCCCATACGGATTAGAGACGTGGTGTTTCTCTCAAACCTTATGGTGTTGTCACCCCAGACCATAGATGTCATACTCGGAATGGATTGGTTGACCAAGAATAATGGGATTATAGACTGCAGTCGAAGGGAAGTCACGGTATCTACCCCGTGGGGATCACCGATGAGTATAACTATGGATCAAAACCCAAAGCTATGTGAGCAAGCTGCGGGAGTGTTCACCATGCTACCCTTAGGAGGAATGCCCGTAGTACAAGAATACCCAGATGTATTTCCCGAGGAATTACCCGGAATGCCCCCGGATCGCGACGTAGAATTTATCATCGATCTAATGCCTGGTACTGCCCCCATATCCAAGAGACCTTATCGAATGCCGGCCAACGAGTTAGAGGAACTCAAGAAGCAGATAAGGGAACTACAAGAGAAGGGATTTGTACGCCCCAGCTCTTCTCCCTGGGGAGCCCCCGTACTCTTCGTCAAAAAGAAAGATGGGAGTATGAGAATGTGTGTGGATTACCGATCGCTGAATGAGGTAACCATCAAGAACAAGTACCCGTTGCCCCGGATCGATGACCTATTCGATCAACTTAAGGGTGCACAGGTGTTCTCAAAGATTGATCTACGGTCAGGATATCATCAGTTGAAGATTAGAGCCGGAGATATTCCTAAGACGGCGTTCTCTACACGTTACGGCTTATACGAGTTCACAGTGATGTCCTTTGGATTGACCAATGCCCCTGCCTACTTTATGAACCTGATGAACAAGGTATTCATGGAATACCTGGACAAATTCGTGGTGGTGTTCATCGACGATATACTTATCTACTCCAAAAACGATGAGGAACACGCGGAGCATCTACGACTAGTACTGGAAAAGCTACGAGAGCACCAGCTGTATGCAAAGTTCAGCAAATGTGAGTTCTGGCTCAAGGAAGTCGCTTTTCTTGGTCACGTAGTTTCAGCCGGAGGAGTAGCAGTAGACCCCGCCAAGGTCGAAGCTGTTACGGGATGGAAGGCACCCAAGTCAGTAACAGAAGTTCGGAGTTTCTTGGGCTTGGCCGGTTATTACCGACGGTTTATCGAAGGGTTTTCCACTATAGCCCGACCTATGACTCAACTGCTGAAGAAGGAAAAGAAGTTTGAATGGAATGAGAAGTGCCAAAAAGCCTTCGATCAACTAAAGGAAAAGTTAACCACTGCTCCAATCTTGACCTTACCCGACAACCGGAAGGACTTCGTGATGTACTGTGATGCATCCCGGCAAGGATTGGGAGGAGTATTGATGCAGGACGGAAAGGTCGTGGCGTATGCCTCGCGGCGCTTCGACCCCACGAAGAGAATTATCCCACACACGACCGGAATTAGCCGCAATGTACACGCATTGAAGATCTGGAGACACTATCTGATCGGGAACCATTGTGATGTGTATACCGATCACAAGAGCCTAAAATATTTCTTTACTCAGCCCGATCTCAATCTACGACAGAGGCGATGGCTGGAGTTGATCAAGGATTACAGTCTGGGGATCCATTATCATCCCGGCAAGGCAAACGTAGTGGCCGATGCGCTGAGCCGCAAAGCCCAATGCAACCACCTGGGATTGGACGGTATGGCCAGCGAACTTCAAGAAGAGATGGCCAGACTCAATCTGCACCTGATTCCTCACGGAAAAGCGAACTCATTGGAGATCCAACCCCTACTGAGAACTCAAATCGAGGAAGCCCAAACGGGGAATAAGGAAACCCAGGAAATCAAGGAACGCATGGCCGCTGGACGCGCTCAGGAGTTTTCAGTGGATGAAAAGGGAATCCTGTGGTACAAGAAAAGGATCTGTGTGCCTGAACAAGGCGGTTTGAGGGGATTGATCTTAAAGGAAGCCCACGAATCGGCCTATTCGTTACACCCCGGAAGCACGAAAATGTACCAAGACTTGAAAGGAGAATATTGGTGGCCTAATATGAAGAGGGATGTAGCCGAATATGTTGCCATGTGCGATGTGTGCCAAAGGGTGAAAGCTGAGCATCAACGCCCAGCTGGTTTGCTGCAGCCACTCAAGATTCCCGAATGGAAATGGGACGAGATAGGCATGGATTTCATAGTGGGACTACCCAAAACTACGACTGGCTACGATTCCATCTGGGTAATAGTGGATCGGCTCACCAAGACTGCCAGATTTATCCCAGTGAAAACTAACTACAACAGTGCCAAGCTAGCAGAACTATATATGAGTAGGATCGTGTGTCTTCACGGTGTACCAAAGAGGATCATATCGGATCGTGGAACCCAATTCACATCCCATTTTTGGAGCAAAGTCCACGAGGCACTCGGAAGTCATCTCGCTTTCGCACCGCCTATCATCCACGGGCCGATGGGCGGGCGAAAGGACGAACCAAGTACTTGGAGGATATGCCGAGAGCCTATGCATTGGATTTCACCAAGGATTGGGAGAAATGCTTGCCGTACGCCGAGTTCTCTTACAACAATAGCTATCAAGCCAGTTTGAAGATGTCGCCAAACGAAGCCCTATTTGGTCGCCGATGTCGAACCCCATTAATGTGGTCGAAACCGGAGAACGAGCCGTATTCGGGCCGACATAATCAAGGAGGCCGAGGAAAAGGTTCGCCCGATTCGGGACCGACTACAAGCTGCTCAATCACGACAGAAGAGCTACGCGGACACTCGACGAAGGGAATTGGAATTCAAAGAGGGTGACTACGTATATCTAAAGGTCTCACCCCTACGGGGAACACAGAGATTCAAAGTCAAAGGAAAACTCGCACCACGATACGTGGGCCCATTCTTGGTAAGCGCTAGGAGGGGAGAAGTGGCCTACCAATTGAACGCTGAAAATCTCTCGGATGTCCACCCGATTCCACGTATCGCAGTGAAGAAATGTCTGCGGTACCGAAGAACAAACCCCGTTAGAAACCATCCAGTCCACGTGATCTTACCTATCCAGAGCATCCAATCAAGATACTAGACGAAGCGAAAAGAAGACACGAACCAAGTCATGGCGCATGTACAAGGTACAATGGAGTAATCACACCGAAGAAGAAGCTACCTCGGGAGAGCGAAGAATTCCCGAGGACGGAATACCCACACCCTATTCAGCCACCGATAAGAAAATCTCGGGACGAGATTTATTGTTAGGGGGTAGGTTTGTAACATCCTGAAAATCGAAGGAGTAGAATTCGGAACGTGAAAATCGGAACTCGCAAAAACTTTTTGGAATCATTGCTTCTTATCGTGTTCTTCGTTTTATTTGCCAATTCGTTGCGTAAAAAAAATTTTCTTCTGAATTGCTTTGAAATGAAGTGGAATTAAACCCTAACTGGTGGAATGAAAGTAATCAACATTTGGATTTGAAGATGAAAATATTTTTGGCAAAGAGATATGAATTAAAAAATATATATATATAATAGGAGGTCCCAAATTATTGATTTTTAAAAGAAAGAAATAAAAATAGGAAAAATATATTTTGAAAAATAGAAAGTGGGGAAAAAGTTTGGAAATATAATTTCAAAATTATTTTGGAAATATTGAAACTTATTTTGAATTTTTATAGTGGAAGGAAATGGAAAAAGAAAATAGGATTTCAAAATTCGGGAAAATAGAGAAAGTACACTGTTCATGCGTATGCGGTGTTCGACGACGTTCCGCGCCCGCGCGCACGCTCACCACGCGTCGCCGCGCCGACCGTCGCCCGCGTCACCACGTCCTCGCACAACCGCCGCGCCGTGCACCGCATCGCCACGCACCCGCGCCATGCCGTCGCCACGCGGCGACGTCGCCGGGCTCGCCGTACGCCGCCGCATGCGCTCACGCTCTCCTCGCTGTACCACGCGCGCGCCGAGTCAATGCCGTCGCCGTGGCCGCGTCGCCACCACGCCGCGCCGTACCACCGTGACATCCCGTTTGTGCTGTAACCATGCCCACCGTGCGTCGGCCTCACCCCTCCCCTACTCGCGCGTGCGTCACCCTAGCTCGCGCCATGACCGCCGAGTTCGAGCTCGCGTGGTCAACTATATATAGCACTCCTCGGCCGAAACTCCCAACACAAAAATTGTGCCATATTGTCTCATCTAGCTCCTCACCAATTTTCCCCAAAATCTGTTCATCGTAGCGCTAGAATTTCGCAAGAGATCGGAGCACGGGTCGGAAGAACCCTAATTTGGCCGCCCGGTGCAAACCTCAAAATTCGTCGCTCTCAGTTGATTTCCTCTGGAATTGAAGGTACGTCCACGATCTACGTACTCCAAGATATACTTCCCCTAAGTCCCCCGAACCAATTAGCCGCCGGAAATCGCCGGCGACGAGCGCCGCCGAACCCTCTGTTTTGGCCGCCGCCGTGCGCACGTCGCCATGCCACCACCGCCCCTTTCCAGCCAAGCCAACCCCTAGCTAGCACCCCGTGTTCCGTAGATCCTCCAGACCCCTTGGTTCGGCCGCATTGTCACCGGAGTGCCGCCGCACCGTGCGCCGCCGCCGAGCCCTCTGCTTTGGGCCGCCGCCTCGTCGTCGCGCACCGATCCGCCGCCTCCCTAGCCCAACCGCGCCTCAAAACGGACTCCGCGTCATGTAGATGGTGTAGGGTTAGCTAGATGCCGAGCTCCGATCCCCTCGCCGTCGTTCGGCCATGCCACGCCGTCGGCCTCGCCGGGGAAATGAAGAAGAAAGAAAAGGAAAGAAAGGGAAGAGAGAGCGAGAACGGCTCGCTGGCTCAGTGGTTGAGCCGAGCCGGGGGAAAGGTTAGGGCACAGGTTCGATCCCCGGCTTAGGCAAAATATTTGAAACTTTTTTTTATTTTATTTTTACTTTTCTAAGGAGATTAAAAATGAGAATAAGCTTATTAAAAATCCTGGGAAAATATTTATACTCTTCTAAACTATTCTAAAACTCTATTTACAATGATTTTGCACCTTTTAAAGGGAATTATGTATTTACTTTTAAATTTCTTTGCAAGAAATTATGAAGTTTATATTTGCTTAGACTTTGAACGTTTAACCTAATAAATTCCCAAAATATTTGTGTACCTTTGTGAGGCCCATTTATTCACTTAGTTTATATTCACAAATCTAGAATCTTTTCCAAGAATTTTAAACTATCTCATATAAATTCCGATCAACCCCCTTTTTGCGACATATACGTTCGATATTTAATTTGCTTCATAAAATCCTCCGTAATTCGATTAGGGTCGTAGGGGAAGAAGGTTTGGAGGAGTTCTTTATGATTTTTCATGCCTTTTCGTTCGTTCTTATCGGATTTTAACTGGAATCTATTTTTCTTTTCCTTTTCGCTCGTATGATTAGCGACCGAAGAGGCGAACGCTAACCCCGCAGGAGACCCCACTCAAGAAGCGTACGAGCAAGGCAAGTCTTCACACCCTTTGAACATATTGATCCCAATTGCGAAATGATGTTATTTTACACTCTAAACATGCATGCTTTACCATGTTACCTATACTTGTTGTGCCATTCCTTGCTATTGAGTACCCTTAGAATTACTCCTTGTAACTCACGATGTGATACAACTAACCGAAGCATAACTTCGGTAAGCTGCTTAGCCATGCTATACTTAGCTTTATGCATACTCATGACTTTGTGAAAAAGCTTTGTGCTTGGGCAACTACCTTAAGGGGAGGTAGTTGAGATTCGGCATGTGGAGACATGAGCGCCACATGACCATGATGAATTACATTTGATGAAAATTTGAAGTACTAAACAAATGTTTTAGACTGGGGCGGCCGGATGATTTGGGTGGATTCCGGAAAAGGCAAGTGCCGACCCTGGTCAATTAAGGACCGAGCCATGAGATAGCCGGGAAACGAGCCAGTACAACCGTACTTCTCGAATGGGTATAGACCTAGCTGACTAGATAGCCGAGCGGAGGCAGTATCCTTGCATAGATGGTTCTCTATGATGTGGTTATGGGATGAGGATGAGGCTGCGGCCTTGTTATGAATGGTGGGATTGAACCGATGTTAATTAAACTTAAAGATCTGAAAAGACTTCCCTTACCCCGGTGCGCCTAACTCCTCTCACCGCTAGAAAAGGACGGCTAGAGTGCATGAGGGCTTAAGTTCATGGAGCGGGTACGCCAAAGCAAGGTTATCGAAAGGCTTTGCCGTGACCGTCTCATGTGTTGAGGCGTAGGCTCATTTGTTGGGCTGTCGCGGAGTACGGGTAAAGTGTACATCCACCGCAGTGTGAATGAATCAATCTATTCGAATAGCCGTGCTCGCGGATATTGAGCATCGTGACAAGACTTTCGCTTGGCTAGACTTTGAACTTAAAAATGCTGGGATGGGTTTGCATGATGATTTTGTTCGCTGGTGGATCAACTTCTCGAGAATGCGAGAAGGGGTGGACTCCCGAAAATCATGACGTACGGAGGCGGGAAGCCATCCTTGGAATCACGATGGATGGTAGACGAACCGTCACCGGTTAATGAACTATGAAATTAAAACTTGTTTTGGCTAGATGGTAGGCTTGTAAAAGAATTGTGAAAACCGGCTTTACGCAAAGGTAACCCTAGCCATGTTCTTTGAATAACCCCGTCATATGCATCAATTCGTGTTGACTTGCCGAGTACGGTTGGTACTCACCCTTGCTATACGCACAAACCTCCAATGATGGAGTTGAAGAGCCAGAAGATCCATATGCTTACCACCAGGAGGACGAGGGAACTGACGGCGCTTATTAGACTTTAGCTCCGGTCGTTGCCTGTGGCAATGGACAAGCCGCTGCCTCTTTCCGCTGCCTTATCTAAACTCTGTTTTTATATTGTATTCGGACCATAAGGTCCTGTGGGATGAACAATGCCTTCGGGCCTATTTATGTAATAATGGTATTGTAAGACTATTCGTGCATGCGCACTTGATTATCCAGAACTGCATTCGTGGGTACCAACTACTTGATCCAGGGAAATGGTACTATGAACACGAAAGATTCCCGATTCAAAATCGGGGGTCCACAACTGCCTCTTATGTTAAGATCGCATTCTTGTTGGATATTGCTAGCCGGAATCGGCCTACCATCGACAGCCAATGGCCGATTGCTAGGCTATACATTTGTTTCAAGATTGATATCTTTCTATAAGATTCATCGGTGTACTAGCTGATCCATTGTTAGCTTTCCAGTATCGGCTAGGTTATCTATTCATATATTTATTATTCTGTACTGTATTTGGGTTAAGCGGCTTATGCTGTCTCAGTATAGCCGATCCATTCCAGTCATTTGGCTTAAATATAGTTTGGAATAGCATATATATGTTTATGGATTCCCTCAGCCGATCCAGTGGGGATCCAGTGTTTCTTGTTGATTAACAGGTCAATTCAACTGGCACGCCCTACACCAAACAGGCAGCCGAGAAGGACCTGCACTGGAGTTAAGCAGATCTCCTAGGCCAGCGCGTGAGAGATTTCTCGTCAACACACTTCTTGGCACGCCTGGTGGGACTTTCTTTGTCGGCTCGACTCGGACGCATAGATTCAGCCGGCAAGATGGCCGACTCCAAGAGGCCCCTCGTTTCTCAGGACAACATTGTGCCTGTAAAGATGAAACAATTATCGGCTGAACAACAAGCTGAATATAAGAAGATGGTGGAAGAGCTCCAGGCTAACTATTTGCAGTCTTTCACCCAAACAAGATCTGGGGCCGTGCACCAGAAGTATAAGTTCAGCCTGAACGATACTAAGGCATCCTCCTCTGGTGAGACAAAGGGCAAACAGAAGGTGGATGAGCCGACCCAGGTACAGGATGATCCGGCTGTATACTCTCTACAAGATGGATTGACTCGGCCGTTCACCACGCATTGGTCAACCAAAGTAGCATCTTGGTCAACACTCTCAATAACATGATCGCTACTGTGGTCGATGCCAAGATAGCGAACCAGCTGCAACGGGGGCCCACGTACTTCACAGACGGTCAATTTCCTGGTTACAGGACGCTGGTCACGCAGGATCGGCCAATCCCACTGATAGCACAGCAAGGGCCACCGGGAGGAGCCCTCGGTCATCCAAATCGAGGCGAATCTTGTATAAGGCCGGCGGTTACTATACTCAATCGACAACAACCGCTGCCCCATGATCAGATTGCTAATATATTCAATGACAATCGGCAGTTGGAGCCGATTGATCCAGATAGACGGCGCAACGCCGGTGGTCGGCAGCTGTTCCCAGGACCACCAACACCATCGGCGCCTCGGCCACCTCTTGCTGATCATCACTATCAGTACCAAGGAGGCCGTCAAGATCATCATTATAGGCCTCAGACGCTGCCACCACTGTATCGGCAAGCACCCGCGCCGCATGACCCAAACGAGCCGATACAGCAAGACAACTGGACGTGGGCCGATCTGATCGCGGATGTCATGCGCGATCAATTCGGCCTCAAGCCGAAAGACTCTGGGAACCTGTATTGGTATCCCTATCCGGAGCACTTCGAACGGATCCCGTTGCCCAACCGATACAAGATCCCAGATTTTTCGAAGTTCTCAGGATAGGACAATACTTCAACATATGAGCATGTTAGTCGGTTCTTGGCGCAATGCGGTGAAGCATCGGCTACGGACCCCTTGAGAGTTTAATTGTTCCCTCTTTCTCTTTCAGGATCGGCCTTTACTTGGTTCTCCTCAGAGTTGGGCCAATCTTGAAAAACAATTCCACAACTATTTCTACTCCGGCAACCACAAGATGAAGTTGTCGGACCTCACCAGCATCAGGCAAAAACACAACGAATCGGTCCAAGACTACATCCAACGCTTTAGGGAGATGAGGAACTGATGTTACAGCCTGGTGCTGTCAGACGCCCAGTTGGCCGATTTGGCTTTTCATGGTCTGATCATGTCAATCCGAGAGCGATTCTCTGCACAGGACATTGACAGTTTAGCCCACTTGGCGCAGAAGGTGACGGCCCACGAACAGCGATTCCAAGACACCAGGAAGGCCGTCAAAAATATAACTCAGGTCATAGTTGAGTCGGACTACGGGTCCGACGACGATGACGCGGAAGTGGTGGCAGCCGAGTGGGCCAAGAACAAGAAAGCCATCGTCTGCCAATGGCCGCCGAAGACGCTAAGGAGGAAAGGTACGACTTCGACATCACCAAGGCCGACAAGATTTTTGACTTGCTGCTCAAGGAGAAGCAGATTCAGTTGCCAGAGAATCACGTGATCCCGTCAGCCGAAGAATTGAAGAAAAAGAAGTATTGCAAGTGGCACAACTCCACATCCCACACCACCAATGACTGCAAGGTCTTCATATAGCAAATCCAGTCGGCAATTGAGGCCGGGAAGCTGAAGTTCGCCGATTCAAGTCGGCCGATGAAAGTAGACGGCAATCCTTTCCCGGTCAACACGGTCCAAGCTGGCCCTAGGCAAGCTGATCGACAGAACAGAATGGCACACGGCTTAGTCAACACATCAATCGGGGCCAAGGCAGAAGGTGACCAAATTGGATGTCACGCCGCGCCAATTAACATGGTGCGCCCAGTCATCAGATCGACTGACCGACAGCCGATCCATGAACGAAACCGACACCGCCATCAGTACCGATCTCGGCATGAAGAAGCTTACGACGAAGCACCTCGTCGGCACGACCCGAACACCCAAAGTCGACGATACGAGATAAACCGCGACAATGCCGACCCGCATTGGCATTGTGATTTTTTTCAGGTACTGCTGGGAATCCGGCATGAGACTGCCAACGCTGGATGATTGCCCGGCATGTAACGATCGTCGCGACGGCGGGCACAGGAGCTTATCGCCTGCGAGTCCAACTCGGTTCATCCCAGAGCCGTCCAGATAAACCAAAGGCCGCGGTCTGTCCATGATCGGCTCGGCCCGATCCATCAGGACTTCTTCGTCGAAGAAAACCGCGATGGGAACAGCCGTGATGATGAAGAGGCCGACGATGAGGAATCAGCCAACCCCCAATGGTGCCCGTCCGATCTCTTCACGAAGACGCAGAAAAGAAGGGTTTAACGACTTAAGCGTGAAGGGAGAGAAGACGAAGTGCAGCAAATGATCCACGAACAGCGCCGTCGACTGGGCAAAATCAAAAGGCGGTGGGTGCCCAAAAAGAAAGCTGCCATAGCCGACGAAGAACAAGCCGAGGAAAGCCCAGCTGATCAAGCCAGGAGGGCAGCCAAGGGAAAAGGCAAAGTTTCTGCGTCGGTCAACACGGTATTCGTGTTGTCAGCCCAGTTCGGCGCTCCTGAGGTCGATGCAAACACCATTGAAGATGACCTGGCAAAACTAGTAATCTCACCAGACCAAGCTGTCTTCGACAAACCCAAAGGAACCGAAAATCGGCACTTAAAGCCGTTGCACGTTAAGGGATTCGTCAACGGCAAGCCGATTTCAAAAATGCTAGTCGATGGGGAAGCTGCAGTCAACCTCATGCCTTACGCGACATTCAGAAAATTAGGCAAGGGAGCCGAAGATCTAATAAAAACCAACATGGTGCTCAAAGACTTCGGCGGCAACCCATCGGAGACCAAGGGCGTCCTCAACGTTGAACTGACCATCGGCAACAAGACCGTGCCCACAACATTCTTTGTCATCGACGGGAAGGGGTCTTACAGCCTGCTGCTCGGAAGGGACTGGATACACACCAACTGCTGCGTCCCTTCTACAATGCATCAGAGCCTGATCCGATGGGACGGCGACAAGATCGAGATCATACCAGCCGACAGGTCAGTTAGTATTGTCAGTGCCGATTTGCCACTTTGGGAAATCGAGGGCATCGATTGTTTATCCGGGAAAATCGGGCAAGCCGATTTTCTGAATTTTTCCAATTCTACAATACAGCCGATTGGAAATGACGAGCCGCGGCTGCTACTTTGAACAAGACATGGTGGAGGGCTCGAGCGTTCTCGACGTAGCCACCGCGGACGAAGACGATGGCAAGTTAGGGCAAGGTTTTACGTCGGCCGACGAGTTAGAGGAAGTCGACATCGGCTCTGGTGATAGCCGAGGCCGACGTACATTAGCAAAAATCTGTCTCCTTATTGTAGATCCCAGCTTATTGAATTACTAAAAGAATATAAAGATTGTTTTGCTTGGGAGTACTTAAAGATGCCCGGTCTCAGTCGATCAATAGTGGTCCATCAGCTGTCGATTAAGGCAGGCTATCGGCCGTTCAAACAGCCTCCCAGGAGGTTTAAAGCCGATATGTACGATACAATTAAAGCCGAAATCACTCGGCTGTACGACGCGGGATTCATTCGGCCTTGCCGATACGCCGAGTGGGTCTCAAACATCGTCCCAGTATTGAAGAAAAACGGTAAACTTAGGGTGTGCATCGATTTCAGAGATCTAAACAAGGCAACCCCTAAGGACGAATACCCAATGCCGATAGCCGATCTCCTTGTCAAAGCCGCCTGAGGCCATAAAATTATCGGTTTCATGGATGGCAATGCAGGGTATAACCAGATATGCATGGCCGACGAGGACATCCACAAGACCGCTTTTCGGTGCCCCGGCGCAATCGGCTTGTACGAATGGGTAGTAATGACGTTCGGCTTGAAGAATGCTGGGGCAACATATCAACGGGCCATGAATTACATCTTTCACGATATGATCGGCTCACTGGTAGAGATATACATCGACGACGTGGTTGTCAAGTCAAAGGAGATAGAAGGCCATATTGCCGATCTGAGACAAGTGTTAGAACGGACGAGGAAATACGGTTTAAAGATGAATCCGCTTAAGTGCGCGTTCGGCGTATCGGCCGGGCAATTCCTGGGATTTCTCGTCCATGAAAGAGGGATTGAAGTTACGCCAAGGAGCGTAAATGCTATCAAATTCAACCCCCGAAAGATAAAAAACAACTCCAGTCATTGATAGGCAAGATAAACTTCATCAGACGGTTCATAGCCAATAACTCAGAAAAGATGGAGTCGTTCACACGACTACTCCGACTGAAAGCCGATCAAACATTCACATGGGGGGCAGAGTAGCAGAAGGCATTAGACAACATAAAATATTATCTAAGCTCCCCTCCAGTGTTAATGCCTCCACAAAAGGGAATACCGTTCAAGCTGTACATATCGGCTGATGACAAATCAATCGGCTCCGTCCTAATCCAAGATGTCGATGGCAAGGAAAAAGCCATCTTCTATCTCAGCCGGCGGTTGCTAGACGCAGAAATGAGGTATTCACCTGTGGAGATGTTATGCCTATGCCTCTGTTTTTCATGTACAAAGTTAAGGCACTATCTGCTGTCCAACGAGTGCACGGTAATTTGCAAAGCCGATGTAGTTAAGTATATGCTATCGGCTCTAGTGCTCAAAGGAAGGATCGGAAAATGGATCTTCACACTAACAGAGTTCGATCTGAGGTATCAGGCACCAAGAGCAGTCAATGGGCAAGCCATAGTCGATTTCATTGTGGAACACAGAAACGACTCAATCGGCTCAGTGGAAATTATGCCTTGGACTTTGACGTTCGATGTCTCAGTTTGCACCAAAGGCTGTGGCATCGGCTTGGTCATTATTTCGCCCAGGGGGGAAGCTTCGAGTTTGCTTTCGCCATCACTCCTCACGCTACAAACAACCAAGCCGAGTACGAAGCCGTCCTTAAAGGATTGCACCTGCTCAAGGAAGTTGAAGCCGACGCCGTCGAAATAATGGGAGACTCGTTGTTGGTCATCAGCCAATTATCAGGGGAATATGAATGCAAAAACGATGCGTTGATGGTCTATCATCAGCAATGCCGGGAATTAATGGATGGTTTTCGGCTAGTTACTTTGAAGCATATCCCTAGAGAGCAGAACACAGAGGCCAATGACTTGGCTCAAGGGGCATCAGGCTATCGGCCAATGCTGAAAGAAGTAGACATGGACGTGGCCGCCATTACGGCCGACGATTGGAGGTTTGATGTCTACAACTATCTCAAAAACCCCTCTCAATCGGCTACAAGGAAGCTAGATACAAGGCATTACGATACGTGTTGCTCGATGAAGACCTGTACTACTGGACGATTGACGGCGTGCTGCTCAAGTGTCTGGGAGCCGATCAGGCTACAGTGGCCATCGGGGAAGTACATAAAGGGATCTGTGGCACGCATCAATCGGCCCACAAAATGAAATGGCTACTTCGCCGAGCAGGATATTTCTAGCCGACGATGCTAGAGGATTGTTTCAAGTATTACAAAGGCAGCCAGGATTGTCAGAAATTCAGCGCCATACAACGTGCACCAGCATCGAGTATGAACCCAATCGTCAAACCATGGCCGTTCAGAGGATGGGGCATTGATATGATCGGCCAGATCAATCCACCCTCAAGCAAAGGGCATAAGTTTATCCTGGTGGCAACGGATTATTTCACAAAATGGGTGGAGGCGATTCCCCTTAGAGAAGTGGATTCTAAGGACGCAATCGAGTTTGTCAAAGAACACATCATCTACCGATTTGGCGTTCCACAAACAATAACAACAGACCAGGGATCTATCTTTGTATCGGACGAATTTGTTCAGTTTGCCAACGGCATGGGGATCAAGCTACTTAATTCTTCACCGTACTACGCACAAGCCAACGGGCAAGCCGAGGCCTCAAACAAAAGTTTGATCAAGCTGATTAAAAGAAATATCTCTGAGTATCCTAAGCAATGGCACACCCGATTAGCCGAATCACTATGGGCGTATCGGATGGCATGCCACAGGTCAATCCAAGTCCATCCGTACAAACTGGTCTATGGACATGAAGCAGTGCTGCCATGGGAAAGTGTTGTCGGCTCAAGGCGCATTCAGCTACAGGATCAACTCACAGCCGACGATTATTATCACCTGATGGTGGACGAATCGGAAGATCTGGTGTTATCCAGGATGAGGGCCTTGGAAAAAGTCACAAAAGATAAAGAACGAGTAGCCAGACATTATAATAAGAAGGTGGTGCCTAAATGTTTTGAAGAAGGCGAGCTCGTTGGGAAACTTATACTGCCGATCGGATCTAGAGACAACAAGTTCGGCAAATGGTTACCAAATTGGGAAGGGCCTTTCAAGATCCACAAATGCGTCTCTAAAGGAGCTTACATGCTAAAAGGACTGGATGGAGAGATATTCGGAAGGGCTCTTAATGGAAAATATTTAAAGAAATATTACCCAAGCGTGTGGATCAACTCGTGATTTGGCTAGGGTTACTTCAGCCGATTTACGACAGCCGATGTCTTACATTTACGAGGCATCGCCTTTAGGCATTTTTATACAAATTTTTTTGCTAAGTGTCCTACGATTGGCTCAGGATTGACCGATAGGGACGGCCAGGATGCACGAACGGCTCGAACTCATAATTTTGTCGACACCGAAGCTATCAACAAAACTTGGGGGGCATATACGTACACAAGCCGATCGTAAAATTGGGCCGATTGCACTGCAAATATCCGAAGAAATATTACCCCAGTATTTGGGTCGACGATTGAATCAGCGTGACAGTGGCCGATTTTTATTCATAATCGGCGTAAAGCCGTTTTTGATTACATATCTCCTAGGTAATCTCTGATGGCCGCTAGGGCTCGGTTGATGGCCTCTGGAGACTCTAACTCTAAAGCATCCAAGATCAAATACTCTAGCCTAGTGACCCTTACATCGGTGGTTGTGGTTAACAGTTCATTGGCAAGTCATGTTTGCCTTGCTTCCAGCCTGTCGAGGCGCGTGAGCGTTGAAGACGCCAAAGGAATAGCGGCCGGGACGCTACCGAGGTTGATGGGAGGTCTGGCCGCCGGATGACGAGCGTCCTGTTCCCTGAAGTTCTTCAAGTTGGTTCTCACTTGTCGTTCCTGGCTAGCCGTCAGTTCATACGGCATGTCCATGATCGCTAGAATCACCCGAAGGGGATGGAGCGGCTATGAGAAGGTTAACTCCTGAGTACTTAGAGAGAAAAATGGTGAGAATAGATGAGTTGGGAAATCACCTGGTTCACCGACGAGCTTGAGGAAGCCATAGGAAGCCCTGCCGAAAGCTTGGAGATCTGGATGTTGTACACCTGGAGAGTGAGTTTCTTCTTCGGCTGTGAGTTATTCGGGAAGGCCTGAAGGGATCCATTTATAGAAAGAAAAGATGCGGTTTGGATGTGAAAGGTCGCTGCCGATATGAAAGTCAAAGAGGTCATCATTAAAGGCGTTGGGAATCGTTGAATGGTTGGTGACTACTCAAGACCGAATACCTATCGTTCAGAAATCACGGGTTCCTAAAATACAGATTCAGATGAGTTAGACTATGAAACCAAATCGACGGTGCATTCGGATATTATCGGCCAATAGCCAATGAGACCTATGTTCAAACGCTAACACTAACGGTCGTGGTGTAGTCTCGGAATCGGCAACACGAAACGATACGAGCGGCTGGAGCCGATTTCAACATGAGCAAGTCAGGACGCCGCGCATGGCTGAAAGCCGATCTTATCTACAAGTACAGCCGATCTTATCTACGAACACAGTGGCAGAAGATCGATAAATTATGTCACACAATTCGAAACCAAGTACAAGCACGAGTAAAATGATCGTCCAATCCCATCACAGAAGCATGACAAGTATGATACAGAAGCGTTAGCCGATTTCAGAAGATCGGAATATTACAATCTCACTTTTTCAGAAAATCGGCTTTGGTCGATAATGCCTTCTGCCTAATTTGGTCTATTTCTTCGATAGCCCTAACGTCGTCGGCCTCAGACCCTGCCACCGGTCGGACGCTCCTCACCAGGTTGCGCAGATGTGCCACGGCCGCCTTGATGCCCTGGCGTTCAGCTTCGATCTTGGCCGGCAAGCCTGCCAGGTACTCCTTGTGGACATCGATCTCGTTCGTGACTTGGACGAGATCGACTACCAGCTGATCTTGACAAGTGAGGAGTTGCTCGAGCTTGGCCGCCGGCTCGGTCTTCAGGCGGTCGAAGGCGGCCTTCCGACTCTCGATGGCACCCTTGGTTGACTTGATGGTGGCCGACCGCGCTTGGCTCTCGCGGCGATCGATTATCCACTGCCGTGCCCGCTCATACTTGAACTGATGGGCTTCCATGAAGGTAGCCGGCACAATAGCTTCGGCTAGGGCTTCCGCAGCTAGTCTTGGATATCTCTGAATCACGCGCGTATCGAGCCGCTGTCGACCACCAGCGCGTCCAGCGAGGCTTCTAGCCGATTGCCGATGTCGGTTAAAGTGGCCCTCAGGTCCTCAGCCGGCATCACCGACGCCTCCTCGCCGATGTCGCCGGACTCCTCGAACTCCCACAAGTCAAAGTTGAGGAGGTCGGCTATGTTCTGCAACAAAGAAGAAGATGATCAAGAAGACATTAAGCTGACAAAACCGATCATCGAATTTAGTTGGCTTACCGTTGGCACCAGGGTCGGAGCAGTTGGCTCGGCTGGATCGTTGCCCACGGCCGTCGGGGCCTCTTCGTCGGTGTTGTCGCCACCGCCCCCGACAGGCGCAGCGTGCTCACTGGACACCTGGGGGCAGCTGATGGAGACCGCGGGGGCTGCAAAAGAAAGGGTTAGTGGACAAGTCGATTGATTACTACAAGTCAAGTAGCAGAGGATGATTACCGATGGCGCGGGGCGTGAAGTGCGACCGGCCAATTTCTTGACCGGAAAGGAATGGTTCGATCAGATGCAAGTAATCATCATGAAGCCAAATCTTGTGAAGTGAAGGCTTACCGGCCGACGTTTTGCTGGGGGACTTGGGACTGGCGGGACGTCGGCTGGAGCATTGACCGACTCAGGACTCGAAATCCCGGGTTCGGCCGCCGCCCCAACAACCGCCGGCACTTCCTCGCTGGTGATGGTGTCGAGGAACCGCGCGACGGCCGGATCCAAGGGGGGGAAGCTATCGGCTGGCACTGCCGATTTTGTCTTTTTTCAGCCTCTTGGGGGCAGGCGCGGCCGACGACCGTGGTGGTGGTGCAGCCTTTCTCTTCTGTGCGATCGGCTGACGCACCTTCCCTTGCAGCAGCGACGCCAGCTTCGGCGACCCCCAGCCAATGGCCGATGGAGCAAGGCCACCCCTGGGCAGAAGACCTAAACGGTATTCAATGGGGAGACCGGAATCGCTCACCGTCAGCCACTCCGTCTCCGTCTCCTGCAGACCAAGGGGCAAATGTTTGTCAGCTATGTCAGCCGATGATGATAAGAAGAAAATCGGTTGGGACTTAAAGCTTACCGAGGGGATCTCTTCGGGCAGGAGAAGGTCGACGTAATGGAATGACCGCTGATGGAAAATGTGGCGCTTGATCTCAGCCCACCAGCGGTCGTAAGCAGCACTTTTCTTCAGCACCAATGTCATCACGCCGACATCGCCGAGGGGAGGGCCGGCTATATTCAGCAGCCGATCCATTATCAGGTCTTGGCTGACCACTCCCCTCGTTTCAATCTTGTCGGCATAGAAGAAGCCAAACGGCAGCTGCCCGAGACCGAACTGCCTCGCTGCCGTTACCAGGTAGTAGAACTCGTAACTCTTGGGCACTGATCGGCCCTGATGGATCCTGGTCAGCAGGATGCAGGGGGATAAAGTGGTGGTGAATAGCTCCCTGCATCTCAGGTTGTCGGCTGAGTTGACGTCGTCCCAATTGAAGTCGGCCGGCAACTCGAACTGCCCCCGGTCCCGGTAGAAATACCAGCCACGGTTCTCATGAGATAGCCCGTCGTAGAGGGCTATAAACCATTCGGCTAACAGTTCGGCCGATTGCTTTTAGCATGCGTGGGCGGCTGCTGCCTCTCCGTAGCTCATGCACCTCCCGGTGGTGATCGGTTGCCGTCGTCATCTTCAATCAGCTCCGGCCTTGGGAATTCAGGCTGCTGTCGAGGGAGCTAACTTGCTATCTTTTGCGTTGCCAGCACTAACCAGATCGGAAGGAACCACCAGGGGCCGCCAGTGGTCATGGGAGCGTCGGCGACTATCTTTGCGGCGGCCTGGTGCAACGTCTGATACAAGTAGCCGAGGAGGTACTTCCCCAGCGCAAGTTTGCTCCCATCGGCTAGGACTTCGGCCACAACCTGCCAGTTGACGGTCGGCCCACAGCTCGATCCGAAGAACACAAACTTTTCGAGCCACATCATTAGGAATGTCGTGTGCTCCCTATGGCCGACTGTCCCGTCCCTCATGTTTTGGGCAATGAAGCCGCTCCACCCGCCGATGGCCTTGGTTTTGAACTGATGTTGGCCTTTTCGGTTCAAGGTGTTGGGGTCGGCCGACGATTCGATGTTCAGTCCAGTTGTTATGTACACGTCGGCCAACGTGATAGTCATCGGCCCTTGCCGAAAGATGAAGGCATTGAAACTATCGTTCCAGAAGTAAGTTGCAGCCGATAAGAGCGGCTCGTCTTTTTCCATGCCAGCAATAGACAGTTCCAGCCACTAGGTGATCCTGGTTTCTTCCCACTGAGTGTACTTGGCCGATTGCACCCTCTTGTACCACTCGACCCAGGCTGCATCGGTGGTCGGCCAGGATTTGAATGTTCCATTCCTGTGGGCGAGGGATGGCTTAGCGGTATTAAAAGGGATCCGGTTGGTTTCGGCTATGATTATATCGGCTGGATCCGTGTTGCCGATGGGGCCGAGAAAGTACTTTTCTGCTTGTATCAAGTTGGGGATAAATATTTGGTGTGACAGGTGCTACAGGTATAAGAAAAAGGGGCACTAATCAAGAACGTTCGCACATTACAGTTCAAAGAGGGGAAAAGTACTAATTGGTGAAAATAAAGGAAAATGCTACTGTAACATCCTGAAAATCGGAGAACCGAAATCGGAACGTAAAAATCGGAACTTTCAAAAACCTTGGCTTATTGCTTCTTCTCGAGTTTGTTGCTTCTTATTTGCCAGCTCAGTTGCATAAATTTAGTCGTGGTTAATTCCCTTTTCGGTGTATTTGAAGGTTTCGGAGTTGTCAAAACGGAGGTGCGAAAGCCGCATCGGGGTTTAACGGGGAAACCGAGAAAAGCGCGGATTTGCAAAAGCGCGTTTTGGGAAATATAAAATAAAATTTTTGGTTGGGAGAAGATAAATTAAGACACAAAATAAATAATAAAGTTCCCGGAGTCGTACTCAAAATCCGGGAAAGTTTTGGAAAAATATGGGAGAGGATATTGAAATTTGAAAGAAAAGAAAAAGGGATTTTTTAAAATAAATAAATATGAAAAATATTATGGGAAAATAAAAGTGGAGAGAAGTTGAAAATATTATGTGAAAAATTATTTTGAATGAGGGAATTTATTTTGGAATTTTAGAAGAGAGAAAAATAGAAATGGAAAATTCAAATGGGAAAATCAGGAAAAATCGGAAATGGCACTGTTCATTGCGCTAGAGGTGCTCGACGCCGTACCGCCCGGCCGCGCGTGCCGCGCGTCCGCCGCCCGCAGCGCGCGCCGCGCACGCGCGCGCCACGCGCCGCGCCGCGCCCAACCGCGCCCGGCCCCTACCCCGCGCGCCACGCGCCGCGCAAGCGCTCGACCGCGCCGGACCCGCGCGCCCGCGCCGCCCGCGCCCGCCGCGTTGCGCCCGCCCATACCAGCCGTGCCCGCGCACCGCGCGCCGCCGCCACGCGGCCGAGCCACGCCGGACCCCCACGCCGCGCCGGACCCCGCCCGCGCCGCGCGCGCCGGCCGCCGCGTTGCGCCGCCGTACTCGACCCTCCCCGTGCGCCGCCGTGTGTCTCCGCCCCGCGCCGCGCCGAGCCGGCCCCCTCCTTCCACCCCGCGCCCGCACCGAGCCCCCTTGGCCACGCCTATAAAAGGCGGTGCCCCGCCGATTTTGCCGCACCGCCGCCGTTTTCCCGTCGTTCCGAGCACCGCCGCCGAGGGCCGCCGCCGCAATCCACGTGCCGCAGGCGCAAAGCATCCCCGTGCCCCCTGCTCCTCCCGAGCCGCCGTCGCGGTAAGCCCCTTGCGCCGCCCTTTTGTCGCGCTGCCGTCGCCTCTGTTTCGGCCGGTCACCGGTCGAACGGTTGGCGGCAAATGAACAATGCGCCGGTGAAAAGAAAAAAAAAGAGAAAAAAATAGGAAAAATTTGGGAAAAATTTTGGAAAATTTGGAAAATATTTTGGGATGACTTGAGTAAAATTTTGGGCAAAAATAAATTATTTTCTCGCATGTTTTCACGTGCAAAGTTTGAAAAATCAGAATCGGACGATTTCCGGAATTTCATTTCGCATCGTTTTTAAATCCGGATTCCGTTTAATTCTTTCCCGCCATTGAAATAGGTTTCGCTTTTGTGCTCAAACCCTCAAATTTCGAGCACGAATTTCCTTCGCTGATATTTTCAAACGTAATTTCCAAATTTATTGCGATCGCCGACTTTGCGAAAACCCTAGGTCATCAACTCGATTCCAAAACCCGGATTTTACTCGCAACCCTTGTTCTAACTCGAGTAGAATTTTCGGCAAAACTTTTGGAGTTGTTTTCATGGCTTTTATGGTTCTTTTCGATCTCTCGGTATTTTATTGAATTCTAATTGAATTCAATTGATCTTTCGCACGTACGGGTAGCACCGAAGAAACCGGCATCGACCCCGCGAAGATCCCACCCCTCAAGTGTGCGAGCAAGGCAAGTCTTCACACCCTTTGAACATATCGATCCCAATTGCGAAATGATGTTATTTTAAACTCTAAATATGCATGCTTTACAGAGTTACCTATACTTGTTATGCCATACCTTGCTATTGATTACCTTTAGAATTACTCCTTGTAACCCGCGACGTGATACAAACAACCGAAGAATAACTTCGGTAAACCTTTAGCCATGCTATACTTAGATTTATGCATACTCATGACTTTATGAAAAAGCTTTGTGCCTGGGCAACTACCTTAGGGAAGGTAGTTGAGATACGGCATGTGGAGACATGAGCGCCACATGGCCATGAGAACGATGAATTAAGTTTTGATGAAAATTGAAAGTACCATACAAATGTTTTAGACTCGGGCGCTGGATGATTCGGGTGGATTCCGGAAAAGGCAAGTGCCGACCCTGGTCAATTAAGGACCGAGCCATGAGATAGCGGAAACGAGCCGGTACAACCGTACTTCTCGAATGGGTATAGACCTAGCTGACTAGATAGCCGAGCGGAGGCAGTATCCTTGCATAGATGGTTCTCTATGATGTGGTTATGGGATGAGAATGAGGCTGGCGGCCTTTGTTATGAGTGGTGGAATTAAGCGATGTTAATTAAACTTAAAGATTTGGAAAGTTTTCCCTTACCCGGGTGCGCTAACTCCTCTCACCGCTAGAAAAGGACGGCTAGAGTGCATGAGGGCTTAAGTTCATGGAGCGGGTACGCCAAAGCAAGGTTATCGAAAGGCTTTGCCGTGACCGTCTCATGTGTTGAGGCGTAGGCTCATTTGTTGGGGTCGCGGAGTACGGGTAAAGTGTACATCCACCGGTGTGAGTGAATCAATCTATTCGAATAGCCGTGCTCGCGGATATTGAGCATCGTGACAAGACTTTCGCTTGGCTAGATTTTAAACTTAAACTGCTGGGATGGGTATGCATGATGGTTTCATTCGGTGGGTCAACTTCTCGATAAACGAGAAGGGTAGATTCCCAGAAAATCATGACGAACCGGAGGCGGGAAGCCATCCTTGGAATCACGAGGGATGGTAGACGAACCGTCACCGGATTAATGAACCGTGAAAATTAAAACTTGATTGGCTAGTCGATAGGTTTGTGAAAAGAATTGTGAAAACGGCTTTACGCAAAAATAACCCTAGCCATGTTCTTTGAATAACCCTATCATATGCATCAATTCAGTGTTGGCTTGCCGAGTACGGTTGGTACTCACCCTTGCTATACGCACAAACCTCCAATGATGGAAATGAAGAGCCGAAGACCCTACGCGTATTACCCGGAGGGCGAAGGAACCGACGGCGCATACTAGACCTTAGCCCTGGTCGTTGCAGGCAATTGACGAGCCGCGCCTCTTTCCGCCGCCTTATCTAAATTCTGTTTTTTTATGTTGTATTCGGACCATAAGGTCCTGTGGGTCGAACATTGCCTTCGGGCCTATTGATGTCATAATGGTATTGTAAGACTATTCGTGCATGTGCACTTGATTATCCAGTACTGTATTCGTGGGTACCAACTACTCGATCCAGGGAAATGGTACTATGAACACGAAAGATTCCCGTCTCAAAAACGGGGGTCCACAGCTACTCAACAAATGGCCAAACGTAATATCGATGCAACATGGTTGGAGAAGTAAATCTGGATGAAAAAAGAGTTAGGGATAAGAAAGGAGTACCTCGGGGAACTCGATCACATCGGCGGTCGGAACGGCAGCGGCGGTTGGCCAAGCGGTTACGGCCGGCGTAGCGGTGGTGACCGGAGCGATTGAGGAGCTCGATGCAGCGACGGTGGAGGCCATTGAAGTGCTCGGGGATTGAAGGTCTGAAGAGCGCGACGAAGTTTGGTGAGCGCCGGTGAAATCGCCGAAGAAGAGAGAGAAGACAGGAGGCTTGTTTGCGAAGGAGGCTGAGTGCGCTTTGAAGGCGTAGGCAGCTCGGCCGAAGGAAGTGGGTATTTAAAGAGCACTTGGGGAGAAGCCAAAGCGGTCTAGGTCAAGAAAGAAGCGGGAGTTTGAATAGGAAAGCAAATCCGCAACACTCCATATCACGGACTTGGGGGGCATATATTAACACTGAAATTTGGTAATTGAATCCCCAAGTCTGCAAAGACAAAGCAGAGTCGGATCGGCTGGAGATAGGGGTCGCATCGGCTAAGGAATGATCGGCTGCGAGACCAATCGGTTAAGGTTGGATCGGACAGGGACAGCCGATAGCCGATTCCAGGTCTGGAAGAGATGAGATCGTTTCTAATATAGAAGTTTGAGGATAAACAGAGGATTCGGTTGTTAATTACGCGTTAAACGATATTGCCACTTATGGATAGAGTCTTGTAACAGCAATTGTATCTGTAATCTAGGGGTTTGTTTAAGCTGTTAGTTGTAACACGGCATGGGTCTCGCTTGAGATAATGTTGTGTTTTAAATAGTAGTTTAGATAGAGTCCAGGGTCTGTACAGATAATTGTATCTTGGGTATAAATAGGACCTGAGACCCTGTAAAATGATGATTCATACATAATCAATCAAACCTTCGGCGCATCGCCAACCTTTTCTTCAGACGAGCACTTTTTTTGGCTACGGGCTGCATCGTTTCGACCCCCAGATCTAGGTAAATGCTTGTCATTAGTGGTATAATCTACTGTTTCTAGTGCGTCCATCATAATGACACATTAGAATCAAGAGTTTATACTGTGCTATTTATCATATAGCGCATGTAAATTAGATCAATGTTTAGATCTATCCTGCCATTGGCCGGTTCTAGCAAGAACTTGCAGCCAATAGGGCTAGATCTAACAGTTGACTGGTTTATATGTGGTATCCACCGTCTCAAGAAATATAAATCGGCTGCGACAGATCGGGTTGTTCTTTTTATACTTAATGCTGCATCATGTTTGAGCTATTAAGTCGTTCTTAGAACTGCCAATGATCTTTTCGGCTCGATTTGCATTATTTAGAGACAGTGCCAGGGTTTCAGCCGGCCTTACCTACCCTGATATATTTTCTTTTGATATATTTATTATTAGATTTGTATTAGGACTGCCTCTTATGTTAAGATCGCATTCTTGTCGGATGTTGCTAGCCGAAATCGGCCTACCATCGACAGCCGATGGCCGATTGCTAGGCTATACATTTGTTTCAAGATTGATATCTTTCTATAAGATTCATCGGAGTACTAGTCGATCCATTGTTAGCTTTCCAGTATCGGCTAGGTTATCTATTCATATATTTATTATTCTGTACTGTATTTGGATTAAGCGGCTGATGCTGCCTCGGCATAGCTGATCAATTCCAGTCATTTGGCTTAAATATAGTTTAGAATAGCATATATATGTTTATGGATTCCCTCAGCCGATCCAGTGGGGATCTAACTTAACACTTAACGCATATTTCTTTGTTTTTTCTTGTTGATTAACAGGTCAAATCAACTGGCACGCCCTGCACCGAACAGGCAGCCGAGAAGGACCTGCACTGGAGCTAAGCAGATCTCCCAGGCCAACGCGTGAGAGAGATTTCTCGTCAACAGTCACCTAACTGGAAAGGGCCTTTCAAGATCCACAAGTGCGTCTCTAAGGGGGCCTACATGCTAGAAGGACTGGATGGAGAAGTATTTGGAAGGGCTCTTAATGGCAAATATCTGAAGAAATACTATCCCAATGTTTGGATCAACTCATGATTTGGATTAGTCCTTGTCGATTCATGTTAGCCGATGTGCTTTGAATACACACATCGCCTTTAGGGAAATTTGATCACAAGTTTTTCTCCCCTTTAAATTTTCAAATCGGCTGAGCCTAGCCGACACATGATAGTCGGTGTTAGTCTATAATTTTATCAATGCTGAAGGCAACATTGAAAAATTAGGGGGGCATATACATATACAAAGTGAACTCAAGTGGACTTCAAAAAAAATTTTGGTTACGAGCGTCGGCACATAAATAATATGACAAATGTTACTGCAGGACCAAGTTGTATTACAATAAGCATGAAGATTCACAAGGGTTCAAAATTCTAAGTTCTGTTACATAAATCGGCTTAGCCTGTCAAGAAGTTGTTGATGGCCGATATTGCTCGCTGCCGGATTTGGTCAACTTCGTCGATCGCTTTGAGATCGGTTGAGTCGTTCCCGAGGATCATTTTCACGGCTCTAGTGAGGTCTGACAAGTTTTTCATTGAAGCCTTTAACTTGGATTTCTGTTCTGATATGATCCTCGGGAGATCGGTAAGCCTTTGTTCTTCAGATACAATGTCGGCATCGCACTTTGCAAGTTCGGCTAGCAGCTCTTCTTTTCGCTTGCGTAGCCGATCGAGATTGGAAGTTGGCGCAGTTGTCATCTCTTCAAGCTTGGCCTTATCTTCTAGTACAGATCGCCGATTAGCCTCTATTGTGGCTTCGAGAGCTGTCCTTTCACGTCAATCGGCTATCCTTTGCTTGGCTCTTTCAAACTTGTGTCGATGTTGTTCAAGATATGCAGCTTGAGAGATGGCATCAGCTATATGGTCTAGAAGTTTATTTTGAATATCTTCGAATCTAGCTCTGATTGATCCATAGTCAGTAACTAGGAAGTCCAAAGAACATTCTAGCCGAAGAGCCAAATCTTGCAGTGTGTTTTTCAGGTCATCAGCCGCATAGGCCGTGGTCTTGTTGACGGTGTCCTCCTCGTCATCCATGAACTCTTTTATATCAAAAGGAAACATATCGGCTAGAGCCTACGAGTAGAATATTGGGGTTAATGAGTATTGAAACTATAAATCATTAAGGCTTTGGGAGTGGCCGATATGAAGAGAATAGACTTATAGGGATGGCGAGAGCCAATGTTGTTTCTACTTCGACGTCATGGCTGCCCCTAACCGATGGAGTCCTCTCGCTTGATGCTTGGGGAGCAGGCGTTGGAGAGCGGGGAGGCTGTTTACAAAGAAAATAAGCTTGATTGAACATCAGTGAGAAAAAAAGAGATAAAGGGAATTTGGAATTAAGATTACCGATGGAGTTGGAGCCGATTTCTTCCTTGAGGCCAACCTTTTCTTCTACAAGATGGAAAACCAAGTAAGAGGCCGCATGTGAATTTAAAGGAAGAGACTTTTTGGAAAATACATGTTGGTTGAGGCCGAGGTTGAGGCTGACGTCTTGGAGGAATGGGCGTTCTTTGGGCTTCGTCATTGGTTGGTGGTGTTTGTGTTGTTGCTTCTGGATCGGCTATTTCAGCAGCGGCTTCATCAATGGCTTCTTCCATTTCTTCTTGATCCAGGAAGGCCTCCAGGTCTGGATCTATGTCTGGTAGATCATCAGCTGTGGTTTTCTTTTGTTTCTTCGAATGTTTTTTCTGCACAGCCGATGGATCGACAGCCAATGGTTTGGCCCTCTTCTTCCTTTGAAGTGCTTCACGGGTTTGGCCATGCAGCAGGGAGATCACCTTCGGCGCGTTATAGCCGATTGACGAAGGGGCAAGGCCACCACTTGGGATAAGTCCTGAAGCATATTGAATGGCCATCCCGGTATTGCTGATATGAGGGGGAGATAAATCGGTAGTCTACGAACAAAAACAGAGTTGGTTAGATGATAATAAAAGATAGCCGATGACAAATGACAAGTAACAAGTAAGAAGTGTTTACCTTTGGGATCAGCTCCGGATATATGGTGGTAAGGTACATGGAAGCCGATTGGTGAAATAGATGTTTTTTCCATTCACTCCACCATCGGCTGAAGGCTGCAGTCCTTGTGATCACCAACTAAATATTGTCTATGCTTCTAAGAGGAGGGCCTTCCATGTTTAGTAACCGATCCATTACGAGGCCTGAGCTGATTTCGCCTCTGGTTTTGATCTTGTTGGTAAAATACAACCCGATCGGCAGTGGTCCCATACCCAGTTGCCTGACGGCGCTCGTAGGATGGTAAAATTCATAAGATACTTGGACATTCATGCCTTGGTGGATGTCGACTGGGAGGATGCAAGGCGAGATAACCGATGTGAAGATTTCCCTAGACTTCTCAAATTTTTCAGAGTTTATATCTTCAAATTTAAAGTCACTGGTAGTTCAAAATCTTCAGAATTTTCATAGGCGAACCAAATTCTCAAAGTTCTTGGGAATCCGTCATAGAATTTCCCGAACCAATTTTTAAAGGGATCCGTGAGAGTTTGGATCCTAAGTATGATGATGCTTCTTCTCCGAATGACATGCATCGGCGTGTTGTGACTTCGTCACCATCTTCATCTGTGGTTGGCTGTGCGAGTGGGAAGCTAGCGTCTTGCAATTCCGGCCTTCGAGCAACTTTGTATGTGTGCATATTTAGCCATATTTGCAGTAGCCACCAGGGGCCTCCAGTGCCGATAGCGGAGTTCATGGCAATTTTAGCCGATACATTGTTCATCATTTGATACAGATACCCTTGCAGATATTTCCTAATGGAATCTGCCTTTTTTCTACTAGGGCTTTAGCTATGTGTTCCCAGTTGGTCGTGGGACCGCAGCTTGGCCCGCAGAACAGGAATTTCTCCAACCACATGAGAAGGAAAGCTGCGTGCTCTCTGAAATCCACTGGGCCAGTTCCCATGTTTAGACTTGTTAACCCGTTCCAACCTCCAATGGCCCTGGTCTTGAAAGAATATTAGCATATGGTGTTCAAGCTGATGGGGTTAGCCGGTGATGTGATATCAAGACCCGTGATCATGACAATATCCAATAGAGTGGGGTCGTCGGTCCTTGATTAAACAAGAAAGAGTTTAACGTGTTGGACCAGAAGTAGCTTGCAGCTGATAGAAGGGGTTCATCTTTAGGCATGGCGGCTATTGTTAGGGCTAAGCATTGTGATATCCCTAGTTCTTCCCAATGGCTCTGCTTACTAGCTGACACCCTTTGCCATGATTTGAAAGTTCCATTCCAATGGGTCAGATTAGGGTTCGATAACCTAAAAGGGACCCAGTTGGTTTCAGCATTGATGAACTCTGAGGGGTCTAGGTTGCCGATTGGACCTAAAAGATACTGGTTGGGAGGACTGAGATTGGGAATCACAATCTGGTGAGCAAGATGCTGCCATGGACGAGGAAGAGAAAGAGCGAATCATAAAGGACAAACGCTAGGTTGCGGTGAAGAAAAAATAGAAGTTGAAACCGATGGAACTTACCTTTCAAAATTTGGTTGATGGCGCTGTGGATGGGGTGGTTGAAGTCGACATCTTCGAGGATGAGTTTGTCACCGGACGGAGGACGCCTACGAGTTCGCTGAGGAGCCGAGGAGGTCGCCGGTGCAGAATTAGAATTGTTTGGAGCTGAGGCGACGAAGGCAAAAGTGACGGCCGAAACAAAAAAGTCCTGAAATCTCTCTAAGATAAGATTCGGCAAATCCGCAACATTAACAATATAGCAGACTTGGGGGCATATGTTAATGACCAAATTTGGTAAGCAAATTCCCAAGTTTGAAGCAAGGATTGAAGCAGAATCAAAGGAGCGCATGATTCTCGGAGATAGAGTCTACGTCTACTAAGTCCGAGTCGGCTAAGGAGCCCGTTGGCTGAGTTCGAGTCGGACAGGGCAGCTGATAGCCGATTTCGATTGGGAAAAGCAGATAAGACTAGTCCCGGAAGGAAAGCGTGAAGATAGTCATTGGATTCGGTTTCCAAGTGTGTCCGAGATATTGATATCTACGGACAACGTCCTACAACGGCAATTGTATCTTTAATTTAGGATATTTTGTATAGTTTTCTTGTGTATCACGGCTGGGGATCCTATCTCAGGATATTGTCGTATTTTAAATAGTAGATAAGATAGAAGTCATGTCCTACAAGGATTTTGTTGTAACCGGGTATAAATACAGCCCGAGGGTTTGTAATTGAGAATAATCGAATCAACCAATACAATCTTGGCGCATCACCACCTTTTACTTTTACTTGCAATCTCGACAAGTTCTTGCCTCGCGTTAGGCTGCATCGGGTTCCGATCTCCAAGCAAGGTAATTCCTTGTTACAAGCGGTTTGTGCTATCGGGGTTAGTGCTTCCATCATCATGATACTCTAATTTTGTTATTGCAATCTGCTGAAGTTATCATATACGTCATATAATCAAGATCAATGCTTAGATATAACCCATGATCGGCTAGCATCTTTTCGAAGGTAACAGCCGACAGGGTTAGATCTTTGGGTTGATTGGGGTTATATGGCGTATCCACCATCTTGAAAGGTTTTCATTTGCCTATATAGATCTCATGCTTCTTTTTGTACTTAATGCTGCATCAGTTTGATCTATTAAGTTGCTCTTAGAATCATATATATCTATTTGGTTTCATGACTTCTATTAGAGATAGTATCGGAGTTTCAGCCGATCTTGCCTATTTTAGCCATTTTATTACTATTGGATGTGTTAAAGCCGCCTTTTATATTAAGATCTTATTATAGTTAAATGCGCTAAGCCTGGCATCAGTCTGACAGCCGATTGAACTGTGTTTAGTGTATTTAGCTCAGAATGATATCTTAGCATAAAATTGTATCAGAGTACTAGCCGATTCACATTAGATCTACAACATCGGCTAGGCTATAAATATGTATAATTATTATTCTGATGTGCTCTTAGATATAAGTGATTTATACTGTCTCGGTACACTACCGATCTATCCCAATCACTTAGTCTAAATGTGCTTTGGAATTGTAATTATGCATTATGGATATCTATAGTTGATCGAGTAGGATCTAATCATAGTTTAATTGTCTATTCTTTGTTTTCTTATTGGTTACAGGATCAAACCAACTGGCATGCCCTACACACCGAAGGCAATCCAATTTGGACATGCACTAGAGCTAAGCAAATCTCTCAGGCCAGTGCTTGGGAAATTTCTCATCAACACCTATCCTGATGATTTGTCTCATAATGCTAATGTGGCTGCACGGAGGGCTTGGGAGAAGCACACTAATGATTCCCTAGATATAAGATGTCTCATGCTTGCCACAATGTCCTCGGAGCTTCAGAAGCAATGCGAGAGCAGCGATGCTCATAGTATTATTGAGGGCCTACGTGGTATGTTTGAGAACCAAGCTAGGGCCAAGAGGTTCAACACCGTATCCTGAGGATTTGCCTAATAATGCCACTGCAACTGCACGGAGAGCTTACGAGAAGCACACTAATGATTTCCTAGATATAAGCTGTCTCATGCTTGCTACAATGTCCCCTGAGCTTCAGAAGCAATATGAGAGCAGCGATGCTCACACTATTATTCAGGGACTACGTGGTATGTTTGAGAACCAAGCTCGGGCCGAGAGCTTCAACACCTCAAAGTCCTTGTTTGCGTGCAGGCTTGTAGAGAGGAATCCCGTCAGTCCGCATGTGATAAAGATGATTGGCTACATCGAGAGTCTTGAAAAACTAGGTTTTCCTCTTTGCCAAGAGTTGGCTATAGACGTGATTCTCCAGTCACTCCCTCAGAGCTTTGAGCCATTCATACTAAATTATCACATGAACAACATGGATAAAACCTTGGCAGAATTGCATGGGATGCTAAAGACTACTGAGGAAAGTATCTAGAAAAATGGTCATCATGTGATGATGATGCAGAAATCTAAGTGCAAACATCTTGTCAAAAAACTTTGCACAAAACCGAAGCTAACTCCCGATGAGATCACGAGTGCCTCCAAAGCAAAGAAGGGCAAGAAGGGGTCGACGGCATTAGATGTCGTTTGCTTCTATTGCAAGGAGACAAGTCACTGGAAAAGGAACTGCAATAAGTATATGGAGGATCTCAAAAAGAAGCAAAGTGTGACTTCTACTTTAGGTATTAATGTTATAGAGATCAATCTTGCTACTTTATCTACTAAATTTGGGGTATTTGATACCGGATCAGTAGCTCATATTTGCAAGTTGTTGCAGGGAATGAGAAGAAGTAGAAGTTTGAGAAGGGGTGAGGTGAACTTGCGTGTCGGCAATGGAGCAAGGGTTGCTACAGTTGTTGTCGGCACGATGCCACTTCATTTACCTTCAGGATTAATTTTTGAACTAAATAATTGTTATTGTTTCCAACTCTATGTCAAAACGTTATTTCCGCTTTACGTTTGCAAGCGGAAGGATATGATTTTAGATCAATGGACAATGGTTGTTCAGTTTATCTCAGAGATATGTTCTATTTTCATACTCCATTGATGAATGGATTATACATTTTGCATCTTGAAGCGTCTCCCATCTATAACATCAATGCAGAGATGCAACTCCCAAATGATACAAACCTCACATTTATCTGGCATTGTCGCCTAGGCCATATAAATGAGAAACGCATGGAGAAGCTATATAGAGATGGTTTGCTTCACTCTTTTGATTTTGAATCATTTGAGACATGTGAGTCTTGTTTACTTAGAAAGATGACAAAGGCACCTTTCACAGGTCACAGTGAGAGAGCAAGTGACTTATTGGCACTCGTACATACTGATGTATGTGGACCAATGAGCTCAACGGCCAGAGGTGGGTTCCAGTATTTCATTACCTCTACCGATGACTTTAGTAGATATGGCTATATCTACTTAATGAGACATAAGTCCGAATCCTTTGAAAAGTTCAAAGAATTCCAGAATGAATTATAGAATCATTTAGGAAAAACAATTAAGTTTCTATGATCAGATTGTGGAGGAGAATTCTTAAGCCAGGAATTTGGTAATCATCTAAAGGATTGTGGAATTGTTCAACAGTTGACTCCGCCAGGAACTCCTCAATGAAACGGGGTGGCCGAACGGAGAAATCGCACCTTGTTGGACATGATGCGGTCCATGATGAGCCAAAGTGATCTTCCACTATCCTTCTGGGGATATGCTCTTGAACCAGCTGCGTTCACCCTAAATAGAGTTCCATCTAAGTCAGTTGAAAAGACACCATATGAAATATGGACAGGGCAGCCCCCTAAATTTTCTTTTCTCAAAATTTGGGGATGTGAAGCTTATGTAGAGTGTTTACAATCCGACAAGCTGACACCCATATCTTACAAGTGCTTCTTTGTGGAGTATCATAAGGAAACAAGAGGGTATTGTTTTTATAATCGAGAAGAAGGCAAAGTGTTTGTCGCCCGACATGGTGTTTTTTTGGAAAAAGAGTTTCTTTCAAGAAGGGTTAGTGGGAGCAGGGTGCATCTTGAAGAAGTTCAAGAAACACCAAAAAGCGTTTCAACTACCACAGAACCACAACAGGAGGAACAAGGTGTTGCGCCACCTGTTGTAGATACACCAGCCCCACGGAGGTCCGAAAGATCACATCGTGCGCCTGAAAGGTACATAGGTGCGGAACAACATGATATATTGTTGTTAGACAACGATGAACCTAATACCTATGCGAAAGCAATGATGGGACCAGATTCCAACAAATGGCTTGGAGCCATGAAATCCGAAATAGAATCCATGTATGACTATCAAGTTTGGAACTTGGTTGATCCACCCGATGGTGTCAAAATCATTGAGTGCAAATGAGTTTTTAAGAAAAAGACAAATATGGATGGAAATGTTCACATCTATAAGGCGCGATTGGTGGCGAAAGGATTTAAACATATTCAAGGAGTTGACTATGATGAAACCTTCTCACCAGTTGCAATGCTAAAGTCTATTCGGATTGTCCTAGCGATTGCTGCATATTTCGATTATGAGATATGATAGATGGATGTCAAAACGACTTCCCTAAATGGAAACCTAAGCGAGGATTATACATGATACAGCCTGAGGGTTTTGTTGATCCACAATCGCCTGAAAAGATATGCAAGCTATAGAAATCCATTTATGGATTGAAGCAAGCATCTCAGAGTTGGAATATTCATTTTGATGAGGTAATCAAAGGGTTTGGTTTCATCAAAAATAAAGAGGAGGTCTGTGTTTACAAGAAGGTCAGTGGGAGCATAATTGTATTTCTAATCTTATATGTGGATGATATATTGTTGATTGGAAATGATATCCCTATGCTAGAATTCATCAAGTCTTCATTGAAAAATAGTTTTTCCATGAAAGATTTAGAGGAGGCAGCATATATATTGGGCATTCGGATCTATAAAGATAGATCCAAGAGGCTAATTGGATTAAGCCAAAGTACATACATGGACAAAGTGTTGAAGAGGTTCAACATGCATGATTCCAAGAATGGTTTCTTGCCAATGACGCATGGCATCAATCTTAGCAAGAATCAGTGTCCTAGGACACTTGATGAGTGGAGTAAGATGGGTATGGTTCCATATGCTTCAGCAATTGTATCCATCATGTATGTCATGCTATATACACGTCCAGATGTCTCGTACGCTTTGAGTGCTATGAGCAGGTACCAATCGGATCCAGGTGAAGGTCACTGGATAGCTGTAAAGAATATCCTTAAGTACTTGAGAAAAACTAAGGATACCTTCCTAGTCTATGGAGGAGAAGAAGAGCTCGTTGTAAGTGGTTACACTGATGGTAGCTTCCAAACAGACAAAGATGATTATAGATCGCAAATTGGGTTCGTATTCTGTCTGAATGGAGGCACAGTCAGCTGAAAGAGTTTCAAGCAGGACACTGTTGCTGATTCTACAACGGAGGCTGAGTACATTGCTACTTCTGAAGCTGCAAAGGAGGCTGTTTGGATCAAGAAATTTGTTTCTAAGCTGGGTGTGATGACCAATGCGACTGGTCCAATGTCCCTCTATTGTGATAATAGTGGTGCCATTGCGCAGGCTAAAGAGCCTAGGTCGCATCAGAAATCCAAACACATACTTTGGCGGTACCATCTCATCCGCGAGAAGTGGACAGAGGTGACATAAAGATATGCAAAGTGCACACGGATCTAAATATTTCCGATCCGTTGACAAAACCTCTCCCTCAGCCGAAACATGAGGTGCACACCAAAGCAATGGGTATTAGATACTTACATGATTGACTCTAGTGCAAGTGGGAGACTGTTAGTGATATACCTTAGAGGCAACATGGAGATGTTGGATATCACGGTCAATGTTTATGTACTAATGAATAAAGTGTTATTCAGTTCCATAAAATAGACAACTCATATTGATCAATAAATATTTGACTTATTTATGAGACTCTTTATGTATGAATCTATTTCTAAACGATCCCTGGTCATATATCATATTAATGGAACAAATATGATTCTAAGATCAGCATGTTTATTGATTGATGATCATGTCTCATAGATCATGGTATGGAGATACCAAATCAATAAACGTGGACATATGTTAGAGAACACATTGTTGGATAGACCCACTTTGAGACACTACAGGAAATTAATGTGCCATTAGTTGGTCTCAAGTAGTGTTGGTGCAAAGTCCTTTGACCTGAGATCACCATGGATTCCAACATGTGTAGTAGCTTACTAGGGACTACTAACGCTATTTTGTAACTGGGTAGTTATAAAAGTAGTTTTTGGGTCTGCTATGAAACATGTAGTGGGATGTGAATGATCAAGATGGAATTTGCCCCTCCTTTGGGAGAGATATCTCTAGGCCCTCGAAGTAATGGATTATGGAAGTGCATGGCCATGCCGAGTTGATTGAGGAGTCAATCAACAGAAAGATAATCCAATACGAGATCGAGTGAATGATTAAGTTGTTAAATAGGATGGCACATGTCTTGCCTATAGCTTAATTGGTATCGTGAGGCAAAGAGATTTGTGCACACATTACAAGTTCAGCCGAATTAACCCTCTTGTATACTTGGTGTCAATACGTTTTGCTAGGGGCCGCTGTTGACGATCGGCCGAGTTGGACTCAGGTCGGAACCATGTATACTTGAGCCTACAGGGTCGCACACTTAATGGGAAAGAACAAGCATTCGAGTTGGACTCGGATACGGCTCAATTGGATAGAGATCCAACTGGACAAGGAGTCCCGATGGGCCTATAGGCCCAGTCGGCAACCCTATATAATGAGGCGAGGGGTGGAGGGATTCGGCGCGCACAACATACAGAGCCAAACAGATCTTCCACGGAAACTCTCCCATGGTCGAGCCAAAACCCTAGCCGTGCATCGCATGCTAGCACAAGGGTGTTGGGAGTTCTCTCCCTGGATGTGTGGATACCGGTAGAGACATTGCTACGTTGCGGTGTTCTTTGGCGGCATTGAATCTCACCGAGATTCGAGTTAGCCGAATTCAATTCGACGACTTGGGGTCTGGGTTGGCTGGTCTGAGGGCCGGGTGATTCGGCATCGGCAAACCCTAAGCGCCACCAGTCGATCGGGCGGCACGCGTGGATTCCGGCAGGGTCGGGTGAGGTCAGCGGGTCGGCTGATCTGCTCCTGAGGTCGGCTGAGGCGTTCCCGAGGTCGGCTAGGACATCCACGAGGTCGACTGAGGTCGGCAAGACTTGTTCGAGATTGGATAGCTCTTGATTGGCTATTTCCACTGCAATGCACGCCAATAGGTAACCATCTATGGGCTCTTACTTGCAAGTTATCCTGGATTGCATGGTAGAAATTTTTGTTTTAGGCTATCATAGCCTTCACGTTCTCCTTCACTCCCATGATGCATCAGTTTCCTCAGCATCACATGAGGGCATTATCAATTCCCTCTATCAGGCTCATTCGTCTCAGGCGCAATATCGGCAAAGGGGACCACCTCAGCCCCAGTACCTGCCTCAACTTGATCAATTCGAGCCGATGCAGCAGCAGGTGCAGGGAGCACATCAGCAAAAACCTTGGGCCGACATGATCGCCGATGTAAGAGAGAACAATTCGGCCTCAAGCCCAAGGACATCGGCAATATGTATAGGTACCCTTATCTGGAATACTTTGAGAGGGTGCCACTCCCAAGTGTTGACGAGAAAAATCAACACGTGGGCCTGGGAGATCTGCTTAGCTCCAGTGCAGGTCCTAGAATCGATGAAGCGTGGATGTGCCAGTCAATTTGATCCTGCCACTGACAAGATATAATAAATAGCAGAGCATAAATCATATCGGCCGATAGGCCGATAATCAAAATAGTCGATCTATAGACAGCCGATTGTGTGATTCTAGCCGATGCCGATGTCAAGATAATTCGTCGGCTGAAACCCCGACGAAACCATTATTGGTAGCCATCAAGCAGGCTAGAGACTACGGTTCTAATCATGACTTAGTAGGTCAAACTGAATTGATGCAGCACTAAGTATGAAAAGAAACGTAATATCTAGACAATCAAGCCTTTGACTAATTTTTAGAGTGGTAGATGACTAAGCTAATCTAATCTAATATAATGATTTAGCCGATATCGGTAGAATCCCTAAAACGAGAGACAACCGATAAAGCTAAATCGAGATACTAGGACTAGATTAACAGAGACATATAATAAGACCCGCTAACCATTCGGTGAAGCATTAGCATGAACCTATTGGCTTAACAAGACTCAGATTATCAATGACAATCTAGTAGGTCGAACCTAACCGATGCAGCACGAGATTGTATATGATAATCTAATACTTGATGAGCCGATAGATCTGTCTAATGTGATGGATATAACAAATCTACCTAAAGCGACATTACGTTTACAGAAACATCGACTTGATTAGAATATCGGACCTAACCGAGAAAGTCCTAACTAAGCCGATGTATCTAAGAACAGTAATGAAACTAAAGATAGATACGATATACCTGGGTCGGCGGGACCTTGGACTTACCCCTTCGCTAGAGATCGAAGCCGATACAGCCCCACGTTGGGTGCCAAGTTTCACTGGATGATGAACAAAACAGCCAAAAGTGAAAAGGTGGCGATGCGCCCAGTTATATTGATTGAGAGATAGATTACATGAACCCCGGGCTTACATATTTATATCCATGGGCTAACAGAGATCCTAACATATTACAAATCCGAACTTTCCTAAAGATAAAAGGAGACAAACCGATTCCTTACCGGATACTAACACACTTTCCTAAAGATAAAATAGAAAACTAACAAACTCTTCCTAATTAATGATACAATTGCCTTTTTAGGACTCTATCCTTATATGGCAATTCTCATGAAGCACATCATCTTAATCCGACGGTGTCTCCAATGTTGTCGTACCGGAATCGGCTACATCGGCTTGTCTTGTCTGATTCGGTATCAACCGATGGACACCTTAGCCAATTCGGGCTCCGGGGCTTACCAAATTATGGTGTTAACACCAAGCTGATACAAGGTGCTGGATTTTTCAAAGTTCTCAGGGCAGGATAATGTGTCAACTTATGAACACGTTAGCCGATTCCTGGCTCAATGCGGTGAGGCATCGGCTACTGACGCTCTGAGGGTTAGATTATTCCCTCACTCCTTATCTGGATAGGCTTTCACTTGGTTTTCTTCTCTACCATATAATTCTGTGCAAAGCTGGGCCGATTTGGAGAAGCAGTTTCACAGATACTTTTATAGTGGTATTCATGAGATGAAACTTTCCGATCTGACAGCTATCAGGCAGAAGCATGATGAATCTGTTCAGGATTACATTCAAAGTTTCAGGGACATAAGGAATAGGTGCTATAGCCTGGTGTTGTCGGATTCCTAGCTAGCCAATCTCGCTTTTCAGGGCTTGTTGACACCCATCAGAGAAAGGTTTTCGACTCAAGATTTTGAGAGCTTAGCTCACCTGGCCCAAAAGGTAACAACACACGAGCAAAGATTCCAAGAGGCCAAGAAAGGCTTCAAAAAAAGGTTAGCCATGTCGCATACGCCTCCGAATCAGAAGAGGACAGTGACTGAAGTGGTGGCAACCGAATGGGCCATGTGTAAGAAGGTTATTACATGCCAATGGGTCAAGAATTCGGCCAAGGAAGAAAATTTTTATTTTGATATCACCAAGGCCAACAAGATTTTTGACCTGCTACTTCGAGAGAAGCAAATCCAGCTTCCAGTCGGCCATGTCATCCCATCGGCTAAGGAGTTGAAAAAGAGAAAATATTGCAAGTGGCACAACACTAGATCTCACAGCACCAACGACTGCAAAGTTTTTAGACGGCAGATCCAATAGGCTATCGAGGCAAGAAAGATTAAATTTGAAGACTCAAAGAAGCCAATGAAAGTTGATGGCAATCCGTTTCCTATCAACATAGTCCACACAAGTGGTAGAGCAGCCGACAGAAGGGATTGTCGGCTCACACAGCCCAATTCTGCCAGGATCATCAATAAGTCTTAGAGAAAATATGATAGGCAAGAAGAAAACGACAGCTTTGATCCCCATTGGAGCTGTGAATTTTTCAGATTTTGCTGGAATGAAGGGATGAGGCTGCCATCAATCGAAAATTGTCCAGCATGCATCAATCGTGATAGCTACTATGCTGGAGAATCTAGCCGATCTCGTCCTGAGAGGAATCGGCTGCTACAAAAGAAACCCCCTGTTCATCAGAGATTGGGTCCAATTCATAAGGATTTTTTGCAGGAAGATTTTGACGAAGATGAAGATGAGACCATGAATCCACAATGGTGCCCTTCGGATACTTTCACTAAGAGTCAAAAATGGAGGGTACACAGGATGAAGAGCAGGGGTTGGCTTCAGGAGGTTCAAGCCAAGATCGATCATCGGCTGAAGAGGAAGAAGCAAGAACGCCCAAGGAAAGAGTGGTGTGTTAAGAGCAAAGTGCTCTCAGCCGATGAGGTCGAAACCGACAAGGCAAACAGGCTGGCTAAGGGAAAAGTGTCGCTTCTGCATCGGTTAACATGGTGTTTATATTGCCAGCCAAATAAGAGGCTAATCAAGCCGATACAGATCTCGTAGAAGAATCCCTGGCCAAGTTAGTATTGTCCCCGGAACAGGCTATTTTTGAAAAACCAGAGGGGACAGGGCATCGGCACCTCAAGCCACTCTATGTTAAGGGGTTTGTCAATGGTAAGCCAATGTCCAAAATGTTGGTCGATGGAGGGGCTGCTGTGAATTTGATGTCATATTCTACTTTCAAGAAGTTGGGTAGGAGTTCCGACGATCTCATAAAGACCAACATGGTCCTCAAGGACTTTGGTGGCAATCCATCGGCATCAAGACCAAAGGACGTAGAGCTGACAATCAGCATCAAGACTGTTCCCACAATATTTTTTGTCATCGATGGGAAGGGATCATATAGACTATTGCTAGGAAGGGATTGGATTCATGCCAATTGCTGCATTCCTTCGCCTATGCACCAGAGCTTAATCCAATGGCAAGACGACAAGGTGGAAATCGTGCCAGCCGATAGGACAGTAAACATTGCCAATGCCGATTTAACCCTTTGGGAGATGGACGGAATTGATTGCTTGTATGACAAGATTTGGCAAGGAGATTTTCTAAAGGTGCCCTATTGTGACATACAACCAGTTGGAGACGAAGAGCCTTGACTATTGCTTTGAAGGCATCGTGGAGGGGTCAAGTTTCTACACCGAAGAAAATGTAGATGATCTCGACAAGAAATTAGGACAAGGCTTCATGTCGGCCGACGACGTAGAAGAAGTTGATATAGGACCAAGAGATAGACCTAGGCCGGCATTTATTAGTAAAAATTTGTCTTCTCAATTTAGAACCAAGCTAATAGAACTTTTGAAAGAATATAAAGATTATTTTGCTTGGGAGTATTTTGAGATGTCAAAACTTAGCCGATCGATTGTTGAACATCGGCTTCCTATCAAACCAGCATATCGGCCGTTTAAGCAATCACCTACAAGATTCAAAGCCAATATGTATGACGCAATTAAGGACGAAATCACTCGATTATATGACGCTTGTTTTATTCGGCCATGCCGATATGCTGAGTGGTTTTCCAACATAGTTCCGGTGATCAAGAAGAACGACAAACTTAGTGTGTATTGATTTTCGAGATCTGAACAAACCTACCCCTAAGGATGAATACCCAATGATGATTGCTGATTTGTTGGTTGATGCTGCTTCAGGACACAAAATTATTAGTTTTATGGATGGCAACGCTGGGTATAATCAAACTTTCATGGCAGAAGAAGACATCCATAAGACTGTCTTTAGATGCCCTGGTACAATCGGCTTATACGAGTGGGTTGTGATGACTTTTGGTTTGAAGAATGCTGGAGCTACGTATCAGAGGGTCATGAATTACATCTTTCATGATCTAATTGGCTTGTTGGTTGAAATCAACATTGATGATGTGGTCGTAAAATCAAAGGAGGTTGATGACCATATAGCCGATTTGAGGAAAGTTCTGGACAGAACAAGAAAATACGGCTTGAAGATGAATCCCACAAAGTGTGCTTTTGGCGTATCGGCTGGACAGTTTTTGGGCTTTCTTGTTCATGAAAGGGGGATTGAAGTAACACAAAGGAGCATCAATGCGATCAAAAATATTCAACCTCCACAGGACAAGAAGTAGTTGCAGTCTCTGGTCGGCAAGGTGAATTTCATCAGGAGATTTATCTCTAATGTGTCTGGAAAGATGGAGCCCTTTACACCTTTGCTAAGGTTGAAAGCCGATCAGCAGTTTACTTGGGGGTAGACCAACAAAAAGCCTTGGATAACATTAAGGAATATTTGAGTTCCCCTCCAGTATTGATTCCTCCACAGAAAGAGGTGTCTTTCAAGGTGTACTTGTCAGCCGATGAGAAGTATATCGGCTCTGTCTTGATCCAGGAGTTCGAGGGCAAGGAAAGAGCAATATTTTATTTAAGCAGAAGGCTTCTGGATGCAGAGACAAGGTATTCTCTGGTGGAGAAGTTATGCTTATGCCTGTATTTTTCATGCACAAAGTTAAGGCACTATTTGTTATCCAATGAATGCACCATAGTCTGCAAAGCCGATGTTGTCATATATGCTATCGGCTCTAGTGCTGAAAGGACGAGTTAGAAAATGGATTTATGCTTTAACATAATTCGATCTCAGATATCAAGTACCCAAGGCAGTCAAAGGACAAGCTATAGCCGATTTTATTGTCGAACATCGTGATGACTCAATCGGCTCCGTCGACATAGTGCCTTGGACATTGTTTTTTGATGGATCAGTTTGCACCCATGGCTGTGGTATCGGCTTGGTTATCATTTCACCTAGGGGGGCAAGTTTTGATTTTGCCTATACTATAAAGCCTTATGCTACCAATAATCAAGCCGAGTACGAAGCAGTTCTCAAAGGATTGCAACTCTTGAAGGAAGTTGAAGCTGATGCCATGGAAATCATGGGAGATTCATTGTTGGTCATCAATCAGCTAGCTGGAGAATATGGATGCAAGAACGATGCATTGATGATCTATTATTAAAAGTGCCGAGAATTGATGGATAGTTTTCTGCTGATGACTTTGACACATATTCCTCGAGAGCAAAATGTTGAAGCTAATGATTTAGCTCAGGGGGCATCGGGATACAAGTCGATGGTCAAGGACATCGAGGTAGAAATTTCTACAATCGCAGCTGATGATTGGAGGTACACTACGTAGTTTTCACCCTATAGCAACCAAAGTTTTGTCAACGTCATATAATTAGTTGCAATAGGCTGTTCTATTGCAACGAGTTCGTGAAATTGTTGCAATATGGGGGGGCTTTTACAACAATTTTGGTGGTGTTGTGAAAGTTTTTTTTGTGTTGCAATAGACATGTATAATCGCAACACTTAATCGTATGATTGCGATAGAGATATTATGGCAACACGTTTATGTTGTTGCAATAGAGAAGTTATGGCAACACGTTCAAATGGTTGCGATAGAGATATTATTGCTACATGATTTTGTTGTTGCAATAGAGAGGTTATGGCAACACGTCCAAATGGTTGCCATAGAGATATTATGGCAACACGTTTAGGTTGTTGCAATAGATAGGTTGTGGCAACACGTTCAAACGGTTGTAATAGAGATATTATGGCAACACGTTTAGTTTGTTGCTATAGATAGATTGTGGCAACACGTTCAAATGGTTGCGATAGAGATATTATGGCAACTCTTTTATATTGTTGCGATAAGTTATGACACCACAAAAAATAAGTAAAAAATTTTGCCGCAGCATGGAATCGAACCCACGACGCCTAAAGTAGGACTCATCACCACTACCGCTGCACTAGGCTAGGTGGAGTGTTAGGTTTCATCGGTTTTGTATGTATCTCATCTTCCCGCGTAGTAGGATGAGCATCTTCCTCTGCAACACGTTAATTTAGTTGCAATAAGTTATAATATGACAACACAATTTACTTTGTTGCAATAAGTGATAATATGACAACACATTTATGTTGTTGCAATAAGATATGTTATGGCAACACTTTTATTTGGTTGCAAAACTCTAAAAAAAGGCAAAAAAATTGTCGTAGCGGGATGTTTATTTGGTTGTAAAAATAGCACAAAATAACTCTACAAAAAATAGCACAAATTAAAAATACAATATTTTATTTGGTTGTAAAGTTATGATTTTATAAATATAAACATATATAAAAAATCTCAGGAAGGAAGATTGTTTGTTGAGATTATATATTACTTGTTAAATCATTGGATCTGTCGTGACCCAAAAGAACAGAAAATGCTTCTTTTACTTAGCTCATGCTACAATAAACCCGAAAGCCCTATTGCTGTAAAATATCAACAGCCAGCATACATGCCGAATGATATTGATGTCGTCGAGAGATTCAAAACCCTACATTTTTTTCCACAAAGGCTTACCAAATTTCATTACCAAGTTCATAATATTTGCGGTGAAACCAAAAGCACAACTGCTAGTCATGTCCTAGAGTGCACGGGGCTCCAACCGACATGCAGCACCAAGTTCTAAAGAAGAAACAATAAAAACCAAATTCCAGAGCCCCACATAGCTAAAGATAGACAACACAAAGAAACCGTGCCTGGGGACATCACCCCCTCAAAGCCAACAGACTGACATTAGGACAGACACTAGACGTTTCCAGCATACGTGATCATATGTAAGTCCCTTCATCGGAGCACCATCTTCCCGTGATAGTAGAGTGCGTTGCTCTTGATCACTTCGCCCCTTCTTAAGCTGCTCTTGCACTCCACCATTTGAGAGACCCGCGAACATAAACAAATACCTTGGCTTAATGCCTTGGGCAAAAAATAGCATACAAAGAAACGACCAAAACGAAACCGGGCAAAAAATAGTAGCATACAAAGATTGAGCAGTGCACGCCCACTTGAATTAAAACTCAAAAACAGGAACCATTTCACTATGGAAAATTCAGTTCAGCTAAAAAAACAGGTATATGAAAATAGGAACCATTTCACTAGTGTATAACATTATTACTTGTGTTTTCAACTAAGAAAAAGCAACCATTTCATCATGGAAACTTCAGTTCAGCAACCATTTCATCATGAAAATAGGTACCCAAAAACTGGAACCATTTCACTCTTGTTTAAAAAGATGCTTAAATGTTTACCTCCTAGTCAGTGCTCCTGGACTGCTATTGTATAGGTGAATTGGGCTTGATGGAAAAATTAAACAAAAAATTCATCAGCCGGATCTTGCCCCACAAAATTAAGCGGTGCAACATAGCCATCACCAACATATGTGTCGTCAGTGTCATCTTCATCCTCAGGCAACTGAGATTCAGTTGGTTCATCTCCAGAGGCCGCAATCAACCTGTCAATCACAGATGCATCTACATTAACCCCTTCCATGTCATTCCTCCTCCAGCCTGCTAACTCTTCATGTTCCTGCGGTACATTCATATATTCCACTCCCACGACCAGTGAATCCAGATCAATTTCACACTCATCTCCAATATTTTTTACTTCAGGCATGGAAAATAGATTCCTAGGTTTCATTCTAAGAACACTGCACCAATTAGGTTTCTTGACACCTTTAACATAAACGACTTGCTCAGCTTGTGTCCCTAGAATATAAGGATCACCGCTGTATCGAAATCGTGTTGTATCAATATCAATAATCCCATATTGATCTTGACTGTAACCTCTCCCTTTATTTTTGCCACCTGCAGGAACGTCATACCAGTCGCACTGAAATAGTACAACTTCCTTTTCACCAGAGAATTCAAGTGACAACATTTCCTGAATCACGCCGTACCAGTTCATATTTCCGGTACTATCATCTCCTTTCACGACAACCCCGCTATTCTGTGTACTAAGATTCTTGTCAGCAGATGTTGTTCGAAACAAGAATCCATTCATGGAGCATCTATTAAAAAAACGAGCCCGGTTGTCAGGACCACGCGAAAGTGCATACAACATTTCGCTTGCATTCCCTTGTTCGTACAATTTCCTTATCTCGCATGAAGTTAAAAAAATATGTTAGCAATTACAAAGCAGCATTAGTTTGCCACCATTACAACACATGAAAACATTAACTCACTTCACGCTCAAACCAGCCTACAAAATGGGCCTTGTGCCGCACTTCAACATTTCGTGTACCCAATTTGGTTAGCTCGTCCAAATGCTTTCTACAGTTAAAACAAAATGTTTTAGTTTGCTTAATAAAGTACATAGCACAAAAGGGTAGAAACAAAATCAAATTTAAATGTCAATCTTACTTAATCCATGGCGCTGCCTCATCACAATTTGTAAGTATATAGTGCCTCAGCTGATGCATCTTACCAGGAGGTATTAACGCAATAGTACCTCCCTTCTTAGTGTAGTTAATACTCCCAAAAATGCTTAGTCCAGATGGTGGTTCATCCACTGCAGCACCTTGATTACGCTCTGGACGATTAAGCTTTGTGTCGACGTCTTCCAAGAAGCGAGAACAAAATGTCATGCACTCCTCGAAATATACCCTCGCTATTGAACCTTCGGGGTACACTTTATTCCTCACATATCCTTTAAGTGTACGCAGATATCTCTCAATTGGATACATCCATCTATAACACACAGGACCACCTTGTTTAGCCTCATCTCGCTAGGTGAACGGCAAGTGTACCATTATATCAAAAATGCGGGTGGGAATATCATCTCTAGCCGACAAAGTGTCTCCTTAATAGATATGCTCGGGCGGTCAAGTTCTACGTGTCTAGTTCCTTGGAACATATAGCATGGAAAAACATACTAAGATCAATCAAGGGGACTATAACATCTTTAGGCAATATGCCTCGTACCACCAAGGGTAAAAGTTTCTGAAAAATAACATGGTAGTCATGGGTTTTCAGTGCAGAAAGCTTACACCCATCGATGTTGACGGATTTCTTAATATTGGAGGCATATCCATCGGGCATCTTCACGCCTTCTAGAAACTTTAAAAATATTCTTTTTCTTGTTTACCCAAACTGTACAATGCTGGAGCGGGGGTGTACCTATTATTCTTGACCACGGGGTGTTGATCCCGCCTTATCCCTAAATGTTGCAGGTCAAGGCGAGCCTTCTCGGTGTCCTTTGTTTTCCCTTCTATGTCCAGCAGTGTCCCCAAAATACTCTCACATATGTTCTTTTCAATGTGCATGACATCCAAATTATGCCTTATAAGTAATGATGCCCAGTAAGGAAGTTCAAAAAAAATGCTCTTCTTCCTCCAATTGTGCCATCTATTATCTTCATCCCGATGCTTCCTCTTCCTTGCCGTCTTCCCAAATTCTAGTTGCTCGAAACTCTGAAATTGTTGCAACACCTGCTCTCCCATCAATGGCACCGGAGATTCCCTGGTTTCAACCATGTTGTTGAAGCTGATTTTGTTCTTTCTCCACTTGTGGTTCTTGGGCAAAAAACGGCGATGTCCCATGTAGCAATGCTTGAACCCATATTTCAGCCATAAATAATCTGTATCTTTGTGGCAGTATGGACATGCAAACTTGCCTTTTGTGCTCCAACCAGAAAGCATGGCATATGCAGGGAAATCATTGATGGTCCAGAGTAAAACAGCCCGCATGGTGAAGTTCTTCTTCTCTTTTGCATCCCAAGTCTCGACACCCCTTTCCCAAAGTTCTTTTAGCTCATCAATCAATGGCTGCAGATATACATCAATGCTCATTCCTGGAGATTTTGGTCCCGGTACCAACATTGACATCATCCAATATGGTTGCTTTAGACACAACCATGGAGGCAAGTTATATGGGATAATGATCACCGGCCATGTTGTGTAGGTCACATTGAACATCCCAAATGGATTGAAGCCATCAGATGCAAGGCCAAGCCTAATGTTTCGAGGATCAGATGCAAAATCCTTGTACTTGTCATCCACGTGCTTCCAAGCTGGGGAGTCTGCTGGATGACGCATTTTCCCATCGCGTACTAATCCTTCTTTATGCCACCGCATGTATGATGATGTTGTCTCTCTCATGTATAGTCTTTGCAGACGGGGAATAAGTGGGAAATAATGCAACACTTTGCGTGGATACCGCTTCTTTCCTTTACCACTAGCAACAGCTGCAGGGTCAACATCAAATGTCTTCCACCTTTGTTCTCCACATGTTGGACAGGTATCCATGTCAGCATAATCTCCTCTAAATAAAACACAGTCATTAACACAGGCGTCAATCTTCTGGTAGTCAAGGCCAAGATCTCGAACAACCTTTTGCACTTTGTCCAAGGTGTTAGGAACACAATGCCCTTCGGGGAGCACAAGCGAGAATAGTCAAGTATGGCTGCCAATGCATTGTTACTAATACCAAACATACATTTAATCGAAAGAGCCGACAATGAATGATACTTTAGTTGCCTCCTTGCAGCCTGGATATAGTTCCTTTTGGGCCTCTTTTAGTAGATTAAAAAAGCCCTTGCATCCGCATTTGGCTCCTCATCACCAATGATGTCTCCATGTATAGCACCCTTGATTAGTGACGAAACCAAATCCTTCATACAATCCCCATCACCTGTTCTCTCTTCTAAGCAGTCTCCTTCATCAGTGTTTTCAATTACATATAAATCATCGCCTTTGCTGAAACTCTCATCAAAACCAAAAAGAAGCAAGTGCCTTTCAACCTGATATTTTGTTATGTATGCTTGGCAGCGACACTTTGCACAAGGACAGGGTGCAGTTTGGCCAGCAAAGGTGCCTCTCAATAATGATTCAAGGTAATCAAGTAATCCTTTTTGCCACTCTGGTGATGACTTGTCTAACCGCATCCAACTCCTGTCAGATTGTGACATGCTTGCAAATCGATAGTTTCAATCAGAGCACGCACGATCCGAGCCCAAATTGAAAACTGCCTCTGCATATATGACCAACAGTAAAGCAAAGTTTTAGAAACAGGAACAGTAAAGCAAATAAAACAAAAGTTAGGGTTTACTGTTTAGGGTTTTGGCATCCAAAAATTAAAATAAAATCCACCTTCGCCGGGGAACCACATGGGCGCCGGGGAGGAATAGGGCGGGAGGAGCCGCTGCCGCTGCCGCGTGGGGAGGAGCCGCTGCCGCTGCCGCGTGGGGAGGAGCCGCTGCCTCGTGAGACGAGACTGGAGGAGACGAGCCGGCGCCAAAAGAAGTCGACGCGGTGCCGCGTCAGGAGAGGATAGTCACGGCTAGGAGGGGAGCTGTCGCACCGGGACTAGGAATAGCCTAAACCCTAAACCCTAGGAACTTGACGCCGCCAACAGGGGAGGAGTGGCGCACAGGGCACAGCCAAATCGGGCACAGGGGAAGGGAGGAGCAGGAAATTTGGATTTTTTTTGCTTGTTTGCTGGGCTTTTTTTCTTGTTGGGCTGGCCAGTTGCAGTTCGCGACACGTTCTGAGGAAACCACGTGCGATGGAAATAGAGATGATGCACCGGTTGATATGGACCGTTGGATCTGTATGGGGCGCCACCAATCGTCGATCACAAGGTCGCTAGGGTTCGCCGCCGCAGTCGCGTTTGGGCGGACTGGGGAGGACGGGGGGAGTTAGCTAGGGCGATATAAAAAAACCATCCAAAGTTATCCAAATTCGATATTTGCAGTTTCAAAGTTATCCAAATTCGATATAAAAACTATTAGCCGTCCAAAATCGATATAACAATTAGTTGAGGTGATTACAAACTTTTAAACAAGCTGTCATATCTATGGTTTACTTTTTCAACTTATGTGAAACAAAGAAAATGTCAAACTTGTTGGATCGATGGAGAAGACGGGATATATATATACCCCTCGATCTTGTAGGGTCAAATTAAATTCATTAAATATAAATAATCCATTAAATAGGGCCAAATTAAATTTATTAAATATAGGTTTAAAATAATAATATTAAAATTTCATCAAACATAGATAATCCTAGACATTAATATGCTCCTTTAGATACTATTCCTCTTTTGCCCCTCTCTTTACTTTATTTTCATCGATGTTGAGAGAGAAAAAATTTCATTTTTTCTTTTTATTTTTTTCATATTTTTTATGGACTTAGGAGCACACGAGAGGTAACCACATAAAATTTGAGCGTAAACAAGCAAAAGAAGTGGCCTGTGGAAAATTCGGAAGACACGCTCAAAATCGGAAAAAAGCTTCCGGGCTCGAAAAGGCAACCTTCTGAGGCTTTTTTGGGGAAAATAAAATTGCCCAACGCGGCAAAGCGGTGAACGAACGCATCCGAAGTTTTTTTCTGATCGATTTTCATATATGGAACGTCTCGATCGGAGTCCGTATGCGAAAGTTATGGCCGTTTTAAAAACCGACTCCGAGTTAGAGGACGAAACGGGAACAATGCGCACAATACACAGTCTTTTTAGGTTACTTTTAGATGTTTAAATTCAAAGTACCTCCAACTTTTCAAGCTGTTGGCCTCAGAGTTTTTTAAGTGTAAAAATTAAACCCACACTCTGACAAAGTCTCGCCTGGTCCTAGCTTCATTGCGGCATCCGGATAGGTAGGCAGCAATTGGCTTGCCATTTTGTTTCCCTCAATCAAGCGCATATAATCCGCCCTTTCCTTTCAATTTCCTGCGCACAGCCCAAGTTCCACGTCTCCTCCATCACGGTGATCGACACCACGCCGCTGCCCTCGAAACTGCACGATCAAACGCTGATCCTACCCAACGCCGCCGCACGATCAGTCGCCGATCCTACCCAACGCTGCCGCACGATCAGTCGCCGATCCTACCCAACGCCGCCGCCCTCAGAGGTGCGCGATCAGCAGCACGGTGAGTCACCTGCGACGTCTCTGCACCCAACGCCGCGCCCCATACCAGTGCTGCCCTGCGGACTTGAGGTCCAAGCAAACCAGATCGATGATGGCTGCGGTGGCGATCAGCAGCACGCAGAAGCGACACTGGCCCTTCACCACTTGTGCACGCCATTAATTTCTTTGAACCTAGAAGTTCTCATTCACTTTTGAATATTTATTTTTCCTCAGATCCTAAAGATGTCGAAATCGGACAAGCTAGACAACACCGGCGGTGGTACAAGCACCACCAAGACCCTGCGAAAGGGTGTAATTCGTGCAATCGCGCTTCCAGATGGTGTCGACGCTGATGAAGCAGAGAACAATGGGTATGAGGTTTTAATACAATAGAGTTCAATATTACTTTGTGCCATAATATTTAGGTATTTAGGGTTTTAATAATGATCGAGGATTGTATTTGGGGTTTTAATAATGATTTGTATTACATTTCATAATCAATGAATAAAATTATCTAGCTCACAGAATACATAGCAGCCCTAGCTTTTTCTATAACTGAACATATACTTTGCCATCTTCTAATCCCTTTATGTTACCGTACCGTTCCCATGTTATAGGCCCAAGTAGCTCGTTGTTCAAGTTCATAAGACAGCAGGAATAAATGACATATAGAGAATAATATTTCATTAGTTTTTAGCTAAGGACATATCAATGACGAGTCAAATTTGTCTCTTCTTCAAAACGACTAAGGCTAACAACTTTATTTCTCCTTATGTTGTGCGGATTGTCAAACTCAATGAATATTTATGATATCCTAACTGTTGTATTTACCTTTCCATAACATAGTAAAATGTAGTTTTACAACAACTTTTCTAGTTAGAAGCATGTTTGGTTTGCTAAATTTTTTTCTCTTGGCGGTGACAAAGCTAACAGATGGCTGCTAAAAGTCCACCGCAAGGGGAAGATCGAGAACAAGAATTATACCACATCTCAATTGAACGAGATGACATCACTTTTGTTTCATTGCTACAACTAAAATAAAGAGTGGGTTACACTGTGAGAGACTACATGTACTACAAGAAACGATGTAGCAGTGCACTAGCAAGTCTTAAACCGATTGATTTTAGTCGTGATGTCCAGTCAATGATAGAAGATAATGAGGAAGAGAAGACAATTGGAATAGTATTGTCAACGAATGAAGAGTCTGACCAACCAGTAAGCATAACACCCATCAAACGACCTCCGGTTGACGTACGTAGTGCTGAACAGATGGCGGATGATTTACTTGATGCATACAAGGAGTGGCTTGCAGACCTCCAAAACCATGACAATGATATGGGTAAGTACTGCTCCATTTACACATCACTTTCCATGCATACAGGATTCAAAATTTCCATGTGCATATATTCATGACCCTGCAGATTTGAAGGATGACTTGGAGGAAACAATCGAACTTACAGAATGGTTAAGGGAAACCGCCGTCTTCCCGATATTTGTAATATTTTTGGAAGAGCCCATTATCATTTAACGATCAAATACACAACACGCTAATGTTAAATATAATATGAATGCAGTGTCATATTTAGATGATCAAACCAGAGATGAGTGTGTATCAAAAGGAAAACGACTGTGTCATGCTCGAAAGCAGAGGCACCAAGGAAAAGGTATTGGTACCTACCTCATATCTTTGATATATGTGCCCTTTCCGATAGATGTTTGATAAACTCCCTTTGACATGCTTTTTGGAAGGACCATCGGAACCGATTAAAAAAGTAGGACGCGGATGCCTCAAAGGTTTTAGTACAGCCAAGCAGCGAATGAAGGCTAACAAACAAAAACTACCAATACAATTTTCTGCAAAAACTGGAGGTCCCGTCGGACCAAACGAACGCCATTTTGTGGATGAGGTGGTACTGTTTATGCGGAAAAGAGCGCCAATTATTGGAGTGAAGGTGTGGAAAGATATTGAGGAACATGTCAAAGATGCTATTGCTAACGACATTCTGGTATGGTGAATTTTTTTCCAATGCATGTTCATAATATACGACGTTAACCTTATCATTGTTTTATGTGCGAACGAACAGAGTAGGTGGGACTTTCAGGACATTGAGAATCCCATCAAAAAGATAAAAGTTGTAGCAAACGAACGGTACAAAGGATGGCGCGCAACATTTAGTGCTACCTACAGGGCGTACGATACCTATGAGGAGAGAATGAAATATAAGCCTGAAGATCTAGACATTGTTGAGTGGCACTACTTGTTGCTATATTTTGGAACTGCAGCTTTCAAGGTACCGTATGCACAAATTTCTTATAGAATGAAACATCCTTCCTGTAATATGACATTCATGCCCTTCTACAATGTTTTTCAGAGACGCAGCACCAAGAATTCTGAAAATCGCAAGAAACAGAAGACCAAGCATTTGATGGGATCAAAACCATTCTCACAGTGTAGCTATGAGCTGGTAATTGATAACTAAACTTATCCAACAACCATTTGTTCTTGAAATTTAAATTGTTAACATTGTCTGTTGTGACAGAGAGACCCAGAAAATGGTGAAGAGCCAACTGATTTGAAACTATGGAGGCATACTCACATGAAGGGTGAAGAATGGTCAGACCCTGCATCTAGGGAAGTTTATGTGAGTGAAATGAAACATTATCTTGGTTTATAAGGCGCCACAGTAACGTTACCTTGTACTCTTTTTTTCCATCGAGCATGCATGTTTCAAAATCGCCGAGGCGAAACACTTTCGGATGAACATGTCTTCCTAGAGAAGATGAAGACCGAGTGTTCCAAAATGTTACAATGATACCATCAAAAATGTGTCATACAGAGTCCATGGCCATGGTTACTTAGCAAAATACCCATCCCGCACCCAACTACTGAGCGAGAGACTAGAAGAACAAGCTAATGCCTCCTCTGCAGCCAAACAAAGAAATATTGAGCTGCAAGGTGAGGTTGAGAAGTTAAAGGCACAACTTGAAGAACAAGCTTCTGAGCGGGAAAGGGACAAGGAAGAAACTAGGAGACAAATGCAAGAAGACAGAAATGCAATGGAGGAACTGAAGAGAGAGTTTCTATCTTTGGTTGCACAACAGAGAGAAGGAAGAATGGAAAAGGTAATATATTTTAAAAAATATGTAACCATGATTATTTTGTATATCAATATGCACTGATGTTGTATGTGACTACCGATTCACAGACTAGCCCAACAGCCACAAAAAGCATTGAAATTGCCCAAGCTGAAACTCAACCAACTGTGAATGAGACTATTGATGTGACATTAATGATTCATGTTCTGATATATTGTGAGTACCCCTGATCTAATCTGTTGTATGTGAGTACCCCTGTTCTATTCTCCCATCAAGTTTTGTTGTAGTGTAATTATAACCAATAACGTAAAAGCTGAGCACCCCTGTTCTGTTGTATAATTTTCAAGCTGTATCACAAAATATGTGGCCATGATTATTTTGTATATCAATATGCACTGATGTTATCGTGCGCCGATTCACATTACCACCCGGCAGCCACAAAAACATAGGATTTGCCCAAGCTGAAACTCAACCAACCGTGAATGAGGCTATTGATGTGAGTACCACTATTAATGATTCTGTTCGATTAAAGTTGCTACCTTGAACTATTGAAGTTACTCCCGTATGAAGTTGCTACTAGTATGAAGTTGCTATTAGTATCACTACCGTATGAAGTTGCTCTTATTTTCTCCAAGTGCTACTAGTATTAAATTTTTTTATGATATAACTAGTGATAGCCTGTTACGATGCAATAAATGTGGTGAATGCTTTAAGAAGCCCATGTATTCACAGGTCCTCTCGTAGCCCGATAATTTTGGAAACCAGATCTATAGCTTCTTTATCATTTTGTTGTTTGCTCTATTGAGCACTTGCCCAAGGGCTTGTAACTCGTAGCTCACAATCTTGCACCTATGGGACCAAATTATTGGACAGGCGAGTTGTCCGAACATATTTCGTAATGGTGTCCAGGAGTTACCTTGACCTAGTGTTTCATGCAATTTTATTTCTAGCTCAAAAAAACATTTCGAGATGGTTTTCCTAATCTTTTCCATTCCCTCTTCTGTTGTGTGTGAGTACCCCGAGCTTAATTTAGTTGCTTATGTCTATATACACGAAACACGTCTTCGCCACTGAAGTTGTTACGGGCCAACACTGTTCAATCTATGCATGACAAGACACTATCAAAGGAGGTAACAAATGTTCATTCTGTGCACGACAAACCTATTACTTGTATAGTGATACAAATCAAGTTTATTCTTTGTTGTGTTGTTTATAGGATGGTCCACAAAGTGTCTTGACCACTCAGAAAGTAGATCTGTCAGTTGTGAACAAGAATCAAGCTGCGACTGTTAGCAAAATTTTGTTTCAAAAGAATGTTGCTAATTCTGCACCAAGTTTTATTTCTACACATCAACTCATGCAAAATGCTGTCAAAACTCGTTCACGAAAAAAGAAAGACATGGTAAGCTATACTATTTGCAAATTAAACATGTGGAAGTCATAAATATTGTCTTATTTCATTAATTAACCGACAGGTAATTAATGATTTTCATGCAAATTTTTATAGCAGACTAACAAGATTTGAGCTGAGCGCTGAGATTTGACCAACTTGCACCCCTCACTGCTACCAACATACCCAGCGAAGACAAACCCAATTGCAGAGTTATTTTTGGAGTGTTCCATACTATTTGAGTTCCATATTTTAGTACCTTGTCTCGGATATTATATATTAGTACATTGTAATAAACTTTTGGATCATCATTTGTATCACAATGTAATAACTATTTGAGTTATGGTGAAATCTATTGTGTGTTGAATGTTTTAAAATTTGCATTGCCATCGGTATTAAATTTGTAATAAAAAATGTTTTTAGGACAATCATAAAGCCGTTGCAAATCCTATGATTATTTGCGTGGCAAAAAGCTATTATTGCAACATTGATCATACCGTGGCAATAGATAGAGGGAGACTATTGCAACGGGACATGTTGCATTGCAACACCTCATCTGCCCACATCATATCTATGTTGCAGTTTTTAACTATTGGCAACAGGAGCATAACGTGGCAATAGGGCACCCGAGCCTAATGCATCACTAAAGTTTACGTTGCAATAGATAGAGAATACTATTGCAACGAGACACTTTGTGTGGCAGTACCGCATCTCGTCACATCGTACTTGTGTTGCAGTATGCAATATTGCAATGATGTTTTTTGTGGCGATTTATCCATTTGCAACATCCACATCGTGGCAATAGAACCTTTTTTGCAATGCTAAAATCTGATGCGCTTACCATGTGTCACAACGCAAAACGATGTTGTAAAATCCATACTTATTGCAACTAAACTAAAAGAGTTGTCAGAACTTATTACAACGGACTTTATTACCACACCATGCAACGCTAGTCACTTCGTTGCAATATATTGTTATCGCAACTAAATTAGGCTTATTGCAACACTTTTTGACCGTTGGCACAGGGTGAAAACTACGTAGTGGTATGATGTGTTCAATTATTTGAAGAATCCTTCTCAATCGGCTTCGAGAAAATTATGTTACAAAGATTTGAGATATGTTTTGCTGGATAATGATCTATATTATCGGACGATTGATGGGGTACTATTAAGATGTTTGAGTGCCGATCAAGCCAAGGTTGTGATGGGCGAAGTGCATGAAGGCATATGTGGTACTCATCAATCGGCTCACAAGATGAAATGGTTGCTTCGACGAGCTGGGTATTTTTGGCCGACGATGTTGGAAGATTGCTTCAGATATTATAAAGGTTGTCAAGATTGTTAGAAGTTTGGAACAATTCAAAGAGCAACAGCGTCGGCTATGAATCCCATAATCAAGCCATGGCCGTTCAGAGGTTGGGAAATTGACATGATCGGCCAGATAAATCCACCCTCGAGCAAAGGACATAAGTTCATATTGGTGGCAACCGATTATTTTACAAAGTGGATGGAGGCAATTCTGTTAAAGAAGGTTGATTCTAGGGATGCAATTCAGTTCATCAAAGAGCACATCATCTACCGATTTGGTGTTCCCAGACTATTACAACCGACCAGGGATCTATCTTTGTATCGGATGAGTTTGTCCAATTTGCAGAAAGTATGGGGATTAAATTGTTGAATTCTTCACCATATTATGCACAAGCTAATGGACAAGCGGAAGCATCAAATAAAAGTTTGATCAAGTTGATCAACAGAAAGATCTCCGAGTTTCCAAAGCAGTGGCATGGCCGATTGGTGAGGCTTTATGGTCCTATCGGATGGCTTGTCACGGATCAATCCAAGTTCCCCCTACAAGTTAGTTTATGGACATGAAGCTATGTTGCCATGTAAAAGTGTCATCGGCTAAAGAAAAATTGATTTGCAAGATGAATTGACAGTCGATGATTATCACAATCTCATGGTAGATGAATCAGAATAATTGGTTCCATCCAGGATGCATGCTTTGGAAAAGGTGACATGGGATGAGGAGAGAATCACTCATCATTACAACAATAAGGTTTTGCCAAAATCTTTTTCAGAAGACGAGTTGGTTTGGAAGTTGATCTTGCCGATTGGAACTTGAGATAATAAATTCAGCAAGTGGTCACCAAATTGGGAAGGGCCTTTTCGAATCTACAAGTCCGTTTCTAAGGGAGCTTACATGTTGCAAGGGCTTGATGGAGAAGTTTTTGCAAGGGCTCTCAATGGAAAGTATTTGAAAAAATATTATCCAAGTGTTTGGATCAATTCATGATTCGGTTGTATTATGCCGACACATGGTAGCCGATGTGTTTACATCGCCTTTAGATGGCCGATATAAGTTATATCGCCCTTAGTATCTTCAAATTTATCATAATCGGTTGTGCTCTGCTGATATGTGATGGCTGATATAAGTTATATCGCCCTTAGTCTCTTCAAATTTATCATAATCGGTTGTGCTCTACTGATATGTGATGACCGATATAAGTTATATCGCCCTTTGTCTTGTTGTTCTTATCATAATCGGTTGTGCTTTTTTCGATGTATGATGGCCGATTTTGTGTGATATCATCCTCAATCAGGCTATAATTTTGTCAATGATCGGTTGACATTGTAAAATTAGGGGGGCATATATATACACAAAAAGTGAACTCAAGTGGACTTCAAAATTTTCAATGCATGAGAAATTGCAAGAATCGGCAGATATTATATTACAAGAAACATTGCAGGACTTTACATTGCAGGAGTTCACAAAAAGTTGTAAGGATCAACACAAGAGGCTATATTGCAGAAATTTACAAGATTCGACGCAAAAGTTCATAAGTGTTCATATTCTAAGCCCTATTAGACGAATCGGCTTAGCCGGATATGAATTCATTAATTGCCAATATTGCTCGTCGCCGAATTTGATCAATCTCTTCAATGGCTTTGGCGTCGGCTGCATCATTCCGAGGGATCACTTTTAAGGCCTTTGTGAGATCTGACAAATTCTTCATCGAAGCCTTCAACTTGGATTTGTGTTCTGATATTGCCATGGAAAGATCGACAATCCTTTGCTCTTCTGATGCTATATCAGCATCACACTTGGCAAGCTCGGCCAGTAGTTCCTCTCTCCGTTTGCGTAGCTGATCAAGGTTGGAGGTGGGCTCAGCAGTCATTTTATCAAGCCTAGCCTTATCATCAAGTATGGATTCTCGATTGGTTTCAATTGTGGCTTCAAGGGTCGTCCTCTCTCGCTGATCGACTGTCCATTGTTTGGCCCCCTCAAACTTGTGTCGATGCTGTTCGAGGTATGCAGCTTGAGAAATGGCATCAGCTATGTGATCTGGGAGCTGATCTTGAATTTCTTCGAATCTAGCTCTGATCGATCCACAATCAGTAACTAAGAAATCCAAGGAACTTTCTAGCCGACGAGCCAAGTCTTTTAGTGAAGTCTTCAAGTCATCGGCAGCAGAAGCTAGAGTTTGGTTGCTGGTATCTTCCTCATCCATGATCTCCTTGATGTCGAAGGGAAACATGTCGGCTAAAACCTAAAAAGGGGAACATTGAGATTGTTAAATGCTGAAAACTTTGAAGATAGCCGATATGGAGTCAAGAGAGAGGACTTACAGGGATGACAGGAGTCGATGTTGTTTCTGCCTCAACATTATGGCTGACCTTAGCTGATGGAGTTTGTTCACTTGATGCCTAGGGGCAGGCGTTGGAGAGTGAGAAGGCTGGACACAAAGAAAGACAAGATTGATTCAGCATCGGTTAGTTGAAGATTGAGAAGATTTGAAGTCAAAGTTACCGGTGGAGTTGAAGCCGATTTCTTCCTTGTGGCCAGTTTCTTCTTCTGCGAGATAAAGAACTTAATAAAGAATTGAATGTGAGAATTTAAAGGAAGAGGATGTAGGAAGAGTGCATATTGGCTGAGGTCGAGGTTGAGGTTGACGTCTTGGAGGACTTGGTGTTTTCGATCCCGGTCATCGGTGCGGCGTCGCATGAATCTCCTTGGCTCGCTTGTTTCAGCGTAGCCTCATCAACGGCTTCCTCCATTACTTCTCGATTCAAGACTTGCTCCACATCTGGATCCAAAGGCGGAAGATCATCGGTTGTAGTTGTCTTTTATTTCTTCGAAATTTTTTCTATACAGTCGATGGATCGGCAGCCGATGGTTTGGCTCGTTTCTTTCATTGGAGTGGCTCGCGGGTTTGGCCGTATAGTAGAGAAGCCACTTTGGGGGCATTGAAGCAGATCACTGAAGGAGCGAGGCCACCACCATTTGGAATGATCCCTGGAGCATAGCAGATGGTGGCCCCAGTGTTGCTGACATGGGGAGGGGAGGAATCGATAGTTTATACATAGAGAGAAAGATAGAGTTAAATGTTGAAGAAGCACAACCGATAATGAATAATGTGACAAGAGAAGGTGAAGTGCTTACTTGTGGGATCAGGTCTGGGAACATGATGGTCAGGTACATTGAAGTCGATTGGTGAAATAAGGGTTTCTTCCATTCAATCCACCATCGGCTGAAGGTTGCACTCCTCGTTATTACCAGTTCAATGTTATCTATGTTGCCAAGTAGGGGGCCTTCAATACTTAGTAACCTGCTCATCATGAGCCCTGAGCTGATTTTGCCTCTGGTTTTAATCTTGTCAGCAAAATACAGACCGATCGGCAGCTGTCCCATGCCTAGTTGTCTGGCAGCGCTCATGGGATGATAGAATTCGTATGAGACCTGTACATTCCTGCCTTAGTGAATGCCGACTGGGAGGATGCAAGGAGAGATAGCCGATGTGAAGACTTCCCTAGACTTGTCAAATTTTTCAGAGTTGATATCGTCGAATCTAAAATCACTAGGGAGCTCGAAATCCTCAGAATTCTCATATGCAAACAAAATCCGTGAGGCCCTTGGAAATCCATCATAAAACTTGCCGAACTAGTCCTTGAAGAGATCGGTTGAGATTTTAGATCCGGAGTATGAAGATGATGCCTCTCCGAAAGACATGCATCAGCGTGTTAAGAATTCATCTCCATCCTTGTCTGTCGTTGGTTGTGCTAATGGGAAGTTGGCTTCGATTAATTCTGGCCTCTGAGCAACTTTATATGTGTGCAAGTTCAGCCATATCGGCAATAGCCACCATGGACCTCCGGTGCAGATAGTCAAGTTTGTGGCAATCTTAGCCGATGCATTGTTCAACATCTGGTAGAAATACCCTAGCAGGTATTTGCCCAATGGAATTTGCCTCTTTTCTACCAAGCCTTCGGCTATGTGCTGCCAGTTGGTTGTGGTGCCGTAGCTTGAACCACAAAATAGAAATTTTTCTAGCCACATCAGGTGGAAGGCTGCATGCTCTTTGGGGGGTTACTGGTCCTGTTCACATGTTTTGACTAATGAATCCGTTCCAACCGCCGATTGCCCGAGTCTTAAAGGAAAATTGGCCCTTAGTATTTAAACTGATCGGGTTGGCCGATGCTTAGTATTTAAACTGATCGGGTTGGCTGATGCTATTATATCCAGACCCGTGATCATAATTACATCCAAAAGGGTGAGTGTCATTGGCCCTTGGTTGAACAGGAAGGCGTTCAAAGTGTTGGACCAAAAATAGTTGGCAGCCGACAGCAGGGGTTCATCTTTAGGAATGTCGGCTATGGTTAGGGCTAAGCACTATGCATCCCTAGTTCTTCCCAATGGCTTTGTTTGCTAGCCAACATCCTATGGTACCATGTTGGCCAGGTCTTATCAGTTGATGACCACGATTTAAAGGTCCCAGTCAAATGTGCCAGTTTAGGGTTTGCTAGCCTAAAGGGGATCCTGTTGGTCTCAGCATTGATGAATTCTGAGGGGTCTGGGTTGCCGATCGGCCCTAAGAGGAATTGGTTGGGATGGATGAGATTGAGGATCGCAATTTGGTGCGAGAGGTGCTACAATGAAGAAGAAAGAAAAGGGCAAATTACAAAGGCCAAAAGCCAAATTGCGGTAAAAGAAGGGAGCTAAAGCCGATGAGGCTTACCTCTGGGAACTCGGTCAACGGCGCCATAGAGGGGGTAGTCGAGGTCAACATCGCCGGGAGTGGGATCGTCGCCGCATGGAGGTTCCTTGCAAGATCGCCGAGGGATCCAAGGAGGTCGCCGGTGAAGATTGGAGATGTTTTGTGGCTAAGGCGGTGGGAGCAAAAGTGATGGCGTGAAAAGCTCTAAGGTGGTGGTTATTATTTAAAGAGACGTGGTAACCGACCGATGGAAGGCCCTGAAATTTCTCTAAGATAAGATTCGGCAAATCTGCAACATTATCAATATAGCGGACTTGGGGGCATGTGTTAACGACCAAATTTGGTAAGCAAATTATCAGGTTTGGAATTAAGGCTGAAGCCGATTTGGAGGGACTCGGGTTTTTCAGAGACAGAATGCGTGCCAACTGCAAAGCGAATCGCCTAAGGAGTTCATCGGCTGGTGACTGAATCGGCTAAGGTATTCATCGGCCGATACCGAACCGGACAAGATAAGCCAATGTAGCTGATTCCGGCAAGGTGACATTAGAATCATCTTCGGATTCGTTTAAAGTGCTTCATGAGGATTGTCATACATGAGTAGAGTCCAAAGAAAGGTAATTGTATCTGTTAATTATGTTATTTTAAATAGTTTCCTTATAGATAACATCGGTGAGAGTCTATTTTTAGGTAATTATCTATAATTTGAATCATAATAGGATAGAAATCGTGTCCGACAAGGACATATCTTGTATCTGGGTATAAATATGACCCAAGACCTTATAATTTAACAACAATCAGTTCAATACAATCTTGGCACATCGCCGCCCTTTTCCTTTTATCTATTTCGACGAGTTCTTGCTTTGAGTTGGGCTCCATCGGGTTTGATCTCCGATGAAAAGGTAAAGCTTGTTATGGCGGCTTGCGCTCTCAGGATTAGTGCTTCCATCATTATGATACTCTAATCCTATTTATGTAAACTGTCGAGTAATCATGTATACTATATAATCTAGATCGATATTGTGATCTAACCCTAATCGGCTAGTCTTTGTTATTAGATAACAACCGATAGGGTTAGATTACACTGTCGACTTAGATTACATAGTGTATCCACCATCTCGAAAGGCTTTCATCAACTTGTTCAGATCTTATGCTTCTCTTTACACTTAATGCTGCATCGGTTGAGTCCGACCTATTGAGTAATAATTAGGATCATAACATCTATTTTGTCTTATGATTGCTATTAGAGATAGTATCGAGGTTTCAGCCGATCTTATCTGTTTTAGCTCTTGTTTCTTTCATGTTTACTTGATATGCTAAAGCTGCCCTTTATATTAAGATCTCACTATGACAAAATATGTTAAGCTTGTTCTCGATCTGTTAGGTTACCTTAACACTTTATCGGTTCCAATTTAACTTATTTAATCTATAGAGATATCTTAGTATAAAGTGGTATCAGAGTACTAACCGATACATATTAGATCTATGACATCGGCTATGCTATAAATATGTATAATCTTTGTCTTAAGGTATTTTTAGACGTATGTGATTTATACTGTCTCGGTACGCTACCGATCTATCCCAATCACTTGGTTTAAATGTATTTTGAGGTTTAGATTATATATTATTAATATCTACAGCAGATCGATTAGATTTAATTTCCCTTGGCCGATTCAGTGCAGACCGCATCGGTTTAACAATAAACGATATGTCATCGGCCACGAGCCGATCGGCTATCGTTTATAGACTAACACTTGTTTTCTTTCTTTGTTTCTTATTGGTTGCATGATCAAACCAACTGGCACGTCCTATGCGCCTAAATACAAGATTTGGACCTGCACTACAGCAAAGCAAATCTCTTAGGCCAGTGTGTAAGAATTTTCTCATCAACAGACACCTTGAAGATATAGGTCTTATATGTCTATTGAAGATGTAGATCTTTCACGTCTCTTGAAGATTTAGATCATGTACGTTTCTTAAATATGTAGATCTCCTTCGGTTCCTCTGATAATAACATACATATTTTCTTTTATTAAAATATAATCATACAAGATCTTGTTTTAAAGATTTACTTTCAACAAATATAATGATGTAATTGGATTATAAAAATAATACCCGGTTTAAAAGATATAGGTTTTTTTCGCTGCACTTAAATCCTTTATAACTAAATAGCATGCATCCTAACAGCTACTACGTGTCAACTCGTCTGATCACACAGGGTGTAGAAACCTATCGCGCGATAGGACTAATTAGTATGCGCATACTAATTAGATTTTACCTTTTATGAAATTTACTCTATCTACAATTACACTGAATCAATTATTTCACATGATACTTCCCTGACGTTGGAAACGAAAACTTGAGAGAAAACGAGGTATATACATATATTACAAATATATATATATATGGGGATATCTCCCGGGGTAGCCCATGCTAAGGGAATGAGGTCGGATAGGTCGGACCGAGATTACTCGGGTTGGATCGGAAGCCAGACCTTGGACGAGAACAGCTAGTGCGACCTCAGCCCCTTAAGCCGACCTCTACGCACGGTTCCGACTCGAAAAGGGCAGGCTTTCCCTCGGGAAGGAGACTTCCTTGACAAGCCTCGTAGATAAGACAAGGGGGGACAAGCAGACAGAGGATGATGTCACCCGGTAGGACTGCACACAAGATGCCTACGGCGAGCAGATCCTAACATGATTTCGTTTTACTTTTCAGCTTCAACATGTATTTGCTTTATGCTTTACGACCAAGTTTTCTTGCATCCCAAGTCCCCTGTAACTGCCCCCTTCGATTATAAAAGGGTGGGCAGATCGCCTTGGCTAAAAAAGAGGGCATGAAAGAACACTCTCTCATGCAGTACTCTAATCCTCATCTTTGATCATCCTAACAAGAACACATGAGTAGGCTTGTTATCCTCGGGGAGGGCCAAACCTATCTAAAAACCTTGCCTCATCTTCTTCTCGAGTCGACCATCAAGCCCATTGATAGACGTCCCGACCACTCTTTCACCTCTTTGGGTAGCCCCCTTGAAAGACTGCTCAACACCCCATCGACAATATATATATATATATATATATATATATATATATATACACGACAAGACTAAAATGCACCAAGGTGCATTTTAGCCTCGCAATGCACAGACCCTCGCGGGAGAGATTGTGTGCACCCTGCCTGACAACACTAGATCTCGCTTCATCACCGTGTGAACTTCCAAACCTCGATTCCTCCCCAACCAGAACTTCCATAAGAATCGCGCCCAGTCCCACGGATTGAGCCGCTGAAAAATCACCCCCACCCTTCGCTGAAAAATCATCAAAAAACCAACATTCATTCCTCTGTTCCTCCCCATCCACACGGATCGTGCCGCCGAAAATCGCCATGGCCCCGCCGTTGCTACCCTAGCTTCGATCACCGGTTCCAGATGGGGAGCCCGTCGTGCAGCACAAATTGCAAATGATTATCATGGGAGGTGAAGATCCGATCGCAACATCTCCGACAACAAATCTTTCGACGACACTAACGATGACCCAAATTGCTCAAGTGATCCTTCCTGGCCGATGGGATGATCCATTACATCACACCACAATGCTGATTCCCCCTGCTTCGGTACCTCCCGGATCCCTAATCACGCCTGATCCTGGCCATAGATTTCGCCGCAACTGCGATTACCACGGATAAACATGGTGGGGTGTTGTTTGATTGCAGCTTCATATGATAAATTGCAATGTTGGTTGAATGTTGTTGCAACCAATGGATATAATTGATTGCAAAAAACATAATACTCCATGTAATAGATAAACATTGTGGGGTGTTGTCTGATTGCAACTTCATATGACAAATTGCAATGTTGGTTGAACGTGGTTACAACTAGTGGATATAGTTGATTTCAACTTCAAATTAGAATTGCAAAAACTTATCTGTATTTTGGTTGCGACTAGTTGTGATGTAACTCTGTTTTTTTTTGCTTTTACTCCAGAATTCATACGTATTTATCACTGCGTAATTTTCTGCAGGATCCAAACATACTTGATGTGTTTATTCCAAGGGTGAGGCAGACATTTGATACATAAAAATAAGCTTACACGTTCTATTGTGATTATGCAAGACTGCAGGGTTCAGTGTGAGAGTGAAAATAACTAGCAAGGAGACTTCACACTGGGTTGGCAACCGAGAGGGGTTTCATCAAACATGTAATGACTAGCCACAAATTTAAAAAACATCAAAAAGAGTGTGTTGTCCATCATATGTTAAGGTCAAGGAAGATAAAGAACAGACCATGGTACTTTGACCATGTTGTGGAAATACACAACCACAAACTACACCCATCGTCGAGGATGGTGCGACACATGCATGCTCACAAGCAAAGAGAATCAACAGTAGATGACCTGTTTGCTATCATGACAAGAAATGAGGTAGCACACTAGGCTGCGATGAATGTGATGTCTGAGCTATTCGGTGGACGTCAAAACTGGCCATTCACAAAGAAGGATGTGAAGAACGTGTATGTAACTCTGCGCTCAGTTTCCAATTGTATCCTGCATAGTTACAATCATAATTTACTTGATACTTTTTTATGTTCCAGGAAGGCAAAGCAAACAAGGGAAGACAAGGATAGTGATATGGGCAAGCTTTTTCAGTTTTTTAGAGAATGCAAGGCAAGCAACGAGTACTTCTATTGGGATGTGGATTTTAATCCGAAAACAAATGTACTCAGAAGCATATTCTAGAGTCACACGAGCCAAAAAGCTAAATGCAAAGATTTTGGTGATGTAATAACATTCAACACGACACACAAAACAAATAGAAAAAACATGTCGCTGGCCATGTTTGTTGGGGCAAATAACAATCTTAAGAACGTAAGTTTTGGGCAATCACTGCTTCGCGATGAAACGATTGAATCATTCAAATGGTTGTTTGAGACTTTAAGAACTGCATGGGCGGACACCAGCCCTATGTGATCCTGACAGGTATGACTTTAAGTCCAATTGCAAGTGTAATGTATTCTTTGTTTACTTGTTTGATATGGTTTCTTTTGAAACTGTTGTTTGATATTTTTCTTGTTGATGCAACAGATGAGGATGCAGCAATGAGAAAAGCAATAAAAATTGTGTTCGACAAATCGCAACATAGAACTGTAGATGACATATAACAAGGGCCTAGGAATACGAACTCAGCCAACTATACACACAGCACAAAGATAAAAACATCCAAGAGAGGCTAGAATCTCTTATAAAATATCTGCTCGGACCAACACAGTTTGAGGTGGAGTGGAAGAAGCTGATAGATGAGTGTGGAATCACTGATAACCCCACGATAAACGCACTGTGGAAAAAAAGGAAAAGCTGGATTGTAACATACTTCAAGGGGATGTACTACGGGAGAATGACATCCACACAAAGATCGAAAAGTCAGAACAGAGTGCTAAAGGATGGTTATGTTAATAGTGTTACAACTCTCTCCACATGTTTACAAAGAAAGTGCTTGCTCGCTTCAGCACACAGACCACATGGATGCGGGTGAGACACACTACTCAAAGGTAATTTAATCTCATAATTGCAACTTAAATGTGGTGATTGCAGCTTCATATTATAATTGCAAATGTTTCTTGAAGTTGATTGCTACTAATAACTATGTTGTGATTGCAACTTTACCTGTACCTGTAGTTTGATGCAACTTCATCTACGGTTCAGGTTGCAACCCCTTTTGTACGCCAGTTGCAACTCTTGTTTGCTAGCTCTCTGCAGGTTGGCTGGTTGCTACTATGGTGGTAGAACGGTTGCTAAATATTGCATGGATCTAATTTTGACGCCTAAAAATAGTATACTAGACACTAAAAAATATAAAAAAATTGCATCACAAAAACAAGTTGTAAAAATATCACAGATATACGTTAGATACCAATTGCAACTCTGGTAGTAAAAACCAGTAGCAACACAACTGTTCAAATGGTTACAACCTTGTCTAAACATCAGTTGCAACTCCAAGTTTATCTAAACACAACTAACATTTCTAGCAGAACTAACAGTTTTTTGGTGCAAACTAAACAGTTTTCTGACAAACATCCACACAAACAAACATTTAGTTCAAACAGATACACTTGCACACCATGTTAGAAAAAAGACAACATAAACATTCCTACAGGCTGCTGTTGTTGTTCCAATCAACCCAACGTCCCCTCACTCTAAATGTGTCTAGTGATTCAGGTAGATCAGCTTGGTTGAGTGGATGGAACAACTCGTAGTGCATTAACTCATATCTGTATATCATCCCCTTGAACTGCATGAGAAAAACACAAAAAACAGATGAGTTTGTAAAAAAAGGTTAATCCTCTTAATTTGTGATGTGCAGATCGTTAAGTACAAAAAGAGAAAAGAAAAGAAAATAGATCACTGGGTTGATTTGCTTAGTCAGCCACTCCTCGTCACAATACTCCATGTATTTCCAAGCAAAAAACAAGATATCATTTGGTCCACCCTGCTTCAGCACATCAACAAAAGGTCTCTTCCATCAACAAAAGGTCTCTTCCATCTGTTAACTCAAGGTAATTTCCTGTTCGAGTCCTTCTGGAACGTAGTATCAATAATTAGGATCTTTGCAAACAAATGCTGGTGACGTTCTACCTGGTTAGTACACTTCAAGAAGTAGTCATTTGAATCCAATACGTCAATCCACTTATGGATGAAGTTGAAGCAATACACAAAAAATGACTTCCATCTCTAATTGGAACAAATATCTGCATTAAAAAACGGATCACTTATTGCTAATTGCAAACACACACACACATCGACAAAACAAAAACAAACGAAATCATTGAAAAAAACACCAGTTGCAAGTCTATGCATACAATGATTGTAGCTGATATTAATGATAGATTACTATTGTGTTCTACCCATTATTAAAACATACACATGACACCATGACGCAAAGAACGAAATCAGAAAAAAATCTCTAACGATATAGATTCCAAGTTGCTACTGTATTCATAAAAAAGACAACATATGTAAAAATATTTGCTAACCAGTTTTGCCTTTGACGATCATAATTTTCCAACTCCATCTGCAGAGTTTTCCAAACAAGAACAAACTCCTTTGTCTCGGTTTTATCGTTATTTAGGATTCTTTCAGTCAAAGCAACATTGAACTATGTTTGCATCAAAAAACAAAACATCATTCAAAACATAACAAAAACAAATGTAATGGAAAAAATAAAGCAAAATCGTACAAATAAATTCAAATAGAAGGCAGTGGTGACAAACAACCTATATCCAATATAATCAACCTTGTGGACGAAGTCATCGTGGCGAAGGCAATGGACAGAAATCTATGATGCCTGACTCGCCTAATTCATTGTCAGCAAATGTCGATAACAGGTCATTGCCACTGAGGTCGCAAAGTACACCAAACTATAACAATGATTTACTGCAAAAAACAACAGATGTGAGTGTCAGTTGCAAGTATAAATAACTAAAGTCGTACAGTATCCATGACCATACCGTTTCAATTCAGGATCTTCGTTGATCTTCCTCCTCGGTGCAATTGCCTTTTCTAAAGGGACTTGAGGCCGACTTCCTGTAATCTTGAAAGGAGAAACATACTGCCTGAGCCTCTTCAGCAGTCTGTCACAAGTCTTCCATGCCTTGGGTTAAATCCTTCTGTGAAAGTTCTGAATGGAGGGGTCAAATTATTGATGTCGTCGTCAGACTCTGCTGGGAAATTGGTTTCTTCATCATGTGAGCTGGGGTCCGCCTGCTGGGAAATTGGTTTCTGGAGTTTAGCATGGCAATCTCATTTTCACCTTTATATCACAACGAGTCCAGACGTGACTCATACTCCTTGCGCTTGCGATCATAATCCCTCCCAACTTTAACCATCTTTCCATCTTTGACCAGCCTCCCCTTCCCACCTTTCCGACCCTTCTGTGGTACTTGCATTGCAAGCACAATGGATGGAGGTGTGCCACTGGCACCACCATCGCCTTCATCTGGATCAACATGGCCAGCAACTTCATCCTTTTCCATCTTAGGTGCATCTTGGTGCTCCTCAGCCAAGACGTTCAGGGCAGTAATAGCCTATTTTTCACACAAAAAATGGCACAAAAAGTTATGTAAGAATGTGAATTGCATGCTAACATCATGTTCACTGTAGGCTGGTTGAGGAGACAACCATTTCTGTATTCGGACACCCTGTAGATGGGCCACCATGCGCAAGAGCTTCATCCAATGTCATCTGGATTGCAACATCAACAAAATGGAAAAACCTAGTTGCAACATCAATAACTATGTAACTGCACATCAGTTGAAATGTCAGTTGCAACTCAACTGCCATACATATTGCACCATAAAAAATGAAAAAACACTAGTTGTAACATCAATGGATATCTAATTGCACATCACTTACAAAGGGTCAGTTGCAGCTCAACTACCATATAGATTACACATCAGTTCCAATGACATTTGCATGTAAGAAAACAAAAGTTTTTTGGCAGCAGATGCTTAGCTCATCATTTCTCTGTTGCTGAGCAGCAAGAGTTACCGGGGTCTTCCTCGAGGTCTTCCTCTTGGCAGCTACACACCATATTCTTCGCGTTGCAACCGGTGACCCCTCTCCAGACGAACCACACGGAGAATCAAACATTGCAACTATTTCCTCCACGACATGAGATTCACCACGTAATGCAGGCGGTGCTGCCAGAAACCAAAAATCCATAGTGAAAGAAAAAAATGTGTAAGAAAAAATTTTTTCATGCAGAAAATACCATGCAAAAATATATTTAAAAAATTGGTTACATGTGCACAACAGCCTTACTTTGCTGGTCTTGTTGTTGTTCTCCATGCAGTTGATCAGGTGTAGACAGTATGTCGCGATTCGTTTTAGGGCTGGGTGTCCTCAGAAGTTCATCAAAAAAATCATCTACTTCAGCTAGTGAACTTGGTGGGCACTATTCTGCTTCAGCTTGTGTGATTGGCGGGTGCAGTTCTCCTTCTGCTTGTGGGCTTGGCGGACGCTATTCAGCATCATCCCGTGGGCTCAATGGTTGTTGTCCTGCTTCAACATGTGCAAATCCAAATGCTTCTGTACGATGCAGCAAACGACATTTCATTGCTCTTAAAACATGTTGCTTCTACGCCTTCTTCCTCTTACGAAAGTTGAATGCCATCTTCTCTGCTTGAGTGTCGTCCAGAAGCCTCTTAATAGCAACGCAGCACTCATGATGAGCTTTTCCCATTAGCTCATCAGCGCTACGCGTCAAGTCATGTGCCTTCATCATCATGGTTTGCGCCTGTGAAGCACTCGAGTCATAGTCCTTTAATATTTTTTCAGCCTCCATCCTTCTTCTCCCAACTAAGTCACACAAACTTTGATCGAAATTGGAGAAGAAACTAGGGAAATTGAACAAACTACTACTACTAGGGGTATAAGAATCCCCATGTGTGTCAATGTTGGACGGTCCAGCAGCAGCTTCAGAGACAGATGGTGCACGCGCAGGTGCAGTTGGGGCAGCATAGCAGGTACTTGACAAACTCATCAACTGAAAACACAAAAATAAAAAAATATATTGTTGTTGATGAGAAAATTCTCTCACGCGCTGGCCTAGGAGATATGCTTAACTCCAGTGCAGGTCATTTTCTCGGCTATCTGATGTAAATAGATGTGCAAGTTGGTTTGATCTGTCAACCAACAAGAAACAAATATATATGCGTTAAGGTTAGGGTTAGATCCTACTGGATCAGCTAAGGAAACAAATTTACATATATTTGTTATCCCAAAGCATATTTAAACTAAGTGAATGGGATAGATCGGCTATGTCGAGACAGTATAACTCACTCAATCTAAATATACACTAGGATAATAAATATATGCATTCATAGCCTAGCCGATACTGTAGACCTAACGGTGGATCGGCTAGTACTCTGATACTTCTTATGAAAAGATATTAATCTAATCTAAATGAGTTAAACCTAGATTAATCGGCCGTCGGCTGATGCTGACAGATTGATACCAACTTAAAGCATTTAACCAGATTAAAATTTTAATATAAGAAGCAGCTCAAATAAATCTAATAGCAAATAATACTAAAAGAAATATTAAAACAGGTAAGGCTGGATGAAATCCCAGCACTGTCTCTACAAGTTTACATCTAGCCGAATAGATCATAATACTTCTAAAAGCGACTTAACAGATCATGGATGATGCAGCATTAAGTACAAAAAGATAGCATTAGATCTATATAGATCGATGTAAACCCCTCAAGACGGTGGATACAGCATATAATCTAGGCCAACATCTGGATCTAGCTCTATCGGCTGCTGCTTCCTGAGAACAACAAGCCGGTGACAAGATAGATCTAGACATTGTTCCAGATTATATGTTGTATATGATAACTTGCACAGTCTAAAGCATCAAACCTAGAGTATCATGATGATGGAAGCACTAGATTCAACGAAATAAACCACTAATGACAAGCATTTACCTTAATCGGGGATCGAAACGATGCAGCCCGAAGCCGGATCAAGAACTCGTCTAAAAGAAAATGTGAGGCGATGCGCCGAGATTGTATTGATTGTGATATGATCTGATACATTATTTACAGGGGGTCTCGGGTCCTATTTATACCAAAGCACAACAAAGTCCGTGCGGAACACGGTTTCTATCTAATCTACTATACACAGTACGACAATACCCCGGGACGTGGTCCCATGCCGCATTACAATAGGAATATCTAAACAAATCCCTAATCTACAAATATAATTGCCGTTACAGGACTCAATCCATAGATGGCAATATCTTTAACGCGCAATTTGGGAACCAAATCTACCATTTATCTTCAAGCTTTCAATCGGAAACGGTCCCATCTTCCTCTCTGAATCAGAATCGGCTATCGGTTGTTCCCATCCGATTCGGCCTTAGTATCCTGGTTTCCCAGCCGATTGAATCATAGCCGATGCGGCCTCAGTTTCTCCACAGATCACTTTCCCGATCCGATTCCGCTTCAATCTTGGCTTGGGCTTAGGGATTTGGTTACCAAATTTGATCGTTAACACATGCCCCCCAAGTCCGTGATAAGATAATATCGCGGATTTGCCGATTTTTTTTCAAATTTCCGCGCACTTCTCGTCCAAGTCCGTTTCGGCTGCCAGAAAAAACTCTTTAAATGTTGCCCGCCTAGCGCCGAAACGAGCCACGCTTTCACTTTGCGCACTCAAGCCTTAGCCAAAAAAAACCCTTCTTCTTCCTGGTGACCCGGAGGACAAATCCTTCCGGCGAACCCCGCAAGGCGGCGATCCCCCTCACCGATGGCGTCTTCAAGCACTCCTGTCGACGCGCCACAACAGCTCTACCCTGAGGTAAACCCCAATCGACTCTGCTCCTTTTCTTCTCGCAATTTAATCATTGCGCCCTCTCATAATTTCTTTGTTTTTTCCGCACCCTGTAGCACTTGTCTCATCAAATCGTGACCCCAGACCTCAACCACCCAAACCAGTACTTTTTAGGGCCTATCGGCAACTTGGATCCTAGTGAGCTTATCAATGCCGAAACCAATCGGATCCCCTACAAATCGTATTGGACTAGTGCTTTCAAATCTTGGCCGGCTTGGTATCTTAGGATGTCGGCTAGGAAACAGGCCCACTGGACCGAACTTGGGATAGACCAATGTTTAGGGCTGACAATAGCCGATATGCCTAAGCATGAATCCCTTTTATCGGCTGCAAGTTACTTTTGGTCTGACACCCTCAACGCCTTTCTGTTTAGGCAAGGGCCGATGACGCCAACCCTGTTTGATGTGGCCATGATCACCGGTTTAAACATCACTTCCACTGTCAGCCCCAATGACCTCAAAATGAAATGCAAGCACATCTTCAAGACAAAGAGCATCGGCGGCTAGAGCGGCTTCATATCTATGAACATGAGTGATGGGCCAATCTCTGACAGGGAACACACAGCCTTCCTTCTGATGTGGTTGGAAAAATTCATCTTTTGTGGATCGAGCTACGGTCCAACCAGCAACTGGCAACATATAGCCGAAGCCTTGGCAGCAAAAAAGAAGATCCCCCTAGGCAAATACCTGATTGGCTATCTATACCAAGTGTTAGGCACGGCATCGGCTCGGCTGGCCTCTAAACAAACCATCGGCACAGGAGGGCCATGGTGGCTATTACAACTCTGGCTCAACCTCCATCTGTACAAAGTTGCTGAGCTACCTCCTCCGCTTGAAGTCTATTTTCCTCTGCTGGAGCCGAGAATCATAGATGATGAAGAGCAGACAACTAGGCGGTGTATGTCGTATGGGGAAGCCGCTACTACTTACCCTGGGTCTAAGCTAACATCCGACGATTTCAAGGAGTGGTTTGATCATCTGTACAGTGGTTTCCCAAACATCTCCAAGATCTGGTTTGCCTACGAAGATTTTGATAAGTTTGAACAACGAGACAATCTTCGGCTAGATGAGCTTGACTCCAAAGCATATACTGAGCCGAGGGAAATATTTGTCACAGCCATCACCCCATGCATACTTCCTGTCAACATCCACCAGGGACGTAACATCACCAAGACTTATGAATTCTATCACCCAATGGTGGCAGCAAGGCAACTTGGAATGGGAGAGCCGCCAATCGGCTTGTATTTTGTCGACAAGATCCAGCCGAGGGAAAAAATTGATGGCAATATTATGATGCATCGGCTGCTCAACATCCTTGGTCCTCCCTTGGGCAGCATCGGCAAAATTGATCTGGCAGTGACCAGATTGGCTATCTTTAGCCAATGGTGGAATGAATTGAAACAACACCTGTTCCACCAATCGGTTTTGATGTACCTGACAGTCGTCGACCCGGACTTGGTTCCATCGGTAAGCACTTTTCCCTTTCAATCCCTTCTCTTCATCGGCTAACACTTGTGCCTTCGGCTAACAAACCATTTCTTGTTGTAGACGATCGACGATTCCCCTCCTCACGTCAGCAACACAGGAGTAGCAATTAACTATGCACTCGGCATCCTGCCAGGCGACTGTGGACTAGCCCCGTCCATCATCGGCTTCAACGCGCCGAAGGTGGGCATGCTTCTCCACGGCCAAACTCGTGAGCCGCTCGGTCAGACGAAGAGGGCACAACCATCGGCTGCCGCTACTCCTGCTGCCGAGAAGAAGAAATGAGCAGCGAAGAAGGCCAAACCAAATCCAGCCGATGACTTCTCCCCGATTGACCCAAACGTTTAAGCAGTGCTTGACGATGAAGTGGAGAACGAGGAGATGGCAGATGCGGTCGACGCAGCTGCAGCCGAATCGAGTTCTGAAAGATATGCACAGACCCCATTCAGCCGATGAGGCATCCATTCAAAAACACCAAGTCCCCCAAGGCGTCCTGTTCATCCGATGGCGGTACGTGACCTCAACACTTGTTCTTTTAATGTCTTTCATTCACCATTCTCTCACCATATCTTTACATTAGCAGAGGAAGAAGCTGGCCACAAATAAGAAATCGGCTCCCCTTCCATCGGTAAGTATCTTCAACTTGCATCCCTTGTCCATTAGCCGATTTTTTTAAAACTAACTCTTTTTCAGCCTCCACGTGTGCCGACGCCTGCCCCCCAGGAGTCAAGCGAACGAACTCCACCGGCTGCTGGTGGCGGCCATGCTGAACGTACACCGTCGGCTGCAGGTGACGGACAAGCCGATGAAGAAGTTACTTCGGCCCCGGCAATCCCAGTAAGTTTTACTCTCTTTATAATCGGCTCGATAACCCTTGCCCATCTTTTAACTGTTCTTTTACTTGCAGAACGTAGCCGATCTTCTGGGCTTCGACCTATCGGAGTTCGTAGACCCAGACGAAGGAGGCGACAAAGCCCTAGTGCCGCCGGACGAGGACCTCGTAGCTGCATTGGCCGATATCGGCAATCGGCTAGAAGGGTCTTTGGACACGCCGGTAGCGCATCGCCCTATTCGTTCTAGGTTTAAAGATGTTCAAGCGCGGCTTCCAGACGCCTTAGCCAACGCGATCGTGCCAACCACTTTCCTCGAGGCACATCAGCTGAAGTACGAGCGAGCTCAATAGCGCATTGTCGATCGCCGATCAAACCAATCGCTGATGGCCGCCATCAAGTCGAATCAAGAGGAAATCAAGGCGAAAAAGGCTGAATTTGATATCTTGAAGACGGAGCCGGCTGCCAAACTTGAGCGGCTTCGCGCGCGCAGGGATCAGCTGGTAGCCGATCTTATCCAAGTCACCAATGAGATCGACATTCAAGAGGAGTAAATGGCCGGCCTGCCCAAGGAAATTGAAGACAAGCGATTGAGCATCAAGGCGGTCGTGTCCTACCTTACGGACTTAACAAAGGCGGTGAAGCCAATGGCCGGAAACGACACAGCCGATGCCAAGGCTATCGAGGAAGTCGACAAAATCAGGTTCAAGGCGTTATCGGCTATAGCAAATTTTCTCAAACAATGAGCCGATTGTAATAGCCCGCTAGGTCAAAAATTGTAACTCAACTATTTGTGTAATCGGCCAACACTGTCCATCTTTTGTAATCGGTTGAAACCATCCTTGCTCAACATTTGACTGCCGATGTTTGATTGCCAATCACATTAGCTTCAAAAAACTTTAACAACTTGAAAAAGTTCTTGATATCTGTTTTTCAATTGTTGTCTATGTATGCCCCCTAATTTTGTAGATGTCTGCGATGTCGACAAAATTATGAAATCCGCAACTTCTACCGCTGTCGTCATTGTCGGCCAAACTTAGCCGATTGTAGAAAACTAGGAGAAAAAACTTAGTGTGAAAATGACCTAAAGGCGATGCTTGCACAAGTCAAGACATCGGCTAGCACGAATCGACAAGAAAACAGCCAAATCATGAGTTGATCCAAACGCTTGGGTAGTATTTTTTTCAAATATTTTTCATTTTGAGCCCTTCCAAATACTTCTCCATCCAATCCTTCTAACATGTAGGCCCCCTTAGAGATGCATTTGTAGATCTTGAAAGGCCCTTCCCAATTAGGTGACCACTTGTCGAATTTATGATCTCTTGATCCAATCGACGGTATCAATTTCCAAACGAGTTCGCCCTCTTCAAAAGACTTAGGCACAACTTTCTTGTTATAATGACGGGCTACTCGTTCCTTATCCCTTGTTACTTTTTCCAAAGCCCTCATCTGTGACAAAACCAGATCTTCTGATTCATCTACAATCAAATTATAATAATCATCGGTTGTGAGCTCATCCTGCAACTGAATCTGTCTTGAGCCGATGATGTTTTCCCATGGTAGGACTGCTTCATGCCCATAGACCAATTTATATGGAGGGACTTGAAGAGATCCGTGGCATGCCATCCGATAGGACCAAAGTGATTCAGCTAATCGGATGTGACATTGCTTGGGATACTCAGAGATCTTTCTCTTTATCAGCTTGATTAGGCTTTTATTTGAAGCTTCTGCTTGCCCGTTGGCCTGAGCATAATACGGTGAAGAATTGAGCAACTTGATTCCCATGTCATCGGCAAACTGAACAAACTCGTCTGATATGAAGATAGATCCCTGGTCTGTTGTTATGGTTTGAGGAATGCCAAATCGGTATATGATATGCTCCTTAACAAACTCGATTGCGTCCTTAGAATTAACTTTCTTAAGAGGAATTGCTTCCACCCACTTCGTGAAATAATCAGTTGCCACCAATATAAATTTGTGCCCTTTACTTGAGGGTGGATGGATCTGGCCGATCATATCAATTTCCCATCCTCTGAACGGCCAAGGCTTTATGATTGGGTTCATAGCCGATGTTGGTGCTCTTTGTATAGCTCCAAACTTCTGACAATCCTAGCAGCCCTTGTAGTACTTGAAACAATCTTCCAGCATCGTCGGCCAAAAATACCCCGCTCTCCGAAGCAACCACTTCATCTTGTGAGCCGATTGATGTGTGCCGCATATTCCTTCATGCACTTCTCCGATAGCCACCTTGGCTTGATCGGCACTGAGACACTTTAGCAGCACACCATCATTCGTCCTGTAGTATAAGTCTACATCAAGTAAGACATATCTCAAAGCCTTGTATCGTAATTTCCTGGAAGCCGATTGACAAGGGTTTTGTAAATAATTGTAGACTTCAAACCTCCAATCATCGGCTGTCATGGTAGCAACCTCTATCTCAATATCTTTTTTCATCGGCCGATAACCCGATGCCCCTTGAGCTAAATCATTGGCTTCTGTGTTTTGCTCCCTAGGGATATGCCTTAATGTGACTAGCCAAAAGCTTTCCATCAAGTCTCGGCATTGTTGATAATAGATCATAAGCGCATCATTTTTGCACTCATACTCTCCTGACAATTGGCTGATGACCAACAGTGAATCCCCCATGATCTCGATGGTGTCGGCTTCAACCTCTTTGAGAAGATGCAATCCCTTGAGCACTGCTTCGTATTCGGCTTGGTTGTTTGTAGCATGGGGGTTGATTGAGAATGCAAATTCAAAACTTGCCCCTCTTGGGGATATAATTACCAAGCCGATACCACAGCCATTTGTGCAAACCGAGCCGTCAAATGTTAATGTCCAAGGCATGATTTCCACTGAGCCGATTGAGTCATCCCTGTGTTCCACTATGAAATCGGCTATAGCTTGTCCTTTAACTGCCCTGGTTGTCTGATATCTTAAATCAAATTCTGTCAAAGCAAAAATCCATTTTCCAATTTGTCCCTTTAATACTGGAGCCGATAGCATATATTTGAATACGTCGACTTTACAAACTATCGTGTACTCATTGGACAACAAATAATGCCTTAACTTGGTACATAAAAAATACAGGCAAAGCCATAACTTCTCCACGGGTGAATACCTTGTTTCTGCATCCAACAGTCGTTGGCTGAGATAAAAGATTGCCTTCTCCTTCCCTTCAACCTCTAGGATCAAAACCGAGCCGATTGACTTGTCGTCGACTGATAGATATAACTTGAATGGTATCCCTTTTTGTGGAGAAATCAAAACTGGAGGCGAGCTCAAATAATCCTTGATATTATCCAATGCCTTCTGCTGCTCTGTCCCCCAAGTGAATGCTTGATCGGCCTTCAGCCGAAGCAGTGGTATGAATGGCTCCATCTTCTCTAAAAGACTGGCTATAAATCGCGTGATAAAGTTGATTTTGCCGATCAAAGATTGTAGTTGCTTCTTGTCCTTCGGAGGTTGTATTGTCTTGATAGCATTGATGCTCTTTGGTGTAACCTCAATTCCTCTTTCGTGAACAAGAAACCCTAAAAACTGTCCGGCCGATACGTCGAACACGCACTTCAATGGATTCATCTTAAGGCCATATTTTCTTGTTCGCTCCAAAACCTGCTTAAGATCGGCTATGCGATTTTCTGTTTCCTTGGACTTGACAACAACGTCATCAATATAAATCTCCACCAAGGAGCCGATCATGTCATGGAAAATGTAATTCATGGTCCTTTGATAAGTTGCTCCAGCATTCTTCAACCCGAACGTCATAACGACCCACTCGTACAAGCCGATTGCTCCTGGGCATCTAAAAGTAGTCTTGTGGATGTCTCCTTTGGCCATAAAAATCTGATTATAACATGCATTCCCATCCATGAAACTAATAATCTTGTGGCCTAAAGCAGCATCCACGAGTAAATCGGCCATTGGCATCGGGTACTCTTCCTTAGGAGTAGCTTTGTTTAAGTCCCTAAAGTCGATGCACATCCTAAGTTTATCGTTCTTTTTCATTACTGGAACAATGTTTGAGACCCACTTGGATTCTATCGGCAAGGCCGAAAGAATCCAGCGTCATATAGCCGAGTGATTTCGGCTTTGATTGCATCGTACATATCGGCTTTGAACCTCCTGGGAGGTTTTTTGAACGGCCGATAATTCGGCTTGATAGGTAGCCGATGCACGACAATTGATGGGCTAAGACCAGGCATCTCGAAATATTCCCAAGCAAAACAATCTTTATATTCCTTTAATAAATCAATAAGGTGGGATCTACAACGAGAAGACAAATTCTTGCTAATATATGTCGGCCTAGGCCTGTCTCCGGAGCCGATATCTATTTCCTCTAGCTCGTCGGTCGACATAAAACCTTGCCCAAGCTTGCCATCGTCGTCGTTCGCGGTGTCCTTGCCGTAGATGCTCGAGCCCTCCACGACGCCTTCAAAGTAGCAGCTGCGGCTCCTCGTCTCCGATTGGTTGTATGGCAGAATTGGACACTTTAAGAAAATCGGCTTGCTAGATTTTTCCGGACAAACAATCGATGCCATCAATCTCCCATAATGGGAAATCGGCATTAGCGACGCTTACTGACCTGTCGGCTGGTACAATCTCGATCTTGTCACCGTGCCATTGTATCATACTTTGGTGCATGGTGGAAGGGACGCAGCAATTTGCGTGGATCCAGTCCATCCCAAGCAGCGGGCTGTAGGACCCCTTCCCGTCGATGACAAAGAAGGTTGTGGACACTGTTTTGCTTTCGACGGTCAGCTCCACATTAAGTACACCCTTGGCCTCTAATGGGTTGCCGCCGAAGTCTTTAAGTACCATATTTGTTTTGATCAAGTCTTCAACTCCCTTGCCCAATTTTCTGAAAGTTTCATAGGGCATCAAATTTACCACAGCCCCTCCGTCGACCAGCATCTTGGACATCGGCTTGCCGTTGACAAATCCCTTCACATAGAGTGGCTTGAGATGCCGATTTTTAGTTCCTTCTGGTTTGTCAAAGATGGCTTGATCTGGGGATAAGGCTAGCTTGGCCAGGGTATCCTCAACGCTATCTGCATCAGCCTCGGTGACGCCGAATTCGGCTAGCAATATGAAGACCATATTGATCGATGCAGTAGCTTTTCCTTTACCTTTGGTTGCCCTCCTGGCTTGATCGCTGAGCTTTCTTCGACTTGGCTTTCATCGGCTGGTGCAGTTTCTTCTTGGGCCTCCACTATTTCTTGCCCAGCCGACGATGCTGATCCCGTATCATCTGCCGAACTTCTTCTTCCTGTCCCTCGCCTTTCAGCCTCTGGATTCTTCTCTTCTGAGTTTTAGCTAACAGGTCAGAAGGGCACCATTTGGGGTTAGCCGATTGATCATCATCGGCTGCTTCTTCATCGTAGTATTCGTCATTCTCGTCTTCCTCAAAGAAGTCTTGATGGATCGGCCTGAGCCGATCATGGACGGACTGTCGTATCTGGTTCAGCTGCCCGGCCCTAGGGACGAATTGAGTTGGCCTTCGAATCGGTGGGTCTCTGTACTCGTCCTCGTGGTACTCACTGTAGACCGGGCAGTTCTCAATCGTTGACAGCCTCATCCCCGATTTCCAACAGAATCGGAAAAACTCACAGCGCCAGTGGGGGTCGCAGTCGCTGTAATGCCTGTCGTATTGGCGGCCTTGCACCTATGGCTCTCGCACACGAAGCCCATTGAGCCGGGCCTCTTCTTCTTGCCAAAATCGTTGTTGAAAGCAGTGTCGGCTGTCCATGTGGATCGGCCGTCGGTCAGCGATCGGCCAGCGAGGCGCACCATGTTGATTGGCGCGGCTTGGTCTCCAGTCGGCTTCTTCTCTGCCTTGACCCCTTTGAAAGTTTCGGCTAAGTTGTACGTCATTCTGTTCTGCCGATTAGCTCCCCTGGGGCCGGCTTGAACCATGTTGACCGGGAAAGGGTTTCCGTCTACCTTCATCGGCCGAGGTGAATCGGCGAATTTGAGTTTCCCGGCCTCAATTGTCGACTGGATCTGTTGCCTGAAAACTTTACAATCATTAGTGCTATGGGAGGTGGAGTTGTGCCACTTGCGGTACTTCTTCTTCTTGAGTTCATCAGCCGATGGGATCACATGATTGTCGGGCAGTTGGATCTGCTTCTCCTTTAGCAAAAAATCAAAGATCATATCAGCCATGGTGATGTCAAAATCGTATTTCTCCTCCTTGGCCGTTTTCAGCAGTCATTGACAGACGATGGCCTTTTTGTTCTTGGTCCATTTGGCTGTCGCGACCTCTGTGTCATCGTCGCTGGAATCGGAGGCTGATTCGACGATGACTTGAGCTACTTTCTTGACGACCTTCCTTGATTCTTGAAATCTCTGTTCATGGGCCATCACCCTCTGCGCGAGATGCGCCAAACTGTCGAAGTCCTGAGCCAAAAAATGCTCACGGATCAGAGCGATTAGCCCGTGGAAGGCCAAATCAGCTAGCTGGGCATCGGATAGCACCAGGCTGTAGCATCGGTTCCTCATCTCTCTGAATCTTTGAATATAGTCCTGAACTGATTCGTCATGCTTCTGCCTAATGCTGGTCAGGTCCAACAATTTCATCTCATGATTGCCGGTGTAGAAGTAGTTGTGAAACTGTTTCTCGAGATCGACCCAGCTCTGGATAGCGTAGTAGGGCAATGAAGAAAACCATGTAAAGGCCGATCCCGAAAGCGAGAGAGGGAACAAATGAACTCTCAAGGCGTCTGTAGCCGATGCATCGCCGCACTGCGCCAGAAATCGGCTGACGTGCTCGTATGTTGAAACATTGTCCTGCCCTGAGAATTTGGAGAAGTCCGGGACCTTGTATCGGTTGGGCAGTGGAACCCGCACAAAGTATTCCGGATAGGGGTACCGATACATGTTCCCGGAATCTTTCGGCTTGAGGCCGAATTGATCGCGCATAACATCGGCAATCAAATCGGCCCAAGCCCTATTGTCTTGAACCTGCTATATCGGCTCATATTGTTCGTATTGCATGGGTGCCTGCCGATACTGAGGTGACGGTGTTTGAGGGCGGTAGTGATGGTCGTGATGGCCTCCTTGGTACTAGTACTGGAGTGGGTTGCCAGCTGGAGGCGGCCGATTCGCCGACGGTGGCGTCTGTGGATCCGGAAAAGCTGTCGGCTACCAGCATTGTACTGTCCTCCTTGGCCGATATGGGCAATCGGCTCCTGTTGCTGATTGTTGTTGAACATGCCGGCCAGCTGATCTTGGGGAAGGGGTTGTTGCCGGTTGAGCATAGTGATCGACTGTCTTGAGGCCGATCCAGAAGGATTGGGCTGATTGCGGACTCCTCCTGACGGCCCTGCTGCACTGGTGGTGGGATCGGCCAATTCTGGGTGATCAAAGTTCTGTAGCCGGGAAACTAGATGTCTGCAAAGTAGGCTGGCCCCCTCTGTAGCTGATCGGCAATCTTTGAATCAACCACAGTGACAATCATGTTGTTCAAGGTGTTGACCAAAATGTTGCTCTGGTTGACGAGTGCATGATGCATAGCCGAATCGATCCGATCCTGCGAAGTATGCAGCTCTGAATCGTTTTGCTCTTGTTTCGGCTCCTCCATCTTGTGTTTGCCTTTCGTATCGCTTGAGGAGGATGCCTGTATTTCTGGAGGACGGACCCAGATCGGGTCTGGGCGAACGATTGCAGGTAATTGGCCTACAGTTCTTCTACCATTTTCTTGTAGTCGGCCTAGTGTTCAGCCGATAGTTGTTCCATCCTGATTGGAGCCATGTTCTCTTCAGTGATCTCTGAGTTCTTGATGTTAACCATTACATCCGATGCTTAGTGATCCGCTGATGGTCCCACAGGGCGTGCCAAGAAGTGCGTTGATGAGAAAATTCTCTCACGCGCTGTCCTGGGAGATCTGCTTAACTCCAGTGCAAGTCCTTTTCTCGGCTATCTAATGTAAACAGGCATGCCAGTTGGTTTGATCTGTTAACCAACAAGAAACAAATATATATGCATTAAGGTTAGGGTTAGATCCTACCGGATCGACTAAGAAAACAAATTTACATATATTTGTTATCCCAAAGCATATTTAAACTAAGTGATTGGGATAGATCGGCTATGCCGAAACAGTATAAATCACTCAATCTAAATATACACTAGGATAATAAATATATGCATTCATGGCCTAGTCGATACTGTAGACCTAAATGTGGATCGGCTAGTACTCCGATACTTCTTATGAAAAGATATTAATCTAACCTAAATGAGTTAAACCTAGATTAATCGGCCGTCGGCTGATGCTGACAGATTGATACCGACTTAAAGCATTTAACCAAATTAAAATCTTAATATAAGAGGCAGCTCTAATAAATCAAATAGCAAATAATACTAAAAGAAACATTAAAACAAGTAAGGTCGGCTGAAACCTTGGCACTGTCTCTACAAGTTTACATCTAGCCGAATAGATCATAATACTTCTAAAAGCAACTTAACAGATCATAGATGATGCAGCATTAAGTACAAAAAGATAGCATTAGATCTATATAGACCGATGTAAACCCCTCAAGACGGTGGATACAGCATATAACCTAGGCCAACATCTGGATCTAGCTCTATCGGCTGCTGCTTCCTGAGAAGAACAAGCTGGTGACAAGATAGATCTAGACATTGTTCCAGATTATATGTTGTATATGATAACTTACGCAGTCTAAAGCATCAAACCTAGAGTATCATGATGATGGAAGCACTAGATTCAACGAAATAAACCACTAATGACAAGCACTTACCTTAATCGGGGATCGAAACGATGCAGCCCAAAGCCGGATCAAGAACTCGTCTAAAAGAAAATATGAGGCGATGCGCCGAGATTGTATTGATTGTGATATGATCTGATATATTATTTACAGGGGGTCTCGGGTCCTATTTATACCCAAGCACAACAAAGTCCGTGCGGAACACGGTTTCTATCTAATCTACTATACATGGTACGACAATACCCCGAGACGTGGTCCCATGCCGCATTACAATAGGAATATCTAAACAAATCCCTAATCTACAGATACAATTGCCGTTACTGGACTCTATCCATAGATGGCAATATCTTTAATGCGCAATTTGGGAACCAAATCTACCATTTATCTTCAAGCTTTCAATCGGAAACGGTCCTATCTTACTCTCTGAATCGGAATCGGCTATCGGCTGTTCCCATCCGATTCGGCCTTAGCCGATTGGTTTCCCAGCCGATTGAATCGTAGCCGATGCGGCCTCAGTTTCTTCACAGATCACTTTCCCGATCCAATTCCGCTTCAATCTTGGCTTGGGCTTAGGGATTTGGTTGCCAAGCTTGGTCGTTAACAATTGCATATGTAAGAAGAAACAGTTACAAAAAAAGATAAAATGAACATCTGAAAAAAGGAACAGAAAAGTCACCTTCAGTTTGCCATATGCAACCACGGCAGAAGAGACATCTTCACTGCGATCCATCAATGCTATCTTGTCAATAATCTTGCTATCAAGAACACCGCATCGAGGTAATATCACAGGGTTGATGTCTAGCCTATGTTGTAAATGGTCAACATATAACATATGCAAAAAAAAATGTTAAAACAAACATAAAAAACCCCAGTTGCAACTATAAACATACTTCGGTTTCTATGTTTTGATTCCATTGGTTGAGCCATAAAAAAACATTGAAATAAAAAAACTACAGATATATAAATATATACTATTGCAACACAAACAAAAAATAGTAGCAAAAAATACAGTAACTACATACTAAACCATAACCAGTTGCAACTACACAACTATACTAGTTGCAAAAAATAAAATATAAATCACATACAGAAGCAAAAGATACGGTAGCTACATACTAACATAACCAGTTGCAACTACGTAGAAAACTAGTTGCAACCTATAATCTAAGTGATTGCAACAATGTAGATTATTGTGCTATAAAAAAAGAGAGTTGGACAACTCACAACAATGAAGATTCCACAACATGTGATGGGTGAGTTGGCACCTTTTCTCTTCTTCTGAAGCCTGTACATCCGCCCAGCAACCCTTAGGTTGTCTACAACAGCTTTGCACCAATTAATGCTAGCAATACCATCCATGTTCTCAGTCCAAACCATATCTTCGAGCCTGATGTAGTTGTCAGTGTATGAGAACAGCAGAGTGCAGAAGGCATGCATCAGAAAACACGTCACTGCAAAGTCTTCGTCGATGGCACGTGACTTCAGCTTCTCCATTATAAAGTTTGGCAGTATCCTGGAGCCTTCCTCTCCGTATAGCTGCATCCTGACAGCTTCGCGCATTCTCCGTGCTTCACTGTTTTCTTTAAATGGAGGGTCACCTCCTTCTTTGTTGAGCATAAACATGCACCACACGCTATGCTCATCAATTTATATGTCCTTCTCACCCCAAGCTCAATCTTCATCGATTCTGGGTTAAATTTGTCCATAAGCCAACATAGCAACGACCTATCCAATGTGGTTGCCTTCATCTCAAGCAAACCACCAAATCCAATGTCGTGGACCTTGTCCTTAATATCATCACTACATGCTTCAACAAGCTCCACAAATTTTGAAGGTGAGCATCGAATGGCAATTGGCCTCTCCTTCTGCCAAAAAAAGAGGCAATGTTATTCGTACATTAAATAGCATTTGCAACTATTGTGGTAGATCATTTCCTGCTAATGTGATTATATAGTTGCAATAACTAATGTTGGACCAGAAGCAGTTTTCTACCTCAACAAGGGGAGGGGGTGATGCATCCTGTGTGGTAGCCTTCCCACGCCGCCTTTTTCTGCTTGGACCATCATCACCCGGCTGAACTATTCTGATGGGTTGTGAAACAAAATCATCGTCGTCATCAGTTTGCTCCACATCACTTAGTGAGCGATGTGAAGGACTGGGAAGACGCAAGTTTTTCCTCCTAGGCATCCTGACCACTATTTTGTAGAAAAAAAAGGTCAGTATGTGTTACAATTCCTCTGACTACAAATAAAATAACATATTCCAATTTCAATTACATAAATATACTAATCGCAAACACAAACAAATAATGAAAATCACATACATGGGAAAAACACACCCAGTTGCAAAAACACACACAAATGGACTAGTTGCAGCCAACACAAAATGCAAAAAATAGTAGTACCTACATACTAACTGCAAGTCAGGCAATAATAAAATCACATACAGTAGCAAAAAATGATAATAAAAAACAATATCGACACTAACATAATCAGCTGCAACTACAAAATACACTAATTACAACTCAAATCAATAATAAAATCATATGGATGAACAAAAATACGTGTGTTGCTAAACTGTGTGTGTATATGAGGATACCGATTGGCATGGTACAATTGGGGAAAAGAACAAACATGCGAGAAACAGCACAAAAAAACCCTAGCCTAAAACACATCAACGATGCAAACCAAATTATGGGAAAAATAAATGACGCACGAAAATAGGATGAATGTAGATAATTACGGGGGTACCTCAATGAATGTGTAGGGGAATAGGATGAATCAACGACGAACTTGCGACGGCGGCTCTCAATCAACACGCACGAAAACATGCATTGTCTGGGACAATGCAGCCGCGAGCACACGTCCGCGACGATGAGACCCCACGCCTCCTTCGATTAGGGCTTCCCACAACCCCGACAAAAGCTTCTTGGCGAGAAGGATGGGAATCCGGCGACCAACCGCAGCAAGGAGCGAGAGGGTGGAAAGTGGAAGAGGTTTAAGACCGAATGCCGAGCTCCGGTTCGGAAAGTGGGAAAGGGAATAAGTGGGCGTCGGTTCGGGGTTGCTGAGTGCCGGTTGCCACGTGCCAGTTGCCAGGCATGGTCGATTAGGCTGGGTGCATTCTTGTTCTAGGAGATTAGAAGCATTTATGGTTATGATGTACTAGGAGTGAGAGGTTGAGTAAGTGGTCAAGGGTGTTTGTTTGGTTAAACCTTGAGTCTTTGTACTCTATTTCGATGTTTGTGTTCACCGGTTTCGGTGGAGATGCTAGAATTTTAGTCCACTTTTTTCAAAAAAAGTAGCATGTACTTCTTTTAGCAAATTTATAATACCGATTAGATAGATGGACCAAATATATAAGGGATGCATAAGTAGCCTAGTTTTTTGTTTTGTTTTTCTTTGCAAAGCTGGTGAAGTGTTTAATTTGCACCAGAGTCCACAAGAGCGAAGCTCAAAGAAGTGTTTTTAAGCACAACCAAAATAATATTAAGGTAAAATTTGTTACGGAATATTAAAACTTTGTGGTTTTTTTATTGGACATCATAAAAACATAGCACGGTCCAAGGGCACTATAAAAATGTGATAATTTATTAGAGGACACTTTGTCAAAATATTTAGAGAGAGAAACAGTTCTAAAAGACAAGATTACCCCTGTCACCATGTAGACCTCATGGTCTGGTTCAACCGAACCCAATCCCCATTTTGCTCAACCGGACTCAATTTTGTCAGTGAGGAGGAACACAGTTACAAACTAAGTGGCAGCCTATCAGCCGCACATTTCAAACTGCACAGCAACACAAAATCACTGAACAAACACCACAACAGCACTCCTCCCCGGTGTGTGCATGAGACGGACCAACAACTTCATCCCCGGGACTTCACAACTCCATCGATGCTCACCATTATTCACTCAGCCGCTGTTGTTGCTCTCTCTGCTCCCCGTTGCTCGCTGATCGCCCTAGCCCGTCGCCACCATCGACGCCCCTGTCGCTGCCTGCTAGGGTGGGCACCACACTGCTTGCCGCCATCAACGATCTTGCCGCTCACCGCTGTTGACGCCCCTTTTGCTGCCTGCTAGTGGTAGGGTCGGCTCCCTACTGCTCGCCGCCGTCGACGAACCCGCCATCGCTGTCCATGTCCTTGTCGTCGCCTGCTAGTGCTAGGGTCGACTCCCTACTTCTCACGCCATCGACGACCCCACCGTCACTGTTGATACTTATGCAGTCACCTGCTAGTGTTAGGGTTGGCTCCCTACTCAGTGGCATAGCCAGAATTGGTAGCTATATTGGTCCATTGTTTAAAATTTTTTAGGCGCGATAAATTTAATATGTCAGTACACAAGTATATGAATTACAAAACATAATTAAAAAACATATAAAATTTATAAAATAAAAGGATATATAGAATTTGTATCTACGAATGAGCTTCGGTTATGCCGAGCACAGGGTGGTTCATGGCCCACAGAGACCACCCTATAGCTTCGCCTCTGTTCCTACTGCTCGTTGTTGCTCTCTGTTGCCTAGGATTGGGGACTTGGGGTGTGAGGCTGAAAGAGAGGTTAGGAGATGGGAATCGGTTGAACGGTTGAAGCAGACCAATCCAGGTGGTCTTCACGGATGGCACAGGTAATCTTATCTTTTCGAAGCGTTTCTCTTCTCAAATAGGTTAAAAATAATAAAATAATTGACATAATATCCTTTAGAAAGTTATCACATTTTTAAGGTGGTCTCAGACCGTGATGTCTGCTATCAAAGATCACAAATTTTTAATGTTCTGTAGCAAATTTTGTCCCTTTACAGCCCATCTCGATAATTAATGACTGCCGTGTGACGTAAACGGTGGACTTCAATTTATAAGGGAAGCCCAGATTTTCTTTAGGCCTGCTGGTCGATCAGAAGAAATCTGATGAGTAGTTAGGCAGCCCAACATGAACTGAATGGGCCGAATGTGTTTTTGCTGGACCAGCTAGCCATGAAAGAAGCGTCAGACTTTCAGTTCATTCCTGCAGCAAAATAAGAAGACTTCAGTTCATTCCTGAGCCCAGATTTGACCACTCTTTCTCCAAAAGAAATAAATAAATTGACCACTCAAATCTCAATAAAATTATCTGAATAATCGTCCCAGGACTTCAGGACAGAAATGGCCCAATACTCATGCCACTACTAGCCGTAATGAGCTAGAAGAGATCAAACTGATACGTTCACTTACATCAATAAATCATCACTTTAGACAACAAATGATCTTGACAATTACATGTACTCATCCAATATGCTTGATGAGAACTGTTGTTTGTTGTTATCTGAATGGCCACCTTTCTTATTTCTGAACCATGCTACTTGCCACCATTTTCTGAACAATACAGAGCTCCTTAAAACATTCAGAAGAACAGAACAATCATCAAGGGAGCTTTGTCTTCTCTACAAGTGTACACATCTCCAGCTATTCTGTCGGCATCAGATAAAATCTTGCACACCAATCGCCATTCATCAAAACAAGCGCGAGAAGTGAAGATCACTCAAAAACTTACTGCTTGCTCTCGTTAACAATTAGCTATATATCATATGCATCGACTGGACCACCAGAAATGAGTTATAGCTGCTTCGATCCAGACGTGTATATATATATATATATATATATATATATATATATATATATATATATATATATATATATAGAGAGAGAGAAAGAGAGAGAAAAGAAAGAAAAAGAGAGAGACCGAGCTAGCATGGTATGTTGCTTTGTTCTCAAGACAGCATCGATCACTGACAGGCCCTCTAGTAAAACCCTAGCTGAGCCTGACTACGAGGCGCATGGGCGGGACATTAATGGGGCCGGCACGGATGCCGAGGAGGTTGCGCAGGCGGCCGGCCAGCCGGCGCAGCATACCGATGCACGACACCGATGCTTAAGCAGCAAGCGTCCTCGGTATCATATTGCCGTCGTGATTGTTGTTGGCCGAGATGAGATGGTATCGATTGGAGCGGTGAATTTGTGATATATATGAGCGGGTCAGCCGCTGCGTCGACATGAAGGAACTGTATTGCATGATCAAATCGTCATGCTGTGGCTAAGCGTTGGAGTTCGCAGATCGAAGGGCCTGCAGGTGCAGTACACATAGTGTTCTTGGGTAGTATCCATTGATGCACAAACTTAACAACGTAATCTAGCTAGCTAGGGTTTTATATATATTCTATGAACACTACTGGAGAAACTATTATTGGTTGAAGTGGCAAAAAGTACAGTAGTTCCGGTTTAAGTTGCACCCGGACTAGAGATCATCTCTAGTCCCGGTTTAAAAATTCAATGACCCTCTAGGAACAGTAGTCCCGGTTCGTGTCACGAACTGGGATTAAAGATCACTTGTAGTCCCGGTTCAAATGTTGTCAGTGCGTGTCAGAGCGCCCGGGATCTTCTAGTCCCGGTTGGTGTTACAAACCGGGACTAAAGGTCCCCGACGCTTTGACACACGCTGACAACATTTGAACCGACACCTCTAGTCCCGGTTCTTGAAACGAACCGGGACTAAAGGTCCTAGAAAGCCATTGAAATTTTTATACCGTTGCCTCGGGACTAGAGATGACATCTCTAGTCCCGGTTGGTCTTACCAACCGGGACTAGAGATTTTCTTTATATACTCCTTCCTCCCCATCCCGAGCCACCACACTTGTACATCTTCAAATTTTTCTCGGCTAGAGGTCGGTGCTGCCAAGGTTAGCAACTTCTTTGGTGATAATACACAAATATTTGCTATCTATAAGGTTAGCAACTTCTTCCTCTTATAGATTTGCGGTTGTTTTCTATACATTTTGCTATCTACATGTCATGTGCTATCTACAATCTTAGCACTTCGCATTTTGCGGTTACTTTATATACATTTTCATCTCTAGATTTGTATGCAAACATGAGGAGATGTTTTCCCTCCCACTGAAATTCATCTCTTGTCCCGGTTGGTTTTAAAAACCGAGACTAATTATTACAGTGCCCAATTATATTGTGTTATATTCATATATAATTATAATTAACATATGTTCATATATTCATATATAATTAACATATGTTCATATAATTAACATAAAATATTATAAATTAAAATAATAACATATAATTAACATTTGTCATATTCCAAAATATTTAAAATTTAAATAATAATATATATTTAACAAATGACCTATTTGAAAAACAAATTTAAATTGAAATAACAACATAGAATTAACATTTGTCGTATTTAAAACTATTTTAAACCATAAACCCTAAACCCTAAACCTTAAACCTAAACCCTTTTACCATTAACCCTTAACCTAAACCTTAAACCCTATTTTAAACCCTAAACCCTCGTGCGGCTGCGTGATTGGCATGTAGAAATCTTGCGTCACGAGTGGAACATCAATGCCTTCTCCTCGATCTAACATCGTCTCTCATGCTCTTGGAGGCTGCTTCGTTCTCATCACTGTAATAAAGTAGTGGCAATCTCTTCTCACTTTGTTCTACCTTGTTCTTCGATTGCTTCATCTCATCCCAATACATCAACACATCATCTTCAAAGATGACACCAAGCTCGTCTGCATGGCAAGAAACAAGTGTCTAAGCAACACAAATCCAGAAAGCACCATTCCTTTTTTATTAGAAAAAAAGAGAGCATCATTCTTGCGTTGATACGAGTAGAAAGAAAAGAATCATACCTTGTAAAACGTTGCTTTGCATGACGGTAGAGCGAGAATGCAGGGATGGAAGCTCGGGAAGGAGATCTTGGAAAAGAGAGCTTCCTCCTCAAGCGAGTAACTATCGGTCCAAAGGCTAGTGCAATAAGGCCACCAGCTAGTTCATGAAAAAAGGTTTGATCAATAACAGATAAACAGAAAACAAAGACAGTCTTGCAGCCAAAAGAAGCTACTGCTATAAAATTTTCTCAGCGATGAGCATGGTTAACCATATGCATGATGCAAGGCAAAACTGCATTTACCTACGTTTTTGGCTGGGCTCCATTATTTCGAGAGACATGAATCAAATCTCACACTCCAATGAGTCGGGATCAATGAAATAGCTTATCTTAGTCGTCTCGTCCACATCGTATCCGGTTGCTCCCGATGATCCGTGGAGAGGCCCCGACGTTTTTTCTGCCTTCTTCACCGATCTTGGTCTCTTCAACATGTCATGATTCATCGTAGTAGCCTTCTTCACCGATCTTGGTCTCTTCAATATTTAATGATCCGGATCATGGTCTTTTTTCTTGCTTTTCTCCCTTTGCTTCATAATCTTTCTGTCTTGCTCTTTCTTCGAGTACGATGTAGCAGTACTCGTGTATTTCCTTCAAACTTTGAATAGCGAGAGATATGGCAATGATTGGATAGTGCGGCTATATATGGCAATGATGGCTTGCCTCCCCGTTCCCGTCTCAATGTCTCGGCGGCGTCATGGAAGCCGCCGGTGACGCCACGACGGCGGACTACCTCTATCCGCCCGCCATAATCGATGGGTACTACGGCGCCGCCACCGGTCTTGGCTCCGGCCGCACGCTGCCGTCTGCTGATTTAGAGGTGTGCTTTCTCTGTATTTCAGCAGCAATGTTCAAGTTCTCGTTGCTAATGTCTTCTGCCTTATTCTCGTGAATTGCCACATAAGCATTAGCCGTTAGAGCATTATTGTCCTGACCACAAGTTAGGATCTTACGTGAGTATGGAGCATGTCGACGGCCGCCCTCCTCCTCGGCTTGTAATTCTCCACGAGGACTTTTCGTCGACCTCGGTCTCACCCTTTTACCGTTTTTATTCATAGCTCCTGCAATTGTAATATGATCTAGGGAATTGACTATGAATTCAGTGGATGGTGTTGGTGCCTCCTCCAACGTGGTTCCCCTTGTTCACTGTCCGAGGGACTGTTCACCGCCTGATGAACTTCTTCCTCCTCCAACAGTTGTTTATTAACGTCGTCACCATCCACTGAACAGTCCCTCGGACAGTGAATAAGGGGAACCACGTTAGAGGAGGCACCAACACCATCCACTGAATTCATAGTCAATTCCCCTAGATCATATTATAATTGCAGGGAGCTATGAATAAAAAGGTAAAAGGGTGAGACCGAGGTCGACGAAAAAGTCCTCAGGGAGAATTACAAGCAGAGGAGGAGGGCGACCGTCGACATGCTCCATACTCACAGAAGATCCTAACTTGTGGTCAGGACAATAATGCTCTAACGGCTAATGCTTATGTGGCAATTCACGAGAATAAGGCAGAAGACATTAGCAACGAGAACTTGAACATTGCCGCTGAAACACAGAGAAAACACACCTCTAAATCAGGAAGACCGGCGGCAGCGGTGGCGGCGGGAGCAAAGACTGGGGCGGCGGCGGCGGTAGTACTGCTCGATCACGGTTGGCAGCCACACTATCCAATCATTGCCATATCTCTCGCTATTCAAAGTTTGATGGAGATACACGAGTACTTCTACACCGTACTCGAAGAAAGAGCAAGACAGAAAGATTATGAAGCAAAGGGAGAAAAGCAAGAAAAAAGACCGTGATCCGGATCATTAAATATTGAAGAGACCAAGATCGGTGAAGAAAGCTACTACGATCGATTATGACATGTTGAAGAGACCAAGATCGGTGAAGAAGGCAGGAAGAAAACGTCGAGGCCTCTCCATGGATCATCAGGAGCAACTGGATGCGGATGTGGACGAGACGACTAAGATAAACTATTTCATTGATCCCAACTCATTGGAGTGTGAGATTTGCTTCATGTCTCTCGAAATAATGGAGACCCACCAAAAACATAGGTAAATGCGGTTTTGCCTTGCATCATGCATATGGTTAACCATGCTCATCGCGAGAAAATTTTATAGCAGTAGCTTCTTTTGGCTGCAAGACTGTATTTGTTTATATGTTTATCTGTTATTAATCTAACCTTTTTTCATGAACTAGCTGGTAGCCTTATTGAACTAGCCTTTGGCCTGATAGTTACCTGCTTGAGGAGAAAGCTCTCTTCTCCAGTATCTCCTTCCCGAGCTTCCATCCCCAGGCATTATGCTCTACTGTCATGCAAAGAAACGTTTTACAAGGTATGATTATTTTCTTTCTACTCAAATCAACGCAAGAATGATGCTCTCTTTTTTCTAATCGAAAAGGAATGGTGCTTTATGGATTTGTGTTGCTTAGACACTTGTTTCTTGCCATGCAGACGAGCTTGGTGTCATCTTTGAAGATGATGTGCTGAAGTATTGGGATGAGATGGAGCAATCGAAGAACAAGGTAGAACAAAGTGAGAAGAGATTGCCACTGCTCTATTACAGTGATGAGAACGGAGCAGCCTCCAAGAGCATGAGAGACGATGTTAGATCAGAGGAGAAGGCCTTGACGTTCCAGCTCGTGACGCAGTACTTCTACATGCCAATCACGCAGGCCACACGAGGGTTTAGGGTTTTGGTTTTTGGGTTTAAAATAGGGTTTAGGGTTTAGGTTAAGGGTTAATGGTAAAAGGGTTTAGGTTTAAGGTTTAGGGCTTAGGGTTTATGGTTTAAAATAGTTTTAAATACGACAAATGTTAATTATATGTTATTATTTTAATTTATAATATTTTATGTTAATTATATGAACATATGTTAATTATATATGAATATATGAACATATGTTAATTATAATTATATATGAATATAACACAATATAATTGGGTTCTTATAATTAGTCCCGTTTTTGAAACCACTCGGGACTAGAGGTGGATTTCGGTGGGCGGGAAAACATCTCTAGTCGGTTGGTGGCTTCAACGGGACTAGAGATGCCCACCTACCAGGACACGCGTCGCCCGCCATCTCTAGTCCCGGTTGAAGCCACCAAGGGACTATTTCATCTCTAGTCCCGGTTGGTGGCTTCAAGCAGGGACAATAGATGTCGTACCTATATATAGCAAGGGCTTCATGGGATCCAAACACTTAGACGTTTTCGCACAACTGCATCGTCTTCGTCGTCGTCGCCGAGCACAAGGACGCCGCCGTAGCACGCCGTCTCCATCGTCTTCGTCGCCGTCGTCGTCGGCTGTAGGACCGCCGCGCCAAGGTCTTCGTCGCCGTCGCCGTCGCTGCCGCGGGTTAGCCGCCGCCGCCCCTTTTTCTCGTGATGCGCGCTAGGGTTAGCCGCCGCCGTCGATGCCATCGTCATCGCCACCATTGTCGTCTCTCCGCCGCCGCCCCTCCCCTTTCCGCCTCCCCGATCCCCACGTCGCCGCCGCCCCTAAACCCTTAAACCTTGCCTCCTCCACGCGGCCGGCCGGCCGCCCGCATCATCGTCACCGCCGTCGCCTCCCCTCCATGCCGCCGCTGCCGCCGCCGTGGCCGCCGTGGCCGCTGCCGTGCTATATATATGTTTAATGAATATGAATGTGAATGAATTTTGTGAATGTGAATGAATGAGGAGGATTTGAATATGATTTTGATGTGTATGTGTAAATTTGTGAATATGATTTCGATGTGTATGTGTAAATTTGTATGGACTTTATATGTAAATGGACTGTTTATTTAAATTTTAATGCATGAATATTGTGAATTTAGAATTTTGAATGTGTATTTAAATTTAAATGCATGAATATATTTAAATTTGAATGTGTATGTGACTTGTGAAGTTTGTATTTTTCAACGAACGAGAACGATAAAATCAACAAAATCAACGAACGGACGGACGTACGGACGAACGGACGGACGCACGAACGAACACTCGTTCGTTGGTCGTCCAGTCGGTCGTCCCGTTCGTTCGTTCGTTTGTTCGGTCGTTCGTTCGGTTGGTCGTTCGTTCGGTCGGTCGGTCGTTCGGTCATTACAACGTACATAGGCATGCAACGTCCTCTCTCTTCTCTCCTCTCCACTTCCTCTCCTCTCCACCTTATCTCCCTCACATACATGATCATCTCTTTCTCTCCTCTCCTCCAGATGATCATACTCACAGACGTCAACGAACGTTAGAACGAACAGACAATAGTTTAGGATTTGGGTTAGGGTTAGGGTTAATGGTCCGAACGAATGGACGTGAACGAACGATAGGTAGGGTTAGGGTTGGGTTTAGGGAACTGGATTTAGGGTTTAGGGTTTAGGGTTTAGGGTGAACGAACGAACGACAGAACGGAGACGTGAACGATAGATTGAACGAATGGTCGGTCGTTCGGTCGTTCGTTTGGTCGTTCGGTCGTTCGTTCGGTCATTCGGTGTGGATGTAATCCAGGAAGTGACTTCTGAAAAATATCACCATTGTGGATGTGCACAATTGAATCTGGTGTCTATCGGATTTCATCTATTTTTTCCATCTTCTTCTTTTCTGACTATGTTTTTTACGTAGACATACATGATATTCCTAAATAATTGATACATGTATTAACCGAATAAATTTTTTTCAGAATTCTTTGATTAAGTCCTCAACCCACATCAATCAAATGGCGGATCGTGACGAGGAACAGTTTCTCCTTGATGAGATCGCACGAGGAATATAGTTTTACAACGAGGAGGGACACGAAGATCCAGATCAGTACCTCAACGAGGAGGAACGACGAGGGGGACGAGCAGGAACGAGGAGAGGAATGAGGGCTCCGCTTCCGCCTCCGCCTGGACGAGAAGAGGCCACGAGGCCTCAGCAAGAAAATAGAGGGTCGACATGTCATAACAGAGGTGGCACCTGACGGTTGACCAATTGCCCCAGAGGACGCCGCAAGGAAGTTTGTGGCACACAGCGGATGGGTGGTGAGGGATCACGTACCCGTAAGTGTTGCCAACTGGAGGCGGTCTACCAAAGGAGGAGAGGAGCAGAGCTATCTCCCAGACTCAGAGAAAGAGATGCTCTAGACCACAATGCTGCAGACGTTCACCATCCCAGACTCAGATCAGGCAAGGGTCAAGGAATGGACATTGAAGAAAATGACAGAGCTCTTCAGGAACTATAAGAAACAGTTACACAAGAAATATATCCTGAAGGGCCAGACACCAGACTTTGACAAGTTCCCAAAGCTTAGAGATCATTGGGATACTTTTGTTGAGCACAAGACCAGTGAAGAAGCGCAATCTATCATAGTAAAGAACAAGGCCAACGCAGCCAAAAGAAATACCATCACAAGCTTGGGTCGGGTGGCTATAAAAAGCAATGGAGAAATGGGAAAAATGGAAGCCGACCTAGAAGCACGGGATATCGTTCCGGGCACGACAAACGGCGGAACGATCAAAGAACGGTTCTATGCTCACGGCGGCTCACTAAATCCCGTCGATGGCACGGTGATCTTTGGTGATGAAATTCAAGAAGCCGGACGGAGGTTAGAGGAGGCGGTGCGAGGCCGGTTCCTCGGGCTCGTTCGAGCCCGATAGAGAGAAGGACGAGCTAACGCTCGGCCTTCAAAACCCAGAGCACCCGGGCGTACGCGAGGAAAAGGCGTCGTCCCACGGAAATACGGGTTCCAAGCGACATTGACACATACGGGAGCCGAATGAGGTCAAAGCGAGAGAATGATGCTAGATTCGCTGAGATGGAAATGAGGCTCTCGCAGATCGATCAGATTGTCGACGAAAGGGTGGCCGTAAGGTTGGCTGAGGAGCGGAGCCAGTGCGTTAGCCAACAGTCGGATCCAGCAACAACCGCACAACTCCAACAACAGCGCAGCAGCTGTGCGTCTACTAGAAATGAAGGCGAGCTGGCCCCACAAGCTCAACCGGGTCTGCCATGCCCCGTGGATGACATCACACAGCGGACCCCGTGTGATCTGCACATCCCGCTGAAAAACATAACAATAAAGGTATGTTCGTACTTTTATGTTGTCAATCAACGTTCATTATTAACTAATAAGCAATCTTCTCGAACAGGTCGCGTCGGGCATGGCTAATGCAGTAGCCCGAGACGGCACCTACCACTCCCGGCCCATTCCACCTTCGTACTCGAAGGTTGAAATTGAACAGGTGGAACACGGCTATGAAGATCTGGAGCTGGATATCCCCGGAGGAGACTGGGAGACGACGCTAGGAGAAACGGCTCATGGAATATTTCTCTGGAGGAAGATCTTCATAAAATTTCCCGGACGAACAGCATCTCCTATCGTTCCACCGCCCTCGCCTCCACATGGGCCGTCTCCTCTGCCTCTTTCTCCGCCTCCGCCTCCTTCGCCTCCTGCGTCGCCTCCACGAGCATCGACTCCTAAACGGCCGTCTCCAACTCCACCGCCTTCCAACCCTCCTCCGTCGCCACAACGAGCACCGACTCCTAACGGTCATCATCCAAGAGCGTGCCGTCAATATCAAGCGGTCGTCCAAGAAAGACTCAGAGAATTGAGAAGACGCCGCCACCTGCACCAGAGCGGTCGGCCTCAAGCAGGGCGAAGAAAGCGGGCAAAGATGTACCCCAGCTTGGCATGCAGCCACAGAAGCCTATGGAGTTTAGCACGATTCCAAATATTAGACCTGATTTAAGACAATTCATTTAAGAAGCTGAAATTAATATGGATCAATTACACAGGCGTGCACCCCTGGTGAAGGCTCCGCTTAAATACAAGTTCAACCTTGGAAAGCCTCTCGTCAAGCCGGATCTCGTGAAAAGGCTTCCAACTCAGATGTACCGCTTCCATCAGTGGTACATGCAACGATCCAGCAAGGGTGAAGACACGATAACATGCAAATATTCAATTGACTACTTCTTCGATGGAGATGACTACCTCTATATCCGATTCGAAGATATATTCGACCTATACCAACTTGATGCCCTCGACGTCTCACTTCTAACCGCCCGGGTTTTGTAAGTATCGCCCGGTTATTTCGTTTCTTACCTCCTTGAATTTAGCTGACTAAAATTCTTTCTAACCGTTGTAGAATGGCGATCCAATACTGCAACAAGCACGAATGCACCAAGCATGGATTCATGGATCCACGCAAAATCAACGGCCCATTGGTTGATCAGTTTCCTAATGACACCGTGGACAACATATACAACGCGCTTGTGAAGCAACCCTTCCGGTCCTTCATCCTTACGCCCTATAATACCGCGTAAGTTTTTCTTTCTTTCCGAACCAATTTCAATCCCGTGCATACATAAAGATTCATATGTGTCATCTAAACCAATTTACAGATTCCACTGGATCCTGTTAGCACTTGGCATGGGTCAGTCGAAGATCCATGTCTTTGACTCAATGGATAAACCAAAGTCCACGTACTCCCACATATTTGAACTGTTTAACAGGTAATGTCATCTTACTTTCTATTGCATATATGCGGTTCTCGGATAATTGCGTGCTAACTTTCAACTGCACGTAGGGCATGGGAACGATTTCGGGGCAATGTTCGCGGAAATTGGAAAGATAAGCTCTACGTGCAAATGAAGTTTCCGTGAGTAACATGCTCTCCTAATTTGAGTTGAATCATTATTATGTTCTAAAATATGAAATGCATATTAAATTTGTCGTCGTTTCTCTTTTAGTGTGCAAAACAGTCGCGGGGCACCAACCTATGTGGATATTACGTCTGCGACTACATTCACCGCTTTGTGACCGAAGTCAAAACTGTCGATGATCTAGATGTACGTATAACACCAATTCATACATTACGTCTCGATTTCTTATTCACACTTCATATATTTATTTCTCGTTTATTCTAATTAATGACAGCTTATGCGAGTAAGAGACGACCTCCCCCACGAGACTTTCATACAAGCCGCTCAGGAAGATTTGATGGGATTTATTAACGAGCAGGTCGTTGATCCCGCAGGTGAGTTCTTCATTAGTTTTAGTAGTTAAACCACAGCAAATTAGATTAGAGACAATTTTTTATAAGCTAGCTAGGAAACATGTATGAATATTATACATATTTTGGTAATATATATATATTTCCTTTCTTAAGTTTGTTTAAATGTGTATAAATTATATATTTATGTGTAATATAATATATGTGTAATATATATATATATAGCAGTACCGCTGGAGAAATGGCAAATTAAAAAAAATTACATCTTTAGTCCCGGTTGAAGCCACCAACAGGGACTAAAGATTACGGAGCCGGCCACGTGGCTCCGCCACCTTTAGTCCCGGTTGGTGGCTTCAACCGGGACTAAAGATGCATCTCTAGTCCCGGTTATTTAACCGGGACTAGAGATAGTCCATCTCTAGTCCTGGATTCGTAGTCCCGGTTTGACAACCGGGACTACTGAGGGTTACGAACCGGGACTAGTGTGACTTTCTCCAGTAGTGGAATAGAATTACAGAAATTTGCATGGCGCAGCTTCAATGAGAGATTCAAGGGGATCAATTACCAATTACACTTAAACTCCAAGAATTCCTACCACTGATTCAGGAGCTCTCAGATGTATTGTTCGATCACATACATGGATGAAATTGGACTAAAACAATCAATCATTACCAACCCATACATTCGACTTGGTGCTTATTTAAAATTCAATACTTTATGTGTCGTTTTAGGTTTTGAGTAGATTCATGCATGAATTTGCTTTATATATATGTCCAAATTTATATATGGATGTTAATGAGTCGTGATATAGAGCACAAAACATCTTATAATATAAAAAGAATTGAATATATATCATCTTGTTTTTTACTTATCAGATTTTACAACTATTATATCATATAAATATTATTTAAGTTTCCAAACTGAGCACAACTCAGAATTTAGTAACTATGAATTTTGAAATTATTAACACATAAAAAACTAATGGGATTCTATACAAAGTATAACTCATTTTTATTAATTAATTATAATTGTTTATTTCCTAATTTTGTATTTTTCTAATCAAGAAACTTCAAACTGAAATGCTGCCCTCATATGGTCCAGAGATCACAATGTTGTTGTTATACTACTTAAAACCTAACCTTATACTAACAATGGTGAGATGATAATACTGCCGGGAAACCCACATAGTCCGGTTTGTAACCCTCGATCTCGGGTTTCAAGCGGGACAGCACTGGACTAAATATGCCGATCTTTAGTTCCGGGTAAATACCCGGGACTAAAGATCCATCTTTAGTCCTGGTTGGTAACACCAACCGGGACTAAATTTTTTTAAAAAAATTTGCTCCTATTGCTTATTTATATATTATCCTCTCGACATCCCCAGATATTTTTTTTGTATTTTGTTGTTTTTCGTTGTTTTTTCTGCTGAAATCAAATTCACATATCAAATTAACATCCTCAAATCTCCTCCACATCATAAATTCACATCACAAATTAAGTAATAAACATCACAAAATTCACATATATCACATATCATATATATCACAAATTCACATCACAAATCGAGTATAGAACATCACAAAATTCTCAAAAAAAATTCACAGCGTTGGATCTGGAGGGGATGTCGCGACCGCCGCCCGCTGCTCCAGGAGAGGACGAGGAAGAGGAGGAGGAAAGGGAGGAGGCACCGCCGCCACCTTGAGCCGCCGCGCCGCCGCAATCTCGACCCGCCGGGCCGCCGACATGTTCGAGTCGTTACCACCTCCCTTCCCACCGAATCTTGTGGAGGGAAGGGCACGGTCGCCACCTCCAAGCCGCCGCCATCTCCTCCCGCCATCACTGGAGTGAGAGAGAGAGCTGAGAGAGGGAGAGACAGCTAAGTGTTGGATCGGTGGAGAAGACGATGCGCGTCAGGATATATATATATATATATATACACCCCTGAATATTTAGTCCCAGTTGGTGGCAACAACCAGGACTAAAGATATATTAGTCTCGGTTGGTGGCACCAACCGGGACTAAAGATCCAATGTTTAGTCCCGGTTGTAACCACCAACGGGGACTAAAGATATTTTCCCGCTATTTTCAATTCATCTTTAGTCCCGGTTGTAGCCACCAACCGGGACTAAAGATAATTTTCCGTTATTTCCAATTCATCTTTAGTCTCGCTTTTAGCCACCAACCAAAACTAAAGATAATTTTCCGCTATTTTAAATTTTTTTCCTAGCTAAGATTAAAAAATTAAATCGGGTCAAATTAATTTCATTACATATTAGGTTTAAAACAATAATAAGTGCATTAAAATTTAATCAAATCATAAAAATAATGAGAAAACATTTAAAATAGTTTAAAAAATGTTATTAAATTATAATAATCATATATAATTAATATATGCCCGATTCAAAATTGTTGTAATATATAATTAACATATGTTAACTATATATGCATATGTTAACTATATAGTCATATATAATTAACATATTCTTTTTCAAGCTCGAGTTTACATTGCAATCCTAGACATTGCATCTCTCTATGTGCTCCTCTAGATATTGTTCCTCTTTTGCCCCTCCCTATGTTTCCTTTTGATCTATTGTTGACCTTTTTTGGAATAATTCGACTTTTCTTTTTCTTTTTTATATTTTTTCTTGACTTAGGAGCACATGGGAGGTGTCACGCCCAAAAATTCACACCAGAATTTACTGCGGCTAATTTGTGCATTTCACCCTCGTCCGGGCATCGGCCAAGGTACACAAATCGACGTTATTGATAATACGAGAATCCTCGTCTTAGAAACAATATAACGAGTTACACAATGCGGGGAAAGGAAAATAAAGCGACTTAAGCTAAACTTGACACGAGCGAGCGAACGCAACACCACGGCTAACCCTTGGCGAGAACAAGCCTACACCTCCTCGGAGACCTCGATCTCAACCTCGCACTTGAAGGGGAAAAGAAGCAAGGTGAGTACAACCACCGTACTCAACAAGTCACATCGGAAAAGGGGACATGATGCAAGATAAATACCAAGGAAAAGGATAAGAGGCTCAATTTGCATAAACAACATTTGCAGAATATAATAACAATATGTGAAGACAGTAAAACAGTAGTAATAATTAAGCAATATTAAATAAACACTATCCAACGCTCAAACCACGTTGCAACGAGGCCCATCCATCCACTGTACTAGTCATATTTCAACATTTCATTCAAATAAATAAGTGAGACTAATCAAGGTGAATCGGTCGATCGCCGTAACGTGGGCACGGCTATTCGAATAGTTTTTACTCGATCGAGAGGTGTACAAGCTGTACCCACAAGACACAATCCCACAACACGTTACCGTGCGCCGGTGCACCACCATGGTGCCCCGGAAAGGAACAGTAACCAATCGTACCACACCAAGGTTTCGCCCCCATTCCCATCGGGCAATGGGCAGCCCCCTCTAGTGCCGCGGTGAATCCGGAAGCTGATCAACCCTTAAAACCGGGGCCGACCCAACTCCATCACGCCCACCCTCTGCGGGATACGTTGACTAGAGACGGCTACGCTACGAGACCCGGCCATTACCCATGCGGCTTGTGGTATGCACGGCATTTCTTCCAGGGTTTCCCGAGAACCGGTCCTTAATTGTCATGAGCACGCTAACCAAAGTCCAACCATGTGCTCACGACCCACCCTTTTCATAAGTCAATATTATTAGAAATAGAGTCACAACTTAACACCATCTGAGAGTTAACTTCTAGTTATATACTTGATTAGTGTGATTCCCTTAAGTGAGCTAGTTGCGCTAAGCATAACTAAGCAAACCTTAAGCTATCATCTAGTCACATTGAACCCCAAGTTATCAATGGTATAAGGTAAACAATCCTATGGTTGAGTACAATAGGTATAATCATCCCATGAAATGACATTCTAAAACATATGCAGTATTTGAAAGAAAAGAGGTATTTACATAAAATAGGTACAATATGGTCAATGTAAGGTATGACTTGCCTTGCTCTGGAGACTGAGGAACCTCGGCGACTACTTCAAAGAGAACGGGCTCGCCGAAAAACTCGGGATCTACACGACAAACAAAGCACTCAACAAACACCTAAAAAGGTCTACTAAAACAGCACTGAAAAGTATTTTTAATGGATTCTTGACATTTTTCTGGATTTAATGAAATTTGAATGGGCTAAAACGGAGCTCGGATTCAAAAGATATGGATTTTAGAAGTTTAATTGCGATTTTAAACTAAACAGAAAAGATTAAAACATTTATTGCGCAATTAAGCCCCCGGGTGACGCAAGCATGGCGCGTAGGGCTGACGTCAGCTGGCGCAAGCGGCTGACGCAAGCGGCGCGGCGCGGTCCACGGTGGGCCGAGTCCACGGTGGCGGCGGCAGTGCGGGACACGCGGCACGCATCCGGCGGAGCGGCGCGATCGGGCGGCGGCGGCTTGCGCGGGAGCGAAGCAGTCCCGATCCGCCGTCCGAAGCATCGAGCGGTGCGGATCGCGGGTAGGAGTTAGGGTTCGGGCGGCGGCGGGCGGACACGCGGCGGCCATCCGGCGTGCGGCGATCGGATCGAGCGGCGGCGGATTGGGCGGGATCGGACGGTTCGGATCCTCCGTCCGACCGTCGGACGGCCACTGGAAGAGCGGCGCTAGGGTTAGGGTTTTGGCGGCGGCGGCTCGAGCTCGCCGCCGGCCATGGCTACTGCGGCGGCGAGCCGATCTCGGCGGCACCGGCAGCGGCGACGGAGGCGGCTGCGGCGCGGGAGGCGACGGCGGAGAGCAAAAGCGTGCGCGGGAAACGACTCGAGGACAACACGGGAAAACCGGAGAGAAAAGGAAGCGGCGGCGCACTCACCGGCGTTGGAGAAGACGACGATGGCGGCGGCGGTTTTAGGGTTAACACGAGAGGAAACAAAGGGAAACACGCGGCGCGAAGAGGGAACTTTATAGAGGCACAACGAGATCGGAAAGGGCACGGGACGGGCGCGGATTCGTCGCCGTTGGTTACGGATTAGGAGAGAGAGAGGAAACGGCGGCGGCGAATTCCTCGCGGATAAGGTTTCCATCGAACGCGAGGACGCGGAGATGGATGCGGCGTTGCGGGGATCGGGCCGGCATGGGTCCGACGTGGCACGGGTTCAAACGGAATGGAGCGGAGCGGCGACGCGCATGGCGGGCGGCGGGCGGGCCACCGGCGCGCGGGACGGAGACTGACGGGCGGGGCCCCTGTCGGTGACTCGCGGAGCGAGGGATGGTTCGCGGACTTGCGCGGCACGGCTGGCGTCGCGGGCTTCGGCCCACGACCGAAGGGGGAGGCACGCGCGGGAGCGGCTCGGGCCGAGGAGGGGAACCGGGCCGACGGCCCAAGAGGAGAGGCGGGAACACTGTGCCGCCGTACGGAAAAGAAAAAGAAAAAGAAGGAAAAAGGATTTTGGGGCTTAATTAATTCCGATTTCTTATTTAATTGATTAAAAATACTTAGAGTGCTCTAAAAATTCCAGTAAAAATCCTGTTAGTGCATTTTGACATGCGAAATTCAAGAAAAATTCTACCATGTCGTTTCCATTTATTAATTGCATTTTTAAAATTACTGGTTGGCTCCGAGGTTAATTTCGAAATTTCAATTATTTTAGGGTAAATTATTTAAATAATTTAGGGCAAAACTCGGGTGTGACAACCTACCCCCTTAAACGGAATCTCGACCCGAGATTCGGAGGCAGGCGAAAAGGTGCGGGTGCGCGGCCTTTAGCTCATCTTCTCTTTCCCAAGTAGCTTCTTCCTCGGAGTGATGAGTCCATTGAACCTTGCAAAACACGATAACCTTGTTCGAGTCCTTCTCTCGCGATCTCGAGAATACGTCTTGGTCTCTCGTAGGTAAAGTCCTCTTGGATTTCGATCGAGTGCGGACTACTTTGCTCTTCGGTACCCTTAAACACTTCTTTAAGCTGGGACACATGAAACACGTCGTGAATACCGGTCATGCTTGGAGGAAGCTCAGGCGATAGGCCACTTCTCCTCGACGTTCCCGAATCTGTATGGTCCCACGAAACGTGGTGCCAACTTGCCTTTGGTTTGGAAACGGTGTACTCCCGGAGTGGTGTAACGCGAAGATACACAAAATCCCTGCTTCAAAAGCGAGGTCTCTTCGACGATTATCTGCGTAGCTCTTACGTCGGGGCTGCGCAATCTTCAACCTTTCCCGAATCGTTCGGACCTTTGCCTCTGCTTCACTTATTACTTCGTGCCAAACAAGCGGCGTTCACCGTCGATCCCGAAAAGGGTGTGCGGTATTTCCGTCCATACAATGCTTCATACGGTGCCATTTGAATGCTGCACGATAGCTTGTTGTTATAGGAGAATTCTGCATAGGGCAAGCGTTTGTCCCACGCTATTCCAAAATCAGCGCGCATGCTCTCAGCATGTCTTCCAAAATCGATTCACTCTCTCGGTTTGATCGTCATTTTGCGGATGATAGGCCGTACTAAAATTCAAACGGGTGCAGAGCTCTTCTTGCAACTTCTTCCAACTTGGAAGTAAGCCGACTTCCCCTATCGGACACGATCTTTTAGGCACGCCATGCAAACACATGATCCTTGCGAGATAAAGCTCACTAGCTTCTTCCCGTGTAGGTAGTATGCACTTGGTATGAAGTGGGCCACTTTGGTGAGTCGGTCCACCACGAATTGAGTCATAACCTGACGCTGTGCGGGGTAAACCCGTGATGAAATCCATTCCAATTTTTTCCCATTTCCACTCTGGAATCTGGAGTGGTTGCAATAGCCCGGCGGGCCGTTGATGTTCGCCTTAACCGGTGACAAACATCACAAAGTGCAACAAACTCAGCTATCTCCCTTCTCATACTGACCCACCAAAACTTTTCTTTTAGATCTTGATACATCTTTGTCTTGCCGGGTGAATTGAGTATTGAGTTTGGTGAACTTCCGTAAGGATCATTTTTCAAATCCTTGTCTTCGGCACACACAACCTCTTTCCCATCCAGTTGTGCCGTGTTCTGTCTTCCGTAAAACCACGAGCTTTTCCGACTCTCATGTTCTTCTTGAGTTCGTCCATCTAAGGATCCGATGCCGAACGCCAAATTTGATCAATGAGAGTGGGTTGGGTTTCAAGCAGCCACAAAACCAAAATCCACCACTCGTAGATTTAGATACTCGAACTCCTGCTGCAACGTGCGCACATTCCTTCGACACGAGGGTGGTGCGGTAACTCTTTCGGCTTAGTGCATCCGCAACCACATTAGCTTTGCCGGGATGGTAATGTATCCTAAATCATAATCTTTGATCAGTTCCAACCATCTTTCTTGTCGGAGGTTTAAATCCGGTTGGGTGAAAATATACTTGAGACTTTTATGATCCGTATACACTTCACAACGGTTACCAATTAGGTAGTGTCGCGGATCTTCGGGGCATGAACCACTGCGGATAATTCCAGATCATGAGTGGGATAGTTGTTTTCATGTGGGCGCAATTGACGAGATGCATATGCGATCACTTTGCCTTCTTGCATCAACACACATCCCAACCCTTGGCGAGATGCATCGCAATAAACTTGGAAGTCCTTTCTTGGATCGCGGTATCAACAACAGTGCGAGACACCAACTTCCTCTTAAGCTCTTCAAAACTCTTGTTGCATTCTTCCGACCACTTAAATTTCTCATCTTTCTTCAACAGTTGAGTCATCGGCTTGGCGATTTTGGAGAAGTTCTCGATGAAACGGCGGTAATAACCCGCAAGTCAAGGAAACTTCGGATCGCGTAACCGTTTTAGGCGGGGTCCACTTGTAGCGATTCCACATTTCTTGGATCCACATACTCCTTGGGCATTCACAATGTGGCCGAGCTGTACCTCCTTTAACCGAAAGCACACTTGCTAAACTTGGCGTAGAGTTGATGATCTCTCAACTTCTCGAGTCTTGTCAGAAGATGTTGCTCATGTTCTTCCTCCGTTTTAGAGTAGACCAAAATATCGTCAATGAACACCACCACAAATTTATCCAAGAACTCCATAAACACCTTGTTCATCAGATTCATAAAGAAGGCCGGTGCGTTGGTTAGTCCAAAAGACATGACCGTACACTCATACAGGTCGTATCTAGTGGTGAAAGCGGTCTTGGGAATGTCCTCTTCCCGAATTCTCAACTAGTGATAGCCCGATCGCAGGTCTATCTTGGAAAACACCTTGGCCCCTTTGAGTTGATCGAATAAATCATCGATCCGTGGTAGGGGATACTTGTTCTTGATAGTAACCTCATTGAGTGCGCGATAATCGACACACATTCTCTTGGTCTTGTCTTTCTTTTCCACGAAAATCACCGGAGCACCCCAAGGCGACGTGCTCGGGCGGATATACCCTTTTTGCAACTGTTCATCCACTTGCTTCTTTACTTCGGCCAACTCGTTGGCTCCCATCCTATACGGTCTCTTGTGTATTGGGGCGGTCCGGGTACTAAATCAATCCAATTCAATTTCCCTTTCTGCGGCATCGAGTTAAGTCTTGGGGAAAACTTCAGGGTATTCTCGACGATGGGGATATCCTCTAACTTCACGGGGTCTTTGCCGCCATTTCGGACGATTCCCGGTGGAAACATGATTCAAACTTGCTACGGGCTTGACTTGCATGGGAGAACGAAAAACAATTTTTTCTCCTTTCGTATTGATTAAAGTAATGGTGCGTCTAGCGCAGTCAATTACTCCCTTATGTCTGGACAACCAATCCATCCCAAGAATGACATCTATGCCTTTGGGTGAAGGAGGATGAGGTTGGCTAGAAACATAGATCCTTGGATTTCTATGGTCAATGAGGGACAATACTAGTAGTATCCAAGTGGTTTCCGGGGTTTGAACCCGCATAGGTATCTTAAGTCCCACTCTTGACAACCCATGTGCCCCAACAAAGCGCTTTGAGATAAAAGAATGTGTAGCGCCGAATCAAATAATCTGTGGCGGGAGTAAAGTTTACGAAACATACCGGTATAACTTCGGGAGCGGTGTGCTTCCTCGGCGGACGCATGGTTGACCCGAGCCTGGATGAACCTTGGCCCAGCGCGTCTTGGCTTTGGACACTTGTCTGCAAAATGCCGGGGTCACCACGGTTGAAGCAGACTCTGGCTTGCCCCCAAAATCCTTCCTTCGAGGTGGTGGTATGGATTCTTTGGGATGATGCCGTTGGAGGGCGCGGGGCGGAGTGCGGCGTGGTTGACCACGCCACTGCCGCCGGTTGGAAATTCCACAGGTGATAAGGTCGATGCTTGACGAACAATCATGGTGTTAGGTCCACTCGACTCCCGGGCATGAAACGCGGCCTCTGCTGATTTCCTGTTGTTGAGGAGGTCGGGACGGAATACTTTTCTCTTCTTGATCATCTTATTGCGCGATCTTCTGTCGAATGGCCTTGTCAACCGCTTCTCAAAGTTAGCATACTCTCGGAGATAAGCTTGTCCGTGAGTTCATCATCCAAACCACCAAAAACTTTTCCTTCCTTTCGCATCGGTGCGCACATCTTCGGGGCATAACGGGCAAGACGATTGAACTCATGCGGATACTCGAAGCGATGCATTTACCTGCTCAAGAGAACGGAACTCACGCTTTTACGTGCAACTATTCCCTGCGGAATGTGTGCGGTCTGAAGCTATGACGAAACTCTTCCCAGTAATTCTTGCTCCCATGGGCGAGTAACCGGTAGTTGTCCCACCAAGGCGAAGAGGACCACACAGGCGGTGAGTGGCAAACGAGACTTTCTCTGAGTGCATACCTTGCAGAAGATCTAACTTCTTCTCTATGGCATGAAGCCAATCATTAGCCTCCATGGGATTAGTGAGTGGGAGAAGGTCGGCGGTCGGACACGAAGGAACTCGCAACTTGGGTGGGGTGGTGGGGGGCAAGCGGTTGTTCTGCTGCTTCTTCTTCTTGCATTTGTTGCAACATCTCTTGTTGCATCGATGGTGTTGTTGTTGCATCTGCTGCATCATGGCAGCCATCATCGTTGCGTGAAGCAAGCACTTGAGCAATGGTGGGATTCTCGGGTGGCGGTGGAGGAGCATTGCCATTGGCGTCGTGAGCCTCGTTGTTGTTGGCACTTGTGCCCATTGTTCTTTGTTTGCTCAGCTGGTGTTCACCATCGAAGGAGATGACCAGACCGAAGAGAGAAAAGAAGAAAAACAGACAGACTTAGAACTAATATTTATTATTGGAATTCAAATGCATTGTTCTGATCTGGACTAAAAACAAGGAAAATCATCAAACATCCTTAATTGGTCGGTCATATCACACTTGATATCATGCCGGCTATCCACACACACGCCTAACACACAACAACTACCAAGAAGACAAACTAAGTTAAGCGATAAAACTAAGGAGGGCAACTAGAACGACCCACGAGGCGAGGAGTCGAACGCTTCCTTCGAAGATCCCCATTCTTGAACGGCTCCTAGAGTCCTCGGCGTCATCTCAGACTTGGACTCTTCTAAATCGGTTGCCGTAGCCCAACCAATCCTGCCTCTTCCCTCCGAGGAATCTCGAGTCTCTTCGGAGTCCATGTCTTCAACTGAATTCTCTGAGCTTGAGTTCTTGGAGATGGAGATCCAACCGTTCGCCACCTTCGCCTTGATTCGCCAAGCCGGAGCAAAGGTGAGAGCGAACTGCGGACGAGAGGAAGCTGGAACCGTGGCCAGGACTGGAGCGGGTGGAGCTGGAGAAGGCGGTGGAATCCGAGGTGCCAGCTGGATACGGACAGGCGCGGTGGTGGTCTTCCGAGGCGTAGTGCGAAGCCTGACACCAACTAGTGGCGGGAGTCCCTTCAACTCAGCTACCTCCTTCTTCAGACGAACCACTTCGTCCTGCAGTCGCACGATCCTTAGCATCTTCTTGTCGTTCAGCTCTTTGGTTGCCTTGTGTAGGTCAGAGTGCATCTTATCCAGTCCTTTGAGCACGGTGCACATGTGGCCGAAGGTAGAGTCATCCTCCTCTGCTGTAGACTTGAATGCACTGACCTCGGAGGAACTACCTCGACGGAGATGGTAGCGGTAGGAGGAGGTGCGAAGGTCAGCATCATGTAGCTCCCTCATCCTGGCCAACATCAGGTAGGCGGCTTCTTGACAAGCGTGATCTGACGTGCCTCCGGAAGCTGTGACCTCCATGTTGGGAAGACACGTTCCCACAAACCCGTGAACCTCCAACCGAACACGGTAGGGCAACTCGCCACTGAGAGGCGCAACTGTTGTATACTCTGGTGCTTCGGGATATCCGACTGCAAGGGCCATACGCGCCAGCTCTGCAACAAAGCCCGTCATCCCTTTTCCGCAGTGCGTCGCTGGGGAACCTGCCATCTATAGAAACAAAGGAGTGGGAAAATCAAAACATGCTCAAAAACCCACGACCAACATCCCATTTTCGCAACTCCTAAACCCTAGACTGACTCCACTTTTCGAAACACCCCCTCTTTTTTTTAAACATATGCAAATGAAAAGAATTAGAGGGCTCTTAAGGTTTCCAGTTGGCTTGTCCTACGATCACAGGAAGGCTCTGATACCAACTTGTCACGCCCAGAAATTCACACCAGAATTTCTGCGGCTAATTTGTGCATTTCACCCTCGTCCAGGCATCAGCCGAGGTACACAAATCGACGTTATTGATAATACAGAATCCTCGTCTTAGAAACAATATAAAAGAGTTACACAGATGCAGCGGAAAGGAAAATAAAACTGACTTAAGCTAAACTTGACACGAGCGAAGCGGAACGCCAACACCACAGCTAACCCTTGACGAGAACAAGCCTACACCTCCTCGGAGACCTCGATCTCAACCACTGCCGAAGGGGGAAAAGAAGCAAGGCTGAGTACAACCACCGTACTCAACAAGTCACATCGGAAAAGGGGACATGATGCAAGATAAATACCAAGGAAAAGGATAAGAGGCTCAATTTGCATAAACAGCATTTGCAGAATATAATAACAATATGTGAAGACAGTAAAACAGTAGTAATAATTAAGCAGTATTAAATAAACACTATCCAACGCTCAAACCACGTTGCAACAGACCAATCCATCCACCTGTACTAGTCATATTTCAACATTTCATTCAAATAAATAAGTGAGACTAATCAAGGTGAATCTGGTCGATCGCCCGTAACCGTGGGCACGGCTATTCGAATAGTTTTTACTCGATCGAGAGGTGTACAAGCTGTACCCACAAGACACAATCCCACAACACGTTACCGTGCGCCGGTGCACCACCATGGTGCCCCGGAAAGGAACTGTGACAGGACCCTTCACATAACCCCATCTAACCAATCGTACCACACCAAGGTTTCGCCCCCATTCCCATCGGGCAATGGGCAGCCCCTCTAGTGCCGCGGTGAATCCGGAAGCTGATCAACCCTTAAAACCGGGGCCGACCCAACTCCATCACGCCCACCCTCTGCGGGATACGTTGACTAGAGACGGCTACGCTACGACCCGCCATTACCCATGCGGCTTGTGGTATGCACGGCATTTCTTCCGGGGTTTCCGAGAACCGGTCCTTAATTGTCATGAGCACGCTAACCAAAGTCCAACCATGTGCTCACGACCCACCCTTTTCATAAGTCAATATTATTAGAAATAGAGTCACAACTTAACACCATCGAGAGTTAACTTCTAGTTATATACTTGATTAGTGTGATTCCCTTAAGTGAGCTAGTTGCGCTAAGCATAACTAAGCAAACCTTAAGCTATCATCTAGTCACATTGAACCCCAAGTTATCAATGGTATAAGGTAAACAATCCTATGGTTGAGTACAATAGGTATAATCATCCCATGAAATGACATTCTAAAACATATGCAGTATTTGAAAGAAAAGAGGTATTTACATAAAACAGGTACAATATGGTCAATGTAAGGTATGACTTGCCTTGCTCGGGGCGAGGAACCTCGGCGACTACTTCGAAGAGAACGGGCTCGCCGGAAAACTCGGGATCTACACGACAAACAAAGCACTCAACAAACACCCTAAAAGGTCTACTAAAACAGCACTGAAAAGTATTTTTAATGGATTCTTGACATTTTTCTGGATTTAATGAAATTTGAATGGTCTAAAACGGAGCTCGGATTCAAAAGATATGGATTTTAGAAGTTTAATTGCGATTTTAAACTAAACAGAAAAGATTAAAACATTTATTGCGCAATTAAGCCCCCGGGTGACGCAAGCATGGCGCGTAGGGCTGACGTCAGCTGGCGCAAGCGGCTGACGCAAGCGGCGCGGGCGCGGTCCACGGTGGACTGAGTCCACGGTGGCGGCGGCGAGTGCGGGACACGAGGCACGCATCCGCGAGGAGCGGCGGCGATCGGACGGCGATGGCTTGCGTGGGAGCGAACGGTCCAGATCCACCCGACCCGAAGGATCGGACGGTGCGGATCGCGGGTAGGGTTAGGGTTCGGGCGGCGGCCGAGGGCGGACACGCGGCGGCCATCCGGCGTGCGGCGATCGGATCGAACGGCGACGGATTGGGCGGGATCGGACGGTTCGGATCCTCCCGATCCGACCGATCGGACGGCCGAAGAGCGGCGCTAGGGTTAGGGTTTTGGGCGACGGCGGCTCGAGCTCGCCCGCCGGCCATGGCTACGCGGCGGCCGACCGATCTCCGGCGGCACCGCACGGCAGGCGACGGAGGGCGCTGCGGCGCGGAGACGACGGCGGAGAGCAAAAGCGATGCACGGGAAACGACTCGAGGGACAACACGGGAAAACCGGAGAGAAAAGGAAGCGGCGGCGCACTCACCGGCGTTGGAGAAGACGACGATGGCGGCGGTTTTTAGGGTTAACACGAGAGGGAAACAAAGGGAAAGCGCGGCGGCGAAGAGGGAACTTTATAGAGGCACAACGAGATCGGAAAGGGCACGGGACAGCGCGGATTCGTCGCCGTTGGTTACGGATTAGGAGAGAGAGAGAAAACGGCGGCGGCGAATTCCTCGCGGATAAGGTTTCCATCGAACGCGAGGACGCGGAGATGGATGCGGCGTTGCGGGATCGGGCCGGCATGGGTCCGACGTGGCACGAGTTCAAACGGAATGGAGCGGAGCGGCGACGCGCATGGCGGGGCGGCGGGCTGGGCCGGCCGGGCGCGGGGACGGAGGCAGCGGGCGGGGCCCACATGTCGGTGACTCGCGGAGCGAGGATGGTTCGCGGACTTGCGCGGCGCGGCGCGTCGCGGGCTTCGGCCCACGGCCAGAAGGGGAGGCACGCGGGGCGCTCGGGCCGAGGGGGGACCGGGCCGACGGCCCAAGAGGAGAGGGCGGGAACACTTGCCGCCGTACGGAAAAGAAAAAAAAGAAGGAAAAAGGATTTTGGGGGCTTAATTAATTCCTGATTTCTTATTTAATTGATTAAAAATACTTAGAGTGCTCTAAAAATTCCAGTAAAAATCCTGTTAGTGCATTTTGACATGCAGAATTCAAGAAAAATCCTACCATGTCGTTTCCATTTATTAGCTGCATTTTTAAAATTACTGGTTGGCTCCAGGTTAATTTCAGAAATTCCGATTATTTTAGGGTAAATTATTTAAATAATTTAGGGCAAAACTCAGGGTGTGACAAGAGGTAACCACAGAAAATTGAGCCTAAACAAGTAAAAGACGTGGCAGGTGGAAAATCCAGAAGACATGCTCACAATTGAAAAAAAAACTTTTGGGCAATCTTCTAAGCTGTTTTTGGGGAAAATAAAATCGCCGAACATAGTGAAGCGATGGACAAACGCATCAAAAAATTTTCATATATGGAACGTCTCAATCAGAGTCCGTATGCAAAAGTTATGGCCGTTTTAAAAACCGACTCCGAATTAGAGGACAAAACGGAAACAATGCTCGCAAAAACTTAGAACATGCGCACAAACTAGACGTGACGGCTAGGGTTTGATGGAAACAAAGGTGAAAAACATACAAACTAGACTCTAACATGATCTAACCAGTAACAAGACCTTGACCAGAACACAAACTTAACACGACGAACTCTGAAACTAAAATATAAAAAGGCATAGCATGGAAGGTTCTAGTGACACACCGATCCGGCTTCAGATCGAAAGATCCAATCCTACAATCTTAGCACCACAACTCCTCTTGTTATCAACCAAGACACAGACCCGGTTGACCTCGCTAAGAAGGCTAATCCCTGCCTGTGCAACGAACAACACAAGCAAGAGTGATTGGACCTTGCAAGTCCAGCGAAGGAATGTTGTGTGTATCTAAAGAAGTGATGTTCTTATCAATATTGTAGATCCATCTGATTTGTATATTATCGTCGAAACAATTTCACAAAAAATTTTGTATATTGAGAATCACTAGTTAATAAAAATATGGTAATTTTGTAAAAGCTTTATTCTATCTTCAGTCACCCACCCCCACACAACACCACCCTTTTTCAATTACAGATCATCTCAAATTAATTTCAGGTCATTTGAAGCATGCAACAAATTAATCTCATTCCTTTACAACAAATCATATTTTTAACTAGCACAGTTAAAAAGCATATTCCTTCACTTTAGTCCCGGTTGGTAACACACCAACCGAAACAAAAGATATGATCTTTAGTCCTAGTTGATGTTATAAACCAGGACTGAAGATGGTCTCGGCCTGACAGATTTTAACAAAAATCTAATCGGGAATAAAAATCCTAGAAAATCGTTGCCTTTTTTAGTCGAAATTAATAACGTTTCCTAGTATCGGTTTTTATTGGAAGCGGGACTATCGTTGATTTTGGTCATCTCTCTCGAGTAGTGTAAGTGTCACAACAATATTGGGTATAACCCAATTGCTACTAAGTGGCAGGTCTACTCCTTATACCTAAACCGAACACTGTAACAAGCTAATGTCATCCTATACTAACACACGCACATAGATGCACTATATACATTAGTTGACATGACTTTAATCAGTCAGGCAAGTGTTCCCTCCATCGACGTGAAACTACACTCATATGTATATACTAGTTTCCACCCCTAGTCTAAAACATGTTTATGTCATTTTTGGTTTACACAAAGAAATTATAGAGGCAACCCCTCTATACTACATATTCAAAAATATCCCAAGTTGCAAAAAAAAAAAGGTGATCCTACAAACATTTTCATGTGGTGTGATATGGTGTTATTCTAAGCATGGTTAACGAGTAGCAATATTACACTACTACATAAAGCGTTTTGCTCGCAAACAAAACCTATTTTTTCATGCGATTGGACCGTCCATCTATCGAGAGATGTTTATAAAAATTATGATTTTTACATGCGGTCTCTTAAGCTAGCGTATGCGAAAAAATATTTTTACATGCGACTCTTAACCGACCTCGAGGAGCGATCTTTTTATGCGAAAGCAGTTATGATCCACTTGTAATTTAAAGAGGGTCTCGTCTAGAAAAATCAATTTCGTAGTAGTGTTAGTAGCTCAATTATATTCATGCTAGCTAGTACCTATACAACCAGTACCTAACCAAGCATAAGTTTGTCAGCAGGAAGGATATAAAATATTAAATGTTGGTAATGTAGCAAATAAGTTAACTCTACCAATACCCAAATTTAAACAAACATTCCGCAACATCACATGCAATTTAAAAAGGATAGTAAAATATAGTAAATATATATAAGGTCAATAGGATCAAGGGAAAGGGTCTCAGGCACGCGGTTCCTTAAATACATGTAATAGTTTGTTCACGTCAACTGTCCGAGCTCAATGTTTATTTAAAATTTAAATGCGATAGCAAATAGATATCAAAAAATTTCAAAATTTAAAATGTTCTAAAATAATTTATTGATTTTAGAAGAAAAAAAACTTTTTGGAGGTAGCATGTAAGAGATAGATTGATGGTCAAAATCTAAAAATACGCTCAAATATGGAATGCATACTTCCTACTGATGAGTTGGTGGTATTTTGCATAATAGTGGTACAAGTTTTATTAATATAGTATTAAATAAATATTTCCATATGCCTAACAACACTTGAGTTCACCTCATTTTGGAATCAAAATAAATAAGTTATGATTTTTGTAAAATAATTCACTTAGCCCTTTTCTTGGGGCATTTCCCGGTTTTCTTTAGAAAATATATACACTTCCGTTTCAAAGCATAAAACAGCTCAATTAAAACATACTCCTAATTTATTAAAAATGTTATGTTTATATTTATGTCATTGGGTCCACATGTCACGTAGATATGACATACAAATTAATTTCCTGTGGGAGGTTTTTAGAAATGAAAACCAGGTCCTCCCTCATGCTAAACCTTCCTGTAGAGGGCATCCGAAACTTTAAATAATTGCAAAATAATCTATCCCTGGACCTACTACCTATCTCATCGTGTTAAAATTCAATTTTCTCGTGCTGACAAATGGGACCCTCCTTGTCAACCACTCTGAAGTGAGGACGGCCCGTCGGCGGATATGTTAATTGGATGTATAGATTTACTTCGAAAACTAATATCACAACTAAGACCATAAATTCACTATACTTTTTGTAAAATTATTATTATAATATAAAATTGACTCTTTAAAGTTTCAAAATGTATGATCAAATATGTTGCTTAACTAAATATATATTTAATTGAAGGGAAATAGCTGAGGGCCGTGGTAACTAATGTATGTAGTTTTGGGGTGACATGAATTGTGAGTTTGTGACAATGTCGAATTCTAATGATTATATAAGAAAAAGGTATGACAGTGGAAGGGCTACTATACACAGGGCCCATGAAACCCTGACTTGCGATTCCTGACAATTGACCATCAAATCGTGCATCCTGGAATAGTTGAGATTCCATGGTCAAACAAAGAGGCTTAACCTAGCTAGTTGCTAATTAGCTACTACATAATTATTGTTGCACGCATGCACACATGCATATACAAATATTAAAGCAATGCATGCATCATATCTGTCGGTGAGCAACAGGAGACAACGGAAAGCTAGCATAGAAACAGATTGATCACACGAATGGGGTAGTTAGGGAGAATTTGGGAAAGGGATATATATCTTGGCTTGCTCTAAAGTATAGGTGTAATTTATAATTGCATAATCTGTTCAAATTAATTAGGCTATTAGTGGAAAAGGAATTGAAGGAGGATCGACAATCTTTCACCTTATCTGTGTATGTTTAATTAGTTTTATTTACATGAGTCACCTCCTCTGCCCCCGGTGGTCATGGTTTCTCCTTTGTCAGATCTGGCATGGACGGGACTGTGTGGCTTGGGTGATCGAGGTGGGCGACATGCTAGCCGGCTGGAGAGAAAGAGAGAAAGAGATAGGTGGAGGGACTCAGTGGATCTTAAGAAACAATCGTCTGTTTAATTCTCCTCGTGTGAGATTTAAAATTTTTTGGATATGATAAGTGCCGGAGGACTTTTTTCGTGTTGATGATCACCAGACATTACGTTTTTACTTCGAAACTCCGATGTTGTGTTTAACCTATAAAATCGAATTACTCATGTAACACAATTCGATGCTATTCTGTGAACTTCGATGTCAATTTTCATAACTCCGGTGTTCATGTTAAGAAGCTCCAGTGTTCACATTCTGAGCGACATACAGTTTACCATAACTTTTGCATAAGATGCTATTTTTCAAAGTTGGGCTTTATGGGAAGTTAAGGAAAAGTTACAAATCTGTGCATGGGCATAAAAGCCAAACATAATACTACCTATAATAACTTTTGACGATGTATTAGGACAAATATTCGTCTAGATACGTGGACAAAAATTGCTATATTTTGACATGGAGGTAGTAACACAATAACACATACATATGTCGATCTATCATTGATAATATATAAATTAAACTTAATGTAGGGACACCACACGTGGTTGTTGTAAATCTAGTTTAAGACATTGTTATGTCGTCAACATATCAACTGAGAGAATAATAAATATCGGGTTCTCCGAGAAAAATCATGTTTTACATCAACAAAAAAATCACCGTAGTGTTTTTAGCTGTAGTTTTGGATGAGATGCTAGAGATTTACCGATGCCACTACAAATTGAACGCCTAATTTTTTTCATAAAAATCAGGCACCCGGCTATGCACTGCATGCACCCTGGTAGATAGACCACTTGCAAGTCCGCTTGCATGCTACTTGCATGTGAGTCCATATGTATGACTACATGCTACCACACTCTCTGGTTTGTCTATCTCCTCATTCTTTCTCATATTTAAACTTTAAATATTTTTTCTAAAATATTTATCCAATTTATGATCTCTTATACCATTGTATTTGTTATAATTTAAGCTTATAACAAGATCTCACACGAGTATATTTTGATGAAATATACATATGTGTCCCAAAAAGACAACCGTTATTTCACCGTTTATAGAAAAATGTTTGATCAAATGGCTAAATATTTCAACTCATTTTATAAAATGTTTCAGTAAGATGCAACATTTTAAAAATATTAACTGTAATAACGATGACCCCTACATGAAATATTAAGTCCTAACGAATGAAACATAACAACAAACTCATATGATACATATAATGTATTTGCAAATACTTAATTTTCTTGAAACATTTTTATGTCGAAATGAAACATCGAGTTGTAATTGTTGAAACATTAAAAAATAATGGTATTTATAAATTACCTATTGAAACATGAGAAAAATACTCATTGAAACATTTAAATAGCAATATGTGCAACATTCACAAAAGATTAATTGTAATAAAGAATAAAAAATATCAAAATTTAGTCATGAGAGATCTTATTATAAAGATTTAATTGTGATGAATCCAATGGTATAATTAGATCGTAGATCGGATAAATAGTTTAAGAGAAATAATCATTTGAATTTTAAAGCTCGAGATAGTTGTGTACACATCTACTAGGCTTAATACTTACTTTGCTTGTTGTCCCTTTTGTGAGTCTCTCATAACATATAAACTAACAAAAGTACGTTCTAACCCCGCTAACTATGGCTCCCGATTTTTTCCCTCGGGCTTGGGCGCCCGAGGAGAAGTATTCCTGGAGATTTACAAGGACTTCTTTGGAAAACTAGTTCATCCCTGAGAGCCTGTGTGATGATTTTCTATCGCCATCCACCATCCGTACTCTGATTTGACTGTTTTAAAATTTTGTAATATTCTTTTATAGTCCTCATTTACCCTAGACGCACCTGCCTTGATGGGGTCCCTCCCGAGCGGGTATTTGCACGTTTTCACCACGAATCTACGGAAACAATATAGTCCACGATTTCCAAAACTGGGTGGTTCATTTTCGGCGAGGAGTGCTACAAGTTAATAGTATTGTGATCCGCATGCTCCAGTGCTTTGGTGTTTGGTCGATCTCTACGCCAATACGTTCAAAAAAGTAAGGAAAATCCCCCTGCAGCACACACATCTTCCTTTAGTTCCTTCTATTATCCAATTGATGCATACCAATTACAGATGAATTATATCAATATTGTAGGCTTCACGACTTGGATTAGCTATCTCCATATAGGGGCTATAATTAATGCAAAGTTTGAGGAATTAATTCTTCGTTTGTACTCCTTCATATGGAGTCTACAGGTATTAATTAAGTTTGAAATAACTTTTTTGCAAGATTTTAATTAATTATAGCAGGCAAAACTTTACAATCTTTTAATTGTAGCTTGGTATCAACAATTGTGTAATCAAGGTGTTGATTTAATCTTAGGTGGTGAACAATTGTCAAAAGGTAAGTGTTTATGAAAATACGGTGAATAGTGTTTTTGGATTGTGAATAGTGTGTCGGATTTGGGAGATCGTTCAAATTGGGTGGGTGTCGTCGGTCAGACCGGTGGTGTTGGTGTGATCAGACTAGGTAGCCTAAAGGTCAAATCAACAGAATCCGGGTTGGAGTGGTATCAGGTTGTTTTCATGAAAATTCTAGATTGCTTCATGTTTATGACTTCTAGATAGTTTCTATTCGTGTGTGATATTGCTTGTGTGCTGATGTGAGTCAAGTTGATGCGAACTTGTACTTGGATATGAAGTTTCTTTGTTGTTCATGTGTAGATATTGCTTGAGGCCATGGGAGTATAGCCGATGATGGATTAGGACTAGGCTTGAGAGAAGTTGAGGTCCAAACGGTCAAGGACATCACACGGGATACTCAGACTAGAGAACAATGCATGTGAAGGTGAAAGTTTCTATATGGCATACACGTGGTGTTGTGTGCGTATGAAAAGATGAGCCAAATTTGGATTAGAGTCCAAGTTCGAAAAGATTAGAGTGGGGAGTTGTATGAGAATGTTGTTTCCTTGGTTTGGTAGGTTTTCTAGATGGACTCATGGCTAGGGGCAGCCACGTTATGGGTATAAATAGAAGAGGGGTTGAGACTAAAGGATATCGACTTTTTGAGAGAGAAAAGGTAGGGTTTGTTTCTAGGCTTCAATTCTAGTTCGTGAGTTGTGAGAGGTGTACTTTAGATGCATTTTGTAAATATATATTGATGCAACAAAGTTGATTAATTTTTAAAAATTTCGTCGATACGTGTTTTTCTGGATCTCGGCGGTTTCATCGGAGTTCATTGTGCGGTCTAACTGACAGGCGATCAGAACGGCGATATCCAAGCAATCAGACTGGTGTTGACGAGCACGCAGCAAGCAGGAAGGCGATGGTTGGTCAGACCAGCCTTCTGTGTGACAAAGGTGGTCAGACCGGTGTATACACGACAATTAGACCAGATCATAATCAAATTTGAGGATAACTTTTATTTTCTCTAAAAGGTTTTGGTTTTTGATAACCATTCACCTCTCTCTCTCATCGACTTAATTTTCTGTGTTCGATCCTAAAAATTAAACTCCTAGCAATCGATGGCAAGTACTCAGACAGATGAAATATCACCGTCGTTACATAATCAGTTAACCGGCTCATGAATCTCTGCAAAGTGTCCGTGGTTGACCAGGTTCCTGGAAAGAGCCATTCGATCGTGCATCGGAGACAGCGCATAATTAGATAGCGTAAGAATCCCTTCAGCCAACAACAGAATCGAGAAGCACTAATCAAGTTTGGTCAGATTACTAACCGGCCGGGATGCATATGATCGAAAGTATGCATGCGTGGAAGTTCGAGTAGATCCATAAAAATAACACGGTTGAAATGAGTCGTTGTCAATGCAATACATATGACACATACTTCATTTACATGTCAACAATCATTTCCAGCAGGACCAGCTTGTTAATTTGCTACGCATTTCATTAGAATTAAGGTTACCTTTTTCTTACTTACTTTATGTCGAAACTTGGTTTCGGCAATATATTTTATGGGGTCGCAGTCAAGATCGCCAAGCACAATGGGTTAAAAGAAGAAGAGGATTTAGACAGGTTCAGGCCCTCTCGAGAGGTAATACCCTACTCCTGTTTCGGTGGATTCGATCCGCCGAGTGTCTTTATTGATCTCGCGATCTAAAGCTCTTGCTTATGAAGTCTAAGATCTGATCTTCTATCGGAATATCCCTCAAGGGACGCCCCTTACCCCCCTTATATAGTCTTGGGAGGAAGGGTTTACAAGTCGGAAACCCTATCTTATTCTAAGTTGGTTTCCTCAATCTTACCAAACCGTGACTATAGGCCGATTGCCTTATCTCTATCGGCAACCGTAACACCTAAGTCAAGTTCGGCTTACAGATATAACAGGCGCAGTCTATCCCTACCTCCAGTCGGATAAGCTTGCCATGTGGATACCCGATTGCCACAATCTCCACAGTAGCCCCCGAGTCCTTTTCAGTCGACGAGACAACTCAGCTTCAGACCAAAGCAGCACTCAACCAAAAAATCTCTTTGACCGAGTGCTTTTGGCGCCGAGTGATTCCATCATCTCTGCCTGGATCCTCTCGAGTGGCTCCAAAGACTGTGAAGGGCTGGAAAAACATATATAAAAATTTCTTCAAAAATAAATATCTAGGTGCATCTCCTGATGCACCTAATTATAGGTGTAGCCCCCGACTATGTGGTTAGTCAAAAATAGACTAAGCATGTAGTCAAGAACTATAAAAAATTATTCTCATGTAGATGCCTAGCTCATGCTAAAGCAATTATAGAAATCTCATTACTCAGCAAGTTCATACTCAACCGAGTGAATTTGCCCGAGTCATCTCGAACAAATAATTCAATCATCCCTCATGGGTAAAAAGCACTCGTAAACTCTTGCTCAACCGAGTGGATTCGCCCGAGTAATCCCGGAATAACAACTCAATCAACCCTAGCGGGTAAAAAGCACTCGGTGAGCTCATGCTTATCCGAGTGGATCCGCCGAGTCATCCCGGAACAAATACTTTAATCATCCCTCATGGGAAAATAAGTTCTTTCAATCATATGAAAAATATGACCAAGTTATTAAACAACTTTTGCCATAATACTGGTCTCAATCTTATAAAGATCTTCACCAAGGTGGAAAACAAACAGCATCGGCAAGATTACCCGACCAAATGCCGAAAAACCAAACGACCCTTGTTCACCAAGGTGGCTATAAAAACTCTGCTGTTGGTCACCTTCCAAATTGCATCGTGTCGCTTCTCATGAAGTCGGACAAACCGCGGTATGGAAGGATCTTTAAAGGTATTGGGCACTCGGACACGCGCATATTGCCAGGGCAAATCTGCTTAAGCTCATCCGCTTAAGTCCCTAAGGACACGTATCAGACCACACCTTAGTTGGGCCGTAGATTTTCTTATGGGCTCGGCCCACTCACCAGAAAACCTAGCGCAACCCTCAAATCTTTCTTTATAAAGACACGAGGTCGTCCCCGCCTCTTCATCTTCCAAAAATTCCCCCTCTCGCAGTACTGTTCATCAGTTCATTGCGGAGAACCCTAGGCTTGCGCGCTTCTCAGTCCATCCGCCAAGAAGCTTGCTTGCCTTGACAACTAGCTCCTGCAGCCAAAACCCCCACATCCATCGCCCAAGATCTAACCTTTCTCAGCCAGATCCACTCCCCCACAACCTCGATCTCATGGCGGAGGAGAAGAATATTCCGTTCGACCAATGGGGCACCTCAGACGTGAGGGAGTATACCCTCAAGGAGATGGTGAAGCACGGCGTGCTTCCGCCGAAGGAACTTGTGGGATGGCGCCCGGCGGCGGGGGAGGATTTCCCGACCCCAAACACCGGTGAGCTGGTCGTCTTTACTTCTTTTTTCTATTGCGGATTCAGTCTTCCCACCTCCGAATTCTTTCGGGGGCTTTTGGATTACTATGGCCTTCACATCTACCATCTGAACCCCAACTCGATGCTTCATATTGCACTCTTTATTCATGTGTGTGAAGCCTTCCTTGGCATTCTTCCTCACTTCAATCTGTTTCGTCGTATGTTCTACCTGAAACCCCATCCGAACAAGGACCATCCTTGTGTCGTTGGCGGGCAGCTTCCGGCTTCGCGGATCTCTCCGCAAAGACTACTTCTCTCTCCCCTTGAAATCCTCGAACAAAGGCGGCACTCGAACCGGTTCTACATCGGTAACCTTGAACCTAGCCTTCCTTCCTTTGTTGGTCTTCCTCCTGTCCCCAAACCATCTTGGAGCACCGTCCCGGTAGCTCAAGAATGGGATGAAGCCAACGATCTGCTCGCGAAGATCCTGGCGATGAAGAAGAGGAAACCTTCGCGGGGAACAAATCACTCGGCACTTCATCGGTGCCAACGGCGCCAATCGGGGAGCGGTCGAAGCCGGCCTTCGAGTACGAAGGCGATGCGACCCCAATCGGGAGGACCGGATCCGCTCACATACGAGATCCTGAAGATCCGGATGTACAAGCTTTTCTCATCCGGATCTCGGTCGAGCGAGCCCTCATACTACCAGTCCTTCCATTCAGCATTCATCGACCTCCTCCTCCGGTAAGCCGATTGATTGCTTTATATTATCTTTCGATCTTGACGTCTTGCCGTTTAATGTTGCACTTTCCCTCTTCTGCAGGAAAACGCCTCTATCACCTCCAAGCCATATAAGATGGCTCATGATGGCGCGCAGCGCCGCCCCGCCAAGAAGCCGACTGGCGGGATAAAAATCCAAGCTGATCCAGTCGGGAAACGGGCGGCGCCGAGTGAAGATTCGAATAAGCGCGCAAGCAAAAGGCGGCTGATCATCGAGGACTCGGATGACGATGTCCCGGCTCCTCCGGTCGAGACCCCGCCTCTAAGGCGATCGCCGCGGACTGCACCGAAGATCCGCCGATCAACTAGGTAAGCTCTGAAACCAAAGTCCTGAGTTCTTTCGTAGAAAACTCTTCTTCATCTTTGCTGAATTTACTTGTGCAGGAAGCCCCAGGATATAGATCCTGTCGGAGGGGATGAAGGGCCGACCCCGGCCGCTGCTCCCGAAGCGCCAAGGCCGTCAGAGCCAAAACCCCGGAGCCCGCAACCAAGTGCGAGCGTTCCGGAGAAACACCCTTCTCCTCAGAAGGAGAGCGCCCCCAGGGAAGAGCCCCCGAGTGCCAGCCAGGATGTCCCGACTGGAAACCAGTCGGCTGCTGGGGAGCCCACGGCTGCGGCCCGAGCGCCCCCGACTGAGGGTCACTTGGCGCAGAGCCCGAAGAAGAAGAAGAGCCCGGCTGCCCCACCTAGGCAGGCAGCCACCGAAGCCGGTGAGACTTGCTTCGAAACTTCCCTTAGTTCTTTCAATTTTGAGTCCTTCATGTCTTCATTGATCTTTCTTGTTCGCCAGCCACGGTAGAAGAGATCCCCAGGCTACAGTCTGCCGAGACCTGGGTTCCTCCAATCAGAATCGAGTGGCGGGACTCGGAAGGCGAGAGACAGGGCATCATCCTCGACCGGCAGGCTGAAAAGGATGAAAGGGATGCCCTCGTCGAGAGCCTGAACGAGGCTACCCGACTGCTCAACGTAAGCCTTCATCTTTCTTTTTGATTATATCTTCGTTATCCTTCAGTCGATCACCCTTCTGCCTTCGCGTGCAGAAAGAATATTGCCGTTCAATGGCAAAATCCGAGGTGCTAGAAAAGCTGGTGCCTCACTTAAACTCCTTGGAGGACGTTCAGCGACAGCTGAAGGTCACTCGGGAGGAGGCCGCTTCGAGGGAGGCCGCTTTGAGGAAGGAGATCTCGGAGCTTCGGGAAGCGAACCTCGACCTCCGCGGATCAATTGGAAGTAAGCCTGCCTCTCCCAGCTTCATTATGATTCTTTTTGTTGATCTTGTCAATTGATAATCCTCTTTCGTTGTAGAAAATTCTTCGGAGGTCCATTCGCTTCAAGTCCAACTGGAAGCGGTCAGCCTCGACAAGGCCGAGATGGAGGCCGAATTTGAAGGTAACCTTTTCTGAAGTTGAATTTCGTGTGCCGCTTCGTTCCCGAGTGCCTTGAATGATCTGGAACTCTTTGCAGCTTATAAGGTGAAGACCCGAGCCCAATACGACGTCTTACTCGGGCGGATCAAATCCAGCGAGGAGATTCGAGAAGAGGTCGCCAATGCCGCCGCGCCGATCTTGGCAGCCCTGTTTGATCAAGGGGTTGGGGCCAGCTCGCTGGGGCCGATTGAGATCTTCGACAAGCTCCGGCTGGCTCCCGAGCAATATCTAAAAAACATCACCGAAGCAGCCAACATGGGGGCTGGTCTGGCTCTTGCACAGACCAAGTCCCTCTACCCCCGAGTGGATATTCATTCAATCGGGGAGGGCTTCGCTGAGGGGACAACAGACGAGCAGGCCCTAGATATGCTCAGCGAGGCGCAAGAGGCGGCGAAGAAGATCTCTCTAGATGTAGTAAACAATTTTAAACTCTGAACTGTATTTTGACTTTGCTTTATGAATGTCATGTAATCGTAACACTCTTGTCCCGAAATCTTTGTGCCTATTTTTAGTTTATTTATGTCAATGCCTTGATTCGAGCCTTTGCGTGAAATTTCTTAAGTAGTTTTCGTCTGGCTGTCACCAAGCCTAGGCTCGATTAGGCCATCGGAAAACTCTCAGTCCTTAGACACTGAGCTCGAGTCGAAGGACATTAAACAATGATAAACCAAATTATGCCCAAAAATTTGACGAGGAAAATTCGAGCTTTATTGATATGTGTATCAGCCCCCGACTGCTAGCTCAAGAAGTCATCTTGCTTGAGGTTGGCAGTCAAGGAAAACATGAGGCCTTAGCCAGATTAGGCGTAAAACCGCTGAAGATGTTCGATGTTCCAGGAGTTCTCCACCATAGACCCATCCTCGCGCTTTAGCCGGTAGGCACCGGGCCGAGTCACTTCGGCGATTATATAGGGTCCTTCCCATAAGGGGACAACTTGTGTCGGTCTTTGGTGGTCGGATCTTGCGTAGGACCAGTCGCCAACAATGAAAGCTCGTGCTCGCACGTTGCGACTGTGGTATCTTCGAGCCCTTGAAGGTATTTGGCCGACGGATGAGGGCTGCCTCGCGGGCCTCTTCCAATCGGGTGAGGTCATCCACTCGGTCGATGTCGTAGCGTTCATCGTTGAAGCTGCGGACCCGGAGGGACTCAAACTCCATCTCATTTGGCAACATGGCTTCTGCGCCGTAGACCAGAAAGAAAGGAGTTTGGCCGGTGGCCCGACTGGGTGTAGTTCGCAGCGACCATAGAACCGAGGGAAGTTCTTGGACCCACTTGCCAGCGTAAGGGCTTAGCCGGTCGAAGACGCGAGCCTTGATGCCTTGAAGAACCATGCCGTTTGCTCGCTCGACTTGACCATTGCTTTTGGGGTGAGCTACCGATGCGTAGCGATCTTGATTCCGAAGTCTTCGCAGAATTCCTTGAAGATGCCTCCCGTGAATTGGGTCCCATTATCGGTTATGATTCTGTTTGGGACGCCGAAGCGGTGCACGATGTTGAGGAAGAAATCCCGTGCTTTGTCAGCAGTGATTGTGGCAACCGGCTTGGCTTCAATCCACTTGGAGAACTTGTCGATTGCGACGAAGAGGTGTGTGAAACCTCCGGAGCTTTCTTGAAGGGCCAACCATGTCCAACCCCATACCGCGAACGGCCGGGAAAGTGGGATTGTTTGAAGCTCCTGGGCCGGGACATGGCTTTGTCGGGCAAAAAACTGGCAGCCTTCGCAGGTTCTTATGACTTTTTCCGCGTCGGAGACCGCGGTAAGCCAGAAGAATCCTTGCCTGTAAGCTTTGCCGACTAAAGTGCGTGCAGCCGCGTGGCTTCCGCATATGCCCGAGTGGATATCTTGGAGTAATTGTTTCCCTTCTTCGGGTGTGATGCACCTCATTAGAATTCCAAAGGGGCTTCTCTTGTATAAATCGGAGTCGACCATGACGTACGCTTGGCAACGACGCCGGACGCGTTCTGCTTCATCCCGGTCATCCGGCAGCTCTTGCTGAGTTAAGAATTTGATGAGCGGCGTCCTCCAGTCGGTATCGATCATGGTGACTTCGTTCGTGGTTTGCTCGTTGGGAGTTGTCTTTGCCGTGACGGTTGGCTCGTAAAGATGTTCGACAAAGACATCTGTTGGAGCGGCTTCGCGCTTAGATCCGAACTGCGCTAGCTCGTCGGCTGCTTCGTTGTTATGTCTCAGGACATGTGAGAGTTCTAGCCCATCAAACTTGTCCTCAAGCTTGCGGACCTCTTGTCGGTAGGCCTCCATAGTGTCGTTCAAGCAGGACCAGTCTTTCATCACTTGATTGACGACCAGCTGGGAGTCGCCTTTCACAATAAGCCGTCGAATCCCGAGTGAGACCGCAAGGCGCAGTCCATGTAAAAGAGCTTCGTATTCGGCGACGTTGTGTGAGGCGGAGAAGTGGAGGTGAAGGGCATATCTTAGCCTTTCCCGTCGGGAGATCGGCACAACTCCCGCTCCCAAGCCGGTGATCCTCTTGGATCCGTCGAAGTGCATGGTCCAGTGTTGGAGGTCTTCCCGAGGTACGTGCTCTTGCTGTTCGATCCACTCGGCCGGAAGTCCGCTAAGGCTTGTGACTTAATGGACGTCCTGGGCTTAAAAGTTAAGTCCAGCGGCATCAGTTCCAGGGCCCACTTGGCGATGCGCCCGGTTGCCTCACGGTTGTGGATGACGTCGCCGAGTGGAAAAGAGGTGATGACGGTGACCGAGTGACCCTGAAAGTAGTGTGCCAATTTCCTCGCGGTTATTAGAACACCATAAAGCAATTTTTGTACACGGGGTATCGGATTTTGGCTCCGCCAAAACTTCGCCGACAAAGTAAATTGGTCTTTGAATCTTCCGGGCCCGTCCTTCTTCTTCTCGTTCAACCACAAGGACCGTGCTGACCACTTGGTGAGTGGCGAGAGCGTGCGCAAGAGGGGTTCCTGGGTGAGGTGAAGCCAAGACGGGTGGCGTGGTAAGGAATTCTTTGAAATCTTCAAAGGCCTTGTCGGCTCGTGGTCCACCGGAAGTCGTCTGTCTTCTTCGCGGCTGAAGAAGGGCATGCCTCGTTCGCCGAGCGAGATATGAAGCGGCTTAGTGCCGCCATGCAGCCGATAAGCTTTTGGACGTCTTTCGATTACTCGGGGCTTCATGTTTAAGATGGCGTTGATCTTCTCTGGGTTTGCTTCAATGCCGCGATGTGATACCATGAAGCCGAGCGCTTTGCACGATGGGACGCCGAAGGTGCACTTCTCCGGGTTCAACTTCATTCGAAGGCCCGGATGTTTGCAAAGGTTTCTTCTAAGTCGGCGATCGGTCTTCTTTGCTTGGTCTTGATGACAACATCGTCGACATAAGCTTCAACGTTTTTGCCGATCCGTGTCCGGAAGCATCTTTGGATCATGCGTTGGTATGTAGCTCCGGCGTTCTTCAGCCGAAAGGCATGGTGATGTAGCATAGGCCCGAACGGCGTGATGAAAGATGTCTTCAAGCGTCGGATTCTTTCGGGCGATCGGTGATAGCCCGAGTAACAATCCAAGAAGCTCGGGAGTTCGCAGCATGTTGAGTCGACAACTTGGTCGATACGAGGTAGCCCGAATGGATCTTTGGGGCGAGGCTTTGTTGAGGTCGGTGTAATCGACGCACATGCGCCACCGCCCGTCTTCTTGCGGACCAAGACTGGATTGGCTAGCCGGTCGGGATGAAGGACTTCTTTAATGAAGCCGCGGCCAAGAGCTTTGCGAGTTCTTCTTTGATCGCGTCTTTTCGATCCCGTGCGAACTCGCGTAATCGTTGTTTAATTGGTTTGGCGTCATCTTTGACGTTCAGAGAGTGCTCGATCACCTCCCTAGGAATTCCAGGCATATCAGATGGTTTCCAAGCAAAAACATCTTTATTATTTTGGAGGAAGGTGACGAGCGCGCTTTCCTATTTAGGATCTAGGTCGGCGCCGATTACAGCAGTTTTGGAGGGATCGGACGAATCAAGGGAGATCTTCTTGGTCTTGGCGTCGCCGGATCCCGATTTGGCTATCTTCTTCGCGGGACTTCGCCCTCGCCGAAGTTGATGCAGCCAATCGGACTTCTTGTTGGCCACGTAATCTCTCGAGATTGGGCCATGTCGCAGCTCTCCTTGTCGCAGTGAAGGCTTGCTTCACATCGCTGCGAAGAGTGATGACGCCGTTGGGACCCGACATCTTCATGCAAAGATAAGTGTAGTGAGGGATCGCCATGAACTTGGCAAGCGCAGGCCTTCCGATGATGGCATGATATGCCGTTTCGAAGTCGGCCACCTCGAAGGTGACGTTCTCCGTTCGGAAATTCTCTCGGGCTCCGAAGGTGACTGGGAGAGAGATATGCCCGAGTGGTGTTGAAGATAGCCCGGATAACTCCGTGGAAGGGGGTGAGCTTGCTTTGAGTTCGGCCCTCGGGATCGCATTTCATCCATAGTCTTGGCAAACAGATGTTGAGGGCGCGCCCGTCGATGAGGACGCGCTTAAGCTCGATATTGCGGACTACGGGGTCCAGGACGAGTGGATAGCGTCCCGGGTGGACCACTCGGTCAGGGTGATCCGAGCGGTCAAAAGTGATGGCCACCTCCGACCATCGCAGATACTGAGGGACTTCAGGTTGAGCCGCGTTGACCTCCCGGTCAGTTAGCTTCTGTTTCCTCTTGGATTCATAAGCTAACGGGCCCCCGAAGATGTGGTTGAGCTCCCCCACTGGGTCTTGAAAGGGTTCGGCATTCTCGCCGCGTTGTTCTTCTTGGCGCCGGATGGGCCAGCCTCGTCGATGGCTTCTTGTTGAGCTGCGCCGCGATTGTTCATGCGAACGCTTGTAGATAAAGCGATCCTTTGCCGCGTGCTTGTGATTCGGATGGTGGGTGCACTGGGCGTTCATGATGGCGTCGTAGGCGGCGACTCGGGGACGGCGTTGAGTATTGGAGGTTGCGGCCACCAGGTCTTCAGATCGGCGCTTGCGATCTTTCGGGCCCTGGTTGCTGTTGTTGCCGCCATCCTTCTTAGGATTTCGGCTTCCTCCTGCTTGCTTGTCCTCTCTTCTGTCGGGCCGATCTTGACGGGCGGCCTTGATGGCGTCGTTTGATTTGGCGTATGAATTCGCCGTCTCAAACATCTGCTTCACCGTCTTCGGTGGCTTTCGTCCGAATTTGCCGATAAGCAACTCATCGCGGACTCCCTTCTGGAAAGCGGCGATGATGATGTCATCGGTGATGTTCGGGATCTTGTTGCGCTTCTCGGAGAAGCGACGAATATAATCCTTCAGAGGCTCGTCCGGCTTCTGGATGACATTGTAAAGGTCGAAGTGCGTGCCGGGCCTCTCGAAGGTGCCTTGGAAGTTGGCGATGAAGTGGTCCCTCAGCTCGCTCCACGAGCCGATTGAGCCTCTTGGCAGGCTGGTGAGCCAATTTCTGGCCGAGTTTGCGAGGGCCACGGGCAGGTAGTTCGCCATGGCTTTGTTGTCGCCACCTGCAGCTCGGATGGCAAGGGTATATACAGTTAACCAAGATTCGGGGTCGGTTTTGCCATCGTACCTTTCTATCCCGGTGGGCTTAAAGCCACTCGGCCAATGCACTCGGCGGAGCTCCCGAGTGAAGGCCGGTACTCCATCGTCGCCGCTATCAGTGATCCCCTCCGATCTTCCCGAGTGCGACGGCCGCGCTCTTGGTAGCGGCGGTCGAGGACTTCCCGAGATCACTCGGCGGGGTCTTCGTTGGCTGGTTGGGTAGCGGAACTTTGCGGTGGACTCGGTGGTGGACGGGTGGACGTCCATGTCGCTTGCGGCGGGAGTCGACCGTCTGCTCTTGGTGCCTCGGCATGGACTCGGGAGGCGGGCCTCTTGGCCTAGTTGACGACCGAGCCGGCTCGGGCCTCCCGTAGTCTCCCGACCTTAGGGGTGGGAGCCGGCTCTTGTCTGGCGTTTCGGCCACGGATTCAGTCGGCCTTCGCGCCGAAGTGGTGGGAGGGCCGTTGGCCGTGGCGGCAACGATAGTCTTGATCTTATCAAGTATAGGAGTTACGTTGGCGGAGCCGTCTCCATGACTGTATCCAAGAGCGTGAGTGCGGCGACGGCGCTTCGCGTGGCGTCCGGAAGACATTGGTGTTGCGAACTCGTGTTTGGAGGATGGCCTCCGGCGATCGTCCACCGCACGAGATCCTGCTTCCTTTTATCGCCTCGTCTTTGCGTTGTTTGTCTTCTTCGGCTGCCTTGCGTTCAAGCTCCACTCTGGCTCGCTCCTCTTCGGCAAGCCTTCTGGCCATGGCTGAGTCGGACTCATCCGGCTCGGCCATGAGGACGTCAAGCACTTCGGCTCGCATCCATATGGCGCTCGGAGTTGTCGGCTTCGTCGAGGGGATGCCGTAGAGATTGTCGGGCCGGCGGAGCCGAGGTATCCGTTGAGCTCGAAGATGAACAGGAGCCAAAGGACGGGAGGATGACAGACCTCCCTTGATCCGGGTAACCCGGATCCGGATCGTTCCAGTCCGAGTCGGAGCTTGGGGGATCAAGCTCTTCCGAGTGGATCCTCGCCAACTCGGGGGAGAGCAGTTGACTGTAGATCTTGGCGACGTTTGGTAACCCAAACGGCACCGAGATGTCTTCAGCCGAGTAGATTGCTTCCGTCGGGGAGGCAAGAAGATTGGCGCAGATCTCGTCGGCATTCGGCAATCCGAATGGCGCCGAGTGGAGTCCGTCGTCGGAGAAGGTGGATCGCATCTTGGTCTTCAAGATGTTGTCGAAGATCTCGGCGCTGTTGGGGAGCCCGAACGGCGCCGAGTAGGTTGTTCCCTCCGACTGGTTTGAATCCGAGTCGAGGGAGGAGTCGCCGGCGAAGTTGGCGGCGAAGTCGCCGAGTCTTGAAGGAGATCCCATCACGCTTGTCGGCGAGATTGTTGAAGAAGTCTCGACGCGCGGCCCCCTACCTGGCGCGCCAACTGTCGAAACTTGGTTTCGGCAATATATTTTATGGGGTCGCAGTCAAGATCGCCAAGCACAATGGGTTAAAAGAAGAAGAGGATTTAGACAGGTTCAGGCCCTCTCGAGAGGTAATACCCTACTCCTGTTTCGGTGGATTCGATCCGCCGAGTGTCTTTATTGATCTCGCGATCTAAAGCTCTTGCTTATGAAGTCTAAGATCTGATCTTCTATCGGAATATCCCTCAAGGGACGCCCCTTACCCCCCTTATATAGTCTTGGGAGGAAGGGTTTACAAGTCGGAAACCCTATCTTATTCTAAGTTGGTTTCCTCAATCTTACCAAACCGTGACTATAGGCCGATTGCCTTATCTCTATCGGCAACCGTAACACCTAAGTCAAGTTCGGCTTACAGATATAACAGGCGCAGTCTATCCCTACCTCCAGTCGGATAAGCTTGCCATGTGGATACCCGATTGCCACAATCTCCACACTTTAGCTATATATATCTCGATTAACGCTAGAGTCTCCATTCTACTATATATATTACCACCACCAATTGATACTAGAAAATTACTACCACCACCACATTCCTTTTAAAAAGTATAGATTTCGTATGTTTTCTTGCTAACGTTTTAAGATATTAATTTTCTACGTATATAAAACTTTTTTTTGGTATGTTGTTGATTCATACCGGAGATATATGTAGTAGCTTTTGTGAACATATATATCATCCAGCTACTGAGTTATATTTATATTTTTTTAAGATGCTCATATATTAATTGTACTGTTTTGTGATGTCATACTACAGAAATAGCAATGAGTGACAGTTGGAAAACCCCATTAGGTGTCGAATTTCCCAACTGGTACCTAGCAGGTGGCACCTTTGAGGTGGACTCAAAGGTGTCGGTTTAGGAACCGACACCTTTGAGATTCCAGGGACGCAAAAAAGGTGGCTCAATGCATCGGCTCAAATCGAGTCGATGCATCAAGCAACTCGTCATCCCACATCAGCCCAGATCTAAGAAATTGAATCACAAATTTTGGCACAAATGAATAATTCCATCACTCCAATTACAAGAACAAGATAAACAAATCATAAAAAAAGATTTACAAATCGTGCCGGTGGGAAAGGAGTGGGGCAGAGAGGAGGAAGGGCGGTGTCGGATCCAACCATTCTTGAGCGCCGGTGGAGAGGGGTGGCGCCGGATTCGATCGCCCTTAGCACCGGTGGGAAGGGAGCTGGACAGAGAGGAGGGGTGGCGCCGGATCCAGCCGCTCCTGAGCACCGAAGGGGAGGGGCGGCGCCCGGCCGTCCCTGAGCATTGGTGGGAAGGGGTGGGATGGAGAGAATGAGGGGTGGCGCCGGATCCGGCCACTCCCGAGCGCCGGTGGGAAGGGGCGTGGCGTCAGATCCGGTCGCCCCTGAGCGTTGGTGGCCGGTGGAAAGGGGCGAAAGGAGGAGGAGGTGGCTGGTGGCCGCCCCATGCCGCTGCCATTGTCGTCCCCCGACGTGGATGAGGAAGAGGAGGGGAGGGGCAAGAGGAGGAAGAGAGGTAGGGCGATGGTTTTGGTGCCTGATGGGAAGGAGCGAGAGAGAGAGAATGAGGGGGAGGGGAGAGAAAAGTATAAGGACGGGTTCGGCTCTGCTCCTCACCTAAAGTGTCGGTTTTTAAAAAGTCACTCTTATCCCGGTCCCCCTAACAACTATTTCGATGGGACAACACTTAAAGATGTTAATTTTAATAGGAACCGACATATTTCTCTAACAAGAGTCATAGGTGCTAGTTCCTATTAAAAACTGACACCTATCTATTTACAAAGTTGTCGGTTTTACTGAATGATGTCCTGCGAGCGTGCACCTTGGGTTGGAAAAAGGTTTATAGATGTCGGTTTTTGCATTTACGACACCTATAGTGCCATTCATTCCATGTGTTTCTGTAGTAGTAGCATCTCCTCTAAATCAAAACATCATTACAAGATAACTGCAAGATAATGCATGTATGTTATATGCATCTAGACCGTCTTAAAATTGTAAGAGCCTGTTGTAGCTCTAAAGCAGGATTTCAAGAAACAATGTGTATTAATTAAATTTCTGATTTTCACGATACAATAATAAGACAAATGCTGCTACTACATATAAATATGTCTTTCTATGCATGGTTTTATGCTATATGTGTAAATATATCTATATTTCTTACACATGATTAGTTCAGATATTTGGAGTGATTAATTAAGCACTACGTACATTAGACCATTCGTGTTGCGTGAACACAAGGCAGATCTCGAATCTCATTCATGCATGCGTACGTGGAAATTTTCGTGTCTTCCTTTCTATATTGCTGCTGTGACTGTGTCTCTACGTTGCTTTGTTCCCAATATGACCTTGAGCGATGTGCATCCATATGTAGCACTTCAAATTATGCGTGGCATTTGTTTGAAAATATTTCACTTGAAATTTCTGATTAATCTCCGAAATTTCCACCAAAATTTTATACATATCTCTTCGATATAAAATTTTGGTGAAAATTTTAGAGATCTAACAGGAATTACAAATGAAATATTGAACCAAGAAAATTAGATAAACTTAGTACAACTTAACAGAGAAGATTTTTATACACTTCGCCATCCTAGTGGTCATGGAGGAGAGGGTAAGCAAGTGGCCAGTATATTGCTCATGGAGACATGGGGACTGAGAGAGAGATCGATTAAGGGGAGAGACGTCGTCGCGCGAGATTTTTGGGATCAAGATTGGACAGCAGTGGTAGGATTGGATGAAATGATTCGATATGATGTGGGAGGCAGAATTTTTGGAAGATTTTTCAGGAATAATACTAATATGATTTCAAACATACAAAACACATTTTACCAGTAACTGGCTACCGATGAAATATAATTTGGATTACTGCCAGGTTTTTTTGTGGTTGACAATGACGAACTGGCTAGCCTGTCAAAATTTCCAAGATCAGGGGGGAGCGTACAAAGTCAGTAACTTGTTTCAAATTTACATATTACTAGCTATATATCTAGCTGTAGCAGTAGATCCCTAATTGGGAGAAGTAAAGTAACCAATGCCAATAGTACACACCAAAGATCAGATTATATAAATCAGTAAAGAATGGTGAAATAATTAAAATAAGGCGCGTTGCAGGGAATAGAAGAAGGAATGGAGAGGTTGGGATTTGGAGCAAGTTGGAATTAGAGGTTTAATTCCGTTGTTCCCCCTGACTCCCACGTGCAAAGTCCAAATTACCAAAAAGTTCAACCTCAGTCTCTACTGGGGATCGACTAATTTTATTAATTTGCACATACACACCCTTGCAATCTCCTATTTTGAATTAATCAAACAGCTTAAAGCGATACATATATAGTATACCATGCATGTATGCGGTGATTGTGAACATATTATGTTTGGGAAGGGTACGTTTGCAAAAAAAAACAAGCAAATAATGATAATTATGATACACTGTTGCAGATGGAGACACCTAATTGCTCTTTCTGAGGCCAGTTTTGGGGCAGGGTCCCCTATTCAAGGGACACAAGCACCATCTTTTCATTTAGTCCATCCAAAACCATGCCCAAGACATGCATGGACACTCTTACTGTGATCCTATCTGAATGGTCAATACCTCACTAATTAATTTAACTAAGCTACACTAATAGACAGCTCAAACCCACTCCTCCCCAGCACAGTCATGTATAGCAGAACATATTTTATACACCTAGGGCTTGTCTTTGGTGAGAGCATCTTGGACTTCCTATCCTTCTAACCCTATCCCCTCTCGTTTCCCATATAACCCATACACATCTCCTCTGCCTTCTTGCTCCATCATCCTCTTCCTCTTGTTTTTCTTGCTTGTCCCTAGCTATCTTTTTGTTGCTTTGAGGAGGCTGAGCTGAGCTAATCAGGGCAGGGCAAAGGCAGGAGGAGATTTTTCCAAGGTTTGTGCTCTTCCTTTTTGTTCTCATTTTAGCCCTATGCATGAAGAGGAAGGTATATAGTCAAGATTGCATGCAGTTCTGAAGCTAGTACTCAAGTAGTTGATCTGGTGTTTCTTCTCTCCCAAACTAACAATGTCTGAATCTCATCAGATCCTAGGCCTAGGGCGGCCGGCAGCATCAAAAAAGGATGCATCCGAGCGGCGGCGCGCTGTCGGTGCCACCGGGGTTCCGGTTCCACCCGACGGACGAGGAGCTCCTCTACTACTACCTGAGGAAGAAGGTGGCCTACGAGGCCATAGATCTGGACGTCATAAGGGAGATCGACCTCAACAAGCTGGAGCCCTGGGATCTCAAAGGTAATTTAATTAAGCAATCAATCAGCTCATCAAGCTAGGCTAGCTGGAGCTAGCAAGCATCGGTGAGATTTTAGCTGAACAACCCACATGGTATTATTGCATGTGGTGTTGTGTATGCATGCACAGATCGGTGCAGGATAGGGACGGGGCCTCAGAACGAGTGGTACTTCTTCAGCCACAAGGACAAGAAGTACCCGACGGGGACGAGGACGAACCGGGCGACGACGGCGGGGTTCTGGAAGGCGACGGGTAGGGACAAGGCCATCTTCCTCGCCAACGCCTGCCGCATCGGCATGAGGAAGACCCTCGTCTTCTACGTCGGCAGGGCTCCCCACGGCAAGAAGACCGACTGGATCATGCACGAGTACCGCCTCGACCAAGACAACGTCGATGTCCAGGTACATACATACATACATACATACATGTACTCCTTTATTGCAACATTTCATGATATATGTACTTAATTAGCATCCATGAAATGCCAAAGTTATCCTGTTATACATGATAGTTTTTGCTATTTATCAGTCGTCAGGAACTCTACTAGTAATACTGTGCAGGTTAGTTTTGCTATTGATCAGTTGCATGGAACTTTCTTTTATTTGTCAGTTAGTGTATAATATGTGTTATCTCTATTTTAAAATATAGCAATGTGTCTGTGCGTTGCAACGGGTGAAGTCGTGACGCGGCGCGGATGGGGATGGGAGGAAGGGACGCAGACGCGGCCAGGGTTAGCAATTTTGGAATGGTGATTTATACCGGGGGACCGAAATTTTGGAAATTTTGGAAATTTCGGAACTTTTTTGGCAGAAATTTTTTGAAAATTTGACGAATTTGTAATGAATTTGCATAAAATTTGACCAAACCAACAAAAATTTGGGCAAAACCGAAAATTTCGAACGAGATATGTGCTTACCGGGGGGGACTGAAATTACCAAAATTTCGGGAGTTTCGTTCCGAAATTGCAAACCCTGGGCGCGGCGTCCGGATGGGGACGGGAGGGAGGGCATAGAGAGGGAGGAGCGTAGGATGTCTTTTTTCATACAAGCCCTCATTTTCTTTTAAGCATTGGGACTCGGGTTAATTTTATAAACACTCAAAAGATTTTCTACAAAATAGCCGGCGTACGAAAATTTTAGATAGGAAGCTTTATAAATAGTTATAGATAATATATTTTTTAGTCAGTTATCTAGACAAGCGCTTGTCTAAATATATAGCCAAAAATTGTTATATTTTGAAACGGAAATAATATTATATGCAAAATTGGTGGTTGATCCGTACATCCATAGAGAACAAAATTTCAGGCCAAGAATTAGTAAAAACTTGTTTCTACTGAAAATTTTCACTTCCATGGAACCTAGCTTGCATATATAACTCAGCAGGGTTTATGGGTTAGTGAGGGGAATAATTAATTAATGAACCAGCAGTTTAATTAATTTACTGAGATTGATCTGATCATCTGAAATAATATCATCATTATTGCAGGAAGATGGATGGGTGGTGTGTAGGGTATTCATGAAGAAGAGCTACCAGAGGGGCCTCAACCCGGCGGAGATGGCGGCGGTGGACGACGACGAGCTCCTCCACCACCACACCTTCCCGCCGGCCCCGCTTCACGGCGGCGCGGCCGACCACAAGCACAACCACGCCGGCGCCGGCCACCACCACCACCTCATGCAGCCGCACCAGCACTACGACGACTTCCCTTCCTTCGACCCCTCCATGCAGCTCCCGCAGCTCATGAGCGCCGAGCAGCCGGCGCCGCCACCGGCCGTCCCCTCCTCTCTCCTCCCCGGCGTCCCTCCGAACGCCATGAACTCCCTCGAAGTCGAGTGCTCCCAGAACCTGATGAAGCTGACGTCGGCCGCCGCTGGCGGCGGCGGTGCCAGCGGGCTGCTCCACGCCGGCGACCACCGCTTCGCCGCCGCCACCACGGACTGGTCCATCCTGGACAAGCTCCTGGCCTCGCACCAGAACCTGGATCAGCTCTTCCAGGGCAGGGTCATCGCCGAAGCGTCGTCTCCGGCGGCTGCCATGGCGCCTAGCCACCACCAGCATCTCATGGATCAGCTCGGCGGTGGCGGCGGCGTCGGCGGCTCGTCGTTGAAGAGGCTTCCACTGCAGTACCTCGGCTGCGAGGCCGCCGACCTCCTCAGGTTCTCCAAGTAGAGAACCATGCATGCATGGATCACTTGAACTAAGCTAGCTTAATTAGCTGCGATATCATCGATGAGCAGTTGATGATGGTGATGATGATCTGACTGATCAGCTCATGTTTTTTTGTTAGACTGGTTAATTTGATCTTCCTTTTGGTATGGAGCTTAATGCTTCCAAGTGTATATACACTCTATGCTATGCTATGTCCCATATGCATGCGTGCAATGTGGCTTTGAAACCTAATTATATATACATGCATGAGAATTAATATTTCTGATGTTCCCATGCATGTTGGATTAGTGTTTGTTCTTAGGATGCTTCATGCTTGCTGGCTGATGAATGAGAACCGATATTAATTTACCATGCGCTTTGCTTGCTCGAGTTAATTATTAAGAAACTGTCATTACATATTGATTGCACATATGGATTATTGCTCATGTTTGCATTTAAACCTTTATGCAATACTATATTGGATTAAACATAGGTGAGCTCTTGATAATAATTGATAGAACAAGGAAATGCATGTATATCTTGCTGCTTTTATTTTTATGGTGGTTTATGTCGCTTTCCATGTTTTTTATGCATGAATGATTTGGTGTGGTGGTATCTATTCCACTGCTGAAATGAATGAATTTGTTCCCTTCAAATTATGGATAAACCATCATGTCAAATTCGTGTTGGATTATTGTCACATCTACTTCTTCATTGTTGGTTGTTAGACCTGATTTAAGACGAAAATGGCCCCTTATATGAGAAAAACTAAAAGACTTAGTTTCCATTTTTTTTCTTAGATGTTCACTACCACTACTATAAAAACATGCATAGGTATCGGCATAATAAGTGTCGGTTCAACAAAAACCAATACCTATTAAGCGTTAAGTCCTCGCCTCTACGATAGGTAATAGGTGCCGGTTCGGACGAAGAAAGGAATAGGTGCCGGTTTTTGTTATGAACCGACATCTATTTGCCTCCTCCAACGGTCCTCGCGCTTGAAATGGTGTCGGCTATAGACTAAAAATTGACACATATAGGTGTCGGTTCGTAACAAGAACCGACACCTATAATATATTATAGGTGTCGGTTCCTAGAAAACCACACCTATAAGAAAAACTGAGCCGAGCCGAGCCACCATTTAACCCCACCGAAGTCATCGTCCACTCAATCCTTATCCTCTCTCTCACACACACACACACACACACTCGCATCTGGCGCAGCTACCTGCGTCATCCTCTTCTCTCTTCATACCACTGCCTCATCGCCACCCGCGCCACATCCATCGCCATAGCTCATCGCCGCATCCGGCGTCGTCGCCCATCGTCCTCTCCTCCCTCCGTGCCTCTGCCCTATGGCCTAGAGCTCGGGAGCACCAGATCCGTCCGCTTGGAGCTCACGTGCCACCAGATCTGGCGGCGGCTACCCTGGCACGGAGAGAGACCCTGGTGGCAACCTCGGCACGGAGAGGGACCTCGGCGACGATCTCGGCGTGGAGAGGGACCCCCGGTGGCGACCTTCACACCGCTTCACCGACGGTGACACAGATTGGTGAGGATGGTGCCAGCGACCGCTAGGACCGAGGAGAGAGAGCTCATCTTGTTTTGTGTAGTTCTTGATCTTGTGTAGTTCTTCATCTTACTGGTGTTGATCCGTAATGGATGGGGATAGAGATTGTTGTTTTTGATCTGGGATGTGGGATGGATGGGGATGAGAATTGTTGTTGTTGATTTGTGATCTGTGAAGGATGGGATGGGGGTTATTGTTGTTATCTGTGATCTATGATGGATGGGATTAGGGTTGCTTGAAGGGGGCCGCTCGAAAGCATCGGCTCATCAAGTCGATGCTTCGAGCCAACTTTTTTAATCGACGAGAGCACAAAGGTGTTAGTTCTACAACGAGATAATTGGTGTCGGCTGCGCAACCGGCACATATGCCAGGTTTGTAACCAACACCTTTAAAGTGTTTTGCCTAGTAATGTACTCTTGCACAAAGTCTTAATTATACTCAGAATCATATGATCACTCTGGTTTAAATTTCATATTGATTCCTATATGTATCAACCAGTTTATCAAGGAGTTATTTAATGACAAAAGATATATGAGGAACATAATTAAACATACCTTCATTCCAATCCAACCACGGCTTCTCTGCAAAGCTAATCTTCATATCGTGTAGTCCGTCAGGGAAAAAGCAGATTAATTTCCAATACATTGCGTAGGTACGTGCATGATAATATGTACATGAGTACATTGTCATGGCTCCTCCTAGATTATTACCCCCATCCGGTTTTAAATAGATTGAACCGTTGATTTTCTAACGCATTTGATCATTCATTTTCCTTTGCAAAACATAAAAATATAAAATAGTTTTAAAAACATTAATAATAAATCAAGTCACAACAAAATAAATAAGACGAATGACTAAATATGTGTCAAAATATTAATGACGTCATCTAAAACATAGGTACATGTAAACATGGTATGAAGTTCTGTAGATTAAAATTAATGAAGTGATTAAACCCTTTACGTTCAGTCTAAAATGTGAATACCACAATACGCGACCTCCAAGCTTTCAACTCCAAGAATATTTACCATTTACCCATTTATGTCGTATCTATAGATACCTCGCTTAAAAGATTATTAGAGAGGGAATAACTTGCACCATGTAGATGAGTTTAACAGGGCATCAACTGTTACATATGGCGCCAACAATGGTGAATTGTTCCACTCAAAAAAAAGAAAAGAAATAAAAAACAATGGTAAATGTGATCCTCTGCCGTAGCATGTGCTGCGTCATGCTATGCTATGCTACAACGGAGGACAACATCGTAGTGTACGCACATCCTCTGCCGTCCGATCGATGCATGATGACAGGTCCAGATTGAAGCGTTCAAGTAGATCTCCCTCTGCTGTACTCCGAAACAATGTTGAAACATATTGTGTTTTGATTTTGTCCTAAGTCAAACTACATCAAATTTAACGAAGTTTATAATTACAGGCGCTGATTATGGCATTGAATTACCATAGCAGGATCACGCTGCATCCAACCTTTCTCTGCAAAGCTTCAACTTGCAGCATGAATTAGCTAGTCACACTACTGCAAATTAATAACAGCGGCATGGGAGTCCTAAAATCCCAAAATAAAAAAAATTAAATTTATAATATTAATTAAGATGTGTCACATTCACGTACAATATGAAGCAACTTGCAAATGACTTGCATATCACACTGCTGCCTTAATTTTCACACGACGATTCCACACAAATCTCGGAACAAACAAGTATTTAACAGTAGGTAGGAGTATAATGTAGGATAGAATCTGACGCCTATAGCTAGCCAAGCCTCCCCATGGCTGTTTGGCTGCATATATAGCCCCTTTGCCATAAGCTGCACTCCTCTCCTTTGTTTACAAGGGCCAATGAGTTCTTGAATGCAGAAAATTCCACAGAGATGTCGCTGCCTAGCGACGCCAGATGCGTTACGTTGCTACTGCTCCTGCTCCTTCCTCCTCTATCAGGGAGGGCAGCAGCAATGCAAGGCCATCACTAGTAAATTGTCTCACCGCGCTCATCAAAGTTCGTGAGCATGCATGGAGAAGATAAATAAATAGAACATGAATATTCGTTAGTTTTGTGGGTAATTGATAAGCTACCGGAAGGTGCTGTAAAATTTTAATACTTACAAATATTTTCTCAGTAACCATAAAATTTTTCTTAGGCCATGTCTGGTTCTTTAGCCCTCTAATTTTAAAATTAGTCCCTCGAGTAGTTTGGATTTATGAGCTAATTTGCCTTTAACGCATATGCTTAATTATTGACTCCAAATACCTCATTTAATACATATAATAAACAAAAATTAATCATATACATATATGATTGAAACATACAAGTCTCATACAATACAATTAATGTCTCATAGAAATAAAATATGTCCATACAATTAAAGTCTCATACAAACATACAAAGCCGCAAGAGAAAAAGAGAAATAACAATTTGGTATAGAGCCATGAACATGAGAATATAAGACTTGAAACTTGACTAAAAAAATTAAAAATTTTGTGGATAATGGAAAGCACTGGACTAAAAGAATATCTTTCATTTAACTAATCACCTCAATACATAGTATAAATTTGAACATTTAGGATAGAGAAGGCTAAAGCTAAATATATACGATAAATACGTCGTTTTGATTCCAGGGAAAAAAAATCGACGGATAGCAACCTTATCGTATTCATTTTCGTTTTCGAGAAAAAAAATTAAATTTGTTTCCTTTTTCAAAAGTTTTCGAAAAAATTGACCGCCACTTTCCGTTTTTAAAAACCGGTCCGGAATTCGGAAACTTTCCGGTCCCTAATTGTACCCGTAACTAGTTGTTGGCTCGCGGCAGTAAACTGCATGCAGGAACATCAATGAGAGCTGAAGAAATCAAACATGCAAAGCAGCTAGCTAACCGGTTAGTAGTTTAGTGCTACTAGTAGTACTACTCTCTTAAAAACACGTAAAATTGGTGGGATTGGTGGAGCCCACATAGAATTAGCCCAAATAAGTATCTCTAGAAGAGGCTAATTTTTTGGTGGACTAATTCAGAGCCATATAGAATTAGCCCAAATAAACATCGAGGCTAATTATCCTTAAGGGCTAATTGAGGTTAAAGAAAAAGGGCTAAAAATTAGCCTCTAGATCCAAACAGATCCAAACAGGGTCTTAATTTACTGATAGCTAGGTAACTGTGAACTGCTAGTGTTCTATTAGTAAATTGTCTCACCATGCCCATACATTTCTTACTGAATAAATGAGCGCAGAAAGCAAGTTAATTTTGTAATGCTAGCTGTGAATTCCTCGTGTAGTTATATTGAGTGTTGAATAAGCAATCTAGCAGACGTGTACTGAACTGAAGAATGTGAGGATGATAATTGTGTTACAGTGTGGCATAAACGACTAAGGTCACAAGAAAGCCTAGCAGGGCACCAGCTGCAACCTGCAGCTCCGTATGACCAACGGATTCGCTCAGCCTGTCACATTCCTCTGCGTAAGCCTCCTTCAGATGTGTAAATTCAGTTACCTCTGTTTCTGAACTCTGGAAGGCGTTCAGTTTCGACGATTTGGTCGCAGAACTGTGTATTGGGTAGGGGTTTGCGGATGAACCTTGTGAAGAACCCAGTTTCTCAGCCATGGAAACGAGCTCAGCAACCATCTTGGGCTTTGAGGAGTGGAGTTCAGAGGTGGAATTCGACAAGGAATTGTCATCTGGGTATTGAGTGATCTTCTCGCCAAGGGTCAATAACTTGTTTAAAACTCTTGCATGATTGCCCACCTCTCTTCTTACTCCCTGTTGAGATTATTCAATGGGAATGACATGAGCAAAAAATCTAGTATTAAAATTTATACATCAAAGCATATACTAGTTCTAACTTCTATAATCATCCAGGCGGTGCAGTTACGAGAAAAAAAACTCATATTTGAGGCCATCATACTGACTGGGACTGGCCAGACATTAAGCTAAGATGAAATTGACCATGCCGAAAGTAATTGATTCAGACTCTGAAGTGCAGAAACTATATGATCCCCTAAACCAAACATAAATGGCTATTACTGACCGTAAGCATGGACCATGTCCACAAAACATTCACCTTTGCAAATGAAAGCTATTTTTTTTCAGATGTGGAGGTATTATGCAAGCAATGGATTAAGACATGAACAAATAAACAAAAGAAAGAAAGAAAGAAAGGAAGGAAGGAAAGACAAAAGCCCAGACAGATATTCCTGCTCACTTCACCCCACCCCACCCCCCCAAAAAAAAATAAATAAATGAAGTCACACTTCACCAAATCTGCGAACTGCAATATAGGAAAGGGGGCCTTAGCAGAAAATTTTAGTAAGTGTTCCATGAGTCATATGTATCATGACTATTCATGCTACAAGATATAACAGCCTTGCAAATATGCTAACTAGAACAGTATCACCTACCAATTTTATAAACAGAAAAACATTTACCAGCAATGGGAAGTCGGGAACATCTTTTCTTTTAAGGAACAGTAGGATCAAACTGGTCTGACTAAATGGGACTATCTCTGCCAACAGTCATAAACTACAAATATCAAATCAGTGAAGAGTTTAATCCTTCATAATGATGAAGTTTTCATGCTCCCATGTTCTTTTTAGATAAAATGGTTATCTAAAATTGAGTTTTGCAATACTTTTGGCACATCATTATATTTTGCACATTACATAGACAACTATACAAAAGGACTAGTTAACAAACGTATCAGATTTTAGATTAAAATTAGGATGCAGGCAGGATAGGTCATTGTCAAAATTAATATATTGGTTTAAAAGGCGCCAAAACCACCCCTTAGCCAAGCTAAACATTTTGTGTTCACATCTTGTTCCCAGAAGATGCAATAGTTGAATAGTTGATATAAGAAGTTATGTGATTAATTTTAGTATCTCCATCTCCTTCTGGAGGGAATTGGGGAGGCATTAATAGCACTGATCAGGGAGCATTTCAGCAAATCTAGCAATCCAAATATACAACCTACAGCTTAATTCTATACAGTACAAGATATATAAAACAGGGGAACTCCCACATGATGCGGAAGCTCCAGAAGAACGCGCACTACAGTAAGCCACGTAATTGAGGGCACTTAATATGATCAATAAGCTGGCCAATAATAGTTAGTGACTACATAACTGAAAGATAGAAGAGAGATGTACAAGACAATAGAGAAGCATCAAAGCACACCATACCTGAGCATCATACATTACGATTGCTGCAAACACCACTGACATCCCAAAAATAGAGTCTGCAAAGCCCCTGCATACTAAACACAATAATCAAGAAAGAAGTAAAACCACAGAATCTAGAGACTAAACAAGAATAAAATTTAAGCCTCAAACAACAAATTTTTAAGATGCTAACCTTTCTAGCCCAAGCGAGGTAGCCACTGCCACGACAGCCTAAAAACATTGAAAATAAATTAGAGTCGGAACCGCCAATTTCGATAAGAGATAAGTTACTTTATATCCCTACTGCTAGATATGATTGAACAGTACTATATTGCAATAAAGAAAAGCAAAGCACAAGAAATATTTTGACATAACTATTTGAGTCTCTTGCAAATATCTCAGCGCCATACTAAGACACACGATATTGTGCCGAATTTCAGAAATCTCTGGATAGCAAGCAAGCTTACAATAGTCTAGACAAGATTGGACAGAAGAAATACACCATATTTCAACCAAGAACAGCAAACCATCCCAACATAGTACTTTCAGTGGCTACAAAAACATTAATCACCCAACATCGGATTGTGCCAAATTTCAGAGTTGTCCATCTAACAAGCAAGATGAAATACTTTACCCACATCACATGGCTATCCCAAACACAAGAACAGCCTAAAATCAGCCTAGGCACAATTGCAGTTACAGTATAGCATAAGAAAAAACTAAGGCTGGGTAATGGGCAGGCAAGTATCATCGTCTCACCGCGGAGTGGGTGGAGGGCATTCCGCCTGAGCGGACGGCGGCCCTGAGGTCAACGCCGCCGCCATCCTCGCCGGAGGAAGTGAAGGGCTTGCACAGCTGGCCGACCGCGCTCGCCGCCGTCGCCGCAATCAGAACCTTTGAAAGAAACAGGGGAATCAAGTGAGCCAAGAACCAACCCACGTCACGAATCAAAGGAAAACAGTAGTAGGGGAAGAAGCGGGCAACCTTGTTCCGGACGAGCTCGGCGATGTCCTCCGGGGCGAGGTGGAGCGAGGACGCGGCCGCGACGGCCCGGCGGCGGGACGGAGGAGACCAAGAAGAGGAGGATGGAGGGGTTCTTGTTGGTGTTGGTGGGGAAGAGGAGAGGAGGAGGCGCGAAAATGGTAGGAGGGATTGCGCCATAGCCATCGTGGCGACCTCTCCTCCTCCCTTCTTCTCTTTCGTCCTCTCAAGTCCTTTCTCGCGCGCGATGGAATGGAACGGAAGGGATGGATCAAAATCATTTTTTGATTATTCAACATTTAAACTCTGCAGCATGGTGACTGGTTGCTCAGTGGGAAAGTGTTTGTCATTTATATGCAGAAATGATATTCATCGATATTCTTTTCTCACTACTCAAAATAATAGGATACGCTCATCCCATGCCTCGTATAGTAAAGAAAAGCTCACATGGTATCGAGGAAGAGAGTAAATAGTGTTAGTGTCAAAGTGTTTGCTACAATCGTGCGCTACCGCCGTCGCGCCGCCTCTTCCTCCCCCTCCCCCCTCCCATTTCTCTAAAGCCTCGTCCAACGCCGATGATAAGGGAGAGGAGACGTTACTACTAACTGGTCAGCACCACTTGCGATAGCAACAATGTGAAAATCGAACTTGGGAGAACGGTGGAGGTATGAAGATGTGTGTTGTCTTTCTATCCATAAGTTTATAGATCCAACCATAAACTATTTTTTCTCAGCTTTCTTGAAGGAGGGAGGGGACAAATTTAGGGAGAAATTGTTAGGTGGTGAAGAGAGGAGAATGAATTAGCGAATTGAAGGAGAAGGAAGAAAGGAGTAGAGGCATGTTATCTAAGAATCAGCTCAGCTTTTGATATTGGTCGATATTAGACTTGATATCAATGGATATTGGCAACCAGTATCAGACCTCATACCAACCAGGCTTGATACCAACGGATATTGATGATACTTATGTTGTATCATCTGATAACGCAAAGTATCACCTAATACTATGTAGGTATCACTTGATATCTCATAGATATCACTTGATACTGATAAGTATCAGAATCTAATACCGACAAGTATTATCTCGTTCGGACAAGATCCTATGGTATAGGATCTCTCATTAGCTTGTTTGAAACCCTACAAAACAAACATATCCTTAGGTTAAGGTTAGGTCTATTCACGGACATATGTGTAGTGTGTGCATCTCTTATAATTGAAAATAAAAAAACTTAGAGAAGATATAAGAGCATCTCCAACAATGTCTCTAAATGAATCTTTAATTCCGTTTTGAAAAATTTTCTTTGAAAAACTGGCTCCAACAGAGACTCCATATGGATCTTCAAAATTATAGGTTCTCTAAAATCAAGATCTCGTGCTCAAAACTAAGAATAGAGTCTTGGTTCTCTAAAATAGTTCCTATCATCGTGAGGATTATTTTACCGTGAGACATACGCGAAAAAGACAGATTTGCGCCGCCTGCCGCCATCCTGCATCTCGCCGAAAAAGCTTGCCGCTGCATCTTGACGCATGCCGCCACCTGCATCAGTCGGCTACTCGGTTTAGTCACCTGATATGTAAAAAAATCGATGTTGCTACTACTCGAGCATACTAAAATCTCCAAGCCTATTTATTTTTAGCTCCTATGGATGCATAATACTGATGCAAACACCAATTTTGTAATCGGAAAAGGGAAAATAAGCCTCTCACTGCATATTTCGACTATTTTTAGAATCAGTAACAAATTTTAGATTAACAACAATATTTTATATAAACAACATTTTTTAAATCAGCAACGGCTAAAATTTTCAGAGCAACAACATTTTCAGCTCATCAACATTTTATAGACCATCAACAACATTTTTTAAACCAGCAACAACATTTTTTTAGACCGGCAACAGTTCTCAGATCAACACCAGGTCTCGTACCTACACCAGCACACGCATCTACTGCCGCGTCCCAGAAAGAAATACCCTAGCGGTTGATGAGTCCTGATTAGTTAAAAAATAAAAAAATTAATTTTAAAAATCTGTCGTATTAATTTTTGATTTCATTCTCTAAACTGTTTAGGAATTCTCTAAATGAGTTTTTTTAAATTTGTTTGGCATGCTCTAAGCCCTTAAGAGTGCTATAAAATTCATATGCAACATAAGTAATTGCTCAAATGCTCATTCCCTACGAGTCCAAAATTACTACCCTAGAAATATCCCCCACTAATTGGCATTAACATGGGGGCAAAGCATAATCTCATGGAAATCCTTCATGCAACTCTCCAAATCCATGTACTTCCCTATCGTGCAAACGAGCAACCCAATTGAACAATTCCTATAACATCGAATTTCATATAATTCAACGCATCATGCATACCGCAAATCATGTCTTTTTTCTTGTTTCAAATGGACCTTCGAGTTAGAATATAAGGAAATAAAATAGAAAACCAATAATCACCTAAATCCTCGAGTTCCAAATTCCAACAGAGCATGTAGCCATGTGGAGACTATTATACCGTATCAACAAGGGGGGAAAAAGAAGGAAAAACGTGCAAACAAACAATTATCAGAATTATTAATGAGAAGTGTTCATATGGCCGTCACACGGGGATTACTTACTTGCACGGCACTGAGACAGCGAAGTCCCCTACCAGGTTAAAATGATGAGCACAAAAATGCCTATCTATAATGATTGTTTTGCATGCTTATAAATTATCTGACGTTAATCTAGGTGCATCATTTCGTTCAAATGGCAGATACACAATATTTTTCAGACGGATGTGTCCTGAAAGCATAAATTGCGGCAGCAGCATGCATGAGCATAAATTTCTCAGAACATTTCTGAGTACTGGAATAAGAGAATTCCGTCAGAATATTCTGACACGAAAACTTCAGAAGTCCCAAACACAGCACCAGGAAAACAGACAGAGTTGCATGGCATAACTCCATGATCAATGTATTTTGGCAACAACCGATGCATTGCATGTTCACTTTTGACGAATTGGTCATGTTGGGAACACTCGAAAAAGAAGTGTCAGGGCAGCTGCTTCCTGACACCAAGATGGAGTAAAACGAAAAGGTCCATATTGACATGGCTCTAGTGACCCCATTCGAAAGGTTCAGTATCTTATTCATCATAGGCAATATCAGAAGATACCACCTTGCTGGAAAAAAATAATAAATTTTCATGTTAGAGTAGAACAGAGTTTGTAAAATTGTACTACAAACAGCACATTCCAAGAAAACAAGAGAATTGTACAGGATGACAACATTCGAGGGTTGAATAATGGTACAGAATTATCAAAATCAAACCTACAAAAAAAATATAGAAGTACACACTCTATTTGCATGCCCCTTAACCTGGGCTGCCAACAAGACTCGCTCCATAATATACCAGTATTGACATATATGTAGTAGTGCTTATATCGTTACATGTAACATTAGCAGGAGCCATTCAGTACTTATTGCTAGTATTGTATGGGGCTATGAAGAGGCTCCCTTATGCACGTTGCAACAAGCTTAAATATCAAAAGTGGTAAAACTGGAGTAGTTTCTTGAAGGAACGAATAACTCTTTGTCTATCATATCTATAGCTGTTAAGAGAGTTTATGCATTTCTTGTGCGATGTGTTGGTGTGTTTAGATGGGAAAAACATCTAAAAAATTCTCTTGTTGACATAAGTTTACGGAGAGCTTTGCTTGCATAAAGTCAATATTGACATATTCCAGCAGCTAGGTTAGTTCTCTTCTTGTATTTAACTCTGAATAATCCTAGCCTATATATTTTCCAGACATTAGTGTTCTCAGTCTTACCTATAGTGCTTCCTAAAGCAAAACGATACCATCGACCTCAAGAATAACCATATAACTTTGTTTGTATTATATTATCTATGAAGATTAGTCCCTCTGTTCCTTCAATTTACCATTCAGACAATGTCACAGAGATATGATAATCGATACACAAATTTGACCACTACCAATCATATGTCATAAAAAAATTACCAATGGAGAGAATGGTAGCATTTGGTTGCCAAGTCACATGAGAAAATTTTGATGTTTGCACAATTTAGTTGCCCAACTCAAGTATTGGTGCATGCATTCGAAAACAGCATCTACTTGAGAAGAAACACATACCATGATAGCCTCAATCTCTTCCTCTGACAGTGGCTTGCGTTTAGGAAGTAGTGAAGCTGGCCCTCCAACAGCTGTGTAAGAAGGTGGGGAGGGCACATCTGATCTAAAGCGGTAATTTTTAACCTCTCCAGAAGAAGATGGTGCCTCCAGTTTAGCTCCTGCAAATGCAACGACAGATTAGTAACAGAATACTTCCATTCAGTAAATCAATATATGTGGTTCATCCCCAAGCAAAATAACAAACATAGACAAAGCTAAAGTTGAACTAAAATGAATAGCTTGCGGATAGAAACTCATTGGTTGCAATGCACTAGCACCTATATTGTTCATGGGACAACAGCACTGCTAGTGCTATCCAAATGACAATTGGCAACTATACATTTAGCAGTGAGAAAATACCACATTTATCACGATATAGAATAAGTCTAATATCTATCATGTGGAAATCAGAAAATGTGGTACGATTGAAGGGCTTTGGAAGAAAGGAGCATAGCCAAATCAGCCATCAAGGTGTGGCCTCCAAGAAGGCATGTCATAGAGGAGGCATATGCCCTTGGAGAAGGTGTAGTGGGGGTTTAGTTATTCTATAATACACCTCAGCAGTCAGCACACCCAGGCCCAAAGAAATAAAAGGAGCACATTTCACAAAACTGCAAATACTTCGACAAAAGTATCACAAAGCAACATATTGAAGCTATAATACCAGAAAACTACACCTTTAGCACCGAAGTTATCACATGACTACATTTAGCACAAATATATCACAAAACTACAGATTTTAGAGGCTCCAATCTAGAAATATTACACTTGTGGAACTTCTATAATCTGTAGTTTTCAGAAAGAGTGAGGGATAAACCTAAAGTTTTGCTATATTGTATGTTATAAATGTAATTTGTTATCACAATTTGAAATAGTTAGTTTTGTGGTACAACAGTTTAAACCTGTAGTTTGTAGTAGTTTTGCCAAAGTATTAGTAGTTGTGCCAAATCTTCTCAAATTAAGAAGGAAAAAAAGCATGTATGAGAACATAGTAAGGATAACAAACGTTACTAATAGGTCAATAAAACAACCTTCTGCAGGAAAAAAATGTCTAGTAAACAAGTAGCTAAACAGATTAAATTAACCAGCAGCTGTGCTGCATCTGAATGGTATAACTCCATCCTTATGATAAACGACTCCTCCTCATTGAACTGTTGGAAATTCCATGCGATATGTAAGTTTCAGATAGCACACAAGAATCAACGCAAGAATAGCTTCCACTTGGTTAACACTCTGAAAAGCTGGAACTATCAGCCCCAAAATATTACTCCAGGCCGGATTTTCTTTTTTTAATTGGCAAAATCGTAACCCACGCGAGCAAACAGTGCATCACACAGATCAATCAGCCCCAGGTACGGGAGGCGTAACAAAGCATACGCACACGGATCACTGCTCAAATCAAGCAGAATTTAAAACACACACACACACACACACACACACATTGCTCGGCGATTCAAGAATGTTTCTTCCACCTACCGAATCGGGACAGGAGGGACGCGTGCTGATCTGCAGGTTGCGCCGCTACGACAAAGGAAATCGAGGAAAAATCAGGAATTTGGATCCCAAACATGAGACTAGCAATCCCCCTAACCTAGAAGAGAAAAAAAGAAGGAAGGATTGGAATCGGGGGAGAAGGGAGCAGCACCTGGTGGTGATGGGGATGGGGCCTTGAGATTCCTCTTGGGGAACTTGATCAGGGGAATTCGCGGCATCTCTCCGTCGGCGAGCAGCAAATCCCCAAGAGGAATCACGATTCTAATCACCTTTCTTCCTCCTCGCCGTCGCCGCTTTGGTTTTCTTTCCAGACGAGTCGCCGCAGGGGAAAGCAGCCAGGAGAACAGCCAGCTAGACCTAACAAGCATTTACCTTGCTGGGCCGGAGAAAAGCCCGATTAATTTCTGCTGGAATAAGTCCACTTTAGGGCGATCATCTTTCTGCCGAATTTACACCGTATCTATGTAATACCAGAAATCTTTGACCCATCCCCTCGCGAAACAGATTAAATTAGGTCATATGACAGTAGAGATGCTTGGTTTTACTGACATATTTCAGAAAAAATAAAAACAAAAAAAATTATGAGGTAGTGACCACCTCACTTTTGTTCCTCTACTTTCTCCTCTCCTCTCTTCTCTTTCCCCATCTCCTCTATGCTGACGATGAAAAGTACCACGGGATGTGTCAGTCGTCATGGGCGAAGTACATGGCTGAGATCTGAGACCCGACGAGGAAGGACACGAGGGATTGCTTGCTGTCGACATGGAGAAAACGAGGGGAAGAGAAAAGGAGAGTGGAAGTAGAGATAGAAGGTGAGGTGGGACCTCATTTGTTTTTTATTTTTATTTTTTTACTAGGATATCATGTCAACAAATTCAGCTATTTATATTGTCATGGAACCTAATTTAAACTTTTTTTAAGTTAGAGGTTATATGATTTAAACTCGATGGGAACATAAGGGATGTAAAATAAACTTATTCCATTTATGTTGGAAGTAGTTTTTTTTCCTCTAGGCCCAGCCAAACAAGGGTTATGAGGGCTGCCGCCTCATGGATTTGTAAAAACAAATGAAAAAGTACTCTCTCAAATATATGCCGGATCTTAATCGTACCATTCACTACTACAAAAATTTTTTTCATACGATCAAAATGGATCTTTGCATGCCGTTGGATGGCTCGCTTGCACGCAGGTGTCTACGAAAATAAGTATTTTCGCATGCGGATGACCCAACCACATACGAAGATCGATTATCGCAGGCGAGCCTCTTAACGCGGTCGTCTGTGATAATCTATTTTTGCAAGCGGACGAGTTATGCGGTCTGTTTGGAAAGATAGTTTTTCCATATGGCTGCATTAATACGTTCACACGAGATATTAATTTTTGCTCAAAAAAAATTTAAAAAGAATTCTGAAATCCCTAGCACTCCTTGGAACCCTAAAATCCGCATCCACATGACACAACATTCATAGATCCATCCACATCCATGCAAACACACCACAAACAAATTTTACAAAGAACATGAAGCAAAGATTCATCCACATCCACCGACTACAAAGAAGCAAGAACAAACATGAACAATGAGAACATCCACCCAAATACATAGTAGAAGCAGTAGCAGATCTGAGTCCAACGGAGGAGATGAGGCAGTGAAGGAGATGAAGAAGTGGAGAATAGGAGGCCACATAAAGGAGACAAAGAGGCGGAGGAGAGGAGGCCGGCGGCACAGACAAGGATGCGTAGCTGACGACAAAGGACGGAGGAGAGAAGGCGTTGGATCCCGCCATCCTGAGGTCGCCCGTGCCAGATCCGGCCCTGCCGTGGTTGCGGGCGTGAAGAAGCGGGAAAGGGGAAGCCTCCTCACTGCACGATCTTGAAGCCCGCCGTGCAATATGCCTTGAGGCTGCGAGCGTCGGATTTGTCATGCCTGAAAATTCACAAGTAATTTCCAAACTAATTTTGTGCACTAAACCCTCATCCAGGAATTAGTCGAGGTACACAAATCGATAATTTGAATATACAGTACCAACAAAACTAATGCAATAAATACTTACTATTGACGTGCTATACCCGAAGACGAAATCTAGAGGATATAGGGGACGTTGGAACTAGGATATACGTGAGATCATAACAAGAAGACATGGGACAAAGATTTATACTCATTCAAGCCCTCCAAAAAGAGTAACAACCCTAATCCAGTTTATATGAATATATGGGAGGAAACCACACGGATTACAATGGGGAGTAAGATGACGAAACTAACCCGCCGGCGTCGACTAGGACTTGTCGAGAACGGCCCGAATGAGATCTACTTAGTAAATATGGCTTTGGCTTCCTATGGATTGTCTCTCGATGTGGCTTTGGCTATGACCTGTAACTCGATCCCCCTCAATAGAGAAGTCTTGTATTTATAGTATAGATCACCTTCTTCTCCAAATAGAACTCAGATAACTAGAGCTGGATACGGGCTAAAGAGACCTTGTATTCCCCGAATAGGACCCTGACACCTTCTATCCCAAGAAGACAATTTTCTTTTAGATTCGCCATATTGCCTTAATTAAAATATACCTTTTCATATATCTTTAGCTATATGGTATTGTCGTATTCCACGAACCCAATTATAGAAGGTATGCCTTATCCTTGACACTGACAGTAGCCCTCGACTTCAATGCAAATGAACAAGACACTGTTCTTGACCGAAGACTTTAGAACTATAGTTGTCGAACTCGCCTAACTGTTCTCGAACTAAGTATGCGACTTAGTTTTTCATCCAGCCTCAACCAAGAATACTTCCATGAGATGAATTTGGATTTAAGTAAAAACATAGAGTTGCCATAAACAAATTTCGTTGATGATTTCTCTTTCTTCCTCAAATTCGAGGCATTGGACTAGACTTATAAATCCCACTTATGAGATCCATTTGGGTCCCGTTTGCCCAAACAGTGCTTTCACTTTCCTCTTGCGCACCCAACCTCTTGTCTTAGCTTTTGCAAAACCCTAAACCGCAAGCTCCATCAATCTCTACCATCAACCTCATGGATCTCCCTGAGTCCGTCATTGATAAGGAGGTGATGACAAAGTTGCAGCAGGAGGGCGTCCTGCCAAGTGCACGGGTGCTGGACCAATCAGAAGGAGGTATATATCCTTTGACTAACCTAGGACAGATAGTCACTATCACATCATTCATCTAATGTGGTTTTTTTGCCCCTTCCTTCCAAGTTCCTTTCTCTTCTTCTTGATTTCTACGATATCCATCTTCTTCATCTGAACCCCAACTCTATTGCTTTCCCGAGCATCTTCACTCACCTATGCGAGGCGTATCTTGGGGTGCATCTCTTTCTAGATTTGTTTATATACTTTTATGAGCTTAGATAGATTGAGGCGTCTAGAATCTCTAGATGCTTCGTTCTCCGCCTCTAGAACAGGATGAAAGAGGAGTACATCCCTTTCAACTGCCCATCCTCGAGAAGGGAGTGGAGAAAGAAATAGTTCTATCTCCATGTCAACGGCACCGCTCCTTGTCTTGCTGCCCCCGAAGAAAAACCAGCACACTCAAAGTCATGGACCTCCAAATCTTCTCTAACTCCCGTCCTAGAAAGGTCCATAGAGAAAATCCATGATCTCCGAGAACGTGGTCTGACCAGATACGAAGTTGTTCAAGATTTCGTCCATCGTAGGATCCAGCCTCTTCAACCCCATGCTCACCCCGCGTACTAGTACACGGAGGAACAGGACGCGACGCGACTATCGCATCAGGGTATACAACTTGTAGTCTTTCGAGATTAGCTCAAAGACCTAAATTGTTCCCAGCTAATAAGCTTGTGAACTTGTGTTTGCTATAATCCTCCATCCAGTGACCGTGACAAAGCATGTGGTGCAGGTGGTGATCGATCCACTGTCCATTGCAGCTAACGTCATCGGTCCTCTCATGTAGGAATGGCCTCTCATGGATGCGTCGATCCTCTAGCTGACCCCAAGCTTCTGCTTCTCTAAATGAGCAGGTCGTGGCCGAGCAGCGAGTGGCGGCCTCTGTGCCAGAAGGTAGTGGCTCCAAGAGGAAACACTGGCTGACATTAGTGAAGACCATCAGAGCTCAGACACCGATGAAGACCAACGGCTCCGAGGTAGGATCTCGATTCACATTAATCTGACATTTGTGATATCGACATCAACCTCACTTTGCCTTCTTTGAGATCACCTCCAGTGCAAAACCCGCCTCCTATGGGAGGGGTAAACTCCTAAAGCGGACTAAGATTAGGTGAGTTCTTTGTCTAGCCTTTATCGTTGTTGCTCTCCTGAATGCTTGGTTATCTTACAACTAGTTGGGTGATTTTGATTGCAGTCCGTCTCCCTCTGCGTCTGAGCATAGCATTGGGGGGTGCGAGAGGAGGTGAGCTCAAAGTCGGCTACTACAGCCACACCCGTCCTTTCCCCACCGCCACCTCTGGCAACCGACCTTGTTGTCGTCCGAGGGTCGTTTTTGGGCAACCGACAAGCTTCTACAAGCTTGTTGTTCAGTTGAGGCATGTTCTCGGGGTGTCATCGCGGAGATCAACCGTCTCACGAAGGCTCCATTTGCCATCAATGGTCACGTAGCCGCTCTAGAGGCTTAGTTAAAGATGGAGCGTGCAGACAACAAGAAGCTGTGGAGGCGAACATGGGGGAGGAGAACTGACACAAGAGGCACGAGTAGGCTTTGTCAGACTCGCTGGACAACATGGCCTCCCTCTAACAAGGCTTGAACGAGAACTACGACCCCTCGATGTGGTTGTTGACGGTCCTTAACTACTAAAATCCGATCGTTAGACCCTGCATAAAATGAATAAAAGATGAACACCAACATAGCGATAGGGTTATTTACTAATTAGTTCCACAAGTGTTGGTTAGTACTTGTATGCAGGTAATCAATACACAAAAATGAAGTGAAAGCATGCTTATGTGGCGAAGTAACACAACAACGGACAACCGACGCTCGCCACACGCCACATCAGCATCCCCCCGGATTGAGGGGCCTACAAGTCAGCTTAAATTGAATTAAAGTGGGACCAAACCACCCTCAACTGCCTTAGGGGCCCACCTAGAAGTCACTGGTGAAAGGCGATGGAGAGAGGTGGGGCCGAGGGTTCGACTGAACCAGCCCTAGCCCCCTGTTGATGAGAAATTTCCCTCACGCGTTGGCCTGGGAGATCTGCTTAACTCCAGTGCAGGTCCTTCTCGGCTGCCTGTGCTGTGCAGGGCGTGCTAGTTGATCTGATCTGTTAACCAACAAGAAAAACAAAGAAATATGCGTTAAGTGTTAGGTTAGATCCCTACTAGATCGGCTGAGGGAATCCATAAACATATATATGCTATCCTAAACTATATTTAAACCAAGTAACTGGAATGGATCGGTTATACCGAGACAGCATCAGCCGCTTAACCCAAATACACTAAAGAATAATAAATATATGAATCGATATCCTAGCCGATACTGGAAAGCTAACAATGAATCGGTTAGTACTCCGATGAATCTTATAGAAATATATCATTCTTGAACAGATGCATAGCCTGGAAATCGGCCGTCGGCTGTCGATGGTGGCCGATTTCGGCTGGCGACGTCCGACAAGAATGCGATCTTAACATAAGAGGCGGTCCTAATACAAATCTAATAATAAATATATTAAAAGAAACATATCGTGCGTATAAGGCCACTGAAACCCGACGTGTCTCTAAACAATATAAATCTTAGCTGAATAGATCATTGATAGTTCTAAAAACGACTTAATAGTTTGAACCCGATGCAACATTAAGTACAAAAAGAAAAACCTAATCTATTGCAGCCTATTTATATCTCTCGAGACGGTGGATACCGCATATAAACCAGCCAACCTTTAGATCTAGCCCTATTGACTACAAGTTCTTGATAGAACTAACCAATGACAGGATAGATCTAAACATTAGTCTAATTTATATGCGCTATATGATAAGTAGCGCAGTATAAACTCCTGAATCTAATGTGTCATTACGATGGAAGCACTAGAAACAACAGATCGTACCACTAATGACAAGCATTTACCTAGATCTGGGGATCGAAATGATGCAGCCCGTAGCCAAACAAAGTGCTCGTCTGAAGAAAAAGGTTGGCGATACGCCAAAGGTTTGATTGATTGTGATTGTGATTGTTCTTTATAGGGGGTTTCGGGTCCTATTTATACCCAAGATACAATTATCTGTACAAACCCTGGACTCTCTCTAAACTACTATTTAAAACACAACATTATCCCGAGAAGGACCCATGCCGTGTTACAACTAACAGTTTAAACAAACTCCTAAATTACAGATACAATTGCCGTTACAGGACTCTATCCATAGGTGGCAATATCGTTTAACGCGCAACTAATAACCGAATCTTCTATAAAACTGCCGCATCAGAAACAGTTTTATCTCTTCCGGACCTGGAATCAGCTATCGGCTGGCATTGTCCAATCCAACCTTAGCCGATTGGCCTCGCAGCCGATCACTCCTCAGCCGATGCGGCCTCTGTTTCCACACCAAACCAGCCGATCGATTCGCTTGGCCTTTGCGGACTTAGGGACTCAATTACCAAATTTCGGTGTTAACACATGCCCCCAAGTCCGTGATACGAAGTGTTACGGATTTGCTTGCCTGTTCAAACTCCCGCTCTTTTCTTCACCTAAACCGCTTCGGCTTCCCCGTAGTGCCCTTTAAATATCCACTTTCTCCGGCCAAAACACTTACGCCTTCAAAGCGCACTTAGTCTCCTTCGCACACAAGCCTCTTGCCTTCTCTCTCCTCTCCGGCGACCCCACCGGCGTTCGTCAAGCCTCGTCGTGTTCCACGGACCAGACCCATCTTCACCCCCAAGCACTCCGATGGCTTCCACCGTCGCCGCTTCAAGCACCTCTGTCGCGCCGGCCACCGCCGCCACGCTAGCTGCAGCCGCCGCCTCAACCATCACTGTCGCTCCGACCGCCGCCATTGCTGAGTTCTCCAAGGTACTCTCGTTTGATCCAGAACTCCTTTTCCTTTCGGATTTACTTCTCTAACCATGTTGCATCAATCTTACATTCAACCATTTTTTGACTAGCACTTTCCTTCGTTTTTGTTGATTAGTACTTTTCCCTTCCTTGAACTGTAATATGCAACCGTTCTTGATTAGCGCCCCTTTTTCCGAACTGTAGCACCAGTCACATCAAGTGCTTATCGCAAACCTGACACAAGCGCAACGGTACTTTCTCGGCCCCATCGGCAACACGGATCCAGCCGATGTGATTATAGCCGAAACCAACAGGATCCCCTTCAACACCAACAAGCCATCCCTCGCCCATTGGAACGGGACATTCAAGTCATGGCCGACCACCGACGCAGCCTGGGTTGAATGGTACAAAAGGGTGCGATCGGCCAAATACACACAGTGGGAGGAGACCGGGATCGCCCAGTGCTTGGCCCTATCCATCACTGGCATGGAAAAGGACGAGCCGCTTCTGTCAGCTGCAACGTATTTCTGGAACGACAACTTCAACGCCTTCATCTTCCGGCAAGGGCCGATGACAATCACGCTGGCCGACGTGTACATGACGACCGGGCTGGACATCGAGTCATCGGCTAACCCCAACAGCTTGAGCCGAAAGGGGCAACATCAGTTCAAAACCAAGGCCATCGGCGGGTGGAGTGGCTTCATCGCCCAGAACATGAAGGACGGATCAGTCGGCCACAGGGAACACGCCGCGTTCTTGATGATGTGGCTTGAAAAATTTTTGTTCTGTGGATCGAGCTACGGGCCGACCGCCAACTGGCAGGTTGTAGCCGTAGTCTTGGCCGACGGGGGCAAACATGCGCTGGGGAAGTACCTCCTCGGTTATTTATATCAGATGTTGCATCAGGCCACCGCGAAGATAGCCGCCAACGCCCCAATCACCACTGGCGGCCCCTGGTGGTTTCTTCAGATCTGGCTAGTGCTGGCAACCCAAAGGGTGGCCGGTCGGCTCCCTCTGACAGACGCCGTATTCCTAAGGCTGGAGCCGATCGAAGATGAGGACGGCAACCAAATCACCACCACCAGGTGCATGAGCTACGGAGAAGCAGCAGCCGCTCATGTAGGCTCAAGGCAATCGGCCGAACTGCTGGCCGAATGGTCTATCGCCCTTTACGACGAGCTATCTCACGAGAACCGTGCCTGGTACTTTTACCGGGACCGGGGACTGTTCGAGTTGCCGGCCGACTTCAATTGGGAAGATGTCAACTCAGCCGATAACCCGAGGTGCAGGGAGCTGTTCATCGCCGCTCTGTTCCACTGCATCTTGCCGACCGGGATCCACCAGGGCCGATCAGTAGCCAGGAGCTATGAGTTCTATTACCCGGTGTCAGCGGCGAGACAGTTCGGTCTTGGGCAGCTGCCCATCGGCTTCTTTTATGCCGATAAGATTGAGACGAGGGGAGTGGTAAGCCAGGACTTGATAATGGATCGGCTGCTGAATATAGCCGACCCTCTCCTCGGCGACGTCGGCGTGATGACACTGGCGCTGAGGAAAAGCGTCGCTTACGACCAATGGTGGACTGAGATCAAGCGCCACATCTTCCACCAGCGTCCGTCCTGTTACGTCGACCTCCCCCTGCCTGAGGAGATCCCCTCGGTAAGCTTTAAGTCCCAAATGATTTTCTTCTTCTCATCATCGGCTGATATAGCCGATTAACATTTGCCCTCTGATTTGCAGGAGACGGAGACGGAGCGGCCGACGGTGAGCGACTCCGGGCGCCCCATTGAATACCGTTTAGGTGTTCTGGATGGGGACGGCCTTGCTCCGTCGGCCATCGGCTGGGGGGCGCCGAAGCTGGCGTTGTTGCTGTGAGGGCAGGTGCGCCAGCCGATCGCCCAAAAGAAAAGGGCTGCACCACCTCTACAGCCGTCGGCCGCGCTTGCCCCAACAAGGCTGAAAGAGAAGAAGCCGGCAGCGCCAGCCGATAGTCTCCCCCCCTTAGACCTGGCCGTCGCGTAGTTCCTCGACATCGTCGCCAGCAAGGAAATGCCGGCGGCTGCTGGAGTGGCGGTCGAACCCGGGAGTTCGAGCCATGAGTAGGTTAACGCTCCAGCCGACGTCCCGCCGGTCCCAAGTCCCCCAGCGAAAATTTGGACGGTAAGCCCTCACCTCACAAAATTTGGCTTCGCGATGATATCACTTGCATATGACCGAAATGTTCTTTTCAGGTCAAGAAATTGGCCGGCCGCACTTCACGCCCCGCGCCATCGGTAATTGTCTCTTGCCACTCGACCTGTAGTAATCAGCCGATTTGTCCGTTAACTCTTCTTTTGCAGCCCCCACGATCTCCATCGGTCGCCCCCCAGGTGTCCAGCGAGCATGCTGCGCCTGCCGCGGGCGGCGGCAATGACGTCGACGAAGAGGCCCCGACGACTGCAGGCGGCTCCAACCCCGGTGCCCACGGTAAGCCGACTGAACTTGATGATCGGCTTTATCGGCTCAATATCTTCTTGATCGTCTTCCTCTTTGCTGCAGAACATAGCCGACCTCCTCAATCTCGACCTGTTGGAGTTCGAGGAGTCCGGCGAAATCGGTGAAGAGGCGTTGGTGACGTCGGCTGAGGACCTGAGGGCCACCCTAGTCGGCATCGGCAAACGACTGGAGGCCTCGTTGGATGCGCTGATGGTCGACAGCGGTTCGATACGTGCGCGCGTTTCGAGAGAAATCCAAGGCCGCTACCGGAAGCTCTAGCCGACGCCATTGTGCCTGCCACCTTCATGGAAGCCCATCGGCTCAAGTACGAACGGGCACGGCGGCGGATAGCCGATCGCCGCGAGAACCAGCGCGGTCGGCCACCCTCCGCCGACCAAGGACGCCATCGAGAGGCGGAAAGCTGCCTTCGATCGCCTAAAGACTGAGCCGGCGGCCAAGCTCGAGCAACTCCTTGCACACCAAGATCAGCTGATGGCCGATCTCGTTCAAGTTACGAACGAGATCGATGTCCATAAGGAGTACATGGCTGGTTTTCCGGCCGAGATCGAAGCTCAACGCCAAGGCATCAAGGCGGCTGTGGCGCACTTGCGAGACCTGGTGAAGGGCATCCGGCTGGGGTGGGGTCCGAGGCCGACGACGTCAGGGCTATTGAAGATATAGACCAGATTAGGCGAACGGCGTTGTCGGCCATAGCTGATTTCTTAAAACAATGAGCTTGTAATAATTTAATATTCTAAAATCGGCTGCTGCCTCTTGTATTATACTTGTCGGGCTTTTGTGCTGGGATTGGACTTTAATCGATCCGCTCGTACTTGTAATCACGTAACTTATGTGTAATATAGTTTATCAATCTCTCGTCACGTGCTCGTAGATGAGATCGGCTTTTGGCCGCACGTAGTGTCTTGAATTGCTTATGTTGAAATTGGCCCCAACCGCCCGTGTCGCTCTATGTTGCCAATTCCGAGACCACATCACATAAGTTGGTGTCAGCGCTTGAATCACGGCCGTTGATCCAGATCACTTCCGACGCTCTTATTGAAGGATTACGCGGAAGCTACGCTAGCTGAAAACAAAAAAATTCTACCGTGCAAACCAGGAACACTTGCAAGTAAGGGCCGATAGATCGTTACCGATTGGAGTAGAGCGTAGCGGAATAGCCAATCAGGGCAATCCGATCCGGAACAGTGTAGCCGATTCCAGGAGACAGCCGATTCGCCAATCAGCCGATTCGAGTCGTCCGGCCGCGTTCTCACGCCTTGCTCCGATGCGCCCGACCGCAGCCGATCAAGAGCGCGCAACGTAGCAGCGCCTCTACCGGTATCCACACGTCCGGGGACTGAACGCCGTACACCCGTGTGCTAGCACGCGATGCAAGGCTAGGGTTTGGCTCGAAAGTGGGGAGGGTTTCCGTGGAGATTGATCTCGGCGACTTCGTTGCACGCGATGCAATTGACGTGTCACGCTCTCCACCCCTCCCTCCTTTATATAGAGTTGGCCGATGGGACTAGTGGCCGATTAGGACTCTATTTTGAATCGGATCTCATCCGTATCTCATAGAGTTGGCCGCCCCACACGTCGTAAGCCCATAGGACTCTATCCGATCGGATTCCTATCCGATCGAGCCGTATCCGAGTCCAACTCGAATATCTATTCTATCCCCTTAAGCGTGCGACCACGTAGGTTCAGGTATACTCGGTTTCGGCTATAGTCTAACTTAGCCGATCGTCGGCTCGAGTCTAACTCAGCCGACTGTCACATAGCGGCGCCTAGCAAGACATATTGACACCATAGTATACAAGAATAATATCGGCTCGAACTGTAATGTGTACACAAATCCCTTTGCCTCACGATACCGTTAAGCTATAGGCAAGATGTGTGCCATCCCTTCAATAGCTTAACCATTCACTCGAACCGTATTGGATTATCCGTCTTGATTGACTCCTCAATCAACTTAGCATGGCCATGCATTTCCATAATCCATTACCTCGAGGGCCCAGAGATATCTCTCCAAAGGAGGGGCAAATTCCATCCCACTCCATGTTTCATAGCAAACCCGAAAACTACCTTTATAACTACCCGATTACGGAATAGCGTTTGGTAGTCCCAAAGTAGGCTACTACACATGTTGGAATCCATGGTGATCTCGGTCTAAGGACTTTGTACCAACACTACCTAAGACCAACTAATGGCACATTAATTCCGTAGTGTCTCATGGTGGGTCTATCCAACAATGTGTTCTCCAACACATATGTCCATGTTTATTGATTTGGTATCTCCATACCCATGATCTATGAGACATGATCATCAATCAATAAACATGCCGATCTTAGAATCATATTTGTTCCAACAATATGACATATGATCGGGATCGTTTAGAAATAGATTCATACATAAAGAGTCTCATAAATAAGTCACGTACTTATTGATCAATACAAGATGTCTATTTCATCGAACGAATAACACTTTATTCATTTATACATAAACATTGACGTGATATCCAACATCTCCATGTTGCCTCTAGGGCATATCACTAACACTTATTTGGACTGCCGATTACAAGGCTTTAAAAGTTTTAAAAATCTTTCAAAAATCCAAATCCTGACGACGAATTTTGCAATCGGCTCGTGTATGTATATGCCCCCAAGTTTTGTTGATAGCTTCGTGTCGACAAAATTGTGAGTTCGAGCCGTTCGCGCATCATTGCCGTCCCTATCGGCCAATCATTAGCCGATCGTAGAAAACTTAGCAAAAAATGTTACATAAAAATGCCTAAAGGCGATGCCTTGTTACAACAAGACATCGGCTGTTGTAAATCGGCTTAAGCAACCAGAGCCGAATCACGAGTTGATCCATATGCTTGGGTAATACTTCTTCAGGTATTTTCCATTAAGAGCCCTTCCAAATACTTCTCCGTCCAATCCTTTTAGCATGTAAGCTCCTTTAGAGACGCATTTGTGGATCTTGAAAGGCCCTTCCCAATTTGGTGACCACTTGCCGAATTTGTTGTCTCTAGATCCGATCGGCAGTATCAATTTCCAAACGAGTTCGCTTCCTCAAAAGATTTAGGCACCACCTTTTTATTATAATGTCGGCTACTCGTTCTTTATCCTTTGTGACTTTTCCAAGGCCCTTATCCCGGATAAAACTAAATCTTCCGATTCGTCCACCATTAGGTGATAATAATCATCGGATGTGAGTTGTTCCTGTAGCTGAATGCGCCTTGAGCCGATCACACTTTCCCATGGCAGCACTGCCTCATGTCCGTAGATCAGCTTGTACGGAGGGAGTTGAATTGACCCGTGGCATGCCATCCGATACGCCCACAGTGATTCGGCTAATCGGTGTGCCATTGTTTAGGTACTCGAGATCTTTCTTTTAATAAATTTGATCAAACTTTTGTTTGAGGCCTCGCTTGTCCGTTAGCTTGTGCGCGAGACGGCAAAGAATTAAGCAACTTGATCCCCATGCCGTCGTCAAACTGAACAAATTCGTTCGATACAAAGATAGATCCTGGTCTGTTGTTATTGTTTGGGGAACACCAAATTGGTAGATGATATGTTCTTTGACAAACTCGATTGCATCCTTAGAATCCACTTTTCGAGGGAATCGCCTCCACCCACTTTGTGAAGTAATGTCGCCCAGGATAAATTTATGTCCTTTACTTGAGGGTGGATTGATCTCGGCCGATCATATCGATGGCCCATCCTTTGAACGGCCACGGCTTAATGATTGGGTTCATAGCCGATGCCGGTGCTCGTTGTATGGCGCCAAACTTCGGCAATCCTGGCAGCCCTTGTAATACTTGAAACAATCCTCGAGCATCGTTGGCCGAAATATCTGCTCGGCGAAGCACCACTTCATTTTGTGGGCCGATTGATGCGTGCCACGATTCCTTCATGTACTTCTCCGATGGCCACCGTAGCCCGATCGGCTCCCAAGCACTTGAGTAGCACGCCATCAATCTTGTGTGCGCCTCATGCTTCGGCTGAGGGAGAGGTTTTGTCAGCGGATCGGCTATGTTGAGATCCGTGTGCACTTTGCATATCTTGACATCACCTCTGTCCACTATCTCGCGGATGAGATGATATCGCCGAAGTATGTGTTTGGACTTCGATGTGACCTCGGCTCCTTGGCTTGCGCAATGGCTCCACTATTATCACAATAGAGAGACATTGGACCGCCGTACTAGTCATCACACCAAGCTCGAAACGAATTTCTTGATCCAAACAGCCTCCTTGCGGCTTCCGAAGCAGCAATGTACTCGGCCTCCGTTGTAGAATCAGCAACGTATCCCGCTTGGAACTCTTCCACTGATCGCGCTCCGTTCGAGCGAACACGAACCCGGTTGCGATCTATAATCATCCTTGTCCTGCTTTGGAAGCTAGCATCGGTGTAACCACTTACAACGAGCTCTTCTTCACCTCCATAGACTAGGAACATATCCTTAGTTCTTCTCAAATACTTAAGGATATTCTTTACGGCGATCCAGTGACCTTCACTGGATCTCGATCGGTATCTCGCTCGTAGCACTCAAAGCGTACGAGACATCGGGGCGTGTACAAAGCATGGCATACATGATGGATCCAATTGCCGAAGCATATGGAACCATACCCATCTTATTCCGCTCATCATGTGTCCGAGGACACCGATTCTTGCTAAGATTAATGCCATGTGACATGGGCAAGAAACCTTTCTTGGAATCATGCATGTTGAACCTTTTCGACACCTTGTCAATGTATGTACTTTGGCTTAATCCAATTAGCCTCTTGGATCTATCTCTATAGATCCGAATGCTAATATGTATGCTTGCCTCCCCTAAGTCTTTCATGGAAAAACTATTTTTCAATGAAGACTTGACGGATTCTAGCATAGGGATATCATTTCCAATCGCAATATGTCATCCACATATAATATTAGAAATACAATTGCACTCCCACTGACCTTTTTGTAAACACAGGCCTCTTCTTCATTTTTGATGAAACCAAACCCTTTGATTACTTCATCAAAACGAATATTCCAACTCCGAGATGCTTGCTTCAATCCATAAATGGATTTCGTAGCTTGCATATCTTTCCAGCGATTCTGGATCGACAAAACCCCGAGGTTGTATCATGTATACATCCTCGCTTAGGTTTCCATTTAGGAAAGCCGTTTTGACATCCATCTCGCCATATCTCATAATCGAAATATGCAAAGCAATCGCTAGGATAATCCGAATAGATTTAAGCATTGCGACGAGCGAGAAGGTTTCATCATAATCAACTCCTTGAATCTGTTTAAAACCTTTCGCCACCAATCGCGCCTTATAGATGTGAACATTTCCATCCATATCGGCCTTTTCTTAAAAACCCATTTACACTCAATGGTTTTGACACCATCGGTGGATCAACCAAGTTCCAAACTTGATTGTCGTACATGGATTCTATTTCGATTTCATGGCTCCAAGCCACTTGTTGGAATCGGGTCCCACCATCGCTTCCTCATAGGTCTTAGGCTCATCGTTGTCTAACAACAACATATCACGTTGTTCCGCACTGTGTACTGTCGGTGCACGACGTGATCTTTCGCACTCCGTGGGGCTGGTGTGTCTACAACCGGTGGCGCAACACTTTGCTCCTCTGTTGTGGTTCCGTGGTCGCCGAAACGTTTTCGGTGTTTCTTGAACTTCTTCAAGATGCACCCTGCTCCCACTAACCCTTCTTGAAAGAAACTCTTTCTCCAAGAAGACACCGTGTCGGGCGACAAACACTTTGCCTTGTTCCCGATTATAAAAGTAATATCCCTTAGTTTCCTTAGGATATCCCACAAAGAAGCACTTGTCGATTTGGGTGTGAGCTTGTCGATCGTAAGCGTTTTACATAAGCTTCGCATCCCCAAATTTTGAGAAAAGACAAACTAGGGGTTGCCCTGTCCATATCTCATATGGTGTCTTTTCAACCGACTTAGATGGAACTCTATTTAGTGTGAGCGCATTTTTCAAGATCATATCCCCGAAGGATAACGGAAGATCACTTTGGCTCATCATCGATCGCACCATGTCCAACAAGGTGCGATTTCTCCGTCGGACACCCCATTCCATTGTGGAGTTCTGGCGGAGTCAACGTGGAACAATTCCACAATCTTTCGATGATTACCAAACTCTTGGCTCAAGTATTCTCCTCCACGATCCGATCGTAGAAACTTGATTGTTTTCCCTAAATGATTCTCGTACTTCATTCTGGAATTCTTTGAACTTTTCAAAGGATTCGGACTTATGCCTCATTAAGTAGATATAACCATATCTACTAAAGTCATCGGTAAAGGTAATGAAGTATTGGTAACCACCTCGCCGTTTTGCTCATTGGTCCACATACATCGGTATGTACGAGTGCCAATAAGTCACTTGCTCTCTCACTATGTCCCGTGAAAGGTGCCTTTGTCATCTTACCAAGTAAACAAGACTCACATGTCTCAAATGATTCAAAATCAAAAGAGTGAAGCAATCCATCCTTATGGAGCTTCTCCATGCGTTTCTTATTTATATGGCCTAAGCGACAATGCCGGATAAACGTGGGGTTTATATCATTAGAGAGTTGCCTTTCGTATTAATGTTATAGATGGGAGACGCTTCAAGATTCAAAACGTATAATCCATTCACCAATGGAGCATGAAAATAGAACATATCTCTAAGATATATTGAACAACCATTGTCCATTGATCTAAAATCATATCCTTCCGCTTGCAAACATGAAGCGGAAACAACGTTTTGACATAGTGTTGGAACACAATAACAATTATTCAATTCCAAAACTAATCCTGAAGGTAGATGAAGTGGTACGTGCCGACAAGAACGTAGCAACGCTTGCTCCATTGCCGACGCGCGGTTCACCTCGCCCCTTCTCAATCCTCTACTTCTTCTCATTCCCGCAACGATTTGCAAATATGAGCTACTGATCCGGTATCAAATACCCAAGAGTCGTAGGTGAAGTAGCGAGATTAATGTCTATAACATTAATACACGGCGAAAATCGTACTTTGATTCTTCTTGAGATCCTCCATGTACTTCTTGCGTTCCTTTTCCAAGGGCTCGTCTCCTTGCAAGTAGAATCAAACGGCATCGTGCCGCCGACTTCTTGCCCTTCTTTGCATTGGAGGCACTCGCGATCTCATCGGGAGTTAACTTCCTCTTGGTGCAAAGTTTCTTGACAGTGGTTTGCGCTTTGCCACTCGCATCATCATCACATGATGACCGTTTTTCGGATACTCTCCTCACTGTCTTTAGCATCCCATGCAATTCAGCCAAGGTTCTATCCATATTGTTCATGTGATAGTTTAATATGAATGGCTCGAAGCTCGGAGGGAGCAACGGAGAATCACATCGCAGCCAACTCTTGGCTAAGGGGAAAACCTAGTTTTTCCGGACTCTCGATATAGCCAATCATCTTTATCACATGCGGATCGACGGGATTCCCTCAACAAGCTCGCACGCAAACAAGGACTTTGAGGTGTTGAACCTCTCGGCCCGAGCTTGGTTCTCAAACATGCCACGCAGTCCCCGAATAATAGTGTGAGCATCGCTGCTCTCATATTGCTTCAAGCTCGGGGGACATTGTAGCAAGCATGAGACACTTATATCTAGGGCATCATTAGTGTGCTTCTCATAAGCCCTCCGTGCGCTTGCGGTGGCATTATTTGGCAAATCCTCGGGATAGGGTACTTCAAGAACGTACTCCTTACGCTCTTGCTTGAGAACAATTCTCAAGTTGCGATACCAATCCATAAAGTTTGTTCCATTTAATTTTTCCTTTTCGAGAATAGATCGCAAATTAAAGGTACTGGGTGTAGTATTAGCCGCCATTTATTCTACAACGAAAACAAAGTTTAGCACAATGTTTATGTTATGTCTTTTGTTAAACAATTTAACATAAGACTCCCATTACGTATTTTCCATCTTCCCTCTAGGTTACGTATTGGGTCAAGATCCACATGTTAGTTGATTTTCTAGTGAGCTTTGGCATCACCGCTAGAAAATTAGTAACATCGGTAAGCAACTCCTTGCTAATCACATCTCTATGTGACTCTTGTTGTTGGTGTGGCATCTCCATGCCCGGCCCCAACCTATGCCCCAAGGCCCAAAACTGTTTTGATAGCCTTGTTAAGTAAACCAAATGCTCTGCTGTATATGTCCGACATATACCCCTCGTGTTATGATAGAGAATGGCACTCGCTTTGGGCGGACCCACCATTGACGAGCATAACGGTGACGGGTGCAACATTTGGAAGGGCATCATTACTACTTAATTTTGTGAGGGATGCTATCCTATCAAACAAATATATCACATATATGAAAGCGTAGAATAGCATGAAATAGTATGGCCCCCTTCACATGGTGATCTCCATCTCCATGCCGGTGTATAGGATCTCCATCTTCATCACCGTTCTTTCGAGTGCCGAATGCTTGATTTCTTCAAACTAAGCTACTACTATAGAAGCTCTAATTGAAGATTACATCGACTCGCAGTCGTGAAAGAATATTACAAGCATTGCACGTATGAAAGAATATTACAGGATTGCACATATGAAAGAATATTACATGCATCACATGCATCTCATACATAAAATAGGGCCATACCATCTCAAAGCATTCTCTGCAAAAACAAGTTAGGCGTAGAAACGTTTTCTACTTATCGCGAGATACGGCACCGAGACGACCTATAAGGGGGTACGCACACGGCGGTCCCGCTAGCCGGTTAGCGGGCGGGGGTCGAGGGAAGCCGCCTCGCGGGCTTCGGGCGCGCCGAACACTACGAAATTCATAGATCCAATCTATGAATTCGCTACGAAACCATGTCGGCATAATCATATTATGCCGTCCCGATACAGATATCAAGGGAGATGGTTTGCGTAGGCGCGAGGCGCTAACAAGATCGGACTACGAGATAGCTTCGGCATAATCACATTATACCGTTCCGATACACTATCAAGGAACGCTATCTCGAACCCAACTCAAACCGAGTTATATGGAAATTGCTTCGACGTAATCACATTACGCCGTTCCGATACACTATCAAGGAACGCAATTACCATTAACTCTCCTCAACAGATCCCGTAAAACCGATTGATCTAATCAACCCGTGTGCAAAACTTGTTCCAGATCCAATCTAAAACCCGAACTAAGCAAGATTAGCTCGATACCACTTGAAGGGTTACGCGGAAGCTACGCTAGCCGAAAACAAAAAAATTCTACCGCGCAAACCAGAACACTTGCAAGTAAGGGCCGATAGATCGTTACCGATTGGAGTAGAGCGCAGCGGAATAGCCAATCAGGGCAATCCGATCCGGAAGTGTAGCCGATTCTCGGAGATAGCCGATTCGCCAATCAGCCGATTCGAGTCGTCCGGCCGCGTTCTCATGCCTCGCTCCGATGCGCCCGACCGCAGCCGATCAAGAGCGCGCAACGTAGCAGCGCCTCTACGGTATCCACACGTCCGGGGCCGAACGCCGTACACCCATGTGCTAGCACGCGATGCAAGGCTAGGGTTTGGCTCGAAAGTGGGGAGGGTTTCCGTGGAGATTGATCTCGGCGACTTCTGTTTCACGCGATGCAATTGACGTGTCACAGCCTCTCCACCCCTCCCTCCCTTATATAGAGTTGGCCGACTGGGACTAGTGGCCGATTAGGACTCTATTTTGAATCGGATCTCATCCGTATCTCATAGAGTTGGCCGCCCCACACGTCGTAAGCCCATAGGACTCTATCCGATCGGATCCCTATCCGATCGAGCCGTATCCGAGTCCAACTCGAATATCTATTCTATCCCCTAAGCGTGCGACCCAGTAGGTTCGGTATACTCGGTTTCGGCTATAGTCTAACTTAGCCGATCGTCGGCTCGAGTCTAACTCAGCCGACCTGCAATAGCGGCGCCTAGCAACACATATTGACACCATAGTATACAAGAATAATATCGGCTCGAACCTGTAATGTGTACACAAATCCCTTTGCCTCACGATACCGTTAAGCTATAGGCAAGATGTGTGCCATCCCTTCAATAGCTTAACCATTCACTCGAACCGTATTGGATTATCCGTCGTTGATTGACTCCTCAATCAACTTAGCATGGCCATGCATTTCCATAATCCATTACCTCGAGGGCCCAGAGATATCTCTCCAAAGGAGGGGCAAATTCCATCCCACTCCATGTTTCATAGCAAACCCGAAAACTACCTTTATAACTACCCGATTACGGAATAGCGTTTGGTAGTCCCAAAGTAGGCTACTACACATGTTGGAATCCATGGTGATCTCAGGTCTAAGGACTTTGTACCAACACTACCCGAGACCAACTAATGGCACATTAATTCCGTAGTGTCTCATGGTGGGTCTATCCAACAATGTGTTCTCCAACACATATGTCCATGTTTATTGATTTGGTATCTCCATACCCATGATCTATGAGACATGATCATCAATCAATAAACATGCCGATCTTAGAATCATATTTGTTCCAACAATATGACATATGATCGTGGATCGTTTAGAAATAGATTCATACATAAAGAGTCTCATAAATAAGTCACGTACTTATTGATCAATACAAGATGTCTATTTCATCGAACCGAATAACACTTTATTCATTTATACATAAACATTGACGTGATATCCAACATCTCCATGTTGCCTCTAGGGCATATCACTAACACTTATTTGACTGCCGATTACAAGGCTTTAAAAGTTTCAAAATCTTTCAAAAATCCAAATCCCGACGACGAATTTTGCAATCGGCTCGTGTATGTATATGCCCCCAAGTTTTGTTGATAGCTTCGTGTCGACAAAATTGTGAGTTCGAGCCGTTCGCGCATCATTGCCGTCCCTATCGGCCAATCATTAGCCGATCGTAGAAAACTTAGCAAAAAATGTTACATAAAAATGCCTAAAGGCGATGCCTTGTTACAACAAGACATCGGCTGTTGTAAATCGGCTTAAGCAACCAGAGCCGAATCACGAGTTGATCCATATGCTTGGGTAATACTTCTTCAGGTATTTTCCATTAAGAGCCCTTCCAAATACTTCTCCGTCCAATCCTTTTAGCATGTAAGCTCCTTTAGAGACGCATTTGTGGATCTTGAAAGGCCCTTCCCAATTTGGTGACCACTTGCCGAATTTGTTGTCTCTAGATCCGATCGGCAGTATCAATTTCCAAACGAGTTCGCTTCCTCAAAAGATTTAGGCACCACCTTTTTATTATAATGTCTGGCTACTCGTTCTTTATCCTTTGTGACTTTTCCAAGGCCCTTATCCTGGATAAAACTAAATCTTCCGATTCGTCCACCATTAGGTGATAATAATCATCGGATGTGAGTTGTTCCTGTAGCTGAATGCGCCTTGAGCCGATCACACTTTCCCATGGCAGCACTGCCTCATGTCCGTAGATCAGCTTGTACGGAGGGAGTTGAATTGACCCGTGGCATGCCATCCGATACGCCCACAGTGATTCGGCTAATCGGCTGTGCCATTGTTTAGGGTACTCAGAGATCTTTCTTTTAATAAATTTGATCAAACTTTTGTTTGAGGCCTCAGCTTGTCCGTTAGCTTGTGCGCAGTACGGCAAAGAATTAAGCAGCTTGATCCCCATGCCGTCGTCAAACTGAACAAATTCGTTCGATACAAAGATAGATCCCTGGTCTGTTGTTATTGTTTGGGGAACACCAAATTGGTAGATGATATGTTCTTTGACAAACTCGATTGCATCCTTAGAATCCACTTTTCTGAGGGGAATCGCCTCCACCCACTTTGTGAAGTAATCTGTCGCCAGCAGGATAAATTTATGTCCTTTACTTGAGGGTGGATTGATCTGGCCGATCATATCGATGGCCCATCCTTTGAACGGCCACGGCTTAATGATTGGGTTCATAGCCGATGCTGGTGCTCGTTGTATGGCGCCAAACTTCTGGCAATCCTGGCAGCCCTTGTAATACTTGAAACAATCCTCGAGCATCGTTGGCCAGAAATATCCTGCTCGGCGAAGCAGCCACTTCATTTTGTGGGCCGATTGATGCGTGCCACAGATTCCTTCATGTACTTCTCCGATGGCCACTGTAGCCTGATCGGCTCCCAAGCACTTGAGTCGCACGCCATCAATCGTTCGATAGTACAGATCTTCATCGAGCAACACGTATCGCAATGCCTTGTATTGTAGCTTCCTTGTAGCCGATTGAGAGGGGTTTTTGAGATAGTTGTAAACTTCAAACCTCCAATCATCGGCTGTAACGGCAGCAACATCTATGTCGACTTCTTTCAGCATCAGCCGATAGCCCGATGCCCCCTGAGCCAAGTCATTGGCCTCTGTGTTCTGCTCTCTGGGGATATGTTTCAAAGTAACTAGCCAAAAACCGTCCATTAATTCCCGGCATTGCCGATAATAGACCATCAGCGCGTCGTTTTTGCATTCATATTCTCTTGATAATTGGCTGATGACCAACAATGAATCTCCCATTATTTCGATGGTGTCGGCTTCAACTTCCCTGAGTAGATGTAATCCTTTAAGAACGGCTTCGTATTCGGCTTGGTTGTTTGTAGCGTGGGGGTTGATGGCAAAAGCAAACTCGAAGCTTGCCCCCCTGGGCGAAATAATGACCAAGCCGATGCCACAACCGTTGGTGCAAACCGAGTCGTCGAATGTTAAAGTCCAGGGCATAATTTCCACTGAGCCGATTGAGTCGTTTCTGTGCTCCATAATGAAATCGGCTATGGCTTGCCCCTTGACTGCCCTTGGTGCCTGATACCTCAGATCGAACTCTGTTAGCGCGAAAATCCACTTCTCAATTCTTCCTTTGAGCACTAGAGCCGATAGCATATACTTAACTACATCGGCTTTGCAGATTACTGTGCACTCGTTGGACAACAGATAGTGCCTTAACTTCGTACATGAAAATAGAGGCATAAGCATAGCTTCTCCACAGGTGAATACCTTGTTTCTGCGTCTAGCAACCGTCGGCTGAGATAGAAGATGGCTTTTTCTTTGCCGTCGACCTCTTGGATTAGGACGGAGCCGATTGATTTGTCATCGGTTGATAAGTACAACTTGAACGGTATTCCCTTTTGTGGAGGCATTAAAACTGGAGGGGAGCTTAGATAATCTTTTATGTTGTCTAACGCCTTCTACTGCTCTGCCCCCCATGTGAATGTCTGATCGGCTTTCTGCCGAAGCAGTGGTGTGAACGGCTCCATCTTTTCTGAGAGATTGGCTATGAACCGTTTGATGAAGTTTATCTTGCCGATCAATGATTGGAGTTGTTTTTTGTCCTTCGAAGGTTGAATTGTCTTGATAGCATTTATGCTTCTTGGTGTAACTTCAATCCCTCTTTCGTGGACAAGAAATCCCAAGAATTGCCCGACCGATATGCAAAACGCGCACTTAAGCAGATTCATTTTCAGACCGTACTTCCTCGTCCGTTCTAACACTTGTCTCAAATCGGCTATGTGGCCTTCTATCTCCTTTGACTTGACAACCACGTCGTTAATGTATATCTCTACTAGCGAGCCGATCATATCGTGAAAGATGTAATTCATGGCCCGTTGATATGTTGCCCCAAGCATTCTTCAAGCCGAACGTCATTACTACCCATTCGTACAAGCCGATTGCGCGGGACACCGAAAGCGGTCTTGTGGATGTCCTCGTCGGCCATGAATATTTGATTATACCCTACATTGCCATCCATGAAACTGATAATTTTATGGCCTGAAGCAGCATCGACAAGCAGATCGACTATCGGCATTGGGTATTCGTCTTTAGGGGTTGCCTTGTTTAGATCTCTAAAATCGATGCACACCCTAAGTTTACCTTTTTCTTCAACACTGGGACGATGTTTGAGACCCACTCGGTGTATCGGCAAGGCCAAATGAATCCCGCGTTGTATAGCCGAGTGATTTCAGCTTTAATTGCATCGTACATATCGGCCTTAAACCTCCTGGGAGGCTGCTTGAACGGCCGATAGCCTGCCTTAATTAGCAGCTGATGGACCACTATTGATCGGCTGAGGTGGGGCATCTCGAAGTACTCCCAAGCAAAACAATCTTTATATTCTTTTAACAACTCAATAAGCTGGGATCTACAATGAGGAGACAGATTTTTGCTAATGTACGTCGGCCTCGGCTTATCACTAGAGCCGATGTCAATTTCCTCTAATTCGTCGGCCGACGTGAAACCTTGCCCTAGCTTGCCATCGTCTTCGTCCGCGGTGACCATGCCAAAAACGCTTGAGCCCTCCACCATGTCTTGTTCAAAGTAGCTGCTGCGGCTTGTCATTTCCAATCGGCTGTATTGTGGAATTGGACACGTTTAGAAAATCGGCTTGCCAGATCTTCCCGGATAAACAATCGATGCCTTCGATTTCCCAAAGCGGCAAATCGGCACTGACGACAACTGACCTGTCGGCTGGTATGATCTCGATCTTGTCGCCGTCCCATTGGATCAGGCTCTGATGCATTGTAGAAGGGATGTAGCAGTTAGCGTGTATCCAGTCCCTTCCGAGCAGCAGGCTGTAAGACCCCTTCCCGTCAATGACAAAGAACGTTGTGGGCACGGTCTTGTTGCCGATGGTCAGTTCAACGTTGAGGACGCCCTTGGTTTCCGATGGGTTGCCGCCGAAGTCTTTGAGCACCACGTTGGCTTTTATCAGGTCTTCGGCTCCCTTGCCTAGTTTTCTGAATGTTGCGTAAGGCATGAGGTTGACTGCAGCTCCCCCATCAACTAGCATTTTGGAAATCGGCTTGCCGTTGACGAATCCTTTAACGTACAACGGCTTTAAGTGCTGATTTTTGGTTCCTTCGGGTTTGTCGAAGACAGCCTGGTCTGGTGAGATTGCCAGTTTTGCCAGGTCGTCCTCAATGGTGTCTGCATCGGCTTCAGGAGCGCTAAACTCGGCTGGCAACACGAACACCATGTTAACCGATGCAGAAATTTTGTCTTTCCCTTTGGCTGCCCTCCTGGCTTGATCGGCTGGGCTTTCCTCGGCTTGCTCTTCATTGGCTATGGCAGCTTTCTCTTTGGGTACCCATCGCCTTTTGATTTTGCCCAGCCGACGGCGCTGTTCGTGGATCATTTGTTGAACTTCGTCTTCTCTCCCTTCACGCTTGAGCCGTTGAACCCTTCTTTTCTACGTCTTTATGAAGAGATTGGACGGGTACCATTGGGGGTTGGCCGATTCCTGATTGTCGGCCTCTTCATTGTCACGGTTGTTGCTATCGCGGTTTTCATTGACGAAGAAGTCTTGGTGGATCGGGCTGAGCCGATCATGGACAGACCGCCGCCTTTGGTTTAGCTGAACGGCTCTGGGGACGAACCGAGTTGGGCTTGCAGCGGATGAGCTCCTGTGCTCGTCGTTGTGGCGATCGTTGCATGCTGGGCAATCGTCCAGTGTTGGCAGTCTCATGCCGGATTCCCAACAGTATCTGAAAAAATCACAATGCCAATGCGGATCGGCACTGTTGCGGTTTACCTCGTATCGTCGGCTTTGGGTGTTCGGTTCGCGCTGACGGGGTGCTTCATTGTAAGCCTCTTCCTGCCGAGGCCGGTATTGATGACAGTGTCGGCTACATTCATGGATCGGCTGTCGGCAGCCGATCTGATGACTGGGTGCACCATATTAATCGGCGTGGCGTGACATCCAATTCGCTCGCCTTCTGCCTTGGCCCCGATCGATGTATTGACTAAGCCGTGCGCCATTCTGTTCTGTCGATCAGCTTGCCTGGGGCCGGCTTGGACCATGTTGACCAGGAAAGGATTGCTGTCTACCTTCATCGGCCGATTTGAATCGGCGAACTTCAGCTTCCCGGCTTCAATTGCCGATTGGATTTGCTGCCTGAAGACTTTGCAGTCGTTGGTGGCGTGGGATGTGGAGTTGTGCCACTTGCAATATTTCTTTTCTTCAATTCTTCGGTCGACGGGATCACGTGATTTTCGAGCAACCGATCTGCTTCTCCTTGAGCAGCAAGTCGAAAATCTGTCGGCCTTGGTGATGTCGAAATCATATCTTTCTTCCTTGGCCGTCTTCAGGCGGCCATTGGCGACGATGGCTTTTTTGTTCTTGGCCCATTCGTGCCGCCACTTCTGCGTCATCGTCGTCGGACTCATAGTCTGATTCGACGACGACCTGAGTTATATTTTTGACGGCCTTCCTGGTGTCTTGGAATCGCTGCTCGTGGGCCGTCACCTTCTGCGCCAAGTGGGCTAAGCTATCAAAGTCCTGCGCGGAGAATCGCTCTCGGATCGGCGCGATCAAACCATGAAAGGCCAAATCGGCTAGCTGGGCATCCGATAGCACCAGGCTGTAGCATCGGTTCCTCATCTCCCTAAAGCGTTGGATGTATTCTTGGACCGATTCGTTGTGTTTTTGCCTGATGCTGGTGAGGTCCAACAACTTCATCTCGTGGTTGCCGGAATAAAAGTAGCTGTGGAATTGTTTTTCAAGATCGGCCCAGCTCTGAATTGAGTTGTAGGGCAATGAGGAGAACCAAGTAAAAGCCGATCCTGAAAGAGAAAGAGGGAACATTCGGACTCTCAAGGCGTCCATAGCCGATGCTTCGTCGCACTGTGCCAAGAATCGGCTAACATGCTCGTAGGTTGAAACATTGTCCCGGAGAACTTAAAAAAATCTGGGATCTTGTATCGGTTAGGCAATGAGATCCACTCGAAGTGCTCTGGATAGGGATACCGATACATGTTCCCTGAGTCTTTCGACTTGAGGCCGAATTGATCGCGCATGACATCTGCGATCAGATCGGCCCATGTCTGATTTTCTTGCTGTATCGGCTCGTATGGGTCATACGGCGCGGGTGCTTGCCGATACAGCGGTGGTGGCGTCTGAGGCCTGTAATGATGATCTTGACGGCCTCCTTGGTATTGGTAGTGATGATCAGCGGGAGGCGGCCGATGCGCCGGTGGTGGCGTTGGTGGTCCTGGAAACAGCTGTCGGCCACCGGCGTTGTACCATCTATCTGGATCAATCGGCTCTGGCTGTCGATTGTCATTGAACATGTTGGCAATCCGATCTTGGGGCAGCAGCTGCTGTCGGTTCAGCATAGTAATTGCTGGCCTTATAACCGATTCACCTGGATTTGGATGACCGAGGACTCCTCCCGGCGGCCCTTGTTGTGCTAGCGATGGGATCGGCCGATTCTGTGTGACCAGGGTCCTGTAACCAGGAAATTGGCCGTCTGTGAAGTACGTCGGCCCTCATTGCAGTTGGTCGGCTATCTTGGCGTCGACCACAGTAGCGATCATGTTATTGAGAGTGTTGACCAGTATGCTACTTTGGTTGACCAACGCGTGATGGACGGCCGAGTCGATCCAGTCCTGTAGAGAATACACAGCCGATTCGTCCTGTTCCTGGGTCGGCTCCTCCACCTTCTGTTTGCCTTTCGCCTCATTAGAGGAGGATGCCTTAGGGTCATTCATATTGAACTTATATTTTTGATGCACGGCCCCAGATCTTGTTTGGATGAAAGATTGCAAGTAGTTAGCCTGGAGCTCTTCCACCATCTTCTTATAATCGGCTTGCTGTTCAGCCGATAACTGCTCCATCTTTATAGGCACGATGTTGTCCTCGGAAATGCCGGGGCTCTTGGAGTCGACCATCTTACCGGCTGAATCTATGCGTCCGAGTCGAGCCGACAGAGAAAGTCCCACCAGGCGTGCCAAGAAGCGTGTTGATGAGAAATTTCTCTCACGCGCTGGCCTGGGAGATCTGCTTAACTCCAGTGTAGGTCCTTCTCGGCTGCCTGTGTTGTGCACGGCGTGCCAGTTGATTTGATCTGTTAACCAAGAAGAAAAACAAAAAAATATGTGTTAAGTGTTAGGTTAGATCTCCACTGGATCGGCTGAGGGAATCCATAAATATATATATGCTATCCTAAACTATATTTAAACCAAGTGACTGGAATGGATCGGCTATACCGAGACAGCATGAGCTGCTTAACCCAAATACAGTAAAAGATAATAAATATATGAATCGATAACCTAGCCGATACTGGAAAGCTAACAATGAATCGGCTAATACTCCGATGAATCTTATAGAAAGATATCATTCTTGAATCGGCCGTCGGCTGTCGATGGTGGGCCGATTTCGGCTAGCGACGTCCGACAAGAATGCGATCTTAACATAAGAGGCGGTCCTAATACAAATCTAATAATAAATATATTAAAAGAAACATATCAGGGCAGATAAGGCCGGCTGAAACCCCGGCGCTATCTCTAAACAATATAAATCTTAGCTGAATAGATCATTGATAGTTTTAAAAATGACTTAATAGTTCGAACCCGATGCAGCATTAAGTATAAAAAGAAAAACCTAATCTATTGTAGCCGATTTATATCTCTCGAGACGGTGGATACCGCATATAAACCAGCCAACCTTTAGATCTAGCCCTATTGGCTACAAGTTCTTGATAGAACTAACCAATGACAGGATAGATCTAAACATTAGTCTAATTTATATGCGCTATATGATAAGTAGCGCAGTATAAACTCCTGAATCTAATGTGTCATTACGACGGAAGCACTAGAAACAACAGACATACCACTAATGACAAGCATTTACCTAGATCTGGGGATCGAAACGATGCAGCCCGTAGCCAAACAAAGTGCTCGTCTGAAGAAAAAGGTTGGCGACATGCCGAAGGTTTGATTGATTGTGATTGTGATTGTTCTTTACATGGGTCTCGGGTCCTATTTATACCCAAGATACAATTATCTGTACAAACCCTAGACTCTATCTAAACTACTATTTAAAACACAACATTATCCCGAGAAGGACCCATGCCATGTTACAACTAACAGTTTAAACAAACTCCTAAATTACATATACAATTGCCGTTATAGGACTCTATCCATAGGTGGCAATATCGTTTAACGCGCAACTAATAACCGAATCTTCTATAAAACTGCTGCATCAGAAACGGTTCAATCTCTTCCGGACCTGGAATCGGCTATCGACTGCCATTGTCCGATCCAACCTTAGACAATTGGCCTCGCAACCAATCACTCCTCAGCTGATGCGGCCTCTGTTTCCACACCAAACCAGCCGATCCGATTCCGCTTCGCCTTTGCAGACTTAGGGACTCAATTACCAAATTTCAGTGTTAACACCCCCCTCATCTCCACCTTCCATGTGGCAAATCCTCAGCCATTCCTAATGACAGTTAAGCACATTTGGCGGTTATAAACCGACCTATCAACTGCCATTGGAAGGCTATAAAAGGAAGGAACTTCACTTCATCCAACACACAACACAAGAAGATCAAAGCTTCATTCCAAAGGCGTTGCGCTAGTTCTATAGTGGTTAGAAAATAGGGTAGAGAGTGAGGGGTAGTCCGGAGAAGTGTCGGGTATCTCGGCACCGATCTTTGACCTTGTACCTCAGCGGATGCTTCCTTTAATAAAATAAGTGTTCATGATTTCCTACGGTTGGATTCCTTTACATTGAGTAATTACTTTACTTCTTTTACTTACGAGATCATCGTTCATTCGTGAGTGCTCTAGTCTAAGACCCTTGATGAAGATGGGAGTTCTTGGCCAAGACAATAGTAGTAATCAATAGCTTAGACGTGGTGTCTAGTCTAGAGTTTACCTTTGTTTGCCGTGTACTCCACGGGTTGTAGAGGTAGGCGGTAGGTGATGACATCCCTATCAGTCCTTTGTAATCCTTCATGTTTGGGTACGTCATAGAGCTTGTAGGCCGGAGTCACTCAGCAGACCGAGTATAAGCCGGCACCCGAAGTAAGTAAATAAAGTAAAGAGTTACCATCTATCTAGAGTCTCAACCATAGAAATCATCTCTATACCCTCGCCTACAAATTCTTGGTGTCCTTGGATGAACCTGACCCTTAGATAATCCACACACATTCCCTGTGAATTCGATACCTTGTAATACTCCCGGGTGAAGTGCTACAATGGTATTCCGTGTGCTTGCGGATTTATCTGTGACCGTAAGAAATACCAATAAGTATTTCTGGCGTAAGTTGCCGAGGAATAGTTGTTGTTTTATCCTAAAGCCTAGGTCATCCTCGTATCTTTTAATTTTACTTTTTATATTATGAAGCGATCTATCCAAAGCCTATCTGCTCCGAAGGGCGAGTTCTATGAGCCACCACCATCTTCTAAGCCAATTCTTTCATCTGGCTATGAACGGCTTTATATCCATGGTTCGGGAGCAATCCTTCTCTGGGCATGATAATAAAAACCCATACCATCATTTGCGAGACTTTGAGCAGCTGTGTTCTTGCTTGATGATTCCAGGCATGACACAAGAAACTTTGAAGTGGATGTTGTTTCCCTTTTCGCTTATCGAAAGGGCGAAGCAATAGTACACTATTACCGTAGGGAATGCGAACGACGAGTGGGAGAAACTTAGAGATAGATTCTATCTCGTTTTCTTTCCGCTATCCCTTATCACATCTCTGCGAGTAGAAGTTCTCAGCTTTTAGCAGTATGAGAAGGAGACCATAGGTGCAACCTTGGTAAGTTCTTCACGCTAACCCAATCCGGCCCTGACTTGTCTTTACCCGACCATGTGTTGTACAACAATTGTGTTCAGGTCTTGGCAAGGAATCTTCCCTATACCTTGACATCTCAGCCGGTGGTTCTTTCTCACATAAAACTCCGACGGAAGGAAGGAAGAAAACCATATCTTAGAAAACACCTCCTTCGTTGAAGAATACCATGAACCTCCATCCGAAGAAGTCAAGGCGAGCGATGATGACCTATCACAAGCCAAATCCGACCTTTTACCCTTTACATCTCAAGAACCGGCTTTGGAGTCCTCACCCAAGCCACAAACACCGAAGGAAGAAGAAATTCAACCTTCGGAGTTTTCTTTCATATTTGAGGATGATTTATTTGAAGATTATGAAAATACCTCAAATTTTTTTTGCAAAAAGAGACCACCAGTTGGAGTTGCTCCTCCTGTGCCCCTCGAGGATAAATTCCTTAGGGAGACCGTGAAGGGGTTAACGTCCATTATGAGCCATGAGTGGTTGAAAAAGTGTGAGCTATTGTCTGAAGCAATTCAGATTAGCTTACCTTCGTCAACCATTCATTGTGACATAAGGGGAACCCTGGTTGAGGTTCTCTACAATCCCCTCGACGGGGCCAACATCATTTCTGATTCCTTTGTGCTCACACTTCGGGTGACAAACCTTTGACCCCGACCAACAAAACTTTCAAAACTCCTTCGGAGATCTTTTAGAATGTTATGTGATTTTGCAGAACGTGACCATAAGGCACGAAAACCTTGAGGCCATCATAGATTTCCATGTGTTCGAAGCCCTTGACTTTGACATTCTAACAGGCATCCGTTGAAAAACTTTTCATAGATGCACCGAGACTAGGAATCCCGAACGTTAAACTCGGAAAAGAGGCGTTTTCCATTCCTATTTCCAGAGCTATGAACACCATAGCTGAACCCTCTCCCGAGTATGAACCTATCGAGGAAGTATTGGAGGTTTCTTCTTTTGAGCCCCCAGAATCTGTCCTTGAGAAAGAAGCCCATTTCTTTACCCAAGAAACAGACGATTCTAGAGAGACTATCAAGCTCCCCAAGTCTGAACCACCATCACAACCTTCGATAGAACTCAAACCCTTACCATCTAGACTTCGATACGCTTTTCTACATGGAGATATGGAATCCCATGTCATCATTATTGACAAGCTTTCTGAAGAAGAAACTTCAAAACTAATCTCCATCTTAGAAAAGCATCGATCTGTTCTGGGCTACTCACTCCAAGACATCAAAGTGATAAGTTCCGCTCTCTGCACCCATCACATCCCTATAGACCTAACTCTTATACAATCTTGGGAACCTCAAAGAAGGTTAAATAATGTGATGAGATAAGTCGTGAAGAAAGAGGTCCTGAAACTCCTGCACGCTGGGATAATTTATCCCATTCCTTATAGTGAGTGGGTTAGCCCTATTCAAGTAGTGCCAAAGAAAAGTGGTATGGCAATCGTTGCAAATGATCAAAATGAATTAATTCCGCAACAAACCGTCATGGGATGGAGAATGTGCATAGACTACCAGAATCTCAACAAGGCAACTAAGAAGGATCATTTCCCGCTTCCTTTCATCGATGAGATGTTAGAGCGGCTTGACAATCACTCCTTCTTCTGTTTCCTTGACTGGTATTCTGGCTATCACCAAATTCCCATCCATACAGACGACCAAAATAAGACTACCTTTACATGTCCCTATGGAACATATGCTTATCGTAGGATATCATTTGGGTTGTGTAATGCACCCACGTTGTTCCAAAGGTGCATGATGTCTATCTTCTCGGACATGATTGAACAAATCATGGAAGTTTTCATGGACGACTTCTCCATCTATGGAAAAACTTTTGATCATTGTCTTGAGAATTTAGACAAGGTCTCACAAAGATGCAAGGAAAAAGACCTGGTGCTTAATTGGGAAAAGTGCCATTTCATGGTTCGAGAGGGAATAGTCCTTGGACATCTTGTGTCCAAAAGAGGAGGTGGACAAAACCAAAATAGATGTCATATAAAAACTTTCACCTCCTGTCAATGTAAAGGGAGTCCGAAGCTTTCTAGGACATGTGGGGTTTTTATCGACGGTTTATTATGGATTTTTCTCACATCGCTAGATCCCTCATGAACCTTTTAGCTATTGATGCCCCATTAGACTTTAATGATGAGTGTTTGCATTCTTTCAATATTCTTAAAGAAGCACACATTTCTGCTCCAGTCATTCAACTTCCCGACTGGTCGCTACCCTTTAAAATCATGTGCGATGCTAGTGACTATGCAGTAGGAGCAATTCTTGGTCAAACCAAGGATAAGAAACAAAATTTCATAGCCTATGCTAGCAAAACTCTAACAGGAGCTCAACTTAACTATGCTACCATTGAAAAAGAGCTCATAACTGTTGTTTTTGCTATCGATAAGTTTAGGACCTACTTAGTAGGAGTCAAGGTAATAATCTATACTGATCATGTTGCCTTAAAGTACTGTTCACTAAGAAATATGCTAAACCTAGGATTATAAGATGGATTCTTCTACTCCAAGAATTTGACATTGAAATAAAAGATAAAAAGGGTGTAAAAATTTTTGCAGTAGACCACCTGTCTCGTGTGCATTACGTGCAGGAACTACCAATCAATGATTTCCTACAAGACGAGCATGAAAGTTTCCTTCTTGAATATAAGGAAGCTTGCTCTCTTAAGGTATCTTTAGAGTCTGCCACATTTTGTGCCACGAGCACATACAACCACCTTAAGGTCCTCACTGAAAAAATATTTAGAAGGTTGGTTGTAGATGCATTTGTTTATCATAAACATTGCAAATTTTGTGGTTGCACCTATGGCACTAACCTTGCAGCTACAACTTTAATGATAAATCAACAACTGGTGGTGAAGCTGGGAACTACATCGCCAATTGTGGCTACAACGTAAAGATTCCTCATGGTCGAGCTTTTGACCATAAACAAGGCACTGTCGGGAGGTAGCCCATGGATTATTATTTCCCTTCATCAATAAAAAACAAGAACATGCTTTTAGGATAAGTTTGTCCTTGGGTATTTTTGGTCACTAACCATTTTAGGTTAAGATTAAAAACAACGATGGTCAAGCAACGCCTGAGAACATGGGAGTTACATGAACTGTAGCACCTTGGTGCTTTTGATGATGGAACAAGGTCGAAGGAGGATTGAACACCACACACTTGATTTTTGGTGTCTCGTGACAAAAAAATCCATGTGTAGGGGAGGTTGGTATGTATCTCATAACAAATTCCATTCATGCCAAAAATTTCACCTTGGTTTAAGAAATGTTGTTAGTTCTTGTATCTTGCCCTGCTAAAAAATAAATAAATAAATAAATAAAAATAACATAAAATAAAAAAAGCAATTAAAAATAAAAAAGGGGAAAGGTAAGAATCCTTTTTACTCGTACTCTTTTCGGTTGTTTGGCCCATGGGTGACGCAGCCTTCACGCACAAAGTCCACATGTGGATTCAAGGTAAGTTTTTAGGTAAGTTTCGTTTTAATTAAATAAAATAACGGTTTTGACTCTTCGGATTTCAAACCGGTGGAGTTCCTTTTTGTTCTCACTTTTTTTGTTTCGAATGAACCACCACAGGTACAAAAACAAGTGTGGGGGTGTCCCTCGGATTATTAAAGCAAAATCTCTCAAGGGCCACCCGCAACAGTGTTGCACAATAGCGCACGGGCCAACACCAAAAAGATCAGCATGATTGGAACCCAAAGTGGTTCAGCCGAACCAGGGCAGGCTCCTTTCATCTTTAAATTTCCACGATGTGAAGGTTTGCAAACCCTATCTCTCTATTGCACTGTTTCATAATTTTTTTATCTTCTATCACTATGAGCATGATCTTAAGCTACTAATCCATCCATGGAAACATGATCTATTTTGGTTGGCTCACATACATTTTATTCCTATGATGTTTGTGAAATCACATATTTAGGGAAACCATGTTATCTAAGTAATTGACGAATGAGATATGGTTTGGTAATGAGTAACTTTGTTCCATACTACATAAGATACTTGGGTATTTTATTTTAAAAATCCAAAAACCATAGCTTTACAAACTCCTCGATGATGTTTTATTCTCACCAAAGCCATATGTTGATCTTCATGGTAAAAACTTATACATATGCTGCTTGTAGTCATTTTGAGTTTTTGTTAAATAGTTAGACCCTTGTTAGACTCTTTTCATGCCTTCATGATCAAATTCTCATGCATAGCCACCATAAAAATTTCTCTCCCTCTACAACAGAGATAGCCATAAAAAGATATCTCATTCACAACTATATGCAAATTTTCACTCCGGAAGTCTACATCCACCTTTAGCTCTCCACCAAATAAAGACTCCAAATAATTTTGATTCTCTATCCTCCTATCCATGCCAAATGAGACTTGAGCTAAAAGAATATATGTAAAATTACAAAATCGTAATGCTCACAAGAGAAGAAATAAAATATTCTCGAGCATGATGAAAAAGAAAAAATCTCTTAGCCATGTTCTCTTAATAAAAGATAGGGAGGAGAATCATACAAAAAGGAGTCACCAACTTAATTATTTTTCTTCTTCCACCTTTTTCACTCATATATCCCTTTCCATATATATGCACAAGCTTTATCATGATCGCATGACTAGTATTCTTCTTTGATCTACTTTTTGACTTTACGAAAAAATTTGATGCAAGTATGCCTCATGATTTTCCCTACCTTGAGGCCCAAATAAGCCTTATTAGAAATAGGAGAATATAGGCAAGGAAATACCTTGGTGAGGAATCAAACACATTGAGTGACATGAGAGAATTATCCGAGGAGTAAAGCTATGTTTTTCCATTTTGAAAACCTATTGAAAACCCCATGTCACTTAAGCAGAAGGAATGAAGGCATCTCAAACCTAGATCGTTCCATTTTTCAATAACCAGGATAACATGATAGACATATCAAGATTCATAAATACGTGAATATTTTGGAATAACTTGTATGTCAGCATTGTACCAAAAGAAATCATGATCCACCTTATGTCACAGCCCGATTTTCGTTCGGGATTAAAAATCACTAAGTAAATCATTTCCAAGAAATTGAATAAAAGGAAAAGCAAAGTAATCAAGTGAATTAAATAAGGAAATTAAATTTTTCTTTAAAAATCATGGCTGGGAATATTTTTGAAATATTCTCCATGTCCTAGAATACTCTCTGAAATTTTTCGTGAAATTTTGGAGCTCCAGAAATAATTTTATTAATACAAAGAACAATCAAATAATTATTTAAATAAATTAATTGATCTTTAAATGAGCTGGAGATATTTTTATTAAATACTATGAGTGTCCATGTATTTTCAAAAATTTTCTTAGAATTATTTGAGCACTGAAAGTATTTATAGGAAGTCAAAGATCATTTATGGATTAATTTAAAAGGAAAACAAATTAAAATTCCCTTTTTGTTCTAGGCTGAAAATGGCCCAAAAAGTCCGCCTTTGCTCCCTTGCGGCCCAGCCAGCGACGCTGCCTCTCTCTCTCTCCTCCCTCGGCTTGGCCCAGCTGTGGCTCGGCTCCCTCCTGCGCGCTAAAGTCCGTTTGGCATCTCTCCCTCCTCGAGCCACTGATCAGCGGGCCCCTCCATCAGCCTCTCTACTCTCTCCCCGAGCCGCCAAAGGTGGGCCCTACCTATCAGGGTCGTCCCCTTCCTCCCGTCCGTCGTTTCCCGGCCGACGCCGTCGATCTCGCGCCCGTGCCGCCGTTTTCCGGCCGCTCCCGTGCCATCCCAAGCCGCGCAACCGCCGCTCACTTTTCCCCGCATTTGTCGGAGTCGACCCGGATCTCTCATTATGTTTGCAAGATGAAGTGAAACGTTTCAAGTCGTCTAACAGACATAACGAAATGTCTGACGTCTCGAGAGAAGGATATTGAAGACATTCCTGGGCCTTTAGCCTGCCAGTCAACTTCAGCCTAAGATGTGCCCGTCAAACCACTAGAAGGAGGCGACCAGATGTGTTACACATTCAGGAGACTTGACAAAAATAGCTAAAGATCTACATCATCTCAAATATTCTTAACTCATACTCATGTGAGTCTAGTTCCCAGGATGTGCACTCTATTCACACTTTCATCTCAAGTGTGGATAGACATAGCAAACACAATTAAGATGAAAGGAATTTAAAGACTTACATTGACTTTATTAGTTACATAGACCGACCGGCCATATATATATATATATATATATATCAGAGAACTACGGAAGCTTAGTTACCCAATCACAAGCACACCGACTAGGGGTTTACCCCGTTAAGTTCAATCCTAGAAGAAGCAAATCGTAACCCGCATCACTCAAGGACTAAGACAATACCTGCAAGCAAAGTGGATATTCCAGTGGCAAGAGTGAGTACATTATTCGAAATAATGTACTTACAAGCACCAAGACAAGCCTAACACTCTACATGTAGGGCATATAATCAAGGAAGACATAATATGGTTCATTTTAGCATAAATCAAGTTTTATTTGCATAAAACACTTCCAAATCAGTTTTGCTTTCAAATAAAATTTCAGCAAGCAAGTTCTTAGCGTATGGGCATCAAAGTAGTCATTAATCATGTATAAATATACACCTCATTGCCATCCGTGACAGCAAGGAGATCTTCCACAAAAACACAACATAATTTAAAGGTAAATGTTAGCATTTAGAAGAATAAACACAAGTCTATACTCAAATACATATACACACGCCGCTCATGACCGTGAGCACGGCTAATCGATTAGTTTAGACTATGCAGAGTTTGTACACTTTACCCACATGATGTGAATCACTCACTTGAAGTGAAGCGCTCTAGTTTTGCTTGGTACCCGTTGGTACCACCATACTCTACACATTGAGTACAGACTAGAGGTTACAACGAAGCCTTTACACTACTTAATCTCTAGCCTTGCACCAACACGATACATGTTCTCCCCATCCTGGGCATACTAGAAAATATAACCCAAAACTGTCAAGTGGCGTGGCCCAGCCTTAAACTTGACGCCGTGGTGGCGGACACGACAGGAACCCACCCACATGGTACAATACCGTTGTATTGGACAGACTTAGTCGCCTAAACTACCACATCGGTGGTAAATAGGAAGTTCCTCTGGGTTATCCGAACCGATACACACCGGCCTACCTTAGTGCAAGGCTAGGTGCTAAGTAGATTATTCAGGTAAGGTCATCTCATACTAATACATGTGGTTGCACTGTATACGAAATGAACTGACATTGAGTGAAGTCCTTAGGTCGGTTTGGGCACACTCTCCCCCTATCGGCATATAAATACATCAATTGCATGCCACTTGAGGCTCAAACCTAAAATCCATGTTTTCCACCATTTTATTTGTCATAATCACAAGTATTCAAGTTCTGTCCAGATTATTTGAAAATAAATTTTCATGTTTGTAATGAGCCCATAATGACGAGAAAAAAACATTTTAAGCATGGCTAAGCATTATAGTATCCTAGTGACATCAAAACATATGATATAAGGTGGTATAATCATATTTTTCCTAAGGTTAGGAATGAGGGATATGGACATATGTGGGGTTAAGGTGATAATGCAAGTAATAGAAGTTTGTCTAATAGGTTTAACAAAATTTTAATTTATTAGTGTACAATCGACATGCAAGATTTGCAAATATTTTCAATAACCTCCGAAATATTGGTTCAAAGTGTTCAAAGAGAGAGGGAGGTGGAACTTGCCTTGTAATGGAAAATATCAGCACCTAAATCACTTCTTCACCGTTTAAGCAATCATCTATAAAAAGTACACGTTATGCAATTAAACACTGAGATATGCGAAAAATCTAAAATATTCTAAAATGCATGATTTGTGCACATTGAGTTGGTACTGATCTAAAATGAATTTAGGTGAAAGAATTTCTAATTTATATTGTTCCATTTAAGAGTTATGATTTTTAGAAGTTTCATCGGTATAGAGTAGTATATACTTAGGTAGTGTTATAAAATACCTTTGTAAAATGATTTTTATTTGATTTAACTCCTCAGGGATGCAAAAGTGTGATTTATAAAATTAACACATTTGTCTTCCCAATTTTTGGACTTATTGTGAACTTCCTATATGTTTTACAAGTTACGACATGTTCTAGGTTTTTAGTCACTATATACACCTCTTTAGAAGTTCTAAGTCCAGAACATGTTCATTTTGCTAGAGATGTTTGAAAGTGGATATTTTAGCCAATAAATCTAACTTTTAGTTTGAAACTTTTGGAGTTCAAATTGTTTCACTATACATTTTCTAAACTAGGAAATGCTCTTATGGTAGGTGTTTAACATATCAACTTAGGTTTTGCCTATAGAGATAAATGTGCTAAGTTTTATTAATGTGAGATGGAACTATGGTTTCACTGATCCAACATATTTTATTCTAATTTACCTACATCTAGGATTTCAATTCATGTATATACATATATATATACATTGTGATTAGCTTATTTAGGGGGATTAGCACCTAGGTTATCTTTTTAGGGTTTTCCTACATATTTAGTTTTTGAACTGCCATATTTTATTTTTCCTAATTGAAGTTCATTACTTGCTGGTTTAATAAAAACTTGGTTCACCAAAAATGGATTAAAAATGAATTTCCTACAAATTTTCCAAGTTGAGGTGTGCACTATGTTGTTTGTTTCTTAAATAATAAATTTTGTTACACAGTAAGTATATATTTTTAGTTTATAATTTGAAAGTACATATTTTGGTGATTCTACATAACTTGAGTTTACTCAAAAAGGCATTAAGATGAATTTTATATAAATCCCTAAATTTCAGCCTACCTATAATTCATCATTTTAGTGTCAATAATTTTAAAGGTAATTGGTACAAGGTAACCAATATGTTTTTATTTTCTTAAATAAAGAATGTAAGGTGGTGCATCTATAGAATTTTAGTTTGTCCAAAAATAAGTGAAATTAAATTTCCTATGTATTTTATAATTTTATGCAATCCCTATGTATGACTTTCTTTATTTAAATTTTTGAGACTAAATTTGCACTGTAGCATAATTTTCTGTAGGAAAGATATTTCTTTAGCTAATCCCTTTTACATTTTAAATTTTAAAAATCATGGGGTCCACAGGTCAGTGGCTTGGTCATATTGCACATAGGCCCCTGGAGTCTTTAGAAATAGAACCCGAGGTCCTTAGCACGTGTTGGATTTGGTTTTTATTAAGAGCCCTTGACGTTTTCACATATTTACATAATAACCCTTACAAGTTTTAATCTCCTACTAAGTAGAGTTCTTAGCGCCTAACCCGGCTGGGCCCACATGTCGGCGAGACAGGGAAAGAAGCAGCAGTCGTGGCAGAGCTTCCCCGGCCGGCGAGCTTCATGGCGATGCCATCGGCGAACGGCGGCTTCTCGGCCTACGCATCCAAAACATAAAACAAAGAGGATTCTCTTGCGGACCCGTCGATGGTGGTTTCGTCTCCGGAGATGGCCGAAATCGAAGACGGCAATGACGCGAGCGGAGGTGACTCTCGGCATGAAGGTGTGTTCTAAGTTGTGGCTTGAATTAGAGCAACCCAATGCATGTATGTGAGTGCTTGAGTACCCAGGAGACTCACCGAACGGCTGGCGAAGGTTGGCGAAACTTGGACATCGACGGCAGCGCGAGGAAGGGCCCGGCGGTGGCGGAAAACTTCGGGCCGACGTCGCTAGCTCCATCCGACCTTCAATCCGCCAAGAGAAAGGGAAAGAATGGCTCAATGATACCTTAAGGACGCTAACGGTGAAAGGAATTGGACTCTAACTCACCGGTTGCACAAGAATCGGCGATGAAGCTTGGTCGCCGGAGTTCGGGAAGACGACGACGATCTCCTTCCGTGGTGCATGGTTCTTGGGGGCTCTTGAGGGAAAATGGCGAGGAGGCTGAGGCGAAAATGATGACGCAGTGGCTCGGCCTTGATATGGTCTCCAACAGCCGGAACACTGACGCTGATGCAGCGGCGACGCTCGGTGCACGCTCCAGAGCGACGATGGTGAGGGGTGTGTTCCTATTGCTGCGATGGATAAAACAAGACGGTGTCAAAATGAAACTTTCTCGGCATGATGAGAAGAGTATGGAACGGAGTTGGTGGCGAGCGTGGCTTGACGACGATCGGCATTGTATCCATCCCGGCGACCGACGGTGGAGTTGAGAGCGAGGGAAACAAGATTGAGCTCTCCCTCTCGGTTTCTTCGGCTCGGCTGTGGAGAGCGAAGTGAGGCGACAAGTTCTCGAGAGGTTTAGAGGGCCGGAGATGGGATTTGTGGTGTTGACACCTCATGGCTTCGCGCCGACCACACTCTGCTCCCGAGCTCCATTTCTCGCGTGTTCCCGGTCGGTTGGAAAAGAGGAATAGAGAAAAAGTAAGCCACAGAGGCTATCAAGTGGGCCCACTTCGTGGTAGGCTAGGCAAGGGAGAGAGAGGTGGGTAGGAACACAAGTACAGTTGATTTTTGTTGAATTTAGGAATTATTTCTCTCCCCTATTCTTTGTAGCTTCATAGTTTAATTTGTGGGCATGATAAATTAATGTAAATTTTTCTGGAGTTAGATGATTATTCCTAGATTCCATTTTCTTTGGTTGCATTCAAATATCTTTTGTGGTTTGTTCCCAGAAATTAAATAAAGATGGGGTAATTTGGAATTAGTTTGAATTTTTAGAAGGCCTAAACAATGAAGAGAAATTCTAGAAAATTTATATTTATTCATATTAAATGACATACTATTTGAAAATTATTTCCTATATGTTCTTATGTGCATTTTAATGATCTTTTATGCGAGTTGTTATTTTAGCCGATTAAGGATATTAATCATCCTATTATTTGACTGTTTTCTCTATTTTGTTTAAGGAATCAAAATTAGTTATTAAATTTCACTAAAATTATACTGGGTTGGATTTAATGCTTTACACTTTCATGAATTTTCCAATTATTTTACCTAATATGGAATATTCTAGACAATTAGGATAATCTCCCTAGGTTTAGGTGTTCGCTCTATGTGCATGCACCCATTATAATCTTTGGGTTCATATTAAACTTCTTCTTGGGTTGAGGAGGTGAACTTTGAATTAGCTGTAGATTCGTTTAGCAGCTTTTTAATCTTATGGGCTATGCTTATGAGCCCTATTATGAAATGTGAGTTCAAAATCCGAAATGCACAAAAGTACTCAAGCCCAAGCATGCATTATGCACTTATGTTTGATAGCTTTTATATTCTTAATCAAGAATGGAAAAGTTTTAATTTGTTCTCAAAATTTTAATCATGCAAATAGGTTGAAGTTCTTTTACCTAAGTTAGCAAATGAAAAATTTTGGTTAACAATTTTGAAAAACTTTACTTTCATTTTGTTTGGACAAAATTTCTTTGACCCTAGGATTTGGGTATGTGACAGCTCTCCGCGCGCATTCCCGCCCATCGCCCGCAGGTGCAAATCGGCCGAATGACCGATCCAATTCTCCCGACCGCTGGCCTAACCGCTCCGCCGCTTTTTCCGCCGCATCCCGAGCCGGACTCCGCCTCCCCGCGCTATAAAAACCCTCCCGAGCCCTAATCTCCGTTTCCCCTCCGTCGCCTGAGCTCCCCGTGAACCCTAACGTGCTCGCCACGCTCGGCCTAGCTCCGCCACTCCGGTCACTACCACCGCAAGCTGAGCTCACCGTCGTGTTCGCCGCATCGCCCCGCATCTCGGCCGTCGCTCCCCATCGCTAGTCGCTGGAACCTCCCATCGCTGTGTATCCTGAACCCCACCGCACGCCGCCATCCTCTGGCCGCCCAATTCGCACCGCCCGCTGCCCGCCGCTCCAATCTGCCACCACCACCGTGTGCGCCGCCTCTCTTAGACCCCTGGTTGCCACCTCCCGTCCTTGGGTCGTCGCCGCAACACCCCCGCCACCACTAATCCCGAACACCCATCGCCAGTTGCCGCCTCCTGCCGACAATCGCCGCTGCTCTAGTCGTCATCGCCGTCGCTAAGGCCACCACCGACTTCACCGTATCCTGTCGCACCCCGACCATCACCTGCCGCACTTGGATCACCACCAATTCGCCCTGCCGCCGCCGTCCCCTTCGACTCCGGCCACCTCGGTGAGAATTCCCTCTCTCCCGCTCGTTTTCCCCTCTGTCCCGCTCGTTCCCGAACAACGTCACCCTTGTGCCGCTGTGTCGCACTTCGCCGCTGCCCGCGCCCGCACGCGCGTGAGTGCACACATCCTCCGCCGCTTGTCGGGGGCCTTTTGGCCCCTAGCGCTGCCCAACGCCGTCGCCGGCCCGGCTTTGCCTCCCGACCGTCGGATCGGTCCCGAACCGATCTGGGCCGTTGGTTCCCCCCGGCCGATCCCCTTCGGGGTGATCTGGGCCGTCCACGTGGTGGACCTGTGGACCGGTCCCATGGGCCGAGTCCACCATGGACACCGTGCGTCGCTGCCGCCGCGGCTGACATCAGCCCTCGGCTGCTGACGTCAGCCCTTGGGCCGCTAATGTCGCCCTTGCTTGCGTTAGCATTCGGTTTCTTGACGTCATCCCGTGCCGTGCCACGACGCGCCCTTGTGTTGATGACGTCAACATCAGCCTTTTCCTTTGTAAAAATAACTAAAAATTGTGCAACAAATTATTTTAATTTCCAGAATTCGTTTAAATGGTCCCAAAACTTATAAAATTCATATCTAATCCTTATGAACTCCAAATTGGGCCATTGAAATTGCAAAATTTATCTAATATTGAGATTTACATGTTTGTTTACTTTTTTATAATGTTATTTGGTTGTTATTAGGGTTTTTCCTCGTTTTGCGTGTCAGCGTGTAGATTCCACCGTTTTCAGAGTTCGCGCTCGCGAGGAAGAGAGTCCATAAGTCTGTTTGAAGAAGCAAGGCAAGTCACACTTTCCTTGAAGCATATTGATCCTATTTTTACAAATGTTTTACTGTTTGCAAATTAAAGTGCATGTTTTGTTAATTTCATGAAATGATGAGATTACTATCCATTTGCTTGCGCCATATTTATTTGATATCCGTCCTTTGTTAACCTTGCAGCTTAACCATGCTTAATTACTACTAGCTCACTAAATGGGATAATTAAACTATTTATTCTAGTCTCTGATGAGCTGCAAGCTCGATACACCTGACCATGTCTTATTGGTCATAATTATCTCAACTAAAATATGACATGATGGTGGGCTGTGGGTGCATGGTTTTGGATAGTAGCACCCATGGCAATTAAGGACCGGTTCATGGGAAACCCTGAAAGAATTACAACGCTTACCACAAGCAAGAATGGACAACTACTTGACTCGTAGTATAGCTTTCCTCTGGCTGCCGTACCCTATTGAGGGTGGGCATGATGGAGTTGGGTCAGCCCCGATTAAAAGGGTTGGTCGGCTTTGGATTCACCATGGCACGCGGGGGGCTGCCCATTTCCTTTCGAGGGGTGGGGGCGAATCCTTGGTGTGGTATCGCTTGGTTAGGTGGAGTTTTGCGAAAGGACTTGTCATGATTTCCCCCTTTGCAGTATCATGGTGGTACTTCGGGGCATGGTAACATGTGTGGAATCATGTCTTGTGGATAAAGTGCACATCTCTGATCAGAGTAAAACTATTCGAATAGTCGTGCCCGCGGTTATGAGCGATCGACCAGATTCACTATGATTAGTCCCACACTACTTAATAATTAGAATTAATGGAATTGGTAAGTTCAGGTGGAATGGATGAGCAACGTGGGACAACATTGTTCAGTGGAGGATAAACATGACTCAACTTAATCAACTGTTTTACTGTTTTTGAACATTAAAGGTTTACAACTGCATTTATGCAAAATAGCCCAAGCCACTCTTGTCTTCCTTTGCACGTCTGCGTTTTCTCGGTGTGGCTTGTTGAGTACGGTGGTTATACTCAGCATTGCAATTTTCCCTCTTTTAGAAGTGTAGTGCTTCTGAGTTGAAGTTGGTGTTAGAAGACTAAGGCTCAGACCCCAGTTGAGTTTGCCTGTGGAGTGAAGTTGAAGTTTCGCTAGGATCGTCTTTTTCACTATAGTTTTTGGGTGTGAGGACTAAGAGCCTTTTTAGTAAGTATTTTATTTTACGCTTTATTTTACGTTTGGATCTGTGTATTAATTTGTCGTTTTGTGTACCCTGATTGATTCCTGGATAGGGATTTAATACACAAAATAGTCTAGAAATTTGGGATGAATTTTAGGTCGTGCCAAGTTGGTATCAGAGCCATCTCGACTGTAGGATGAGCCAAATGGTCAAACCCTAAGGACAAGTTTGCAAAAACCTTATTTGCGAAAATATCTCTTCTATCCCTTTGGAGTCTTTGCAAAGTAATTTGTGAAATTTCTCTCCTTTCCCCTCCACCCCTCTTAGTTATTGAACTTGGAGGACAAACCCAGTTGCTCGTCAAGCTCCAAGTTTCGAGCAAGCCGATCAAGCCAAGCAGCCGAGTCAGCGCTTCTCGAGGATCAAGCGAAGTTTGCTGTGTGCAGGTGTATGGCTTACATCAGTGGTGGGGATGTAACCATACTAGGTTGTTTGCCTAATCAACTTTAACAATAAAAGTACACTCACATCAGATCAGTGATTAAGTGGATTAAGGTCTCATCTTTAGTTTAACCTTTCCCTTGTTCCCTCCTTTTTCCTTCTGCATCAGATGGTTAAAATCAGAGGAAATGTCAGTGGATCAGAACCCCAACCATCTCATGGGTCAGCTCAGAACAACGCTGCAAGTATTCCATCTCCTGGGGATCCAACTCTAGCCTAGGTAGTGGTCAATCAGACGCAGTTAATGACCATGATGATGCAGCAAATGCAACGGCAGTATCAGTAGCATCAGTAGATGCAAGCCCTGACGACTCCCGCCAGTATACCGTCAAGTGTCTAGGAGACAATGACACCAACTCCGCCATCATACTGGAGGGAAACACATGGCATCTGCTATGGTTTCAATGAGCAATGTCATGGTGCAAGAAAAAGTTCAAGGGACATGTACGCCAAGACATCGACCGAGGATGAAATGCAGTGCCCAAGAAGGAAGACTCTGGTCAACTAATTTGCCAAGATTTTGGTTCGCCACCGTCCAATTCTAAGAAAAGAAAAGTACCAATAGGGAATACAGGTTGTGCCAACAAGATGATCGTCACATGCACAGAGTTTACTCCCGAAGATGATGAGAAGATTCCCCGATGTCTGAGAAAGAATACCTTCCGTGGTGCACGCCAGCTAACCCGACATCTCAGGCTTTACGGTCCGCCCAAGCCAGAAGATGACAAATCAGAAGAGATGTCCTCTGGTGATGATGATGAAGCAAACTTGAAAGACGACAGTGAAGAAGAAATGGAGCTCAAAGTATGTACTCGTTGTGGAGAAGTTGGACACACGGCGAGCATGTGCATCCACACCTGCCACTGTGGTGAGGACACCCATATGCCCAAAGAATGCCCCATGAGAATCGTCACATATTTCTTATGTGAGGGAACATATCACGTGCCTAAGGACTGTCCGCTAATGTTGGTCTTAGATAAGGACAAGGAAAACCAAAGGACATCTTGACGTTCTATCAGTCAACTCATTTTTGGTACCTTCAATGGTGATGATGTTCCTGATCATCAACCAGCTCCAACCCCTGTGAAGACCATCAGCGATAACAGAAGCATGGAAAACAAGTCTCACGAGTTAGTGCACATTTCAGTTCCAGATGCTAGCCTGCAGACCCAGAAGAGAACAAAATGTGAACTTTTAGGTCTGATTTGCTACAATTGTCTCAAGTCAGGACATCGTCTCAATAAATGTCCACTCCCAAGACTAGCAAAAGAAGCCCGTCGTTGCTTCAATTGTGGGGAACTAGGTCATTTAATGGAAGGTTGCCCAATTCTCAGGCACGAACATCCTCAAGGCACCAACATTGTCTGCAACACCATTACTCCGCAAACTGCCCCAGCCTTAGCACAATGCGGTCAAATCCAGTCAAAAGGTACCCATAAGGCAAAAGATACCAGTCATCGCCCGTACGTGCAACCTCCCCCATGGCGTATTATCGTTAAGGGCACCAGCAAAAGTTCTAAGGTTCACCCGCCAACCTATCCCCAAGCTACAGGACTAGCAACAGCAAGGCAAGCAATGCCAAAGAAACAACGATCCACTCCAACCACAAGGTCACCATGAAAACCCGCAAGGCATCTCGTGTTGGCTCAGCGTAGATGCTTGGCAATTAATCAGGTCTACACGCAAGGCAGTGTCCCCATTGGAGCACCAGTTTGTAAGCAAGGTCATATCAAGTCAACCAGAGCAAGGTCATATCAAGTCAACCAGGCCAGAATCACAGGACTAAAAGTTGCCACAGTCAAGACGTCTGCTAGTCAAGTCTGTGGCAGTTTACAATTGTTCAATCTTCAAGTACCTTTGTTACTACATAGAAGTTTCATGGCAGTTATGTAATAAGAAGGGAATATTGAATAAAGTCTGAGATACACAATTTCTCTTCTTTTGGGATTCATCTTGAGAATTCGAAAACATGTTAACCTGTGTAACCGTCGGTGTTATAAGAAACCTAGAGTTTCATTTTCGCCGTTCTTTCCAGTTTTGGTTAGACTCCAAGAAACGATTGGTAACTAGGGGAAGTAAATGGTCAATCAAGAAAACATGGAAGTTCAGACCACTGTAACATTCGACATGATACGATCTCCTTAAAAGTCAGAATTAGTGGAACCTAAAGAAAATGAGAAGAATGATGAAAAATTGGTAATAACGTCATGAGAGAAATGTTCGCATTCTTAATCTTGGAAGTTCTCCATAAAATAATAACTGCAACTGCACCTTAGCGATGAACATGGATCAAGAATGGTTATCCTTAGTTCAAGGTGACCGCTACAGTTCTTGAAAACCACTCCGATCTTTCCTGGAAGATGTCATTGGAAAATTTCCCCATCACCCTGCTCAGGAGCGAATTGATCCAAATGTCAAGCTAGAACATCCAACCATCCAAGTATGATTAGGAGAAATCATCTAGGCGAACCACCTTTACACAAGGGTGCAAAGCAAACTGGTGAGATCAAAAAACAGGAACCCTTGTTTGTTTCAAAGGCAGTTCCCAACGGCTCTCCGATTTTGGCATTTGTGGGAAAGCAACGTCGAAGTTTATGTCCTGTCAGTCTTCAAAGATAGCACACGATACAAGGACCAATGGAATGAAGGAGCTCTGCCAATACTTCATTTCGATGGAATGGCGAAGAATCAGTTCTATGGATAAAGTTGCCTATAAATCAAAGAGATTGATTACTCTCAAGAGTAGTAGCCTCGTCAGTCATAGTCGGTCAAAAGCCTATCCACCCTAGTAAAGCAAGCTTGAAGTCCAATTTGGTTAATCACGTAACTGTTTTGCTTGGAGGTTAAGCCCTGTGAAAACTTATTGGGTTGCAACCAAAGGAATCAATTATGAGTTGTTAACAGAGTTACATCAATCTCAAGTTAAGAGGTTCGAATCTAAGGCACACCCCAAGCGGTCATGTCAACAGTTCAGCCAAAAGAAGCGATAACTCAAGACACCCACAGTTTAGGTAAAAGCAGATCAGGCAGCTTCTTGAAACACTTGTCGTTCAGGTTAAGATCAGTTGATGCGAAATTCAGAGTCCGTGGTTGCATGGAAGTTAGTTTCAAGGGCTCAAGAACAACTCCACCAGTTTGGAGTCCACGAAGAGAATTCTCAGAATACCAAAGGTGCCCGTGTAGCTATGCAGTTTGAGAATCTTTGAACCTCTGCAGCAAGATCAGGGCTAGAGCGTTCGTAACTAGCCAATGCAGTTTTGGGGAAACAATAGAACACCAAGCTTAAAGCGACAGTTTCGGTCCAAGCTTGGTCGAATCGATCGGTGTAAGCGAATAAAACCATAGAAGTTAGCAAGCCAACACAATCTCACCATACCCTTTTTTCTTTCTAGCCCCGAATCACGGGACGAGATTCCTATAAGGGGGTAGATTTGTCACAGCCCGATTTTCATTCAGGATTAAAAATCACTAAGTAAGTCACTTCCAAGAAATTAAATAAAAGGAAAAGCAAATTAATCAAGTGAATTCAATAAGGAAATTAAATTTTTTAAAAATCATGGCTGGGAATATTTTTGAAATATTCTCCATGTCCTAAAATACTCTCTGAAATTTTCGCGAAATTTTGGAGCTCCAAAAATAATTTTATTAATATAAAGAACACTTTAATAATTATTTAAATAAATAAATTAATCTTTAAATGAGCTAGAGATATTTTTATTAAATACTTTTAGTGTCCATGCATTTTTAGGAATTTTTTAGAATTATTTGAGCACCGGAAGTATTTATAGAAAGTCAAAGATCATTTATGAATTAATTTAAAAGAAAAAACAAATTAAAGTTCCCTGTTTGTTCGGGCCGGAAATGGCCCAACAAGTTCGCCTTTGCTCCCTTGCGGCCCGGCTCGGGCGACGCCTCTCTCTCTCTCCTCCTCGGCTCGGCCCGGCCTACGGCCCGACTCCCTCCCCCGCGCTAAAGTCCGTTTGGCATCCCTCCTCCCGAGCCACCGATCGGTGGGCCCCGCCGTCGCCTCTCTACTCTCTCCCGAGCCGTCGACAGGTGGGCCCCACCTATTGGGGTCATCCCCATCCTCCCGCCCGTCGTTTCCCGGCCGCTGCCGTTGATCTCGCGCATGCTCCGCCGTTTCCCGGCCGCTCCCATGCCATCCCAAGCCGCGCAACCGCCGCCCGCTTTCCCCCACACTCCGCGCGCACTCCCGCTCGTCGCCCACAGGATCAAATCGATCGAATGGCCGGTCCGATTTCCTGGCGTCGGCCTAACCACTCCGTCGCTTTTTCTACCGTATCCCGAGCTGGACTCCGCCTCCCCGCGCTATAAAAACCCTCCCCAAGCCCTAATCTCCATTTCCCCTCCGCCGCCTGAGATCCTAGTGAACCCTAACGCACTCGCCACGCTCGGCCTAGCACGGCCGCTCGCCGCCAAGCTCCGGCCACGTGCCGCTGCCGCTCTGGTCACCACCACTGCAAGCCGAGCTCACCTTCATGTTCGCCGCATCGCCCGCATCTCGGCCGCCGCTCCCGCCCATCGCTAGTTGACGGAACCGCCCATCGCCGTGTATCCCAAACTCCGTCGCACGCTGTCATCCTCCCGCCACCCAATTCGCACTACCCGCTGCCCGCCGCTCCAATCCGTCGCCACCACCGCATGCGCCACCTCTCTTAGACCCCCGGTTGCCATCTCTCGCCCTCGGGCCGCCGTCGCAACACCCCCACCACCACTAATCCCGAACACCCACCGTCGGTTGCCGCCTCCGGCCGGCAATCACCATTGCTCTAGTCATCACCGCCGTGCGCTAAGGCCGTCGCCAACTTCACCGCATCCCGCCGCACCCTGACCATCACCTCCCGCGATCTGATCGCCGCCAATTCGCCCCGCCGCCGTTGTCCCCTTCGACTCCAGCCACCTCGGTGAGAACTCCCTCTCTCCCCTTGTTTTCCCCTCTCTCCCACTCGTTCTTGAACCGCGTCACCCCTGTGCCACCGCGTCGCGCTTCGCTGCTGCCCGCGCCCACACGCGCGTGTGCACGTGCGTCCTCCGCCACTCGCCAAGGGCCTTTTCGCCCCTTGCGCCACACAAAGCCGCCGCCCGGCCCAGGCTGCCGCGGCGCCTCGCATGCCTCCCGGCCGTCGAATCGATCCGGAACCGATTCGGGCCGTCGGTTTTCCATGGCCGCCCGATCCCCTTCGGGGTGATCTGGGCCGTCCACGTGGTGGACCCGTGGACCGGTCCCGTGAATCGAGTCCACCGTGGACCCCGTGTGCCGCTGCCACTGCGACTGTCGTCAGCCCTAGCCGCTGACGTCAGCCCTTGAGCCACTGATGTCAGTATTTGGTTTGCTGACGTCATCCCGTGCCGTGATGCTAACGTCAGTCCTTGTTTTGATGACGTCAGCATCAACGTTTCCTTTGTAAAATTAATTAAAAATTGTGAAATAAATTATTTTAATTTCCAAAATTCGTTTAAATGGTCCCGAAACTGATAAAATTCATATCTAATCCTTATGAACTCTAAATTGGGCCATTGAAATTGCAAAATTTATCTAAAATTGAGATCTACATGTTTGTTTACTTTTTATGTTATGTTATTTGGTTGTTATGAGGGTTTTTCCTTGTTTTGCGTGCCAGCGTGTAGATTCTGTCATTTTCGGAGTTCGCGCTCACGAGGAAGAGAGTCCAGAAGTCTGTTTGAAGAAGCAAGACAAGTCACACTTTCCTTGAAGCATATTGATCCTATTTTTACAAATGTTTTACTGTTTGCAAATTAAAGTGCATGTTTTGTTAATTTCATGAAATGATGAGATTACCTATCCATTTGCTTGCGCCATATTTATTTGATATCCGTCCTTTGTTAACCTTGGGTGTTACATTTGACTATCTTTAGTCACTGATGTGGATTTTAGCTAGAATGATATGCTTAGCCATGCTTAATTACCACTAGCTCACTAAATGGGATAATTAAACTATTTATTCTAGTCTCTGATGAGCTGCAAGCTCAATACACCTGACCATGTCTTATTGGTCATAATTATCTTAACTAAAATATGACATGATGGTGGGATGTGGGTGCATGGTTTTGGATAGTAGCACCCATGACAATTGTGGACCGGTTCATGGGAAACCCTAAAAGAATTACAATGCTTACCACAAGCAAGAATGGTCAACTGCTTGACTCCTAGTATAGCTTTTCTCTGGCCGCCGTACCCTAGTGAGGGTGGGCATGATGGAGTTGGGTCAGCCCTGATTAAAAGGGTTGATCGGTTTCGGATTCATCACGGCACGCGGGGGCTGCCCATTTCCTTTCAAGGGGTGGGGGCGAAACCTTGGTGTGGTATGGCTTGGTTAGGGGGAGTTATGCGAAAGGTCTTGTCATGATTTCCCCCTTTGCAGTATCATGGTGGTACTTCGGGGCATGGTAATATGTGTGGAATCGTGTCTTGTGGGTAAAGTGCGCATCTCTGATCAGAGTAAAACTATTCAAAATTGTCGTGCCTGCGGTTATGAGTGATCGACCAGATTCACTATGATTAGTCACACAATACTTAATAATTGGAATTAATGGAATTGGTTAGTTCATGTAGAATGGATGGGCCTGTTTAACGTGGGACATTGTTGTTCAGTGGAGGATAAACATGATTCAACTTAATCAATTGTTTTACTGTTTTTGAATATTAAAGGTTTACAACTACATTTATGCAAAATAGCCCAAGCCACTCTTGTCTTCCTTTGCACGTCTGCATTTTCTCGGTGTGGCTTGTTGAGTACGGTGGTTGTACTCACCCTTGCGATTTTCCCCTTTCAGAAGTGTAGTGCTTCTGAGTTGAAGTTGGTGTTAGAAGACCATGGCTCAGACTCCAGTTGAGTTTTCCTATGGAGTGAAGTTGAAGTTTCGCTAGGATCGTCTTTTCCGCTGCTGTTTTTGGGTGTGAGGACTAAGAGCCTTTTCAGTAAGTATTTTTATTTTACACTTTATTTTATGTTTGGATCTGTGTATTAATTTGTCGTTTTGTGTACCCTGGTTGATTCCTGGACAGGGATTTAATACACATAATACTTTGAAAATTTTGGATGAATTTCCGGGCGTGACACCTTTGTAATTAACCTTTACTCGAGGACGAGCAAAGGACTAAGTGTGGAGGAGCTTGTTGACGGCCCTTAACTACTAAAATCCGACCGCCAGACCTTGCGTAAAACAAATAAAAGATGAATACCAACATAGCGGTAGAGTTATTTACTAATCAGTTCCACAAGTGTTGGTGAGTATTTGTATGCAGGTGATCAATACACAAAAATGAAGTGAAAGCATGCTTACGTGGTGAAGAAACACAACTCCGACCAACCGATGCTCGCCACATCAGCATCCCACAGATTGAGGTGCCCACAAGTCAGCTTAAACTGACTTAAAGTGGGACCAAACCACCCTCTGCCACCTTAGGGGCCCACCTAGAAGTCATTGGTGAAAGGCGATGGAGAGAGGTGGGTCCGAGGATTTGGCCGAACCCTGGCCGAACCAAGGTTCGGCCGAACCAGCCCTGGCCCCCCTCATCTCCATCATCCACATGGCAAATCTTCAGCCATTCCTAATGACGGTTAAGCACGTTTGGAGGTTATAAACCTATTGTAGCATTTCACCCAGAGAGTATTCCAAGGGTATCATTGTTTATTTTATCCCAAAGGAAGACTGTGGTCAGGAAGAGAAGACTAAGGTGCCATGGATATGTATCAGTTATAGGTAAGATACCTAAGTCCAGACAGGGACAAGATAATTCTACACTAGTGCTAAGTAGAGAGTAGTAATTAGAGTCAGGTTCCTATAGTTCTTCTAGTTAGAGTACATAGTTTAATTAATTATTCTAGTTATGCCTAAACCCAGTTCTACGCTCCAAGGACTCCGGGGGTACCGCCGCCAAGTGGCCTGGCCTGCCACCACGAAGCGATCTCTTACCGTCTACCCTACACCAAATCCGAACATGGAGGAATACAAAGGACGGACATGGCTGTCACCACCTGCCACCTACCTCTCACCCATGGGAAGTGGCCACAACCAATGTCTATGAAATAATCTAAGCACCGTGCCTACATTACCATAGATACCTCTACCTTTCTTGAGCAAGATAAAGACAAACCTACTTCCTAATTGCTCATTGGACTGTGTCCGTGGCAATAGAATTACTCGTCTAAACACAACAAGACTATGAATTAAACTAATAATGAAACTCTTATCTATTAAAGCATAAGAAAAACCACACTCATATGAACTAGAAGATAATATCTTTATTAAGCTCAAAGTTGTACAAAGGAAGAAGAGTACTAAAGACATGCCCGAATTCCGAAGGCGACTCAGGAACCGAAAAGAACTCTAAACTACTTTCTAACTCCACTAGCCTAGATAACTAAGTTAGAACTTGTAGGAACTTCTTGTGGTGTGTGTTTAAGTGAAGTGAGTTTCTCCTTTTATAGCCTCCCAATGACGGTTGTGATGGTGGTTACTAAGCGTCATACCCACTTAACCGTCATTGCCACCCAACGAGGAAGTGACACGTCAAGGGGGAAGTCGGTTGGGCACCGACCTAGTTTGGCTGAACTAGGGTTTGGTCGAACCCTGGTCAAGCCCAACCAGCCCCAATCTTCTCCCATCTCTGACATGTGGGCCCTTAAGGCGTTCCTTGTGGTTTGGTCCCATTCTAAGTCGGTTTCACCTGACTTGTGGGCCCTCCGATCCATGGGAATCCAACGTGGCGATCGTTGATAGGTTGGAGTTGTGTTTCCTCGCCACGTGAGCTTGACTTTGCTTCAATTATGTGATACATATTCCTACAAGTAACTAAAGTCCAAGGACATATGGAACTTTATTAATTCTACTGCTAAATGCCGGTTGTGGATGCTAATTCCCTTTTATTTCCGAGGTTTGTGACGGTCAAAATCATTACTTAATGACCGTCAACAGTGCTCTAGTCTAAGACTCTTGATGAAGGCGGAGGTTCTTGGCCAAGACTAGAGTAGTAATTAGTAGTGTAGACGTGATGTCTAGGCTAAGGTTTACCTTTGTTTGCCGCGTACTCCATGGGTTGTAGAGGTAGACAGTAGGTGATGATAGTCCTATCTGCCCTTTGTAATTCTCCACGTTTGGGTACATCATAGAGCTTGTAGGCCGGAGTCACTCAGCAGACCGAGTATAAGCCGGCGCCCCAAGTAAGTAAATAAAGTAAAGAGTTACCATCTATCTAGAGCCACAACCATAGAAATCCTCTCTATACCATCGCCTACAAATTCATCATGTCCTTGGATGAACCTGAGCCTTAGATAATCCACACACATTCCCTGTGAATTCGATACCTTGGAATACTCCGGGTGAAGTGCTACAACGGTATTCCGTGTGCTTGCGGATTTATCTGTGACCGTATGAAATACCAACAGTGGTCGCAAGGAGCTTAGGGAAACATGCTCATACCCTACAGTTCCTGGACAAGACAACCATCCTAGGATCTCTAGGGACCCTGATAACTGAGTTGGCGACTGTGGCGAGTTCCTAGGTGGATCAGGTGGTAGACTCGATGCAAACTGGGCTCAAGACTGGTGCTTGCCATATTCTCGTGTGCCTCAAGCTCACACATCCTGAGATCAACATCAATGAGATGATGGCCAAGGGAGGAGCTGATGAGCGCCACGAGGACATGATGTCGGAGCTAGAGGAGTTCGGGGAATCCGTATTTCCCTATTTGAAGAGTAACTACTTTGTTTCGCCCTATGTAACTTAATTACAATTTCTGGTCCTATGCTCTTGAGAGCATTGTGTGCCCGTTTGTCCTTAAATCCTTGGGCAATTTTTTATTATGTACATTTTTGAAGGCAGAACGTGGTCGTCCAGCAAAGCAGAGAACCCATCGACCTAGCAACGATTCTTGACTCGCCTCATGCCTCATCGACTCCTTGTGGCGATGACCATGCTCTGGTTATCGTCACCCCTGACAGCGAGTTGTCTTGTTGTGAAGCTCAGCTCACACTCCTTCGTGAACAATATCAGAGTAAGGAAAATTGCCTTTATAGCATATTGCCCTTGTTCTCAGAACAAGGATGTTAATGATGACAATATCCTTTTTAGGTTTAGAAAGTTCGGTGGAAGGCCGCCAAGATCGACCAACTAACGCAGTCCTTAGCTTCACTTGTTGAGAACGTGTTCGCCTCGATGCAGTGGGTATGGCCGTCCTAGTAAATGTAATAGCTAGGATATCCTGCAAAACATTTGTCAAAGACATTACACTACTAGAAAACCCCCTGTAGCTATGTCAGATTTAGAGTTAGACACGCTTTATTTCGTCTCTATGTCAATGTACACACGCTTTATAAAGCGTGTTAGAAGCGTGTTCGTACGTAGCGCGTTAGGCCTTGTAGGTACTTTTAAGCGTTGTTACGAAAAAAAGATACATTTCATAAACACGTTATATGCATATCTAAAAATATAGATACAATTTTGCAGACACATGTATAAAACGTCTCTAGTGGTGTAGTTACCTAGGTGTACTTACATAGTAATGTAACGCTTCATTGCGTGTTAAGAAACATAGACACAATATTTATAGATACATATACAAAACATGCCTACTAATATAGACGCGTTTTGTAACGACGCCTTATAGCGCAACAATTATTGTAGAGACGATTTAGTAAAGCATGACAGATGACATGGCACGTGACATGGCGGATGATATGGCACATGACATGGCACATGATGAGGTGAATTATGTGGCGGGTGATGCGGCACGTGACATGGCAGATGATGTGTCAGGTGACATGGCGGGTGACATGTTTCATAGTAACACCAAAATGCGTGTTAACAAATGTAGAAACAATATCATACCTACATTGTTATTACGTGTCTACGGATATAGACACGTTTTATAGTTACACCATATTGTGTATTAAGAATTGTACAGATGATTTATAGATACATCTACTTTTGTGTGTACTAATATATAATGATTCTTTTATTTGCATTTATAATTGTAATATATCTTTATATTTTCTAATTGGCTAATAATTTATAAATAAATGATCCATGACATTGCATTGACAATCAATTCTTTGCTTCACCAAAAATATATCTGAATTGTTAAAAAACCATGGATAAAGAAATTAATAATATATTTTTTTGTTAAAAGAATACAGTATCATATAACCATACAACTGAATTAAAAAAGATAAAAATAGTGCCCCTAGGATTGAACTTTGGCTAGCAGTTTTAGAATCATATAGCCATACCATGGAGCTAACAACATGTTTGTGACAGCAATATCATATATATTTACTTAATTTATATTTTATTTTAATGATTATCTTTTTTAATTCAGTTGAATGGTTATATAATATTTGTATTTTTTAACAATTCAAATATATTATTTCTTTATTTGTGTCAATGATTAAATATAAATACTAGGTTATATGGTATTTGTATTTTTTTACAATTCAAATATATTATTTCTTCATCCTTTTCAATGATTACAAAAAATATTTACAATTCAAATATATCATTTATTCATCCTTGTCAATGATTAAATAATGTATATGTTATATGATAGTTGTATCTTTTTACCAATTCAAATATATTGTTTCTTCATCCTTCTCAATGATTACAAAAATAGATTCTCTTGATCCAAATAAGTGTCAATTCCTTTTCAAATCAAAATTCATATTTACGTGTCTATTGATGGTTATTTGACATGCTTTACGACGTATCTACATGCTATTCACGGTTCAAAGCATGTCAAACTTTGTAGCAATTCGATACATTTTTCTAATCAAGTCAGAAAGCATCGATACCTGAATATAAATAATTGTTTGATATGCTTTACAACGTGTCTATGGGATAATGACGCTTCAAAGCGCGTCTAACTCCGTGTCATTTTCTATTGATGGTTAGTTGATACGTTTTACAATGTATATACATGTTATTCATGGTTGAAAGCATGTCAAACTTTGGATCAATTTGATACGTTTTTCTAATCAAGTCAGAAAGCATCTATACCTGGATATAGACAATTGTTTGATACACTTCACAACGTGTCTATGTGATAATGACGCTTCAAAGCGTGTCTACCTCCATGTCATTTTGAGACGACTTCAATAGCATGTTAAAAATGTCTTTATATGATAACACTATAGGTGTGTCTAATATCGTAACAGTCTGACACATTTTCAAAATCGTGTAAAAAAACATCTTTACATGTCAAAGTAGAGACGCTTTTAGACTACGTTACTACTACAATGTAACTAAGGGGGGGGGTTCTAGTAGTGTTAGTAGATCTTCTGTGAATTTTGGTTTGTAATATAGCAGGTAATTGATGCAAAAAAGTAGTCTATGTGCAGCAATGAACAAGTACTCTCACATGTGTTGTTATTAGCAGAACGGAGTTGGATACCCTTTCTAGCCCCCAGCTGGTTTTATGGAAAATATTTCCATAAAGGCAGCTTGAATCTTATAATAGACTATGCTGAAGTACCGAATTCCTAGCCCCCAGTCATTGTCGATTATACGGTTAGTTAATATGTTACCTGGGGTACTCTGACATGACCAATCTGACATGGTCATTTGACCCTTGGCACCTGACTAATCCAATAGTGCCAGACGTCCTTGGCCAAGGTTATGAGACCCGGTGATTAGTTAGGCTTAACGTAATAGGACGATAAGAAACGATTTCGAGACATAGTGATATAGGAGGAGGTGATCGATAGACAAACACTATGCAACTTGGATAGAAGTGATTCATTTATATTAACTTGTATAAATCAATGTAAAGACTTTATATCCATCTCATACATAAAATTTACATAGTTGATCAATGTTCAAGGAATTTCATAACTCGCATCCTTCGTCGTCGGTGAATTTGTATAGACCTGGCCATAAGACTTTGAATACCGTTTACGGTCCTTCCCATTTGGGTCAGAGCTTGTTGCGCCTTGCCTGATTTTGGGCTCTGTGGAGGACGTAATTGCTGATGTCGAGTGTACAGGCTCGGATGTGCTTCTCATGATAGCGATATAATGCTTGCTGGTATCCGGCTGCTCGGAGGGTAACTCGTTCCCGGTGCTCTTCTAGGAGGTTGACGTCGTATGCTTGTCGGTTGTCCTAGTCATCATCTAAGTTCTCTTGGACACTAGTAGACCGAAAGCGTAGCTCTGTTGGGAGCATGGCTTCGAATTCGTACACGAGTAGGGAGTCTCCTTGGTGGATGTAGTCAGAGTGGTACGAACGGCCCATAAAACGGAGGAGAGTTCTTCAACCCATCATGAGTCATAGGGCATGAGCCTATCGTAAACATGCATTTTAATCTCTTGTGGCATGATCCCATTGGCCCCGCTCGACATCCCCATTGCTCTGAGGGTGTGAAGCAAATATTGACCCCAAACTCTAAGCAATAATCTTGGAAAGCAACGCTTGTGCATTGGGACCGTTGTCGATCAGTATCATGTTCGGTAGTCCATATCGATAGAATATCCCTTTGATGAACTTGATGGCATGTTTGGCTTTGATCTCTCTTATTGGCTCCACTTCAATCCACTTAATGAACTTGTCGATAGCCACAAACAAGAATTTGTAGCCACCTTGTTGTGGAGATTATGGCAATCGGATATCCACATGGCAAGCTTATCCGACTGGAGATAAGGATAGGTTGCTCCTGCTAATTATGTAAACCAACTATGACTTGGGTGTTACATTGCCGATTAGATAAGGCAACGACTCATAGTCACGGTTTGGTAAGATTGAGGAAACCGACTTAGAGTAAGATAGGGTTTCCGACTTGTAAGCCCGCCTCCCAAGACTATATAAGGGGGGTAAGGGGCGTCCCTTGAGGGATATCAGATATATGAGTTTTCTGAGCTACAGATCTTAAGATCAATATACACTCAGCGAATCGAATCCCCGAAACAGGAGTAGGGTATTACCTCACGAGAGGGCCTGAACCTGTCTAAATCCTCGTTTTCCACCTAACCCATTGTGCTTGGCGATCTTGACTGCCCCCAATTTTCTATTGCCAAAATCTAGTTTCGACACTTGTCCTCGTGGAAAAGGCCCAAGGATGTCAAGCCCCTATTACAAGAACGACCAGGACAAACGGGATAGTTTGAAGTGCTTGGGCTGGTAGCCTGGTATGTTTGCTATGGAACTGTCATACTTCACACTGTCGTACCATGTCGCAAGCATCTTGGATGGCTGTTAGCTAGTTGAAGCCTTTTTGAAAAGCTTTATCGACTAGGGTTCGCCCGTCGGCATGTGATCCTCAGATTCCTTCATGGATGTTGAGTAGTTCCCTGCTGTCGTTGGAGGAGACACATTTGAGCATAACTCCATTTGTGGCTTTTTTGTAAACGACGTTCATGATCATACAGTATGCCTTTGCCTGATGTGAGAGTTTCTCTGCCTCTATTTTGTCTTACGGCAACTTGTCGGCGTCGAGGAATTCGATGTGCGATGTACGCCAATCTTGGATTGTCTTGATGTCTGTCACGATGTTGTCGATCTTTTCTGTAGCCCCCAAGCTAACGTTGGTGGTGCTATCAACATAGTCATCTGGCGATCTCTTGATGAGTGTTGTTGTCAGCACTTCCAAAAATGTACTCGGCTCAATCGGTTCCCGTCTAGAGGCTCGTTGGGCGAGGTTGTCAACGTTGGCGTTGTCCTTGCGATAGACATGGCGCACTTCGAAGTTGTCGAACCGTTGCTCCCATTTTTGTACTTCTGCAAGGTACTTGGATAACTCTGGATTGGAGCACTTGTAATCATTGTGTACTTGGTTAGAGACTAATTCTGAGTCCCCTTTCACAGTTAATCACTTTACCCCAAGTGCTGCGGCCACTCTTCATCTATCGAGAAGTCCTTTGTACTTGACAATGTTGCTTGTAGCCCAAATATCGAGTTGGATTGCAAATCAAAACTGATGTCCGATTGGCGATATTAGGATGAATCCGACTCCTGCTCCCTGGCTATTGAACACTCCATCAAATGCCGCTTTTCATCGCTCGTTGTCTATATGACCAACATTGCCCTCATCAGGGACGGTCTAGCCGACAACAAAATCGACGAGTACTTGAGACTTCACGGCTGTTCATGGGACGAAGTGGACATCGAATTGACTCTTCTCGATGACCCATTTATCAATGAGTCCTAGGACCTCTCTGCTATGGACAATCTCTCCAAGGGTATATGATGAGATGACCGTGAACTTGCGGGCCTGGAAGTAGTGGTGCAACTTTCGGGATATCATGACGACATCATAAAGCAGCTTCTGGACTCATGGATATCGAGCCTTGGAGTCGTGAAGAACTTCACTGACATAGTAGACTGGGTGATGGATCTTCTCGTGCTCAACAACAATGACGGTGCTGGCAGAGTACGGCATCACTTCATTGTAGAGGAATAACTCCTCCTGTGGTTGTGGGGCGATGAGGACTGATGGATTGGCGAGGTATAGCTTGAGGGTGAGAAATGCCTCTTCGGCCTCTGGTGTCCACTCAAACTTGTCCTATTTCTTCAAGAGGTTGAAGAAAGGGAGGCCTTGTTCTCCCATCCGGTGAGCTTTTATACCTCCTTGAGCCTTGTCGGTGATTTCATGTTCTCGATAGCCTTGATTTTCTCGGGATTTGCTTCGATGCCCCATCCAGAGAGTAGGAAGCCAAGCAATTTGCTTGACGGTACTCCGAACATACACTTCTCTGGGTTTAGCTTGAGTTGATGTTTCCGGAGATTGTTGAACATTTACCTCAAGTCATCGATTAGGCTTTGACGTTGTTGCTGAGCTGAGGTTGGAAAGCTCCTAGATTTCTTTCTGGTAGGTAGATCTAGCATTGATCAATCTAAAGGGCATCTTGATGTAGCAGAATACACCGAAGGGCGTGATGAACATTGTCTTTTTCTCAGCTTCCTTGGTCATGCTGATTTGATTGTACCCGGAGTAAGCGTCAAGAGAACTTAACAACTCACAGCTTGCGGTAGAGTTGATCAGTTGGTCAATGCGTTGAAGGGGAAAGTTGTCCTTGGGCACGCTTTGTTGAGGTCGGTGAAGTCGACACACATCCTACACTTCCCATTGGCTTTGCACACCATGATTGGATTTACGAGCCACTCTGGATGGATGACTTCTCCAATAAGCTGGCCTTGAGGAGCTTGTTGAGTTCTTCTCGGATAGCCTCTTTGTGGTCTGGTGCAAAGCGACACAACTTCTGTTTGATAGGTTTGCGTCGGGTCAAACCATAAACTTGTGCTCAATCACCGCCCTAGGGACTCCGGGCATGTCGGACGGTTGCCAAGCAAACACATCTGCATTATCACGGAGGTAGGCGATGGGCTCGAGTTCCTACTTGTTGTCGAGCGAGGCCCCGATCTTGGCTGTCTTGTTGAGGGTGCTACTTAACAAGATCAACTTGATTGCTCCGTCTGGTTTTGGCGCTGGGTCGGGTTTGCTTAGTTTTTGAGGAGGCTCGGTTGCGGTGGGAGTGGTGGGAATTTGCTCGACTAGATCAAGGCTCCTGTTGTCACACTGCACAACCATCTTTGTGTTCTCTAGAGTCGTGATTATCCCTTTTGGTCATAGAATCTTGATCAACTGATATGCATAGTGTGAAGCCACCATGAACATGGCGAGCACTGTTCTTTCGAGGATGGCATTGTAGGCTGTATCAAACTCAGCCATGTCAAAGGTGATTTGCTTGATCCAAACTTTGTTAGTGTTGCCAAAGGTCACAGGCAATGTGATTTTCCCCAATGGCCTGGATGATGACTCTGGGGTAATGCCATTGAAGGGCTTCTTTGAGGGGGTGAGCTCGCTTCGAGGGATTCCTATGGCGTCAAGTGTACTGGTGAAGAGGAGGTTGATCGAACTGCCGCCATCGATGAGAACTCGGGCGACTTTGATATTCCAAACAGTAGGCTCAACTACTATTGGATATCATTAAGGGGTCATCGTTAGAGAAGGGTGATCGACATTAGAGAACTCAATCTTCTGGTATAACAACTTCATCTTAAACGCTCATCCTCAGGATTGAGCATACTTCTCGTTCCACCTTCTTTGTATTCCCGCTTGGAGGAGTAGGCGGTAGATCCACATAAGATATGTGTCACGCGTTGATCGAAGTCGAGAAATTTTGGCTTGTCGTCAGATGGAAAGTTGTCATTTCCCTTCTCTACCACACGAACTTGGTTTTCCTTGTCGAGGGCCATTTTCGTCGCCATAGCTTGTTGGAATACAAGGCACTCGTCGAACATGTGTGTGCTTTTTTTATGTACTGGGCACCACTGCTAGACTAACTCGTTGTCTTGAGGGGTAGGTCGCTAGGGACCGGTGGTTCCTTGTTTGGCGACAAGGACCTCCATCTGCGCCTTTCGATTCCCGCCCTTCTTGAGACTTGGCCATGTTTCTGATTTGATTTGGTGTGTTTTTTTCGTTGGTTGCTTCTCCTCCACTACCTTTCACTTCCCATCGTTCCTCCAGACTGCTTTGTCTGCATGTGCGCACCTATCAATGATCTTGAACAGCTTTCTGGTGGAAGTGATCCGTCTTGTTGCTAGCTCTTGTGCGGTGTAATCATCTCAGAAGCTTGACTTAAATGCCCGCATTACAGAAGCATCGGTGATATCTGGGATTGTGTTCCGGCACTCGTTGAATCGTCGGATAAAGTCTCTGAGAGGTTCACCAGGTTTTTGTCGGAGGGCATGCAGGTTGTCCTTGACCGTGTGTCTTCTGTAGGTGCCAAGGAAGTTGGTGATGAATTGCTTCCAGATATCTACCCAGGAATAGATTGAGAAGGGGGAAAAGTGTACCAGCCACGATCGGAGCTGAGCTTACAAAGCTACCGGCAAGTAATTTCCTAATGCGTTGTTGTCTGTGCCGACCGCGTAGAGGACGGTAGACTAGACGTGCAAGAATTTGTCTGGGTCGGTTGTCACACACCGTAGTTTTTATAGTTTAAAAATCATTTAATTAAATCCCCTAAAGAAATTAAATTGAAATTAACATAGAGAAAATTATTAATTATTAAAATGTAAATAATAAGTGGAAAGTTCTACATGTCAAAATACATTAAGATGGTTTTTAGTAGAATGTTTAGAGCACTAGAAATATTTTTATCAATTAAAATCAATTCTCGATTAAATAAATCTCCGAGAAATTCTTTTTCCTATTTTCCTATTTTTCCCGCTCTTTTTCCCATTTCTTGGGCGGATGACCCAATCTGTCGGCCCATCCGTCCTCACGCGCCGCGCCCCTCTTGCTCTCTTGTGGGCCGGCCGAAGGCCACAGCCCACTCGCTCGCGCGTGCCCGCCGAAGTCCATCCGACCTCACTCGCACCTCAGGGTCACCGATAGGTGGGGCCCACTTGTCGGGCACGTCTTCTTCCTCCAGCCACGCCGCCGCCGACCACGCGCCCTCGTCGCACGAATCTCGCCGCTCCTCACTGCTCCCGCATGCGCAATCAAGCCTTCTTAACGCCGCGCCTTCACGCCACCCGATTCTCGCACCCGCCCCGCACGCCCCGCGCCATAAAACGGTTAGATTTCAAATCCGGGGCCGTCGGCTTTATTCCCTCCTCTTTACTCCGGCGACAAATCCGCTGCTCCCCTCTTTGTTTTCGAGTGCCCCAAACCCCTATAAAGCCCGGCCATGATCCCCTCTCCCGGTTCCACACCTCTGCCGCTCGCTCCTGTGCCCAAATCGCGCCCGCGCTGTGTCACGCCCCGGAAATTTAGCCCAAAATTCCTGGCTATTTTATGTATTAACTCCCTGTCCAGGAATCAACCAGGGTACATAAAGTGACAAATTAATACATAGATCCAAACGTAAAAACTAAGCGTACAAATAAAAATACTTACTGAAGAGGCACTTAGTCCTCACACCCAGAAACTGCAGCGGAAAAGAAGGACGACACTAGCGGGGCTTCAGCTCCACTCCACAGGCAAACTCAACTGGGGTCTGAGCCTTGGTCTTCAACAATCTTGCCGGCAAGCGCGATGGGATCTTCTTTAGGCATCGGCGACTTCGCCGCCAACGACTTCAACAAGTTCTCCTCCTTCGACTCGGATTCGGACCAGTTGGGAGGAGAAACCCACTCGGCGCCATTCGGGCTCCCAAACAATGCCAAGATCTACGAAATCTTGGATTCCAAGATGCAGTCCATCCACTCTGACGGAAGAACTCACTCGGCGCCGTTCGGGCTATCGAACGCCGCTGAGATCTGCAGCGGTCTTCTCATCTCCCCGTCGGAGCCAATCTACTCGGAAAAAAACCTCTCGGCGCCGTTTGGATTACCAAATGCCTCTGAGATCTACTGCAAGCTCCTCTCCCCCGAGTCAAGATCGACCCACTCGGAGGGATCCATGTCATCAAGCTCTGACTCGGACTGGAACGATCCAAATCCGAACCACCCGGGCTTAAGGAAAGTCGCGGTCATCCTCCAACCGTTCGGGTCATGCTCATCCTCGGAGCTCGACGAGTACCTCAGCTCCTTAGGTTTTGACAACCTTTACGGCATCCCCTCAGACGAAGCTGACGACTCCGACTGCGACAAGGACTATGAGCCGAAGTGCTTTGATGTCCTCATGGCTGAGGTGGCCGAGACCGACTCAGCCATGGCCCGTAGGCTCGCGGAAGAAGAACGAGCCAGACTTGAGCAAGAGCGCAAGCTGGCAGAAGAAGAGAAGAAGCGCAAGGAGGAAGCCGACAGAAGAAAGCAGGATCTGAGGGCAGCCGAATGATCCGCTCAGGAGGCCATACTTCAAACGCGAGTCCGCAACACCAACGTCTTCCAGAAGCCGCAGCAGAACGCTGTCGCCGCCCTCATGCTCCTGGATACTGTGATCAAAACGACGCCCCCGACGTAACGCCAATCTTGGACAAGATCAAGACCATCATCGCGGCTACAGTCAACGGTCATCCCTCCACCTCAGCCCGAAGACCGACTGAGTCCGTGGCAGAAACGCCTGACAGAAGCCGACTCCCGCCGCTGAGGTCACGGGATTACAAGAGGCCCGAGCCAGACCGGACGGTGACTAGGTCAAGAGACCTTCGCCACGAGACCGCGCACAAGCATCAGGAGCAGTCGGCCGACTCCCGCGAGAAGCGGCACGGACGACCACCCGTCCACCACCGGGTCCGCCGCAGCAACAACTCCGACTACCGAAGCAGCTTGCCAAGGACCCCGCCGAGCGATCTGCGGGAAGTCCTCGACCGACGCTATCAAGAACGAGATCAGCGCTCCCGCGAAGATCGAAGGGGCTCGCCCGACAGCAATGACGATGGAGTACCCGCTTTCACTCGGGACATCCGCCGATTGCATTGGCCGAATGGTTTCAAGCCAACTGGAATCGAGAAGTACGACGGGAAGACCGACCCCGAGTCGTAGCTAACCATGTGCACCCTCGCCATCCGTGCGGTAGGAGGCAACAATAAAGCCATGGCCAATTACCTGCCTGTGGCCCTTGCCAACTCAGCCAGGAACTGGCTCACGAGCTTGCCACGAGGCTCGATCGGCTCGTGGAGTGAGTTAAGGGACCACTTCATCGCCAACTTCCAGGGTACCTTCGAGAGACCTGGAACCCACTTTGACCTTTATAATGTCATCCAGAAGCCGAACGAACCTTTGAAGGACTACATCCGGCGCTTCTCCGAAAAGCGCAACAAGATCCCAACATCACCGACGACATCATCATCGCCGCCTTCTAGAAGGGAGTCCGTGATGAGCTGTTGATCGGAAAGTTTGGGCGTAAGCCACTGAAGACGGTGAAGCAGATGTTTGAGACGGCAAACTCCTACGCCAAATCCAGCGATGCCATCAAAGCTGCGCGCCAAGACCGGCCTGACAGGACGGACGACAAGCAACCGGGAGGAAGCCGGCATCCTAAGAAGGACAACGGCAACAACAACCAGGGCTAGAAGGACCACAAGCGTCGACCTGAAGACCTAGTTGCCGCGACGTCCAACTCCCAACGTCGCCCCCGAGTCGCGGCCTACGACGCCATCATGAACGCTCAGTGCACGCATCATCCCAATCAAAAGCACGCGGCTAAGGACTGCTTTATTTATAAATAGTTCGTCGAGCAATATGCGGTACAGCTCAACAAGAAGCTGACTGATGAAGCCGGTCCATCGGGCGCCAAGAAGAACAACCCGGCTGGAAATGCCGAGCCCTTTCAAGACCCCGTGGGCGAGCTAAATCACATCTTCGGGGGGCCGCAAGCCTATGAATCCAAGAGGAAACAGAAGCTAACTGACCACGAGGTCAACGCAGCGCAACCCGAGGTCCCACAGTACCTACGATGGTCGGAGGTGGCAATCACTTTTGACCGCTCGGATCATCCCGACCGAGTGGTTCACCCGGGGCGCTATCAACTCGTCTTGGACCCGGTGGTCCGCAACATCAAGCTCAAGCGCGTCCTCATCGATGGGGGCAGCGCCCTCAATATTTTGTTCACCAAGACCTTGGACGAGATGCATATCCCGAGAGCCGAACTGAAGGCAAGCTCAGCCCCCTTCCATGGAGTTATCCCGGGGCTGTCATCTACGCCACTTGGGCACATCGCCCTTCCGGTCACCTTCGGAGTTCGAGAGAATTTCCGGACGGAGAACATTACTTTCGAGGTGGCCTACTTCGAGACGGCTTACCACGCAATCGTCGGAAGGCCTGCACTCGCCAAGTTCATGGCGATACCCCATTACACCTACCTCTGCATGAAGATGCCGGGTCAGAACGGCGTCATCACCTTGCGCAGTGACGTAAAGCAAGCCTTCACCTGCGACAAGGAGAGCTGCGACATGGCCCAATCTCGTGAGAGATCACGTGGCCAACAAGAAATCCGATTGGCCGCATCGACTTCGGCGGAGGGTGAAATCCCCGATTGGCCGCATCGACTTCGGCGGAGGGTGAAATCCCCACGAAGAAGATAGCCAAATCGGGAACCGACGATGCCAAAACCAAGAAGATCTCCCTTGATCCATCGGATCCCTCAAAAACTACCGTAATCGACGCTGAACTAGATCCTAAATAGGAAAGCGAGCTCGTCACCTTCCTCGAAAATAATAAAGATGTTTTTGCTTGGAAACCATCTGATATGCCTGGAATTCCTAGGGAGGTGATCGAGCACTCTTTACACGTCAAAGATGACGCAAAACCGATCAAACAACAATTACGTAGGTTCGCGCAGGATCGAAAAGATGCCATCAAGGAAGAGCTCACAAAGCTCTTAGCCGCCGGTTTTATCAAGGAAGTCCTACATCCCGACTGGTTGGCCAACCCGGTTCTGGTCCGGAAAAAGACGAGGCAATGGCGCATGTGCGTTGACTACACCGACCTCAACAAAGCCTGCCCCAAAGATCCATTCGGGTTGCCTCGTATCGACCAAGTCATGGACTCAACAGCCGGCTGCCAACTCTTAAGCTTTTTGAACTGTTACTCGGGCTACCACCAAATCAGCTTGAAGGAATCTGACTGCCTGAAGACATCGTTCATCACGCCGTTTGGGGCCTACTGCTACATCACAATGCCCTTCGGCCTGAAGAACGCCGGGGCCACATACCGACGCATGATCCAGAGGTGTTTTCAGACGCAGATTGGGAAGAACGTGGAAGCTTATGTCGACAATGTCGTCATTAAGACCAAGCAGAAAGAAGACCTGATTGCCAATCTAGAAAGAAACCTTCGCAAATATTCGGGCCTTCGAATGAAGTTGAACCCGAGAAGTGCACTTTCGGCGTCCCATCGGCAAACCGCTCGGCTTCATGGTGTCACATCGCGGCATTGAAGCCAATCCGAAAAAATCAATGCTATCCCGAGCATGAAGCCCCAAGTAACCGAAGGACGTCCGTAAGCTCACTAGCTGCATGGCAGCGCTAAGTCGCTTCATCTCTCGACTCGGGGAACGCGGCATGCCTTTCTTCAAGCTGCTGAAGAAAACCGACGATTTCCAATGGACTACGGAAGCCCACAAAGCCTTTGAAGATTTTAAAGAATTTCTCACGACGCCGCCCGTCCTAGCCTCACCTCAGCCCCAGGAGCCCCTGCTACTGTACGTTTCAGCCCTCACCAAGTGGTTAGTACGGTCCTCGTGGTCGAGCGCGAAGAAGAAGGGCGGGTCCAGAAGATTCAGAGGCCGATCTACTTTGTTAGCGAAGTGCTGGCAGGAGCCAAAATTCGCTACCCTCAGGTACAAAAATTGCTATATGGTGTTCTGATAACCGCGAGGAAATTGGCGCACTATTTTTAGGGTCACTCGGTCACCGTCGTCACTTCCTTTCCACTCGGCGATGTCATCCACAACCGGGAGGCAACTGGGCGCATCGCGAAGTGGGCCCTGGAGCTGATGCCGCTGCACTTAACTTTTAAGGCGAGGACGTCTGTAAAGTCACAAGCCCTAGCGGATTTCTTGGCCGAGTGGACCGAACAACAAGAAGATGTACCTCGAGAAGACCTTCAATACTGGACCATGCACTTCGACGGATCCAAGAGGATCACCGGCTTGGGAGCAGGAGTCGTGCTGATCTCCCCGACTGGGGAAAGACTAAGATATGTCCTCCACCTTCACTTCTCCGCCTCACACAACGTCGCCGAGTACGAAGCCCTGCTACATGGACTGCGGCTCGTAGTTTCACTCGGGATACGTCGGCTCATCGTGAAAGGGGATTCCCAGCTCGTTGTGAACAAAGTGATGAAGGACTGGTCCTGTCTAAACGACACCATGGAGGCCTACCGGCAGGAAGTTCGCAAACTTGAAGACAAGTTTGACGGATTGGAGCTATCCCATGTCTTGAGACATAACAACGAGGCAGCTGACGAGTTGGCGCAGTTCGGATCCAAGCGTGAAGCCGCTTCAACAGACTTTTTGTAGAGCATCTCTACGAACCAACTGTTGCAGCCAAACCAACTCCCAACAAGAAAACTACAAACGAAGCCGCCATGATCGACGCCGACTGGAGGACACCACTCATCAAATTTTTAACACAGCAAGAGCTGCCAGAAGACCGGGATGAGGCAGAACGTGTCTGACGTCGTTGTCAAGCTTACGTCATGGTTGACTCCGATTTATACAAGAGAAGTCCCTCCGGAGTCCTGATGAGATGCATCACACCTGAGGAAGGATGACAGCTACTCCAAGACATCCACTCGGGCATATGCGGAAGCCACGCGACAGCACACACCTTGGGATCAAAATCTGCTATGCGTCGATCGCACATCCCAAAAGCAATGGTCAAGTTGAGCGTGCCAACGGCATGGTCCTTCAAGGCATTAAGGCCCGCGTGTTTGATCGCCTAAGTCCTTATGCAGGCAAGTGGGTTCAAGAGCTCCCCTCGGTTCTATGGTCTCTGCGGACCACGCCCAGTCGGGCTACCGGCCAAACTCCTTTCTTTTTGGTTTATGGCGCGGAAGCCTTGTTGCCAAACGAGATGGAATACGAATCCCTCCGAGTCCGCAGCTTCAACAACGAACGCTACGACCCAGACCGAGTGGATGACCTCACCCGACTGGAAGAGCCCGTGAGGCAGCCCTCATCAAGTCGGCAAAATATCTTCAACGGCTCAGACGATACCACAGTCGCAACATTCGAGCACGAGCTTTTATCATTGGCGATCTGGTTCTACGCAAGATTCAGACCACCAAGGACCGTCACAAGTTATCCCCCTTATGGGAAGGACCGTATATAATTGCTGAGGTGACTCGGCCAGGCACATACCGATTAAAGCGTGAAGACGGATCTATGGTGGAGAACTCCTGGAACATCGAGCATCTTCGACGATACTATGCTTAAATTGCCTTAAGTCTCATGTTCTTCTTGATTGCCAACCTCAAGCAAGATGACTTCTTGAGTTAGCAGTCGAGGGCTGTACATATGTCAATAAAACATGGTTTCTTCGGCAACCTATGCATATTTGGTTTATCATTGTCTAATGTTCCTTGATTCGAGTTCAATATTTAAGGACTGAGAATTTTTTGATGACCTAATCAAGCTTAGGCTTGGTGACAGTTGGACGAAAATTACTTAAGAAACATAAAAACTCGGATCAAGGCATTAACATAAATAAGCTGAATATTTACAAAGTTTACATCAGAAAGTTGCATACAATGTTCCGCAATACAATCAAGGTCGGAAGTGGTTCACTACATCGGCGACCACCTTTTTGGCCGATTCCTGTGCCTCACTAATTAATTCGAGGGCTTGCTCATCTGAAGTGCCATCAGCGAAGCCCTCCCCGACTGAATCGACGTCCACTCGAGGGTAGAGCGACTTCGTTTGCGCAAGGGCGAAGCCCGCTCCCATGATAGCCGCCTCAGAAATGTTGGCCAGATATTGGTCAGGGGCTCGCCTAAGCTTGTCAAAAATCTCAACTGGGTCCAACGAGCTGCCCCCGACTCCGTTGAAACAGCGACAGCAGGATCGGCGTCGACGCGTTAGCCACATCCTCCCTGACTCTTCCAGCTTGTTTGACCCTCTCAATCAAAACATCGTATTGGGCTCGGGTCTTGACCTTGTAAGCTGCCAAAGGCGTACGATCACACAAAGCATTCGAAAACGAAGCAACACAGAGAATGTTGTTTTGAAGAAGCTCACCTTCAAACTCGGTCTCCAGCTCGGCCTTGCTGATGCTGACTGCTTCTAGCTGGGTTTGAAGCAAGTGGACCTCCGATGAATTTTCTACAACAAGAAGGTCATTAGCAACTAAGATTAGCATAGAATACAATTAAAGGCATAAAGAGACCAAGAGGGGTAAGCTTACTCCCGACTGAACCCCGGAGGTCGAGGTTCTCCTCCCGGAGTTCGGCTATTTCTCTCCTTAAGGCCGCTTCCCTCGATGCAGCTTCCTCTTGAGTGGTCTTCAGCTCTTGCTGGATGTTCCCCAGAGAGTTCAGGTGCGGGACCAACTTCTCGAGTGCATCGGACTTAGCCATTGATTGGCAGTATACCCTCTGCGTTCAAGATCTGAAGATCGGTCGACTAAAAAGAGATGATGAAGCTATAACAGAAAAGGATCATGACTTACATTTAACAGCCGAGTCGCTTCATTTAGGCTGTCCACAAGCGCATCTCTTTCTTCATTTTCCATTTGCTTATTCAAGATGATGCCTTGTCTCTGGCCTTCTGAATCCCGCTACTCAATCTTGATCGGAGGAACCCAGGTTTCAGAGGACTGCAACCTGGGAATCTCCTCTACTGTGGCTGAATGGATCAGAAGGAGCAGATGAAGATACAGAAGAATCTACTAGAGATTGAAAAGTTAAGAGATTGATTCCAAACTTACGGGTTTCGGTGGCTGGGTCTTTGACCAGCACTGCCCGGCTGCTCTCCTTTTCTTGGCTTTTGCCCGACTGGTCTTCAGTCGGGGCCCTTCGAGTAGCGGCCTGGGGCTCTTCTACGGCCGACTGGTTTCCAGTCGGGGTATCCCGGCTAGCGGTCGGGGGCTCCCTCCTTGGGATATCTTCGCCGGGAGGTGAGGTCCTTCCACCCAGAGCGCTCTCGCTCGGGAGAGGGCTCCGAGGTTTTGGCTCCGCAGGCCTTGACGCCTCGGTCGCTGCAGCTGGCGTTGGTCCCTCACTCTTCCCAGCGGTGGGTCTATATCTTGCGGCCTCCTGCCAAACGAACGACAAGCGCAGTCGGGATGAAGACGAAGGAAATTTCAACAACCAACTTGATTTTGGTCATAAGATGTACCTGGTCGATCGGTGGATTTTGGGCACTGCCTTCGATGACGGCCTTGGAGGGGTCGCTTCGGCTTGAGGGGCCGGGACATCGTCGTCCGAGTCATCAATGATCAGCCTCCTCTTGCTCGCCCGTTTACTGATGTCTTCACTCGGGGCTGCCCTCTTCACGGCTGGATCACTCTGGATCTTCACGCCACCGGTTGGTTTCTTGGCATGCCGAGTCGGCGCGTCATCGTGAGGAATTTTGTACGGCTTCGAAATGATGGAGGCATTTTCCTACAAGAAAGATTCTTACAACACTAAGAAGTGTGACATCAAGATTGCAAGGCAATGAAAGAGTTAAGTCGGCTTACTGGAGGAGGAGGGCAATATAGGCTGTATGGGAGGACTGGCAGCATGAGGCTGCGTTCGACTACAATTCCAGTCGAGAAGACCTTGTACATGCGGATCTTCAAGATCTCAAGCTAAGGGAATCACGGTCTTCCCGATTGGGGTCCCTCTCGCCCTCGTATTCGAAAGCTAGCTTGGATCGTTCCTTGATCAGTGCCAGTCGGCTCCTGATAAAGTGTCGAGTGATTTGCTCGCCACGAAGACCTTTTTGCTTCATATCCAAGATCTTCACTAGCAACTTGTTGGCTTCATCCCAGTCTTGGGCTACTGGTACAGTGCTCCAGGTAGGCCTGGGCATGGGGAAGGCCAACAAAGTTGGGTAGGCTGGGTTCGAGATTGTTAATATAGAACCAGCTCGCATGCCAGCCCTTGTTGGAGGATTTCAAGGGGAGAGAGAAATACTCCTTGCGGAGGGATCCGCGGAGTTGGAAACCCGCTCCACCGACGACGCAAGGTTGATCCTTATTCGGATGCGGCTTAAGGTAGAACATGCGTCGGAAGAGTTGAAAGTGGGGGAGAATGCCAAGGAAAGCTTCACACACATGGATGAAAAGAGTGATGTGAAGCGTAGTGTTGGGGTTCAAATGATAGAGCCAAAGGCCATAGTAGTCAAGAAGTCCCCTAAAGAACTCAGAGGTGGGGATACTGAAGCCGCAGTAAAAGAAAGAAGTGAAAACGACGAGCTCACCGGTGTTCGGAGTGGGGAACTCCTCACCGGCCGCCGGGCGCCAGCCCACGATTTCCTTAGGAGGAAGGACTCCGTGCTTCACCATCTCCTTGAGGGTGGATTCCCTGACATCCGACGTAGCACACTGCTCAAAAGGGATCTTCTTCTCTCCCGCCATGAATATGGTTTTGGGGGAAATAGATCTGGCTCGAGGGCTAGGGGTTTGAGATGGGGATTTGAAAAGATGGATGCGGAGGCTGGCTGTAAAGAAGCATGAGCTTCCAAACCGGTGGATTGGGTGTGCGCAAGAGCTTAGGGTTCTCCGCTGCAAGCTGGTGAACAGTGTTGAGATTGGGGAATTTTTTCTGGGAAGACGAAGTGGCGGGGATGACCTTTAGGCTTTGTAAGAAATTTGAGGGTTGCGCTAGGTTTTCTCGTGATTGGGCCGAGCCCATGAGAGACCTGCGGCCCAGCTAAGGTGTGGCCTGACGCGTGTCCTTAGGGACTTAAGTGGATGAACTTAAGCAGATTTGCTTTGGCAATATGCACGTGTCTGAGTGCCCTGTACCTTTGGAAATCCTTTCATACCGTGGTTTGCTCAACTTCATGAGAAGTTAGCACGATGCAATTTGAAAGGTGACAAACAGTGAAGCTTTTCATAGCTGCCTTGATGACAGGGACTATTTGATTTTTAAGCAGTTGATTAAATGATTATATCAATGCTAATTTTCCACCTTGGTGAAGATCTTTTTTAGATTGAGACCAATATTATGGCAGGAGCTATTTAATATTTTGGTCGCATTTTTCAGATGACTGAAAAACTTGTTTACCCATGAGGGATGATTAAAATATTTGTTCCGAGATAACTCAGACAGATCCACTCGGATAAACATGAGCTTACCGAGTGCTTTTCACTCATGAGGGTTAATTGAGTTATTTGTTCTGAAATGACTCGGGCAAATTCACTCGGACGAGCATGAGCTTGCCGAGTGATTTCTTATGGTTGCTTTAGCTTGAGCTAAGCATCTACATGAGAATGATTTTTTATAGTTCTTGACTGTATGTTTGGTCTGTTTTTGGCTAACCACACAGTCGGGGGCTACACCTAATTAGGTGCATCGAGAGATGCACCTAGGTATTTATTTTTTGGATATTTTCCAGCCCTTCACAGTCTTTGGAGCCACTCGGGAGAATCAGGCAGAGATGATGGAATCGCTCGGCGCCAGAAGCACTCGTCCAAAGAGTTGTTTGGTCGTGTACTGTCTTGGTTCGAGGCTGAGTTATCTCGTCGACTGCAAAGGACTCGGGGGCTACTGTGGAGATTATGGCAATCTGATATCCACATGGCAAGCTTATCCGACTGGAGATAGGGATAGGTTGCTCCTGCTAATTATGTAAACCAACTATGACTTGGGTGTTACGTTGCTAATTAGATAAGGCAACGGCTCATAGTCACGGTTTGGTAAGATTGAGGTAACCGACATAGAGTAAGATAGGGTTTCCGACTTATAAGCCCGCCTCCCAAGACTATATAAGGGGAGTAAGGGGTGTCCCTTGAGGGATATCATATATATGAGTTTTCTGAGCTATAGATCTTGAGCTCAATATACACTCGCTGGATCGAATCCCCGAAACAGGAGTAGGGTATTACCTCACGAGAGGGCCTGAACCTGTCTAAATCCTCGTTTTCCACCTAACCCATTGTGCTTGGCGATCTTGACTGCACCCCCAATTTTCTACTGCCGAAACCGAGTTTTGACACTTGTCCTCGTGGAAAAGGCCCAAGGATGTCAAGCCCCTATTACGAGAACGACCAGGACAAAAGGGATAGTTTGAAGTGCTTGGGCTGTTAGCTTGGTATGTTTGCTATGGAACTGGCATACTTCACACTGTCGTACCATGTCGCAAGCATCTTGGAGGGCTGTTAGCCAGTTGAAGCCTTGTTGAAAAGCTTTATCGACTAGGGTTCACCCGTCGGCATGTGATCCTCAGATTCCTTCATGGATGTTGAGCAGTAGTTCCCTGCTTTCGTTGGAGGAGACACATTTGAGCATAACTTCAATTGTGGCTTTTTTGTAAAGGACGTTCATGATCATACAGTATGCCTTTGCCTGATGTGAGAGTTTCTCTGCCTCTATGTTGTCTTCCGGCAAATTGTCGGCGTCGAGGAATTCGATGTGCAATGTACACCAATCTTGGATTGTCTTGATGTCTGTCACGATGTTGTCGATCTTTTCTGTAGCCCCCAAGCTAACGTCGGTGGTGCTATCAACATAGTCATCCAGCAATCTCTTGATGAGTGTTGTTGTCAGCACTTCCAAAAATTTACTCGGCTCAATCGGTTCCCGTCTAGAGGCTCGTTGGGCGAGGTTGTCAACGTCGGCGTTGTCCTTGCAGTAGACATGGCGCACTTCGAAGTTGTCGAACCGTCGCTCCCATTTTTTGACTTCTGCAAGGTACTTGGATAACTCTGGATTGGAGCACTTGTAATCATTGTGTACTTGGTTAGAGACTAATTCTGAGTCCCCTTTCACAATTAATCACTTTACCCCAAGTGTTGCGGCCACTCTTAATCTATCGAGAAGTCCTTTGTACTTGACAATGTTGCTTGTAGCCTAAATATCGAGTTGGATTGCATATCAAAACTGATGTCTGATTGGCGATATTAGGATGAATCCGACGCCTGCTCCCTGGCTGTTGAACACTCCATCAAATGCCGCTTTTCGTCGCTCATTGTCCGTATGACCAACATTGCCCTCATCGGGGACGGTCTAGCCGACAACAAAATCGACAAGTACTTGAGACTTCACGACTGTTCATGGGACGAAGTGGACATCGAATTGACTCTTCGCGATGACCCATTTATCAATGAGTCCTAGGACCTCTCTGCTATGCACAATCTCTCCAAGGGTATATGATGAGATGACCGTGAACTTGTGGGCCTGGAAGTAGTGGTGCAGCTTTCGGGATGTCATGATGACATCATAAAGCAGCTTCTGGACTCATGGATATCTAGCCTTGGCGTCGTGAAGAACTTCACTGACATAGTAGACTGGGTGATGGATCTTCTCACGCTCAACAACAATGACGGTGCTGGCGGAGTACGACATCACTTCAATGTAGAGGAATAACTCCTCCTGTGGTTGTGGGGCGATGAGGACTGATGGATTGGCGAGGTATAGCTTGAGGGTGAGAAATGCCTCTTCGGCCTCTGGTGTCCACTCAAACTTGTCCTATTTCTTCAAGAGGTTGAAGAAAGGGAGGCCTTGTTCTCCCATCCGGTGAGCTTTTATACCTCCTTGAGCCTTGTCGGTGATTTCATGTTCTCGATAGGCTTGATTTTCTCAGGATTTGCTTCGATGACCCGTCCAGAGAGTAGGAAGCCAAGCAATTTGCTTGACGGTACTCCGAACATACACTTCTCTGGGTTTAGCTTGAGTTGATGTTTCCGGAGATTGTTGAACATTTACCTCAAGTCATCGATTAGGCTTTGACGTTGTTGCTGAGCTGAGGTTGGAAAGCTCCTAGATTTCTTGCTGGTAGGTAGATCTAGCATTGATCAATCTAAAGGGCATCTTGATGTAGCAGAATACACCGAAGGGCGTGATGAACATTGTCTTTTTCTCAGCTTCCTTGGTCATGCTGATTTGATTGTACCCGGAGTAAGCGTCAAGAGAACTTAACAACTCATAGCTTGCGGTAGAGTTGATCAGTTGGTCAATGCGTTGAAGGGGAAAGTTGTCCTTGGGCACGCTTTGTTTAGGTCGGTGAAGTCGACACACATCCTACACTTCCCATTGGCTTTGTGCACCATGATTGGATTTACGAGCCACTCTGGATGGACGACTTCTCCAATAAGCTGGCCTTGAGGAGCTTGTTGAGTTCTTCTCGGATAGCCTCTTTGTGGTCTGGTGCAAAGCGACACAACTTCTGTTTGATAGGTTTGCGTCGGGTCAAACCATCAACTTGTGCTCAATCACCGCCCTAGGGACTCCGGGCATGTCGGACGGTTGCCAAGCGAACACACCTGCATTATCACGGAGGTAGGCGATGGGCTCGAGTTCCTACTTGTTGTCGAGCGAGGCCCCGATCTTGGCTGTCTTGTTGAGGGTGCTACTTAACAAGATGTCACACCCTGAGTTTTGCCCTAAATTATTTAAATAATTTACCCTGAAATAATCGGAATTTCTAGAATTAACCTGGAGCCAACTAGTAATTTTAAAATGCAATTAATAAATGGAAACGACATGGTAGGATTTTTCTTGAATTCTCGCATGTCAAAATGCACTAACCGGATTTTTATTGGAATTTTTACAAGACTCTAAGTATTTTTAATCAATTAAATAAGAAATCAGGAATTAATTAAGCCCCCAAAATCCTTTTTCCTTCTTTTTCTTTTTTCTTCCGTACGGCGGTACAGTTTTCCCGCCCCTTTCCAACTTGGGCCGTCGGCCCGGTTTCCCTCCCCGGCCCGAGCCGCTCCCGCGCGCGCCTCCTCTTCGGTCGTGGGCCGAAGCCCGCGACGCCAGCTGCGCCGCGCAAGTCCGCGAACCGTCCCCGCTCCGCGAGTCACCGCGAGTGGGCCCCGCCCGTCAGTCTCCGTCCCGCGCCGCCGGCCCCGCCGCCGCCCCGCCATGCGCGCCGCCGCTCCGCTCCTGTTCCGCTTGAACCGGTGCCACGCACGTCGGACCCATGCCGGGCCCGATCCCGCAATGCCGCATCCATCTCCGCGTCCCGCGCGTTCGATGGAAACCTTATCCGCGAGGAATTCGCTGCCGCCGTTCTCTCTCTCTCCGAATCCATAACCAATGGCGACAAATCCGCGCCTATCCCGTGCCCTTTCCGATTTCTTTGCGCCTCTATAAAGTTCCTCTTCGCCGCCGCGCGTTTCCCCTTTGTTTCCCTCTCGTGTTAGCCCTAAAACCGCCGCCGCCATCGTCGTCTTCTCCAACGCCGGTGAGTGCGCCGCCGCTTCCTTTCTCTCCGGTTTTCCCGTGTTGCCCTCGAGTCGCTTCCCGCGCACGCTTTCGCTCTCGCCGCCGCCTCTCCGCGCCGCGCAGCGCCTCCGTCGCCGTTGCCGGTGCCGCGGAGATCGGTCGGCCGCCGCGTAGCCATGGCCGGCGGCGAGCTCGAGCCGCCGCCGCCCAAAACCCTAACCCTAGCGCCGCTCTTCCGTGGTCGTCCGATGGGTCGGATCGGGAGGATCCGGACCGTCCGATCCCGCCCAATCCGTCGCCGTTCGATCCGATCGCCGCGCGCTGGATGGCCGCCGCGTGTCCGCCCTTGGCCGCCGCTCGAACCCTAACCCTACCCGCGATCCGCACCGCCCGATCCTTCGGATCGGGCGGATCTGGACCGTCCGATCCCGCTCAAGCCGCCGCCGTCCGATCGCCGCGCCTCGCGGATGCGTGCCGCGTGTCCCCGCACTCGCCGCCGCCGCCGTGGACTCGGTCCACCGTGGACCACGCCCGCGCCGCTTGCGTCAGCCGCTTGCGCCGTGACGTCAGCCCTACCGCGCCATGCTTGCGTCACCCGGGGCTTAATTGCGCAATAAATGTTTTAATCTTTTCTGTTTAGTTTAAAAATCGCAATTAAACTTCTAAAATCCATATCTTTTGAATCCGAGCTCCGTTTTAGTCCATTCAAATTTCATTAAATCCAGAAAAATATCAAGAATCCATTAAAAATACTTTTCAGTGCTGTTTTAGTAGACCTTTTAGGGTGTTTGTTGAGTGCTTTGTTTGTCGTGTAGATCCCGAGTTTTCGGCGAGCCCGTTCTCTTCGAAGTAGTCGCCGAGTTTCCTCAGTCTCGAGAACAAGGCAAGTCATACCTTACATTGACGATATTATACCTATTTTATGTAAATACCTCTTTTCTTTCAAATACTGCATATGTTTTAGAATGTCATTTCATGGGATGATTATACCTATTGTGCTCAACCATAGGATTGTTTACCTTATACCATTGATAACCTGGGGTTCAATGTGACTAGATGATAGTTTAAGGTTTGCTTAGTTATGCTTAGCGCAACTAGCTCACTTAAGGGAATCACACTAATCAAGTATATTACTAGAAGTTAACTCTCAGATGATGTTAAGTTGTGACTCTATTTCTAATAATATTGAATTATGAAAAGAGTGGGTCGTGAGCACATGGTTGGACTTTGGTTAGAGTGCTCATGACAATTAAGGACCGGTTCTCGGGAAACCCTGGAAGAAGTGCCGTGCATACCACAAGCCAGCATGGGTAATGGCTGGGTCCGTAGCATAGCTGTCTCTAGTCAACGTATCCCAAAGAGGGTGGGCGTGATGGAGTTGGGTCGGCCCCGGTTTTAAGGGTTGATTAGCTTCCGGATTCACCGCGGCACTAGAGGGGGCTGCCCATTGCCCGATGAGAATGGGGGTGAAACCTTGGTGTGGTACAATTGGTTAGAGGGGGTTATGTGAAGAGTCCTGTCACAGTTCCTTTCCGGGGTACCATGGTGGTGCACCGGCGCACGATAACGTGTTGTGGGATTGTGTCTTGTGGGTACAGTTGTACACCTCTGATCAGAGTAAAAACTATTCGAATAGCCGTGCCCACGGTTACGGGCGATCGACCAGATTCACCTTGATTAGTCTCACTTATTTATTTGAATAAAATGTTGAAATATGACTAGTGCAGGTGGATGGATGGGCCTGTTGCAACGTGGTTTGAGCGTTGGACAGTGTTTATTTAATACTGCTTAATTATTAGTACTGTTTTACCATCTTCAAATATTGTTATTATATTCTGCAAATGCTGTTTATGCAAATTGAGCCTCTTATCCTTTTCCTTGTTATTTATCTTGCATCATGTCCCCTTTTCCGGTGTGACTTGTTGAGTACGGTGGTTGTACTCAGCCTTGCTTCTTTTCCCCTTCAAGCGCAGGTTGAGGTCGAGGTCTCCGAGGAGGTGTAGGCTTGTTCTCGTCAAGGGTTAGCTGTGGTGTTGGCGTTCCGCTTCGCTCGTGTCAAGTTTAGCTTAAGTCAGTTTTATTTTCCTTTTCGCTGCATTTGTGTAACTCTTTTATAATGTTTCTAAGACGATGATTCTCGTATTATCAATAATGTCGATTTGTGTACCTCGGCCGATGCCCGGACGAGGGTGTAATGCACAAATTAGCTGCAGAAATTCTGGTGTGAATTTCGGGCGTGACAAGTTGGTATCGAGCCTTCCCGTGACTATAGGACAAGCCAACTGGAAACCTTAAGAGCCCTCTAATTATTTTCATTTGCATATGTTTAAAAAAAGGGGGGGTGTTTTGAAAAGTGGAGTCAGTCTAGGGTTTAGGAGTTGCAAAAATGGGATGTTGGTCGTGGGTTTTGAGCATGTTTTGATTTTCCCACTCCTTTGTTTCTATAGATGGCGGTTCCCCACGCACGCATCAGGAAAAGGGATGACGGGCTTTGTTGCGTAGCCGGCACGTATGGCCCTTGCAGTCGGATATCCTGAAGCACCGGAATACACAACAGTTGCGCCTCTCAGTGGCGAGTTGCCCTACCGTGTTCGGTTGGAGGTTCACGGGTTTGTGGGAACGTGTCTTCCCAACATGGAGGTCACAGCTTCCGGAGGCACGTCAGATCACGCTTGTCAAGAAGCCGCCTACCTGATGTTGGCCAGGATGAGGGAGCTGCATGATGCTGACCTTCGCACCTCCTCCTACCGCTACCATCCCCGTCGAGGTAGTTCCTCCGAGGTAAGTGCATTCAAGTCTACAGCAGACGAGAATGACTCTACCTTCGGCCACATGTGCACCGTGCTCAAAGGCCTGGATAAGATGCACTCTGACCTACACAAGGCAACCAAAGAGCCGAACGACAAGAAGATGCTAAGGATCGTGCGCCGCAGGACGAAGTGGTTCGTCCGAAGAAGAAGGTAGCTGAATTGAAGGGACTCCCGCCACCGCTTGGTGTCGGCTTCGCACTACGCCTCGGAAGACCACCACCGCGCCCGTCTCGTATCCAGCGGCACCTCGGATTCCACCGCCTTCTCCAGCCTCCACCCGCTCCAGCCTGGCGCGGCTCTAGTTCCTCCCGCTGCAGTTCTCGCTCTCACCTTTGCTCCGGCTTCGCGTATCAAGGCGGAGGTGGCGTGGTTGGATCTCCATCTCCAGTAACTCAAGCTCAGAGAATTCAGCTGAAGACATGGACTCCGAAGAGACTCAAGATTCCTCGGAGGGAAGAGGCAGGATTGGTTGGGCTACGACAACCGATTCAGAAGAGTCCAAGTCTGAGGTGACGCCAGAGGTCTCTAGGAGCCGTTCTGAAGAATGGGGATCTTCTGAAGGAAGCAGTTTCGACTCCTCGCCTCGTGGGTCGTTCTAGTTGCCCTCCTTAGTTTTATCGTTTAACTTAGTTTGTCTTCTTGGTAGTTGCGTGTGTTAGGCCGTTGTGTGTGGGATAGGCGCTCGATATCAAGTGTGATATGACCGACCAATTAAGGATGTTTGGTGCTTTTCCTTGTTTTTAGTCCAGATCGTAACAATGCATTTGAATTCCAATAATAAAGATTAGTTCTAAGTCTCGTCTCTGTTTTTCTTCTTTTCTCTCTTCGGTCGGTCGTCTCCTTCGGATGGTGAACACCGGGACCAGCGGGCGAACAAAGAACAATGGGCGATCGGTGCCAAAAACAACGAGGCTCACGACACCAATGGCAATGCTCCTCCACCGCCACCCGAGAACCCCACCATTGCTCAAGTGCTTGCTTCACGACACGATGATGGCTGCAATGATGCAGCAGATGCAACAACAAAACCATCGATGCAATGGTAGATGTTGCAACAAATGCAAAGCAGAGCAGCACAGAACAATCGCCTTGCCGCCCCACCACCCCACCCAAGTTGCCGAGTTCCTTCGTGTCCGACCGTCGACCTTCTCTAGTACCACTAATCCCATGGAGGCTAATGATTGGCTTCATGCCATAGAGAAGAAGTTAGATCTTCCGTAGTGCACGACCAGAGAAAGTCTCGTTTGCCACTCATCAGTTACAGGGTCCTGCTTCAGCTTGGTGGGACAACTACCTAGTTACTCGCCCAGCGGGAGCAGCAGTTACATGGGAAGAGTTTCATCGCACTTTCCGGACCGCACACATTCCTGCGGGAATAGTTGCACGTAAAAGCGTGAGTTCCGTTCTCTTGAGCAGGGTAACGATCGCATTCGAGTATCGCATGAGTTCAATCGTCTTGCCCGTTATGCCCCGAAGATGTGCGCACCGATGCGAAAGGCGGAAAAGTTTTTGGCTGGTTTGGATGATGAACTCACGGACAAGCTTATCTCCTGAGAGTATGCTAACTTTGAGAAGCTGGTTGACAAGGCCATTCGACAGAAGATCAGCGCAACAAGATGATCAAGAAGAGAAAAGTATTCCGGTCCCGACCTCCTCAACAAGGGGAAATCAGCACAGCCGCGTTTCATGCCCGGGAGTCGAGTGGACCTACCACCATGATTGTTCATCGCATCGACCTTATCACCCGGGAATTTCCAAACCGGCAGAGTGGCGTGGTCAACAACGCGCACTCCAGCCCGCGCCCTCCAACGGCACCATCCCGGAATCCACCCACCACCTCCAAGGAAGGACTCGGGGGCAAGCCAGAGTCTCTTTCAACCGTGGTGACCCGGGCATTTTGCGTACAAGTGTCCAAAGCCAAGACGCGCTGGGCCAAGGTTCATCCAGGCCCGGGTCAACCATGCGTCCGCCGAGGAAGCACTGCACCGCTCCCGAAGTTATACTGGGTATGTTTCTGTAAACTTTACTCCCGCCACAATATTATTTGATTCGGCGCTACACATTAATTTATCTCAAAGCAGTTTGTTGGGGCACATGGGTTGTCGGTAGTGGGACTTAAGATACCTATGCGGGTTCAAACCCCGGAAACCACTTGGAGACTACTCGCATTGTCCCTCGTGACCATAGAAATCCAAGGATCTATGTTTCTAGCCAACCTCATCCTCCTTCACCCAAAGGCATAGATGTCATTCTTGGGATGGATTGGTTGTCCAGACATAAGGGAGTAATTGACTCGCGCTAGTCGCACCATTACTTTAATCAATACGAAAGGAGAAAGAATTGTTTTTCGTTCTCCCATGCAAGTCAAGCCCGTAGCAAGTTTGAATCATGTTTCCACCGGGATCGTCCGAAATGGCGGCAAAGACCCCGTGAAGTTAGAGGATATCCCCATCGTCGAGAATACCCCGAAGTTTTCCCGAAGACTTAACTCGATGCCGCGAAAGGGAAATTGAATTCCGGATTGATCTAGTACCGGACCGCCCCAATACACAAGAGGCCGTATAGGATGGGAGCCAATGAGTTGGCCGAAGTAAAGAAGCAAGTGGATGAACAGTTGCAAAAAGGGTATATCCGCCCGAGCACGTCGCCTTGGGTTGCTCCGGTGATTTTCGTGGAAAAGAAAGACAAGACCAAGAGAATGTGTGTCGATTATCGCGCACTCAATGAGGTTACTATCAAGAACAAGTATCCCCTACCATGGATCGACGATTTATTCGATCAACTCAAAGGGGCCAAGGTGTTTTCCAAGATAGACCTGCGATCAGGCTATCACCAGTTGAGAATTCGGGAAGAGGACATTCCCAAGACCGCTTTCACCACCAGATACGACCTGTATGAGTGTACGGTCATGTCTTTTGGGCTAACCAACGCACCGGCCTTCTTTATGAATCGATGAACAAGGTGTTTATGGAGTTCTTGGATAAATTTGTGGTGGTGTTCATTGACGACATTTTGGTCTACTCTAAGTCGGAGGAAGATCATGAGCAACATCTTCTGGATAGTACTCGAGAAGTTGAGAGATCATCAACTCTACGCCAAGTTTAGCAAGTGTGCTTTCTCGGTTAAAGGAGGTACAGCCTCGGCCACATTGTGAATGCCCAAGGAGTAGCCGTGGATCCAAGAAATGTGGAATCGCACCAAGTGGACCCCGCCAAAACGGTCACGCGATCCAAAGTTTCCTTGGACTTGCGGGTTACTACCGCCGTTTCATTGAGAACTTCTCCAAAATCGCCAAGCCGATGACTCAACTATTGAAGAAAGATGAGAAATTTAAGTGGTCGGCAGAATGCAACAAGAGTTTTAAAGAGCTTAAGAGGAAGTTGGTGTCTCGCACCGGTGTTGATACCGCGATCCAAGAAAGGACTTCCAAGTTTATTGCGATGCATCTCGCCAAGGGTTGGGATGTGTGTTGATGCAAGAAGGCAAAGTGGTCGCATATGCATCTCGTCAATTGCGCCCACACGAAAACAACTATCCCACTCATGATCTGGAATTATCCGCAGTGGTTCATGCCCGAAGATCCGGCGACACTACCTAATTGGTAACCGTTGTGAAGTGTATACGGATCATAAAAGTCTCAAGTATATTTTCACCCAACCGGATTTAAACCTCCGACGAAGATGGTTGGAACTGATCAAAGATTATGATTTAGGGATACATTACCATCCCAAAGAAAGCTAATGTGGTTGCGGATGCACTAAGCCGAAAGAGTTACCGCACCACCCTCGTGTCGAAGGAATGTGCGACCGCCTTGCAGCAGAATTCGAGTATCTAAATCTACGAGTGGTGGATTTTGGTTTTGTGGCTGCTCCGGAAGCCCAACCCACTCTCATTTATCAAATTCGGCTGCTCGGGCATCGATCCCGAGATGGCCGAACTCAAGAAGAACATGAGTGTCGAAAAGCTCGTGGTTTTACGGAAGACGAACACGGCACAATCTGGATGGGAAAGAGGTTGTGTGTGCCGAAGACAAGGATTTGAAAAAATGATCCTTACGGAAGTTCACCAAACTCAATACTCAATTCACCCGGCAAGACAAAGATATATCAAGATCTTAAAGAAAAGTTTTGGTGGGTCAAGATGAGGAGGGAGATAGCTGAGTTTGTTGCACTTTGTGATGTTTGTCAGCGGGTTAAGGTAGAACATCAACGGCCCACCGGGCTATTGCAACCACTCCAGATTCCAGAGTGGAAATTGGAAGAAATTGGAATGGATTTCATCACGGGTTTACCTCGCACAGCGTCAGGATATGACTCAATTTGGGTCGTTGTGGACCGACTCACCAAGGTGGCCCACTTCATAGAGTGCATACTACCTACTCAGGGAAGAAGCTAGCGAGCTTTATCTCGCAAGGATCATGTGTTTGCATGGCGTGCCTAAAAGATCGTGTCCGATAGGGAAGTCGCTTACTTCCAAGTTCTGGAAGAAGTTGCAAGAAGAGCTCGGTACCCGTTTGAATTTTAGTACGGCCTATCATCCGCAAACAGACGGTCAAACTGAGAGAGTGAATCAAATCTTGGAAGACATGTTGAGAGCATGCGCGCTTGATTTTGGAATAGCGTGGGACAAAAGCTTGCCCTATGCAGAATTCTCTTATAACAACAGCTATCAAGCCGCATTCAAATGGCACCGTATGAAGCATTCTATGGACGGAAGTGCCGCACACCCCTTTTCTCGGATCAGACTGGTGAACGCCAGTTGTTTGGCACAGAAGTAATAAGTGAAGCAGAGGCAAAGGTCCGAACGATTCGGGAAAGGTTGAAGATTGCGCATCCCGACGTAAGAGCTATGCGATAATCGTCGAAGAGACCTCGCTTTTGAAGCGTGGGATTTTGTGTATCTTCGCGTTACACCACTCCGGGAGTACACCGTTTCCAAACCAAAGGCAAGTTGGCACCACGTTTCGTGGGACCATACAGGATTCGGGAACGTCGAGGAGAAGTGGCCTATCAGCTTGAGCTTCCCTCCAGCATGACTGGTATTCACGACGTGTTTCATGTGTCCCAGTTAAAGAAGTGTTTAAGGGTACCAGAAGAGCAGGCGAGTCCAGACCAGAACGAAATTCAAGAGGACTTAACTTATGTAGAGAGACCAGCACGTATTCTCGAGATCAGCGAGAGAAGGACTCGGAACAAGGTTACCAGGTTTTGCAAGGTTCAATGGACTCATCACTCCGAGGAAGAAGCTACTTGGGAAAGAGAAGATGAGCTAAAGGCCGCGCACCCGCACCTTTTCGCCAGTACCTCCGAATCTCGGGGTCGAGATTCCGTTTAAGGGGGGTAGGTTGTCACACCCTGAGTTTTGCCCTAAATTGTTTAAATAATTTACCCTGAAATAATCGAAATTTCTGGAATTAACCTGGAGCCAACCAGTAATTTTAAAATGCAATTAATAAATGGAAACGACATGGTAGGATTTTTCTTGAATTCTGCATGTCAAAATGCACTAATAGGATTTTTACTGGAATTTTTAGAGCACTCTAAGTATTTTTAATCAATTAAATAAGAAATCAGAATTAATTAAGCCCCCAAAATCCTTTTTCCTTCTTTTTTTTTTTTTTTTCCGTACGGCGGTAAGTGTTCCCGCCCTTTTCCAACTTGGGTCCCTCCCCGCCCGAACCGTTCCGCGCGCGCTCCTCCTCTTCGGTCGTGGGCCGAAGCCCGCGACGCCAGCCGCGCCGCGCAAGTCCGCGAACCGTCCCTCGCTCCGCGAGTCACCGACAGGTGGGCCCCGCCCGTCAGGTCTCCGTCCCCGCGCCCGGCCGCCCAGCCCGCCGCCCCGCCATGCGCGCCGCTCCGCTCCGTTCCCGCTTGAACCAAGTGCCACGTCGGACCCATGTCGGGCCCGATCCCGCAACGCCGCATCCATCTCCGCGTCCCTCGCGTTCGATGGAAACCTTGCCGCCGTTTCTCTCTCTCTCGGAATCCGTAACCAACGGCGACAAATCCGCGCCTATCCCGTGCCATTTCCGATCTCGTTGCGCCTCTATAAAATTCCCTCTTCGCCGCCGCGCGTTTCCCCTTTGTTTCCCTCTCGTGTTAGCCCTAAAAACCGCCGCCGCCATCGTCGTCTTCTCCAACGCCGGTGAGTGCGCCGCTGCTTCCTTTCTCTCCGGTTTTCCGTGTTGCCCTCGAGTCGCTTCCCCGCTCATCGCTTTCGCCGCCGCCTCGCCCGCCGCAGCGCCCTCCGTCGCCGTTGCCGGTGCCGCCGGAGATCGGTCGGCCGCCGCAGCCATGGCCGGCGGGCGAGCTCGAGCCGCCGCCGCCAAAACCCTAACCCTAGCGCCGCTCTTCCGTGGTCGTCCGATTGGTCGGATCGGGAGGATCCGACCGTCCGATCCCGCCAAATCCGTCGCCGTTCGATCCGATCGCCGCGCTGATGGTCGCCGCGTGTCCGCCCGCCGCCGCCGAACCCTAACCCTACCCGCGATCCGCACCGTCCGATCCTTCGGACGGGCGGATCGGACCGCTTCGATCCCGCCAAGCCGCGCCGTCCGATCGCCGCCGCTCCTCGCGGATGCGTGCCGCGTGTCCCGCACTCGCCGCGCCGCCGTGGAATCGGTCCACCGTGGACCGCGCTCGCGCGCTTGTGTCGCCGCTTGCGCCAGCTGACGCAGCCCTACCGCCCGCGCCATGCTTGCGTCACCCGGGGCTTAATTGTGCAATAAATGTTTTAATCTTTTCGTTTAGTTTAAAAATCGCAATTAAACTTCTAAAATCCATATCTTTTGAATCCGAGCTCCGTTTTAGTCCATTCAAATTTCATTAAATCCAGAAAATATCAAGAATCCATTAAAAATACTTTTCAGTGCTGTTTTAGTAGACCTTTTAGGGTGTTTGTTGAGTGCTTTGTTTGTCGTGTAGATCCCGAGTTTTCTCGGCGAGCCCGTTCTCTTCGAAGTAGTCGCCGAGGTTCCTCGCCTCCGAACAAGGCAAGTCATACCTTACATTGACCATATTGTACCTAGTTTATGTAAATACCTCTTTTCTTTCAAATACCGCATATGTTTTAGAATGTCATTTCATGGGATGATTATACCTATTGTGCTCAACCATAGGATTGTTTACCTTATACCATTGATAACCTGGGGTTCAATGTGACTAGATGATAGTTTAAGGTTTGCTTAGTTATGCTTAGCGCAACTAGCTCACTTAAGGGAATCACACTAATCAAGTATATTACTAGAAGTTAACTCTCAGATGATGTTAAGTTGTGACTCTATTTCTAATAATATTGAATTATGAAAAGGGTGGGTCGTGAGCACATGGTTGGACTTTGGTTAGCGTGCTCATGACAATTAAGGACCGGTTCTCGGAAACCCCGAAAGAAGTGTCGTGCATACCACAAGCCGCATGGGTAATGGTCGGGTCTCGTAGCGTAGCCGTCTCTAGTCAACGTATCCCGAGAGGGTGGGCGTGATGGAGTTGGGTCGGCCCCGGTTTTAAGGGTTGATCAGCTTCCGGATTCACCGCGGCACTAGAGGGGGCTGCCCATTGCCCGATGGGAATGGGGGCGAAACCTTGGTGTGGTACGATTGGTTAGAGGGGTTATGTGAAGGGTCCGTCACGCTTCCTTTCCGGGTACCACGGTGGTGCACCGGCGCACGGTAACGTGTTGTGGGATTGTGTCTTGTGGGTACAGTTGTACACCTCTGATCAGAGTAAAAACTATTCGAATAGCCGTGCCCACGGTTACGGGCGATCGACCAAATTCACCTTGATTAGTCTCACTTATTTATTTGAATAAAATGTTGAAATATGACTAGTGCAGGTGGATGGATGGGCCTGTTGCAACGTGGTTTGAGCATTGGACAAGTGTTTATTTAATACCGCTTAATTATTACTACTGTTTTACTGTCTTCAAATATTGTTATTATATTCTACAAATGTTGTTTATGCAAATTGAGCCTCTTATCCTTTTCCTTGTTATTTATCTTGCATCATGTCCCCTTTTCCGTGTGACTTGTTGAGTACGGTGGTTGTACTCAGCCTTGCTTCTTTTTCCCCTTCGCCGAGGTTGAGATCGAGGTCTCCGAGGAGGTGTAGGCTTGTTCTCGTCAAGGGTTAGCCGTGGTGTTGGCGTTCCGCTCGCTCGTTTCAAGTTTAGCTTAAGTCGCTTTATTTTCCTTTCCGCTGCATTTGTGTAACTCTTTTATAATGTTTCTAAGACGAGGATTTTGTATTATCAATAACGTCGATTTGTGTACCTCGCCGATGCCCGGACGAGGGTGTAATGCACAAATTAGCTGCAGAAATTCGGTGTGAATTTCGGGCGTGACAAGTTGGTATCGTAGCCTTCCCGTGATCGTAGGACAAGCCAACCGGAAACCTTAAGAGCCCTCTAATTATTTTCATTTGCATATGTTTAAAAAAGGGGGTGTTTTGAAAAGTGGAGTCGCCTAGGGTTTAGGAGTTGCGAAAATGGGATGTTGGTCGTGGGTTTTTGAGCATGTTTTGATTTTCCCACTCCTTTGTTTCTATAGATGGCGGTTCCCCAAATACGCACTCGGAAAAAGGGATGACGGGCTTTGTTGCGAGCCGGCACGTATGGCCCTTGCAATGGATATCCCGAAGCACCGGAATACACAACGCTTGCGCCTCTCGGTGGCGAGTTGCCCTACCGTGTTCGGTTGGAGGTTCACGGGTTTGTGGGAACGTGTCTTCCCAACATGGAGGTCACAGCTTCCGGAGGCACGTCGATCACGCTTGTCAAGAAGCCGCCTACCCGATGTTGGCCAGATGAGGAGCTGCATGATGCCGACCTTTGCACCTCCTCCTACCGCTACCATCCCCGTCGAGGTAGTTCCTCCGAGGTAAGTGCATTCAAGTCTACAGCAGACGAGAATGACTCTACCTTCGGCCACATGTGCACCGTGCTCAAAGGCCTGGATAAGATGCACTCGACCTACACAAGGCAACCAAAGAGCCGAACGACAAGAAGATGCTAAGGATCGTGCGACCAGGACGAAGTGGTTCGTCCGAAGAAGGAGGTAGCTGAATTGAAGGGACTCCCGCCACCGCTGGTGTCGCTTCGCACTACGCCTCGAAGACCACCACCGCGCCTGTCCGTATCCAGGCACCTCGATTCCACCGCCTTCTCCAGCCTCCACCCGCTCCAGCCCAGCCGGCTCTAGTTCCTCCCGCTGCAGTTCTCGCTCTCACCTTTGCTCCAGCTTCGGCGTATCAAGGCGGAGGTGGCGAATCGTTGGATCTCCATCTCCGAACTCAAGCTCGAGAATTCAGCTGAAGACATGGACTCGAAGAGACTCAAGATTCCTCGGAGGAAGAGGCAGGATTGGTTGGGCTACGACAACCGATTCGAAGAGTCCAAGTTTGAGGTAACGCCGAGGTCTCTAGGAGCCGTTCAAGAATGGGGATCTTCCGAAGGAAGTAGTTTCGACTCTCGCCTCGTGGGTCGTTCTAGTTGCCCTCCTTAGTTTTATCGTTTAACTTAGTTTGTCTTCTTGGTAGTTGCTGTGTGTTAGGCTGTGTGTGGGATAGCCGGCATCGATATCAAGTGTGATATGACCGACCAATTAAGGATGTTTGGTGCTTTTCCTTGTTTTTAGTCCAGATCGAACAATGCATTTGAATTCCAATAATAAAGATTAGTTCTAAGTCTCTCTGCTTTTTCTTCTTTTCTCTCTTCGGTCGGTCGTCTCCTTCGGATGGTGAACACCAGACCAGCGGGCGAACAAGCAACAATGGGCACAAAGCCAAAACAACGAGGCTCACGACGCCAATGGCAATGCTCCTCCACCGCCACCCGAGAACCCCAACCATTGCTCAAGTGCTTGCTTCACGACACGATGATGGCTGCAATGATGCAGCAGATGCAACAACAAAACCATCGATGCAACAGCAGATGTTGCAACAAATGCAGCAACAGCAGCAGAACAATCAGCTTGCCGCCCCACCACCCCACCCAAGTTGCCGAGTTCCTTCGTGTCCGACCGTCGACCTTCTCCAGCACCACTAATCCCATGGAGGCTAATGATTGGCTTCATGCCATAGAGAAGAAGTTAGATCTTCTGCAGGCACGGACCAGAGAAAGTCTCGTTTGCCACTCATCGCATGTGGTCCCGCTTCGCTTGGTGGGACAACTACCTAGTTACTCGCATGGGAGCAAAGAAGCATGGGAAGAGTTTCGTCGCACTTTCAGACCGCACACATTCCTGCGGGAATAGTTGCACAGAAAAAGCGTGAGTTCCGTTCTCTTGAGCAGGGTAACAGATCAGTTACTGAGTATCTGCATGAGTTCAATCGTCTTGCCCGTTATGCCCCAGAAGATGTGCGCACCGATGCAGAAAGGCAGGAAATGTTTTTGGCTAGTTTGGATGATGAACTCACGGACAAGCTTATCTCCGGAGAGTATGCTAACTTTGAGAAGCTGGTTGACAAGGCCATTCGACAGGAAGATCAGCGCAACAAGATGATCAAGAAGAGAAAAGTATTCCAGTCCCGACCTCCTCAACAGCAGGGAAATCAGCAGAGGCCGCGTTTCATGCCTGGGAGTCAGAGTGGACCTACCACCATGATTGTTCATCGCATCGACCTTATCACCCGTGGAATTTCCAACCGGCGTAGTGGCGGTGGTCAACAACGCGCACTCCGCCCCGCGCCCTCCAACGGCACCATCCCAAGAATGGGCCACAGCCCACCACCTCCAAGGAAGGACTCTGGGGGCAAGCCAGGAGTCTGCTTCAACTGTGGTGACCCCGGGCATTTTGCAGACAAGTGTCCAAAGCCAAGACGCGCTGGGCCAAGGTTCATCCAGCCCGGGTCAACCATGCGTCCGCCGAGGAAGCACAGCGCTCCCGAAGTTATACTGGTATGTTTCCGTAAACTTTACTCCCGCCACAATATTATTTGATTCTCGGCGCTACACATTCATTTATCTCAAAGCAGTTTGTTGGGGTACATGGGTTGTCAGTAGTGGGACTTAAGATACCTATGCGGGTTCAAACCCCTGGAAACCACTTGGAGACTACTTAGTATTGTCCCTCGTGACCATAGAAATCCAAGGATCTATGTTTCTAGCCAACCTCATCCTCCTTCACCCAAAGGCATAGATGTCATTCTTGGGATGGATTGGTTGTCCAGACATAAGGGAGTAATTGACTGCGCTAGTCGCACCATTACTTTAATCAATACGAAAGGAGAAAGAATTGTTTTTCGTTCTCCCATGCAAGTCAAGCCCGTAGCAAGTTTGAATCATGTTTCCACCGGGGAATCGTCCGAAATGGCGGCAAAGACCCCTGTGAAGTTAGAGGATATCCCCATCGTCAGAGAATACCCTGAAGTTTTCCCCGAAGACTTAACTCAGATGCCGCCAGAAAGGGAAATTGAAATTCCGGATTGATCTAGTACCCGGGACCGCCCCAATACACAAGAGGCCGTATAGGATGGGAGCCAACGAGTTGGCCGAAGTAAAGAAGCAAGTGGATGAACAGTTGCAAAAAGGGTATATCCGCCGAGCACGTCGCCTTGGGGTGCTCCGGTGATTTTCGTGGAAAAGAAAGACAAGACCAAGAGAATGTGTGTCGATTATCGCGCACTCAATGAGGTTACTATCAAGAACAAGTATCCCCTACCACGGATCGACGATTTATTCGATCAACTCAAAGGGGCCAAGGTGTTTTCCAAGATAGACCTGCGATCAGGCTATCACCAGTTGAGAATTCGGGAAGAGGACATTTCCAAGACCGCTTTCACCACCAGATACGGCCTGTATGAGTGTACGGTCATGTCTTTTGGGCTAACCAACGCACCGGCCTTCTTTATGAATCTGATGAACAAGGTGTTTATGGATTTCTTGGATAAATTTGTGGTGGTGTTCATTGACGACATTTTGGTCTACTCTAAGTCGGAGGAAGATCATGAGCAACATCTTCGGATAGTACTCGAGAAGTTGAGAGATCATCAACTCTACGCCAAGTTTAGCAAGTGTGCTTTCTGGTTAAAGGAGGTACAGTTCCTCGGCCACATTGTGAATGCCCAAGGAGTAGCCGTGGATCCAGCAAATGTGGAATCAGTTACCAAGTGGACCCCGCCAAAAACGGTCACGCAGATCCGAAGTTTCCTTGGACTTGCGGGGTTACTACCGCCTTTTCATTGAGAACTTCTCCAAAATCGCCAAGCCGATGACTCAACTGTTGAAGAAAGATGAGAAATTTAAGTGGTCGGCAGAATGCAACAAGAGTTTTGAAGAGCTTAAGAGGAAGTTGGTGTCTGCACCAGTGTTGATACTGCCAGATCCAGCAAAGGACTTCCAAGTTTATTGCGATGCATCTCGCCAAGGGTTGGGATGTGTGTTGATGCAAGAAGGCAAAGTGGTCGCATATGCATCTCGTCAATTGCGCCCACACGAAAACAACTATCCCACTCATGATCTGGAATTATCCGCAGTGGTTCATGCCCTGAAGATCTGGCGACACTACCTAATTGGTAACCGTTGTGAAGTGTATACGGATCATAAAAGTCTCAAGTATATTTTCACCCAACCGGATTTAAACCTCCGACAAAGATGGTTGGAACTGATCAAAGATTATGATTTAGGGATACATTACCATCCCAAAAGCTAATGTGGTTGCGAATGCACTAAGCCGAAAGAGTTACTGCACCACCCTCGTGTCGAAGGAATGTGCAACCGGTTGCAGCAGGAATTCGAGTATCTAAATCTACGAGTGGTGGATTTTGGTTTTGTGGCTGCTCGGAAGCCCAACCCACTCTCATTTATCAAATTCGGGCTGCTCGGGCATCGATCCCGAGATGGCCGAACTCAAGAAGAACATGAGTGTCGAAAAAGCTCGTGGTTTTACGTAAGACGAACACGGCACAATCTGGATGGGAAAGAGGTTGTGTGTGCCGAAGACAAGGATTTGAAAAATGATCCTTACGGAAGTTCACCAAACTCAATACTCAATTCACCGGGCAAGACAAAGATATATCAAGATCTTAAAGAAAAGTTTTGGTGGGTCAAGATGAGGAGGGAGATAGCTGAGTTTGTTGCACTTTGTGATGTTTGTCGGCGGGTTAAGGTAGAACATCAACGGCCCGCCGGCTATTGCAACCACTCCGCATTCCAGTGGAAATGGGAAGAAATTGGAATGGATTTCATCACGGGTTTACCTCGCACAGCGTCAGGATATGACTCAATTTGGGTCGTTGTGGACCGACTCACCAAGGTGGCCCACTTCATAGAGTGCATACTACCTACTCGGGGAAGAAGCTAGCGAGCTTTATCTCGCAAGGATCATGTGTTTGCATGGCGTGCCTAAAAGATCGTGTCCGATAGGGAAGTCGGTTACTTCCAAGTTCGGAAGAAGTTGCAAGAAGAGCTCGGTACCGTTTGAATTTTAGTACGGCCTATCATCCGCAAACAGACGGCAACCGAGAGAGTGAATCAAATCTTGGAAGACATGTTGAGAGCATGCGCGCTTGATTTTGGAATAGCGTGGGACAAAAGCTTGCCCTATGCAGAATTCTCTTATAACAACGGCTATCAAGCCGCATTCAAATGGCACCGTATGAAGCATTCTATGGACGGAAGTGCCGCACACCCCTTTTCGGGATCGGCGGTGAACGCCGCTTGTTGGGCACGAAGTAATAAGTGAAGCAGAGGCAAAGGTCCGAACGATTCGGGAAAGGTTGAAGATTGCGCAGTCCCGACAGAAGAGCTATGCAGATAATCGTCGAAGAGACCTCGCTTTTGAAGCAGGGGATTTTGTGTATCTTCGCGTTACACCACTCCGGGGAGTACACCGTTTCCAAACCAAAGGCAAGTTGGCACCACGTTTCGTGGGACCATACAGGATTCCGGAACGTCGAGGAGAAGTGGCCTATCGCCTTGAGCTTCCTCCAAGATGACCGGTATTCACGACGTGTTTCATGTGTCCCGCTTAAAGAAGTGTTTAAGGGTACCGGAAGAGCAAGCGAGTCCGGACTGAACGAAATTCAAGAGGACTTAACTTATGTAGAGAGACCAGCACGTATTCTCGAGATCAGCGAGAGAAGGACTCTCTAACAAGGTTACCGGGTTTTGCAAGGTTCAATGGACTCATCACTCCGAGGAAGAAGCTACTTGGGAAAGAGAAGATGAGCTAAAGGCCGCGCACCCGCACCTTTCGCCGCATACCTCCGAATCTCGGGGTCGAGATTCCGTTTAAGGGGGTAGGTTGTCACACCCCGAGTTTTGCCCTAAATTGTTTAAATAATTTACCCGAAATAATCGAAATTTCTGGAATTAACCGGAGCCAACCAGTAATTTTAAAATGCAATTAATAAATGGAAACAACATGGTAGGATTTTTCTTGAATTCTGCATGTCAAAATGCACTAATAGGATTTTTACTGGAATTTTTAGAGCACTCTAAGTATTTTTAATCAATTAAATAAGAAATCAGGAATTAATTAAGCCCCCAAAATCCTTTTTCCTTCTTTTTTTTTTTTTCCGTACGGCGGTATAGTGTTCCCGCCCTTTTCCAACTTGGGCCGTCGGCCCGGTTTCCCTCCCCGGCCCGAGCCGTTCCCGCGCGCGCCTCCTCTTCGGTCGTGGGCCGAAGCCCGCGACGCCAGCCGCGCCGCGCAAGTCCGCGAACCGTCCCTCGCTCCGTGAGTCACCGACAAGTGGGCCCCGCCGGTCGGTCTCCGTCCCGCGCCCGTCGGCCCGGCCCCCGCCCGCCATGCGCGTCGCCGCTCCGCTCCGTTCCCGCTTGAACCAGTGCCACGTCGGACCCATGTCGGGCCCGATCCGCAACGCCGCATCCATCTCCGCGTCCCTCGCGTTCGATGGAAACCTTATCCGCAAGGAATTGGTTGCCGCCGTTTCTCTCTCTCTCGGAATCCGTAACCAACGGCGACAAATCCGCGCCTATCCCGTGCCATTTCGATCTCGTTGCGCCTCTATAAAATTCCCTCTTCGCCGCGTTTCCCTTTGTTTTCCTCTCGTGTTAGCCCTAAAACCGCCGCCGCCATCGTCGTCTTCTCCAACGCCGGTGAGTGCGCCGCCGCTTCCTTTCTCTCCGGTTTTCCCGTGTTGCCCCTCGAGTCGCTTCCCCGCTCATCGCTTTCGCTCTCGCCGCCGTCTCCGCGCCCGCGCGCCCTCCATCGCCGTTGCCGGTGCCGCGGAGATCGGTCGGCCGCCGCGTAGCCATGGCCGGCGGCGAGCTCGAGCCGCCGCGCCCAAAACCCTAACCCTAGCGCCGCTCTTCCGGGTCGTCCGATCGGTCGGATCGGGAGGATCCGAACCGTCCGATCCCGCCAAATCCGTCGCCGTTCGATCCGATCGCCGCGCGCTGGATGGCCGCCGCGTGTCCGCCCTCGGCCGCCGCTCGAACCCTAACCCTACCCGCGATCCGCACCGTCCGATCCTTCGGATCGGGCGGATCTGGACCGTTCGATCCCGCTCAAGCCGTCGTCGTCCGATCGCCGCCGCTCCTCGCGGATGCGTGCCGCGTGTCCCCGCACTCGCCGCCGCCGCCGTGGAATCGGTCCACCGTGGACCGCGCCCGCACCGCTTGTGTGAGCCGCTTGCGCCAGCTGACGTCAGCCCTACCGCCTGCGCCATGCTTGCGTCACCCGGGGGCTTAATTGCGCAATAAATGTTTTAATCTTTTCTGTTTAGTTTAAAAATCGCAATTAAACTTCTAAAATCCATATCTTTTGAATCCGAGCTCCGTTTTAGTCCATTCAAATTTCATTAAATCCAGAAAAATGTCAAGAATCCATTAAAAATACTTTTCAGTGCTGTTTTAGTAGACCTTTTAGGGTGTTTGTTGAGTGCTTTGTTTGTCGTGTAGATCCCGAGTTTTCTGGCGAGCCCGTTCTCTTCGAAGTAGTCGCCGAGGTTCCTCAGTCTCCAGAACAAGGCAAGTCATACCTTACATTGACCATATTGTACCTATTTTATGTAAATACCTCTTTTCTTTCAAATACCGCATATGTTTTAGAATGTCATTTCATGGGATGATTATACCTATTGTGCTCAACCATAGGATTGTTTACCTTATACCATTGATAACCTGGGGTTCAATGTGACTAGATGATAGTTTAAGGTTTGCTTAGTTACGCTTAGCGCAACTAGCTCACTTAAGGGAATCACACTAATCAAGTATATTACTAGAAGTTAACTCTCGGATGATGTTAAGTTGTGACTCTATTTCTAATAATATTGAATTATGAAAAGGGTGGGTCGTGAGCACATGGTTGGACTTTGGTTAGCGTGCTCATGACAATTAAGGACCGGTTCTCTGAAACCCCGAAAGAAGTGTCGTGCATACCACAAGCCGCATGGGTAATGGCTGGGTCCGTAGCGTAGCCGTCTCTAGTCAACGTATCCCGAGAGAGGGTGGGCGTGATGGAGTTGGGTCGGCCCCGGTTTTAAGGGTTGATCGCTTCCGGATTCACCGTGGCACTAGAGGGGCTGCCCATTGCCCGATGGGAATGGGGGCGAAACCTTGGTGTGGTACGATTGGTTAGGGGGTTATGTGAAGGGTCCCGTCACGTTCCTTTCCGGGTACCACGGTGGTGCACCGGCGCACGGTAACGTGTTGTGGGATTGTGTCTTGTGGGTACAGCTTGTACACCTCGATCGAGTAAAAACTATTCGAATAGCCGTGCCCACGGTTACGGGCGATCGACCAAATTCACCTTGATTAGTCTCACTTATTTATTTGAATAAAATGTTGAAATATGACTAGTGCGGGTGGATGGATGGGCCTGTTGCAACGTGGTTTGAGCATTGGACAGTGTTTATTTAATACTGCTTAATTATTACTACTGTTTTACTCTCTTCAAATATTGTTATTATATTCTGCAAATGTTGTTTATGCAAATTGAGCCTCTTATCCTTTTCCTTGTTATTTATCTTGCATCATGTCCCCTTTTCCGGTGTGACTTGTTGAGTACGGTGGTTGTACTCAGCCTTGCTTCTTTTTCCCCCTTCAGTGCCAGAGGTTGAGATCGAGGTCTCCGAGGAGGTGTAGGCTTGTTCTCGTCAAGGGTTAGCTGTGGTGTTGCTTAAGTCAGTTTTATTTTCCTTTCCGCTGCATTTGTGTAACTCTTTTATAATGTTTCTAAGACGAGGATTCTGTATTATCAATAACGTCGATTTGTGTACCTCGGCTGATGCCTGGACGAGGGTGTAATGCACAAATTAGCTGCAGAAATTCTGGTGTGAATTTCTGGGCGTGACACAAGATCATCTTGATTGCTCCGTCTCGTTTTGGCGCTGGGTCGGGTTTGCTTAGTTTTTGAGGAGGCTCGGTTGCGGTGGGAGTGGTGGGAATTTGCTCGACTAGATCAAGGCTCCTCTTGTCACACTGCACAACCATCTTTGTGTTCTCTAGAGTCGTGATTATCCCTTTTGGTCATAGAATCTTGATCAACGATATGCATAGTGTGAAGCCACCATGAACATGGCGAGCGCCGTTCTTTCGAGGATGGCATTGTAGGTCAGTATCAAACTCAGCCATGTCAAAGGTGATCTCGCTTGATCCAGACTTTGTCAGTGTTGCCAAAGGTCACGAGGCAATGTGATTTTCCCCAATGGCCTGGATGATGACTCGGGGTAATGCCATTGAAGGGCTTCTTTGAGGGGGTGAGCTCGCTCGAGGGATTCCTATGGCGTCAAGTGTACTGGTGAAGAGGAGGTTGATCGAACTGCCGCCATCGATGAGAACTCGGGCGACTTTGATGTTCCAAACAGTAGGCTCAACTACTATTGGATATCATTAAGGGGTCATCGTTAGAGAAGGGTGATCGACATTAGAGAACTCAATCTTCTGGTATAACAACTTCATCTTAAACGCTCATCCTCGGGATTGAGCATACTTCTCGTTCCACCTTCTTTGTATTCCCGCTTGGAGGAGTAGACGGTAGATCCACATAAGATATGTGTCACGTGTTGATCAAAGTCGAGAAATTTTGGCTTGTCGTCAGATGGAAAGTTGTCATTTCCCTTCTCTACCACACGAACTTGGTTTTCCTTGTCGAGGGCCATTTTCGTCGCCATAGCTTGTTGGAATACAAGGCACTCCTCGAACATGTGTGTGCTTTTTTTATGTACTGGGCACCACTGCTAGACTAACTCATTGTCTTGAGGGGTAGGTCGATAGGGACCGGTGGTTCCTTGTTTGGCGACAAGGACCTCCGTCTGCGCCTTTCCATTCCCGCCCTTCTTGAGACTTGGCCATGTTTCTGATTTGATTTGGTGTGTTTTTCGTTCGTTGCTTCTCCTCCACTACCTTTCACTTCCCATTGTTCCTCCAGACTGCTTTGTCTGCATGTGCGCACCTATCAATGATCTTGAACAGCTTCCGGTGGAAGTGATCCGTCTTGTTACTAGCTCTTGTGCGGTGTAATCATCTCGGAAGCTTGACTTAAATGCCCGCATTACGAAGCATCGGTGATATCTGGGATCTTGTTCTGGCACTCATTGAATCGTCGGATAAAGTCTCTGAGAGGTTCACCAGGTTTTTGTCGGAGGGCATGCAGGTTGTCCTTGACCGTGTGTCTTCTGTAGGTGCCGAGGAAGTTGGTGATGAATTGCTTCCAGATATCTACCCAGGAATAGATTGAGAAGGGGAAAAGTGTACCGATCACGATCGGAGCTAAGCTTACAAAGCTACCGCAAGTAATTTCCTAATCTGTGTTGTCCGTGGCGCGCGTAGAGGACGGTAGAGTAGACGTGCAAGAATTTGTGCAGGTCGGTTGTCACACCGTGTAGTTTTTCTAGTTTAAAATCATTTAATTAAATCCCCTAAAGAAATTAAATTGAAATTAACATAGAGAAAATTATTAATTATTAAGATGTAAATAATAAGTGGAAAGTTCTACATGTCAAAATACATTAAGATGGTTTTTAGTAGATTGTTTAGAGCACTAGAAATATTTTTTATCAATTAAAATCAATTCTTAGATTAAATAAATCTCTGAGAAATTATTTTCCTATTTTCCAATTTTCCCGCTCTTTTTCCCATTTCTTGGGTGGATGACCCAATCTGTCGGCCCATCCGTCCCCACGCGCTGCGCCCCTCCTGCTCTCTCGTGGCCCGGCCGAAGGCCACAGCCCACTCGCTCGCGCGTGCCCGCCGAAGTCCATCCGACCTCACTTGCACCTCGTGGTCACCGACAGGTGGGGCCAACTTGTCGGGCATGTCTTCCTCCTCCAGCCGCGCCGCCGCCGACCACGCGCCCTCGTCACACGAATCTCGCCGCTCCTCACTCCTCCCGCACACGCAATCAAGCCTCCTTAACGCCGCGCCTTCACGCCACCCGATTCTCGCACCCGTCCCGCACGCCTCGCGCGATAAAACGGTTAGATTTCGAATCCGAGGCCGCCGGCTTTATTCCATCCTCTTTACTTCGGCGATAAATCCGCTGCTCCCCTCGCTGTTTTCGAGCGCCCCAAACCTCTATAAAGCCTGGCCACGATCCCCTCTCCCGGTTCCACACCTCTGCCGCTCGCTCCTGTGCCCAAATCGCGCACGCGCTGTGTCATGCCCCGAAAATTTAGCCCAAAATTCCTGGCTATTTTATGTATTAACTCCCTGTCCAGGAATCAACCAGGGTACATAAAATGACAAATTAATACATAGATCCAAACGTAAAAACTAAGCGTAAAAATAAAAATACATACTGAAGAGGCACTTAGTCCTCACACCTAGAAACTGCGGAAAAGAAGGACGACACTAAGGGGGCTTCAGCTCCACTCCACGAGCAAACTCAACGGGGTCCGAGCCTTGGTCTTCTAACTCCATCTTCAACTCAAAAGCACTACACTTCTAAAAGGGGAAAAATCGCAAGGCTAAGTACAACCACCGTACTCAACAAGCCACACCGAAATGCGGACATGCAAGGGGTGACAAAGAGTGGCTTGGGGCTATTTTGCATAAATGTGGTTTACAAACATTTAATTATTTAAAAATAGTAAAATAGTTGAGTAATTAAGGCAAATTAATCTTCCACCGAAATACGTTATACCACGTTGAATGTGCCCAACCATTCCACTTGAACTAATCCAGTTCCATTAAATCAAATTATTCAGTAGTGGGACTAACCATAGTGAATCTAGTCGATCGCCCATAACCGCGGGCACGACTATTCGAATAGTTTTACTCTGATCAGAGGTGCGCAACTTTACCCACAAGACATGATTCCACACATGTTACCATGCCCCGAAGTACCACCATGATACTGCAAAGGAAAAATCATGACAAGACCTTTCGCATAACTCTCCCTAACCAAGCGATACCACACCAAGGTTTCGCCCCCACTCCCCTAAGGGTAATGGGCAGCCCCCCCGCGTGCCATGGTGAATTCGGTAGCCGATCAACCTGTAAAACCGGGGCCGATCCAACTCCATCACGCCTACCCTCACTAGGGTACGTTGGCCAGAAGAAAGCTATACTACGAGTCAAGCAGTTGCCCATTCTTGCTAGTGGTTTGCACGGTATGTCTTCCAAGGTTTCCTATGAACCGGTCCTTAATTACCATGGGTGCGACCCTCAAAACCATGCACCCACAGCCCACCATTATGTCATATTTTAGTTGATATAATGCTGACCAATAAGACATAGTCAGGTGTATCGAGCTTGCAGCTCATCAGAGACTAGAATAAATAGTGTAATTATCCCATTTAGTGAGCTAATGGTAATTAAGCATGGCTAAGCATATAATTCTAGCTAAAATCAACATTAGTGACTAAAGCTAGTTAAATTATCACCCAAGGTGAACAAAGGACGGATAACAAGTAAATAAGGCACAATTAAGAAGATAGGTATTCCATCATTCCATGTAATTAGCAAAACAATGCAATTTTATTTGCAAACATAAAACATCTATAAAAATAGGATCAATATGCTTCAAGGGAAGTGTGACTTGCCTTGCGCCTTCAAACAAACTCTGGTCTCTTCTCCTCGTGAGCACGAACTCCGAAATGGCAAAATCTACACGCGGCACACAAAATAAGGGAAAAACCTAATAAAAACCAAATAAACAGTATATAAAAAGTAAACAAACATGTAGAGCTCAATTTTATATGAATTTTGCAATTTGAATGGACCAATTTGGAGTTCGTGTGAATTATATATGAATTTTAGAAGTTTTGGACCATTTAAATGAATTCTAGAAATTAAAACAATTTATTGCGCAATATTTAATTATTTTTACAAAGGAAAAGGCTCGGGGTGACGTTAGCAAAACAAGGGCGACGTCGGCGACGCATGCGAGATGACGTCGCAAGCCGAATGCGATGTCGGCGAGCGGGCTAACGTCGTCTTGCGCAAGCAAGAGCGCGTCGTTGCCGACGCAAGCAAGAGCGACGTCGGCGGCTAGGGCCGACGTCGCGCCCAAGGGCCGACGTCGGCCGCGGCGGCGATGCACGGGGTTCACGGTGGACTCGGTCCACGGGGACCGGTCCACGGCGCACCACGTGGCAACATCCGAGCGGTCGGGCGGCACGCGATCGGACGGTCGAGCGGCGCTAGGGCTAAGGTTTGTGGCGGTGACGGCGGCGACGACATGTGGCGTCCATCCATGGTGCGCGGCACGATCGGACGGCTGCGGCGTGCGGGCGAAACGGACGGCCCCGATCCACTTGCACGGTGGATTGGACGGCGGAGCCAAGGCTAGGGTTAGGGTTTCAGGCGGTGGCGGCGCCCAAGCTCGGCTCGCGGCCTTGGCCGCGTGGCGGCCGGCCACGGCAACATGGGAACGGTGGGGCGGTGCGGACGCACGGAAGCGCGGGAGCGGCGCAACGGCTTGGGATCACGCGCGGGATGGCTTGCGCACGGGAAGGAAAAGAGAGGGAGTAGTGCGGCTCACCGGAGACGAGAACGATGATGACGGTCGACGGCGGCGCTAGGCTAAAACGGGCTCCGATTCAAGCGGCGCAAACGAAAAAGGATGGCGGCGGTTGCGGGGGAATTTATAAGGGCTCGGGAGCACGGGATACGGCCGAAATCCACGCCGTGGAGTTCGGACTCGGAGAGGGAGAGAGGAAAAGATGGCGACCATTTAGGTGTGGCGGCGGCCGTTGAGGTACGCGAAAAAGGCGGCGCGCGGTGCGGGAGAAGCTGCTCAGGCCCGGTGTGGGCACGGCGTGGCGCGGCGCTCACGGAAAGGGGCGGGGCGCGGGCGGCGCACATGGCAACGGCGGCTCGGTCTGCCGGGCGCGGAAGGGGCGACCCCGATAGGTGGGGCCCACTTGTCGGCGGCTCGGAGAGAGAGGGGAGAGGCGATGGGCGGGTCCACACGTCGGCGACTCGGAGAGGGAGGAGGCTAAGCGGACTTTGGCGCACGCGGGAGGGGAAGCAGGCCGACTCGAGGTGGGTCGGGAGGAGAGAGGAAAGGAGGCGGCGTCGGCCAGGCTTGGCCGCAAGGGGCAAAGGCGGATTTTTGGGTCATTTCCCTCGGATCAAAAGGAGGTTTTTAATTGGTTTTCTATTTAAATTAATCTATTAAATGGTTTTTGTATTTCTATAAATACTTTTAGTGCTCAAATAATTCCAGAAAATTCTTTCGCCCAAAGTATTTCATAAAAATTACTCCAGATCATTTAAAGATTAATTTATTTATTTAAATAATTATTGAATTGTTCTTTTTTATTAAAATTATTTCGGAGCTCCAAAATTTCACGAAAAATTTCGTAGTACTTTAGGGCATGGAGAATATTTCAAAAATATTTCTAGCCATGATTTTTAAAGGAAAATTTAATTTCCTTATTTTTATTCACTTGATTACTTTGCTTTTCTCTTTATTCAATTTCTAGAAAATAATTTATTAAATAATTTTTAATCCCAAACGAAAATCGGGCTATGACACGCCTGTCTCGCCCAAGCTTCGCCGCCACTCACCAGCTCCGGCCGCCGTTCCTCACCACGCCGTTCCACGCCGAGCCGTAACACCGTCGTCATCTTTGCGAGGCTAAGGCTGTTCTCGTCCACCGTTCACCCTCGCCTTTCGCCGTTGAACATCGTCGTCCTCTTCGTGCCGGCCGCACTTCGGTTAGCCATCCCTCTCTCTCTTTGTCTTGTCCTGCGCGTGCATCGCTGCCCTCCCGTGCGTGCGTCGCTGTGCGCCGTGCCGCCTCGCGTCGCCGCTCGCCGCACCCGCCGGCCGCCAGCGGCCGTGCGCCGCACCGTGTCGTGTTGCCCGTGCCGCTTCCCGCCGTCCGATCTGCCCTTGGCAGCCACGTGGCGACCACGTTGGCGCCGCATTGGCGCCACGTGTGCCCACGGTGCACCGCACCCCTCGGTCTCGTGGAACCGGTCCATCGTGGTGGTGGTCCCCAAGCCGCCGACATCGGCCCTTGTCCGCGACGTCATCCCGGGGTTTATTGCGTAATAAACACATATATTCTTCTAAAATTCATATCTTTTTAATACAAGCTCCGTTTAAGCCCATTCAAATTTCATTAAATTCATAAAAATGAAGAGAATCCATTAAAAATAGTTTCGTTTCCTGTTTCAGAGATTTATAGCATGTTTGTTTGTGCCTTGTTTGTCATGTAGATTTCGGTAGGTCCGACGATCCTGTTTACTTCGAGGTTGTTGCGGAAGTTCCCAAGCACCGAGCAAAGTCATGCTCTACATTGATCATATTGCGCCTATTTTATTAAAATATCTGGTTTTCCTTAAATATTGCATGTATTTTAGAATGTCATTTTATGGGCTTATTTTATATATTATACTCAGCCATATGACTTGATTACCTTGTACCTTTGATGGTCTAGGTTTAATTTGATTAGTTATTGGTCCAGGACATGCTTAGCCCTGCTTAGACCAACTAGTTCATTAAATGGGTCATTTCACTTAGTTATTTTAGTGTAGAATCTATAATGATGATTTCAATCATGAGCCACCGAGGCATAATAATCAATTAAAATATGACAATGGTGAGCTGTGGGCGTAATGGTTTTGATAGACGCGCCTATGGCAATTAAGGACCGATTCGCGAGAAACTCTGGAAGAATTACCGTGCGTACCACAAGCTAGCGTGAGCAACGGCTGGGCTTGTACTGTAGCTTTCCTTTAGCCGACGTACCCATGCAAGGGTGGGCATGATGGAGTTGGGTCGGTCGGGGTGGCTGGTTGATCGGCTGCCGAATTTACCGTGGCACAAGGGGGGGGCTGCCCACTGCCTGTAGAGGAGTGGGGGCGAAACCTAATTCACTACTAGATTTTGACCCTGTTACCACGGAGCGCATTGCAACAATGCAAATTTAGTTGTAATAGGTAGGTCTTATTGCCACGGTTTTGTAATATCATTGCAATAGGTTGGTGTTATCGCAACTATTTTTAAAATGGTTGCAAGAAGATGGGAATATTGCCATGATATTTTTCTATCGCGATAACCCTGATTTTCGTTGCAATATGCACATATTATTGCCACCAAATATAGAACTGTTGTAATTACTTGTTAATATTGCCACCAATTTGATTTTGTTGTTATAACCATGCCTTGTGTTGCAATAGTTTTCTACATATTTTAATGAAAACCTAAGCCGTTGCAAGATTGAAGATTGTATTGCCACAAATTTGATTTCGTTGTCTTAAGGATAATTTGCGTTGCAATAGGTGGCTGTATTTTTTTTGGATCGGGTGGCTGTATTTGATAGTATTGTCATCACAATAAATAAAATTTTTAACAAATCCAAGCACTTAAATTATAATATTAATCTTAATGATATATTTATAAATGTGAAATCTAAATTTATTGTTGTTAAGCTAACTGATTAGTCAAGAATAATATGATATAATTTAAATTCTCAAATTTGTTCCCTCTATGTTTAATTAATAAAATGAATTACAAAACATTGAAACTTAAAAAAATGAGAAGCCTATAACTCGAAACCTGAACTGTGGGTTTAAAATACAAGCATTTACCACTAGGCTAGCTTCACTACCTTACAATACTAACATTCACATTTTTTAACCTAAAAAGAGGTCGGTGTTTGGTGCGGTTTATTCGAAAGTACAACAATAAACATTGTCGAACTTGAGAGCATGTAAATGGATCATGTACAATCAATCGAAAGTATTTGGCATTTCGAAGCAAAATTTGGCATTTCTTCCCGACAACAAATCGAAACGGATCGTGTATATATATAGTTGTCAATGTTACAAGCAAAATCAAAAAAATATCCCTCTCAATATTTGGCATTTCTTCCGGCAACAAACTCGATAACTCAAAGTAAAGCCATAGTTATATATAACAACGAAAAAGGGGAACTAAGTGAAATTCATCGACTCATTAAACAATTACAAAATTTATACAAAAAAATCATCATCTGTTCCTTCGCCGTAGAATTCACGGGAGCTACATACCCATCATCGATGTAGGCGTCATTGTCGTCGTCTTCTTATTCATCGCTAACCCAATATCGTTAGGCTCAAGTACGAGAATGCAAGTGCCTTTTCAATGACGAAGCATCACCGGTAACACCTTCCATGCCAGGCCTTGTCCAACTTACCAACTCGTCTGTCTTCATGAATTGATCATGTCTTCCACTCCCACGTCTAATGAGTCAACATCGATTTTTGTATCTCCTGATTCGGGCATGGCAAACAGATTTCTGGGATTTATTTTGAGCACAATGCACCAATTGGGTTTGTTTGGGTTTTCACATAACACACCGGCTCAGCTTGTGTCCCCAAAATGTATGGATTATCTAAATATCGCAAACGAGTTGTATCGATATCAATAATCCCATACTTATCCTTTTTGTAGCCTCTACTTCTACTCCTACCAGCAGCAGGTACGTCATACAAGTCACAATGAAATAAAACAACTTCCTTTTGTATAGAAAAATCAAGTGCATAAATTTTTGTAACGACGCCATACCAGTCGATATTGCCAGTAGCATGATCACCTTTCACAACAACACCACTGTTTTGTGTATTCAGATTCTTCTCTATCTGAGATGTTCGAAATAGAAATCCACTGATGAAAAATCTATTGAAAACACGTGCTCGATGGTTTGGACCTTGAGAAAGTGCATATATGACATCACTTGTGCTTCCTTCAGCATAGAGTTTGTTGATCTTCAAGCAAAAAAAATCAAAATGTCAAGAAAAATATACGCATAAAAAATTATAGGCCAACACTGCAATTCAAGGGAGAAATATAGTTTGTAACTCACTGTACGCTCGAACCATCCTACAAATTGGTCCCTGTGACGTTTCTCAATATTTCGCGGACTAATTTTTTTGAGTTCATCAATATGCTCACTGCAGTACAGATCAGACATGTCTCTAGTAAATAAAAAAATAGTGGCAATGCATACTTGAAAGAAAAATATATTTGAATTGTTACTTACTTGACCCATGGGATGGCCTCATCGGTGTTTGTTATTATATAGTGTCTCGATTCGCTGCATTTCTAGCCTAGAAATTAGTTCGACGTTGAATCCTTTCTTAGTATAATCAATGTTCCCAAATATGCTTAAACCAGATGGTGGTTCATTCACCGTGGCACTTTCATGGCGCTCTGCACAATTAAGCTTGGTATTGACGTCATCCAAGAAGCGGGCACAAAATGTCATGCACTCCTCTGATATATACCCCTCGGCTATTGAACCTTCAAGGTGGGCTTTGTTCCGGACATATCCTTTAAGCGTACGTAGATACCTCTCTATTGGATACATCCATCTATAGCACACAGTCCTCCTAGTTTAGCCTCTTGACAAGATGAACCGGCAAATGCACCATGATATCAAAAAAGCTGGTGGAAAGATCATCTCAAGACGACAAAGAGTTTCTCCAATGGAAATGCTAAATTTCTCTAACTCATCGTACTCAACTCCTTTGAACATATTGCGATAAAGAACCCACTAAGTTCAATCAATGGGATCACAACATCTTTCGGCAATATGCTACGTACTATTATGGGTAATAGTTTTGGAATATAACATGATAATCATGAGTTTTGAGTCCAGTAAGCTTACTCGCCTTTACGTCCACACATCTCTTGATATTGGAGGCATAACCATCACGCATCTTCACTCCTTCTAGAAAACTACACAAATATGTCTTGTCATCGTCATCCAAAGAGTATAATGCTGATGGCAAAGTGTACTTGCCATTCTTCACCAAAGGATGTTGATCCTTCCTCATGCCCAAATGTTCCATGTCAAGCCTAGCATTCTCGCTATCCTTTGATTTACCGGAATGTTAAGCAAAGTCCCCAATATGCTCTCATAGATATTTTTTTCAATATGCATCACATCCAAATTATGCCTTACAAGCAACTTATCCCAGTATGGCAATTCAAAAAAACACTCTTCTTTCTCCAATTGTGCCATCTCCTTTTTCTTCACGTTGCTTCCTTTTTCTTGTTGTGTTCCCAAATGACACTTGCTCAAAGCTTTCATCTGTTTCAACACTTGTTCACCAGTTAGTGGCACCGGAGCCTCTCTGGTTTCTACCTTGTTGTTGAAGCTAACCTTGTTGCGGCGCCACCTATGGTCCATAGGAAAAAATCGTCGATGACCCATGTAGCAATGCTTTGACCCAAATTTCAACCACAAATATTCGGTATCCTTGTTACAGCATGGACAAGAAAACTTTCCTTTTGTGCTCCAACCTGATAGCATGCCATATGCTGGGAAGTCATTAATTGTCCAAAGCAGAATTGCACGCAAAGTGAAATTCCTCTTTGCCTTTGCATCCCATGTCTCAACACCTTTTTCCCGAAGATCTTTTAACTCATCGATTAGGGGCTGCAAATATACATCAATGTTATTTCCTGGTGATTTTGGCCCTAGTATCAACATTGACATCATCCAAAATGGTTGTTTCAAACACAACCAAGGAGGCAAATTATAAGGGATTAAGATCAGAGGCCATGTAGTGTATGTGACGTTCAACATCCCAAATGGATTGAAGCCATTAGAGTAAAGACCCATCCTAACATGGCGAGGGTCCAATGCAAACTGCGGAAACTCTTTATCCACGTGCTTCCATGCCTTGGAGTCGGCAGGGTGCCGCAATTTACCATCTTGGACCAAGCCCTCCTTATGCCAACACATATATTCAGATGTGGTCTCTCTCATATATAATCTTTGCAGTCGAGGTGTAACTGGGAAATACCTTAGGATTTTCCGTGGAAAACGCTTCTTGGTTGCACTATCACTACCCACCACCTTTTCACCATCCATTTTCCATCTCGACTCACCACATGTTGGGCATGAATCCAAGGCAGATTATTTCTTTCAAAATAAAACACAATCATTGATACATGCATGTATCTTTTCATAGTCCAGACCAAGATCATGAACTACCTTTTGTACTTTCTCCAATGTGTCTGGCACGCAATGGCCTTCAGGGAGCACCAATGAGAACAACTGAATAATGGCCTCTAATGCGTTGTTGCTAATACCAAACATGCACTTAATGCGGAAGAGCCTCACTATGAAAGATATCTTACTAGCCTCCTTGCAACCTGGATATAATTCCTTTTGTGCCTTTGTTAATAATTTATAGAATTTCTTAGCACTTTCATTTGGCTCTTCATTTTCGGTATCTATAATTTCTCCATGTATTGCACCCACGATGAGTGTGGAAATCAAATTGCCCATACCAGCACCATCACTGTTGCATCCTCATTGCCATCTCTTTGAGTGTTACCCTCATCTTAATTGTTCCTTCCCCTTGGATAAAACTTTCATCAAACCCTCTCGAACCAAATGATTTTGAACTTCACTTTGTGTTACGTATGACATGGAGTGACATTTTTGCATGGACAAGGTGCGGTTTCTCCCTTAGATGTGCCACCAAATCTACTCTCTATAAATTCCTTGAATCCTTTTGCCACTCGGAGGTAAACTTTGGCATTCGCATCCAACTCCTATCATCATGCCACATGCTTACCTTATGAACCAAAGTGATTAAAAATTATCGGGGCCTCAAACTGTTCAATGCCCTGCATTTATACAAAAATAAATTGCATTGAATACAAGCAAGTAATTTCAGCATGAAGTTGTAAAGATTCAGTATATGGTAAATGAGTGGCGTTTACGCCTTACCTCTTAAAATCAACTTTCACCGGCAAGTAGTGCTAGCACTTGTGTTGGCACGAGTTATCAAAAGATTAATTCAAATACTACCTCAATTCACCCTGAAACCGACATAGCCACTGCTGCATAAAAATCAAGAAGTATATGTTGAGAAAGCTGCTGAACAAACGTGCCTAAACTGGAAAACAAACAGAGAAATCAGAATCCACTAGTTTCTTCACATATTTCATGAAAAATACCTTTCTACTTATTTTTAAGAATAACATATCTTTTTATCTTTTTAGCAAGTATGTATAAATGATAGCAGCACCCTTAAATCTATGTTGAAAAGCGAAGGAAATCAGTCTAGAATATAGATGATCCAATCATAGATTGAAAGAGATAAGATACATGTGTTGTGTATTGCGCTCTTGCCATCACCCACAAGTTTTCCTAAGTCACTCCTGTTTCAGTACTTTCACTGCCTACGTTGATCCAATTTATCTGAAAAGGGAAAATTTAGATGGAGAGACATGGTTAGAGGTTGAAGGTGAAGGGATGAGGTTAGAGGTTGAAGGTGTAGTGCGATTGGTTAGAGGGTGTTATGCGAAGGGTTCTCTCACAGTCCCTTTCCAGGGTACTATGTGGTATACCAACACGTGGAAATTTGTCGTGGGGCCGTGTCTCTTGGGTGCGAGATGTACACCTCGATCGAGTAGAACTATTCGAATAGACGTGCCCGTGGTTATGGGCGATCAACCATATTCACCGTGATTAGTCTCACCGACTTTAATAACTTGATTTAAAGGAACTAGACTAGATCGGTGGTTGCTTGGGCTGTCGCAACATGGTGTAACGTTGGGCGTGATTACTTTAATATAGATTAATTACTACAATTGTTTTACCATTTTCAACTCATGTTGTGAAATGCTGCTTTATGCAATTAAAACCCTTGCTTTCCTTTGAATTACTCCTGCATCATACCTTCTCTTCGGTATAACTTGCGAGTAAAGTGGGTAGTACTCATCCTTGCTCTGTCTCCCCACCGGAGATGGTCTACGAGTCGGATGGAGGCTCGAGGAGGAGTAGGCTTCGTTAGACGTTAAGGATGCTGTGGAGTCGAGTTGCCACCGCGAGCATCAAGACCTTAGTGTTTAGCATTTCTTTCTTTTCCGTTGCATTTGTGTAATCTTTTATTTTGTTTTTAAGACGTGGATTATGTATATGAAACTTTTTGTCATTTGTGTACCCTGGCTAGTCCTGGACGAGGATTTTAATACACATTTAGTTTCGGAAATTCCGGGTTGGAATTTACGGGCGTGACATCGGTGCTGCCATCACATTTCTCTCTGCTGAATTGAGTAGGCCATCTTACTTCTCGGAGAGAAGGTTTGAAAGCCAGGCACCCACCTCTAGGTAGAAGGGGTGCTCGACGGCCTCGCGGTGCATGTGATCCGCCTCGAGATGAAGATGATGAGGAAGATGAGGGGTCGTTGTAATCAGGGGTACGATCCTTGGAGCGACGTTCACGGCTTCAGTCCCATCTTGGAGCGGGGGATCGAGAATCTCGTCATCCTCGACCATCATGGAGATCTCACCGACCGCGATCGTTCTCGTCTTGATGGCTTTGTCAATCTTGACGATCTCGAACTACCAATATCCGACTGTCAAATCCTGCATAAAACAAATAAAAGATGAACATCAACCTAGCGGTGGGGTTATTTACTAATCCTTTCCACAAGTATTAGTGAGTATTTGTGTGCAGGTGATCTACACACAAAATGAAGTGAAAACATGCTGATATGGCGAAGAGACAAACTTCCAACCATCCGACACTCGCCACATCAGCACCCCACGGATTGAGGGGCCCACAAGTCAGCTTAAACCGACTTAAAGTGGGACCAAACCACCCTCAACCGCCTTAGGGGCCAACATGGAAGCCACTGGCGAAAGGCGGTGGAGAGAGGTGGTGGCCAGGGTTCGGCCGAACCAGCCCTGGCTCCCTCTTCTCCACCAACCACGTGGCATACCCTTAGCCATCCACATGACGGTTGTGCATGTTTGGCGGTTGTAAACCTACTACCAAACCGCCATTGAAGGGCTATAAGAAGGGGGCTTCACTTCACTCTCAACACACAACACAAAAAGATCAAAGCTCCACTCTAAAGGCGTAGTGCTAGTTCTCTAGTGCTTAGAAAGTAGGGTAGAGAGTGAGGAGTAGTTCGGAGGAGTGCGGGGTATCTCCGTACCGACCTCCGACCTTGTACCTTGGCAGATTCTTTCTTTAATAAAGTAAATGTTCGTGATTTCCTATGGTTGCATTACTTTTCGTTGAGTAATTACTTTACTACATTTACTTACGGGATCATCGCCCATTCGTGGGTGCTCTAGTCTAAGACTCTGATGAAGATGGATGTTTCTTGGCCAAGACTAGAGTAGTAATCAATAGCATAGACGTGGTGTTTAGGCTAAGGTTTACCTTTGTTTGTCATGTACTCCACTTGGTTGTAGAGGTAGCCGGTAGGTGGTGACAACCCTATACGTCCTTTGTAATCCTCCACGTTGGGGTACGTCGTAGAGCTTTTAGGCCGAGTCACTCGGTAGATCGAGTGTAAGCCGATGTCCGAAGTAAGTAAATAAAGTAAAGTGATTACCATCTATCCAGAGTCACAACCATATAAATCCTCTCTATACCCTAGATAATCTTGGTGTCCTTGGATGAACCCTACCCTTAGATAATCCACAAACGTTCCCGTGAAATTGATACCTTGGAATACTCCGGGTGAAGTGATACAACGGTATTCCGTGCGCTTGTGGATTAATCGTGGTCGTAAGAAATACCAACACTTGTGATTGTGGTCGAGCATTCGGGGAGACAGAGTTCTTCATTATCGTGTGCGGGCCATTGGGGGCGTCCATGTCCTCGGGAACCTCGCCATTCGAGGGGGATCTTCAAGAATGGGTTGAGTCGGAATTAAGGTTGGCAATGGTGGACTTCATACGTTCCAACCAGGTGTCCGCATCAGGATGGCTAGGCATCTCGCATCGGATGGGTCACTAGGTCAAAAGGAGCCTGTTGTAGTAGGTTGTTGATGTTGGTCAGGTGTTCCGTAAGCGTTCGGGCTGGATCAACTAGGACAGGGTTCTTGTTCCGGGAGTGGATTTCTTCGTCTTCTATGCTGTCCTGAGTATGGTCGTCGACGCCTATATCATGGACTACTCTGTTGATTATGTTCATTTCATGGAGCGAGTTTGACCCTTTTGATTTGAGGTTGTCCAAGCTGTGAAGAACAGATGGCTCGAGGGGTCCAAGCCGATGTACACAACCGTTCGATCAGGTGTATCTGAGGTGTTGTTGTCCATAGATGCATCGTTAGATTGTTTTCGATGAGAGTGAATCGGACATCACAAAGATGTGGGACTTCCGCTAGATGAAAAGGTCGGGGATTCAGTAATCTTGAGAAAAATCTTGCATCCTATAAGAGGGTGGCTCCTAGACTTATGGATTGGACACCATGTCTTGTACGGGGACGTGTGCTGAATATCTCATTCCTTGCACACGTCGAATTCAACCTTCACGTGATGTATAATCTGGCACTGCTTTAGAGGATGAGTAGAAGTCTTGTGGATTGGACACCAACTGAAGTGCTTGTCGAAGAGCCTCCTTTTCGGTACTTGGTTCTCGGCGAAAGCCGGGAGGTTGGCCGCTCGAGGAATTCCATTGATAAATCATGATGTCGAAGCTTCATTCTTGGAATAAATTGGAGAAACGGTCAGTGTAGGAGTAGCGTTCGCTTGTTCCATTGTCGTGGCTTCGTTTCCGGTGGGAGCTGAGGACATGGCCATCGGTACAATAGCGAACACCTGGAAGATGATGATTCTGTCTTGGACCAATGTGAACACCGACTAGGTTGGATCTCCCATGCCAAGATGATCGTAGAAGCCCTAGTCATAAAATCCGGCTCTTGAAGTCATCTCATCGAGATCCTTTTGCACCAAGCCCCTGCTTGGCGTGCCACTGTCAACGTGCTATACCCGCAGACGGTATTCGCATGGTATAGGGGACCTTGAAATAGGGTATATGCGACATCATGACAAGAAGACATATGACAAAGATTTATACCGATTCAGGCCCTCTAAAAATAGTAACAACTATAATCCGGTTTTTATGAATAATATGAAAGAAAACCACATGGATTACAATGGGGAAGTAAGATGGTGAAACTAACCCACTGACTAGAACCTGTCGAGAACAGCCCGACAAGATCTACTCGGCGAATACAGCTTTGGCTTCTTCTGGATTGTCTCTCGATGTGGCTTTGGTTATGACTTGTAACTTGATTCCCTTCCTCAATAGAGGAGTCTTGTATTTATAGTGTAGATCACCTTCTTCTCCAAGTAGAACTCGGAGAACTAAGTTGTATACTGGTTAAGGAGACCTTGTCTTTCCCGAATAGGACTTTGACACCTTCTATCCCGAGAAGACAATTTCCTTCTAGATTCACAGTATTTCCTTAATTAAAGGATACCTTCAGGTATATCTTTAGGTATATGATATTGCCATAATCCACGAACCTAAGTATTAGAGGTATGTCTTATCCTTGACATTGGCACTTACAGAAGAGGCACTTAGTCCTCAGCACGAAGAAGACTGCATCGGAAAAGAAAATCTAGCGAAGCTTCAACTCTACTCCCACAGGCAGCTCAACTGGGGTATAATCCAAGGTCTTCTCCTTCAAAATCCTTCTTCAACTGAGGTTGATGATTATTGCATGGTGAGTATATGAAATACTCTGCAAGGCACACAACAAATATGCAAGTGCACGGGGATAACAAAAAGAAGGCAATAATAAGGATTATTTTCAAAAGCAACATTTAGCGACATTTGAAATTTTGTAAAAGCGTAGAGTAATTAAATAGCAATATTAATCAAGCACCGAACAACACACCAATGTGGCACAGGCCCAAGCCTAACCCTAAACAACCAAACCCGGTTGCATAGATCCAACCTCTCCAAACATGAACTAACCATTCCACACCAGGAGCTAAACTAATTACCATTATGTATCAGGTTATTATTATTAATATGCATGAGTCTAATCACAAAAAACATTGTTAGGCTTGCCCATAACCGTGGGCACAACTGTTCAAATAATTTTACTTCGGCCGATGTGTACCAATTTAGTCACAAGACATGATTCCACATATGTTACCATGCCCCGAAATACCTCCATGGTACATCAAAGGGAGAAATTGTGACAAGACCCATCGCATAAAACAACCCAAAGTAGTTCACCGTTTTCGGATCGTAGTCTTTTCATGACTCAGCATAGACTCCCCAACGACCCTCGTGGGCTTATCTCTCCCACTTCTCACTGGTGCATCACAATGAACCATGCTATACAAAAGCCCAGTGTTGCCCATGCCGGCTTTTGTGGTTAGTACGGTTAATGCTTTACAATAGTAGCTCGTGAACTGGTCCTTAATTGTCATGAGCACGACCATCAAAATCATGAGCTCACAACCCACCATTTGTCAAATTTTAGTTGGCATATTATTAATCAACCACGACCAAACGTAGTGACCTAATATTAATTAACCACCATTAATCAAGGGTGAATCGTTGGTTATCTCATATAAAACGATATTAATGTTTATAACCATGGCTAAGCAATAACACTAATATCTAGCTGAACTATTATATAGAGTTCAAGGTAGTCTAATTATAACCCATAAGATAATCAAGTTATCTTAACCATAACATTGGGAAATAGGCTCAAACAACCCTGTGATATTCGAAAATAATTGCACATTTGAAACAAACTAAAAATTTAAATATAGGTTCAACATGCTCAAAGTAATGTATTGGGATCCATATGACATGCCTTGCAATCAAATGTCTTCAACTTGTCTTCGGGAACTTCGGCAACGAACAAGCAATCCTCTGAAATGTCGGAAACAACACTCTAGCACACAAAACAAGGAAAATACTAATAAAAACCAAATAAACAGTACAAATAAAGTTCATAAATTGGTAGAGCTTGAATTTAGATGAATTAGGGACTTGAACGACCTCATTCCAAGTTTGTATGAATAAGTTATGAATTAATGAAATTTTAATCAATTAAAACCTATAAAGAAAACAACTAAATGATATATTGCATCATATTTAATTATTTGAGAACTGAAAAGAATAATTTGACATCAGCCGAGGAGAGAGTGTGGATGATGTCAGCGACAAGCGGGACCCGCATGTCATAGAGAATGAGAGATCGGCTTTGCCATAGACTCAATGCACCGAGGAGTCCATAGTGGTCCACTGGGAAACAGACGGCGAAGATCGAGTCGACTAGAGTTGACCTAGATCGGACGGTAAGATCAAACTCGATCTAGGGTTTAGGATACAACCATGTAGACAGGGGATGACATGGCAGATGAGGTTGCCACAACGAGGCGATGACACGTAGGATCATCGACCGACGAACATGCAATGGTGATGCAATGGCGAATGAAGAATAGTGGAAAGCGAGGGCACCAGCAGGCAGAGGAGAACGCGACGATCGTTACCAATATGATGATGATGAGCAGCGACGGGAGTGACCGGCGGTGTGCTTTTGGCGGCGGAGGACCTCGGGTATATGATGATGGCGATGTTCCGCTGATGTCCAAGTGAAAAGGAGAGACAAACGGGCTTCTCCTTGATGCTATGATGGTGATGACAAACATGGTGAAGGCCAGAAACGATCAAGATGACGGTGGGTGGCGGCTAGAGTGCGACGGACGGTAGTAGCGCTTGAATGGGCGACGAAGACGACCTTCCCTCGGTCCTTGGCTTTTGGGGAAACGGCTGCCAGGCTTTGGCTTGGGATGCGGTTCCGAAGGAGGAAGTGGTGCAGAGTAGCGACGACCAGGGTGATGGCACAGCATGACCGAAGACCGGCGACAGCAATAGAGAGAGAAGGCAAGCGTGGTGGTGGCTCTAGAGCATTGGCAAAAACTCAGGTTAGGGTTGGAAAAGAGATAGGAGGTCCGAGGTGTCACGCCCAGAAATTTAGCCAAATTTCTAGAGTATTTTGTGTATTAAATCCCTGTCCAGGAATCAGCCAGGGTACACAAAATGACAAATCAATAAACAGATCCAAACGTAGATAAAGCGTAAAATACTTACAGAAGAGGCACTTAGTCCTCGCCCCGAACAAAAGCAGCAACAGCGGACAAAGGTGATCCTAGTGGGTCTTCAGCTCCACTCCACAGGCAAACTCAACTGGGGTCTTAGCCTTGGTCTTCTAACTCCGTCGTCGACTCAGAAGCACAACACTTCTGGGAAAAGGGGGAAAAACAAGGCTGAGTACAACCACCGTACTCAGCAAGCCACACGGAGAAATGCAGACGTGCAAGGAGAGACAAGAGTGGCTCGGGCTATTTTGCATAAAAGCGGTTGTAAAACCTTTCTGGTTCAAAATAGTAAAACAGTTGATTAATTTATTAAATCAATATTAATCATCCACTGAACAACGCTATACCACGTTGAACAGGCCCAACCATTCCACCTGAACTAAACCAGTTCCATTAAGTCAAATTATTAAAGGTGGGACTAATCATGGTGAATCTGGTTGATCGCCCATAACCGCGGGCACGGCTATTCGAATAGTTTTACTCTGGCCAGAGGTGTACAACTGTACCCACAAGACACGATTCCACACATGTTGCCATGCCCCGAAGCACCACCGCGGTACTGCAAGGGGGAAATCGTGACAAGACCCTTCGCATAACTTCCCCTGACCAAGCGACACCACACTAAGGTTTCGCCCCTACCCCTATGCCAGGGTAGGCAGCCCCCTCTGGTGCCTTGGTGAATCCGGCAGCCACATAGACCTTGCCCGGTCCATCCGAACTCCATCACGCCCACCCTTGCCTGGATGCGTCGGCCAGGAAAAAGCTACACTATAAGTCCGGTCGTTGCCCATGCGCTTGTGGTAAGTCTGTAAGTCTTCCGGGGTTTCCCATGAACCGGTCCTTAATTGCGACGGGTGCGACAAGCAAAACCGTGCACCCACACCCACCATTTAGTCATATTTTAATTAACCAAGAACCTTTGCCAAGGTACCTCCGGTCTAAGACCGTCATTTCATGTGTCTATCAGCTAGTAGTAAAGTTCTCCCATTATTGTGAGCTAGTGTAATTAAGCATGGCTAAGCATAAATATTCCTAGCGAGATCACATAAGTGATGCAAGCTAGTCAAATTAATCACCCAAGTTGACAATGGATGGATATCAATTAAATGAGGCACAAGCGATCGAGATAGGTATTCCGGTTCCCATGTAATTAGCAAAACAATGCAATTTTATTTGCAAACAATAAATAATTTTATAATTTGGGATCAATATGCGTCAAGGAAGAATGTGACTTGCGTTGCTTCTTGTGACCTTCTCTTCTTTGTGAACACGAACTCCCAAAACGACGAAGTCTACACGCATCACGCAAAACGAAAAAAACTCTAATAAGAACCAAATAAACATTACATGGAAAGTAAACAAACATGTAGAGCTCAATTTTAGATGAATTTTGCAACTTAGAATGCCCAATTTGGAGTTCGTATTGATTAGATATGAATTTTAGAAGTTTTGGGCCATTTAAATGAATTCGGGAATTAATTCGATTTATTGCACAATTATTAATTGATTTCTCAAGGAATAGGTATCTGCGACATCCGCAAAAGGCCGGTGCGACACACAGGCCCCAAGAGTCAGCGACACAAAGGAGCGGCCCTCCGAGGACCAAGTCCAAAGAGGTAAGAATACGGGCGGAAAGGAGGACGTGAACTGGACTTTTCAGGGCTAGGCCAAGGAGAGAAAATGGACTTTGGCGATGGAGAAAACCTATGGCCCGTGGCCCAAGGGGAAAAAGGAGTGAGAGGGAAACGTGGGAGCCAAAATAGACTTTGTTTTCGGGGAGAGAGAATAAATGGGTCGCATGGGGAAAAACGGCTCGGTCTACCACGGACCAAGTCCACCAAGGCGGGGCCCATGCGACAGCATCACAGGAGGCCGAATGCACGGTGGACCAAGTCCACCGGCTTGGAAAACGGTGCGCCACATGACGACACCGGATAGGGCGGCTCAGATAGGCACAGGGAAAAATGGAGGCTGCACGGGGTGGCTCGGGGTGGCCAGCCGACGGCCAAGGCGACACGGCGGGCTCGCTTGGCGGCGACAAAGCAGTGGCCGGGGTGGCCAGGCGGGACGACCAAGACGGCGGCACGATGCACCTCCGGGTGATGCTGCGGAGCCGAGGCGATGAATGGCGGCGCGGACGCGACGACGCGGCACAATGGGGCCGGTGGAGAGGCGGGGCGCCGGGCGCGCACGCTTGCAGCATGGCGGCACGGAGAGGGCACGGCCGACGCAACGCACCGTGGCCGAGAGGCGGCCGCGCACGGCGGGCGGAACGGAGAGGCCGGCGTGGCTTGACGCCGACGGCGAGAACGAACGGCGACGGGCCAAGGGGCACCGGCAGCCGGCGGGAACAGCACACGAGCTTGCCGTAACGCGGCCGAGGCTAACATGAATGGTGCTGAACGAACTAAGCAAAGAAAAGGAAGGGGAGAGAGAAATGGAGCTCACCGACGGTTGGAAATGATGGGGACAATGGCGGCGACGCGGCGGCTAGGAATTGGGGAAAACACAATGGGAAGGTGTTCTCGAGAATTGCGAAGGTGGAGATGGTGGTGGCTCGGTGGGAAGAGTGACGGTTTAGCGGAACGGCCGGAAATAGCGAGCTCTGCGACGGAATTTTGGCGGCGCACGGTGCGGGAGCTCGGGAATGGGTGAACGCGAGGGAAATGAGTGTAGAGCGTGTTCCGGAGTGTGGAGGATCTTTATAGCCGGCAAGGGCGCTTGGGCATGGCCGGGAGGAGCGGGAACAGACGAAAACCATCGCGTCGCAACATTAATGGCGGCTGCAAATGATGGTCTTTAAGTTGGCCGTTCCGGCGCACATGATGAGCGGAGGAAGGGGAAAGTGCGGGAAAAAGAGGAGTAAAGCGGGAACACGTTATGACGTGAATAAATGTGGAGGAACATGGCCGAAGAGGCGAGGATGACCGGCCATGGTGGAGCTCGGCATTGAAGATCAAATACACCATGAGTTGATGCGGGATTGAATGGGGATTTATGGGGGAATTGATGAGGACGTGAAGGGGAATCGTTTTCGCAATTTAATTGGAAGGAAAACCGATGAGGAGGGAGATCAAACGGTGTGGCGGCGCTACGGTTGCATGGGAGAGAGAGAACATCCGCTGGTGGAGGAGGAAGATGACACCGTAGCGCCAGGGGAAGAAACATAGACTTTTACGCCCAAACATCCTTTACTTTTTATAAATACTTCCAATGCTCAAATAATTCCAAGAACAATCTTGAAAATATATGAACACCCAAAGTATTTAATAAAAATATCTCCAGCTCATTTAATGTTTAATTAATTAATTTAAATAATTACTTTAATGCTCTTTGTATTGTTTAAATTATTTCTTGAGCTCCAAAATTTCACGAAAAATTTCGAGAGTATTTTAGGGCATGGAGAATATTTCAAAAATGTTTTCAGCCATGATTTTTAAAGGAAAATTTAATTTTCTTAATTAATTCACTTGATAACTTTATTTTTCTTTTTAATAATTTCTATAAAATGCCTTATTAAATGATTTTTAATCCCGATCGAAAATCGGGCGTGACAAATCTACCCCCTTACGAATCTCGTCCCGAGATTTGGGGCTAGAAAGAAAGAAGGTAGGGAGTTAGGATTGGGTTTGCTTGCTAACCTCTATGGTTTCTTTTGGCTCACACTGGCTCAACGACCTGCCAAACCTGTGCGACGATGGGTTGATCACACTTGCACCAATGAACTGACTGGATTCAACTCTGGTGCTCTATTGCTTCACAAAACTGAATTGGCGGGTTCTTCCTGTTTTGACATTTACCCGAGTCTGGGACTCAAAGTATTGACTTTTATCGGACCGTACACTTAAGGTTGGCAAACTTGATAAGTTGAGAACTCACTCTGGCCGGTGGTTGGTGGAACCCATTTTTTAAGCCCTCGCAGTGACTTTCGTGAACGCACGACTCTAAATTTGCTAAGAATTGCCCTTGATCCAAATCACAAGTATTCGAAGAAGGTGCTCGTTCGGTCTTTCATCCGAATTGCTACTTGTTTGCTAACGCCGCTTCTTTAGACTGACTCGCTGACCCGATAGCTTTAGTGTGCCTTAGACTCGATCCCGCTAACTGGTGATTGTTGAAACCCTGCTAACTGGTCACAACTGACATCTTTTGGTAACATCCTAAACTATTGCGCGATTAACCCTCTAAGCAAACAGTTGCCAGGTATACCCAAACTCATCTTCGAGTTTGAATTTGAAAGTAGCAGTTGAGCTTTCATCTGACCATGAACAATTTCACTGCCATCCTTTGAGTTTGACCATCATCGCTCTGACTTACAAAGAATCTTGACACTGAAAACCAGATATTCCATCGGTCGATCGAAATGAATCACAGGTTGTGCCCTTTTTGTTCCAGGGACTCTTGGAACTCGATCCTCATATGACGACGGGAGGTCCCAGATAAGAATGACTTCCATGAGACTCTTGGATATACTGACTTTTGATTGACTTTCTCATTGGTTGTAACTGCTGACCTGACTGTTCCGCTTCTGACCTGACGTCGGTGTCATCTGCTTGAACATATTGTATAGTTGATATTCTTTTCTTGAAACAAACACTGATCACTTAACAGATCAAACTCAAAAAGGTAATTTCTACGGTATAACATTCCACTTGTTCGCTTACCTTTTATTGACTCCTCTGGGTTGATAGGCTATAAGTTCTGCAGTTGCTTTCTCCGCACAATACCAAAATATTTGTCTGCTAGAAACTACCCTTGATGCTGCCTAGAGTTTTTGTTCTCTGACCAAAACAAGCTCACTTTGAAACCTTGAATAGAACTGATTCACAAGGAATGATCCACTGACGCATGCTCTGCGGGCTGTATTGTATGACTTGGCATCTCGCATCCATTCCATTGACTCCGGACAGGGGTGATGAAACAATTCAGTTTCATCTTCCTAGGAAGCACTCTTGAGGTGGTTTTTCGGAGGCTGTGAAGGTGGTCCGGAAATAAAGAATTCATTATTAATCCATGCTCACCATTAGGGTGCGGTTACCACTTATTACTCGACAATCCTTTTATGATTTTGCTTTCGATTGTTTCGTTACTCTTTCCGTCCTCGTGAGGTATCAAATATGTCGATGCGTGTGCTCGACACGCAGGGATCCGAGGGACCCCCTTTTTGGTTCGGCACAGGGGAGCGGTGAATCTGGGCTTAAACTCACGGTGAGGATGGGGAGGGGCCGATAAAACCGAAGAAGGATCACAACTGCAATGGACACAAGGGGTTATACGAGTTCGGGCCACCTATGAGGTGTAATACCCTACTCTGTTCTTTGTGTAATATGAGGGATGAATTACAGGAACTGGTGAGGGTGTTGTCTTTGGGGGTGTTGGAGGTGGTGACTGAAGTGGCGAAGGAGTTGCTAAGAACTGGCCGTTGTTCAGGAACAAGCACCCAGGACCTCCTCTACCGGGTGAGCCGAGCGAACCGTCTTTATGATGGACTTGGGCCTCCTTTTATAGTGCAAGGGTACACCACAGTAGTCCTGATTTTTCTCTACTCCGCTCCACGTGATGGAGCGGCTCTTGCCTTGTCTTGTCGAAGAAGCCACCCCCATCTTTGTTCCTGTTGCTGCGTCACGGAGTTGGTCGGAGAAAAGCGGGCGTCGTGGCTGCCATGCTGCTGATGTGAGGATAGGCCGGCCTACCTACCCAGTGGGGCCTATTGGTAAGTGGCCCTGCACCTGCACAGGCGCCGACGCAACACCCCTAATATTCGTGTTCTCTCTCCCTCGCGGCCGCCCGATGCATTCAATGCAACTGGACGGGGCATGGAGGGGGAGCGTCCGTGGAGTGACCGAGCAGTCACACCATGGTCGCCGTCAAAGACTTTATACCCCTTTGTACCTCGCAATGGGCAAAAGGGTGATGATGAGAGCGGCTGACAGGCACGCCTGACATCGCATTAAATGCGATGAGGCAGGCGCTTAGCCTTTCTCTTTTTAGGCATTAAATGAGGTAGTTGGCAGCTGGACTCGCCCCTCTCTCAGAGAGCTGTGGGGTGAGGGGTGGGGGTCCGAGTGATCCCGGGCCCTGCCGCCTAGGGGTCTGGGTAATCCCGGACCCTGCCACCTGGGAAGTGCGGTGGCCTCCGGCGACCCCGAGCCAAGCCCCTCTTGGGGTGGCCACGTGGCCGCCGTGGCCGGTCCCGCTTGAGCCGTCCGAACATATCTTTGGCACGCCCAGTGGGCGAAGGCGCCTTCCTTTTCAGATATCATATCTCGACGTACCCCAGGGCCCATATCACCGACAACATATATTGTCCTTCAAACAAATCTCGCCATGATGAACACCATTGTAGTCTAAACATTCTATCTGTACTGATCGACCAATTCTTTGCTTTGTTGCCGGTGAGATTTTTGACCTTGACAAAACTGCAATGACCTGACCAACAAACTATAGGTTCCTTCTGTCATTGTCAGATACACTAGTTGATCCATCTTTTGGTTACTCAATATGAACCACGAGAGAAAGAGGAAAAAATTGTATGTCTTGTATTCTTATTTTGCTTCCTCTTCCAAGTACATAACTGAAACAAGTCTTCTATGCAGGAGGAAGTTACTTGAACACCAATCAATTATAGACGATTGTTGACCCTTGCTTAATAGAGTTGCTTGATAGGTACGGGATCTGCCCTTCTTGATTCTGACATGGTTGATTTTTTTTCAAGTGCATAGGCTGATCAATGCTTTACTCAACGTTTCTTTCTTAATACATGACTGCCACTAATCTCCTAGGTGTCATGAGTGGTTCTTGAACATCCAAGACTTGTAAAATGCTGTTGACCTTTGTTGGCGGAAATTCCGGTATGGACTTTTTCCCCGTTTGTGACCCTAATATGGTTGACTTTTTCTTTCAATGATCACTGACTGGGGTTCCAATTAGAACTCGACTTGACTATTGTTTTTGGAGAAGTGTCAACCTTCTTAGTAGCTGAACCAGGACAACTTCTTCCTATTGAGGTGCCACTTTCCTGTGATTGCTCGTTAGGCTGTCTGAGTTGGAACAACATGGGGTGCGACTCATGTTGGCGACAGGTTGGGTGAATTGTTGTGTGGGACCTTGTTTGGCGGTGTCACGGGAGTTGTACTACCTTCTTTACCATTGGACCGGATAAGCGTTTCTCATGGCACCGCTTGCCACTGCTTGGTGTTGGTACTGTAGCTTTGGAGCGGTTGCCGGTGGAATGATAGAGCTTTTGTTAGTGAAAAATCGTTATATAGAAACTTCACATTCCAATGACGGTTAGTATATCCTTTTTTTTCTAGAGTGTCCTCGGCTTTGGACGACCACTCTGTCTTGGGATGAGGCAACTAAGGAAGTTGAGGCATTGATGGACAGTGTCGGTAACTTGACGATGTTGATACTTTGTATTGGACTACGATGTACCAAGATAATTGCCGAGTAGTTTATCCAAAGTTTTTTCTTTTCTTTTCTCTTACAATTAACACATCATCATCAGTCGGTGTCCTGGCATAAGAATTCCAAGCGCGGTTGAATACTTGAAAAATTTGTCCTTGTATACCATAACCACCTTAGGTAACACTCATGGACTATGAGGTTGTCGACGGCTAACATGTGTTGGTTTTCTGGGGACACTGCTATATACTGATAGTAACCAAGTGTTGATTGTGCTAGAATGTACTGGGCTAAATCTTGATTCTGATTCTGATATTGTATCTGCTACCATTGGTACCACTACCACGATTTCTGTATCTGACTTCATACCCACTACATTCACAACTCGTGCATTCAACATCTGACCTTGGGGAACCAGAAACTGAACACGAGCGGAGTTTTCGGCACAGGCTGTAAATGGTGTCCTGATCTGACCCAAATGTTTCTGACCTCAACACACATCGCTGATACTGTTGCAGTTGATAACACTTTCTCAGCAACTCGACCAACTGCTGCCCAGACGAAAGGGATGGAAGGAAGGCTGCTAAAGATACGACCTTAACCCACTTATCTACTGATCTGATGTGGGTGCACTTTTACTCTTCAAGTTGATTAAGCAAACAACCTAGTATGGTCAGATCCCCACCACTGATGTGAACCACACACCTGCACACAACAAACAAACACACGATCTAGGAGCTAACGACGGTACTCTTCGGGGAAGGATTGGGTTCGGGTAAACTCAGAGAAAACTTCACTTGAACCTCAAGAAGCACGGACTCGGGGCTGCTCGGCTCGATCTTCTTGCTTGAATCTTCACACGCGCTCCGGGCTAAACAACTAGAGAGTTGGAGGAGAGGGGAGAAATTTGACAAATAATTTCAGAAAGAACTCCGGAGGAAATAGAGACATTTTGGCAAATAGGGTTTTCGAAAAACTTGTCCTTAGGGTTTGACCATTTGGCTCAACCTACATCGAGATGGCTCGATACCAACTTGTCACACCAAGAAATTTAGCCAAATTTCTAGACTATTTTGTGTATTAAATCCATGTCCAGGAATCAGCCAGGGTACACAAAATGACAAATCAATAAACAGATCCAAACGTAGATAAAGCGTAAAATACTTACAGAAGAGGCACTTAGTCCTCACACCCGAACAAAAGCAGCAACAGCAGACAAAGGCGATCCTAGCGGGGCTTCAGCTCCACTCCACAGGCAAACTCAACAGGGGTCTTAGCCTTGGTCTTCTAACTCCGTCTTCGACTCAGAAGCACAACACTTCTGGGAAAAGGGGGAAAAAACAAGGCTCAGTACAACCACCGTACTCAGCAAGCCACACGGAGAAATGCAGACGTGCAAGGGGAGACAAGAGTGGCTCGGGCTATTTTGCATAAAAGCGGTTGTAAAACCTTTCGGTTCAAAACGCAGTAAAGCAGTTGATTAATTTATCAAATCAATATTAATCATCCACCGAACAACGCTATACCACGTTGAATAGGCCCAACCATTCCACCCGAACTAAACCGGTTCCATTAAGTCAAATTATTAAAGGTGGGACTAATCATGGTGAATCTTGTTGATCGCCCATAACCACGGGCATAGCTATTCGAATAGTTTTACTCGGCGAGAGGTGTACAACTTTACCCACAAGACACAATTCCACACATGTTGCCATGCCCGAAGCACCACCGCGATGCGCAAGGGAAATCATGACAAGACCCTTCGCATAACTTCCCCGACCAAGCGACACCACACTAAGGTTTCGCCCCTACCCCTATGCCGGGGTAGGCGGCCTCCTTTGGTGCCTTGGTGAATCCGGCACCGCATAGACCTTGCCCGGTCCATCCGATCTCCATCATGCCCACCCTTGCACGGATGCGTCGGCCGGAAAAGGCTACACTATAAGTCCATGTTGCCCATGCGGCTTGTGGTAAAAGCGTAAGTCTTCCGGGGTTTCCCATGAACCGGTCCTTAATTGCCATGGGTGCGACAAGCAAAACCATGCACCCACAGATCCACCATTTAGTCATATTTTAATTAACCAAGAAGCTTTGCCAAGGTACCTCCGTGCGAGGCCGTAATTTCATGTGACTATCGGCTAGTAGTAAAGTTCTCCCATTATTGTGAGCTAGTGTAATTAAGCATGGCTAAGCATAAATATTCCTAGCGAGATCACATAAGTGATTCAAGCTAGTCAAATTAATCACCCAAGTTGACAATGGATGGATATCAATTAAATGAGGCACAAATGATCGAGATAGGTATTCTCGGTTCCCATGTAATTAGCAAAACAATGCAATTTTATTTGCAAACAATAAATAATTTTATAATTTGGGATCAATATGCGTCAAGGAAGAATGTGACTTGCGTTGCTTCTTCATTGACCTTCTCTTCTTTGTGAACACGAACTCCCAAAACGACGAAGTCTACACGACAATCACGCAAAACGAAAAAAAACTCTAATAAGAACCAAATAAACATCACATGGAAAGTAAACAAACATGTAGAGCTCAATTTTAGATGAATTTTGCAACTTGGAATGCCCAATTTGGAGTTCGTATTGATTAGATATGATGAAGTTTTGGGCCATTTAAATAGTTCAGGAATTAATTCGATTTATTGCACAATTATTAATTGATTTCTCAAGGAATAGGTATCTGCGACGTCCGCAAAAGGCCGGTGCGACACACGAGCCCCAAGAGTCGGCGACACAAGGAGCGGCCCTCAGGGACCAAGTCCAAAGAGGTAAGAATACGGGCGGACGGGAGGAGGTGAACTGGACTTCTCGGGGCTAGGCCAAGGAGAGAAAATGGACTTTGGCGATGGAGAAAACCTATGGGCCTTTGGCCCAAGGGGGAAAAAGGAGTGAGAGGGAAACGAGGGAGCCAAAACAGACTTTGTTTTCGGGGAGAGAGAATAAATGGGTCGCATGGGAAAAAAACGGCTTGCTCTACCACGGGCCGAGTCCACCAAGGCGGGGCCCACACGATAGCATCACGGAGGCGGGTGCACGTTGGACCAAGTCCACGGCTTGGGAAACGGTGCGCCACGTGGCACGACAACTGCTGGATAGAAGGCGGCTCCCAGGATAGGCACGGGGAAAAATGGAGGTGCACGGGTGGCTCGGGGTGGCAGGCCGCTGACCAAGGCGACGCGGCGGAGCTCGCGGTGGGCGGCAGCACGGGCCGGGCGGGCGGACGACCGGTGCGCGGCACGGGCGCACCCGGGTGATAGCGCCGGGCCGAGGCGATGAATGGCGGCGCGGACGTCGGCGACACGGCGGCACGACGGCCAGTGGAGAGGCGGCTAGCTGGCGGCGGCATGGCGGCACGCGCGGCATGGCGGCGCGGGAGAGGGCGCGACCGACGCAACGCACCATGGCCGAGAGGTGGCGGCACACGGCAAGCGAAACGGAGAGGCCGGCGTGGCTTGGCGCCGGCGAAACGAACGGCGACGGGCCAAGGGGCACGGCAGCCGGCGGGAACAGCACACGAGCTTGCCGTAACGGGACCGAGGCTAACATGAACGGTACTAAACGAACTAAGCAAAGAAAAGGAAGGGGAGAAAGAAATGGAGCTCACCGACGGCCGGAAATGATGGGGATGACGACGACGAGCGAGAGCGGCAGCTAGGAATTGGGGAAAACACGACGAGAAGGTGTTCCCGAGAATTGCGAAGGTGGAGATGGTGGTGGCTCGGTGGGAAGAGTGATGGTTTAGCGGGAACGGCCGGAAGCGGCGAGCTCGGCGACGGAATTTGGGCGGCGCACGGTGCGGGAGCTCGGGAATGGGTGAACGCGAGGGAAATTAGTGGAGCGTGTTACGGAGTGTGGGGGATCTTTATAGCCGGCAATGGCTCTCGGGCATGGCCAGGAGGAGCGGGGAACGGATGAAAACCGTCGCGTCGCGACATTAATGGCGGCTGCAAATGATGGTCTTTAAGTTGGTCGTTCCGGCGCACATGATGAGCGAAGGAAGGAGGAAAGTGGGGAAACGGGAAGTAAAGCCGGGAACACGTTATGACGCGGTTAAATGTGGAGGAACGTGGCGGGAGAGGTGGGGACGGTCGGCCATGGTGGAGCTCGGCATTGAAGATCAAATACACCACGAATTGATGCGGGATTGAATGGGGATTTATGGGGGAATTGATGAGGACGTGAAGGGAATCGGTTTTCGCAATTTAATTGGAAGGAAAACCGATGAGGAGGGAGATCAAACGGTGCGGCGGAGGCTGCAGTTTTGCACGGGAGAGAGAACGGTCAATTTGCAGTTGGAGGAGGAAGATGCGCTGCAGCGCCGGGAAGAAACATAGTCTTTCGTCCAAACATCCTTTAATTTTTATAAATACTTCCAATGCTCAAATAATTACAAGAAAAATCCTGAAAATATATGAACACCCAAAGTATTTAATAAAAATATCTCCAGCTCATTTAATGTTTAATTAATTTATTTAAATAATTACTTTAATGCTCTTTGTATTATTTAAATTATTTCTTGAGCTTCAAAATTTTACGAAAAATTCGAGAGAGTATTTTAGGGCATGGAGAATATTTCAAAAATATTTCCAGCCATGATTTTTAAAGGAAAATTTTAATTTCCTTAATTAATTCACTTGATAACTTTATTTTTCTTTTTAATAATTTCTAGAAAATGCCTTATTAAATGATTTTTAATCCCGATCAAAAATCGGGCGTGACACGAGGCATGCTATTTATAACCAAAGAAGGATGAAGAAATCGAGCTCGGCATGAGACGATTCGGCGGAGTAAGAACTAGGATTCACGAGAAAAATGGAGCTCGAAACCATGTCGAACCACGCGATAATCTTTGGGATTTTGGGGGTTTCTTGGGGAAAGGTAGACAAGATCGAGGGTAATCCATTTCCGCATCCAATTTGGAAGGGAGGCTGGTCGATGGAGATGGTGGCGCGGATCCTGTGGTGTTGGGCTCGGCCAAGAGGAGAGATGGAGGTAGGAGACGCCCCTGATGCGTGGGCTTGACGTGTGATTGGGAGGAGGTGGCGACTTTGCGGGTTGGCGGCTTGGGCTGTTGGCCTAGCGCTGACTTGGGCCGAAGGGAGACGAAGCACAATGCACTGGCTTGTGTGCAAACTTAGGAGGAGGATTTTAATTTCATTTTTAATTTAAATAAATACTTAAATTTGGTTACATTTATTAAAGATACTTCGATGCTCAAATACTTCCAAGAAAAATTCTAAAATATTTGGGCAAACAAAGTATTTAATAAAATTTTATCTAGCTCAATTTGATGTTCAAATTTTCATATATTTATATTCAAATACTCCCTTTTATTATTAAATAATTTCTAAAAATTTCTTTTCCACAATGATTTATAATTTAGGATTTTTACGGTGTGACAGGATCTGCCCGTCACGTAATCGATGGCGCTGGATCCGCCTATCCCGTTGTCACACACCACAATTTTGGAATATATGGTATACTTTGAAAATGATGAATGATGTAAATGTGAACCAATGTTTTACCTAGGAAATATTCATTATGTTTTGTTTGTGCATTTTTAGAGATTATGCATATACATATTAGAAGCATAAACATATAAAAACTCAACTAATGGGGTGAAGAAAAAGTATAAAAAACACCCAAAGATCTGGGAAAATTTGTATAAATATTTTGAAAAGCTTGAAAACAGAATATGGAGTTTGGAACTACTTACTAAACCTAAATCTAGATCAAAACACACACCAAATACTCTAAGTCTGAAAAATTTTGAAAGGATTCTGGAGCCATTTTCAACCCTATGCAAAAATCATAGATCAGACCTTTCTTTACACGTTTGACATTAAACACAACCCCAAAATCTGCCTAGAAATAATTTTAAATGGAGCCCAAAGTGGTAAAGTCACCACTGAGATCCATACTAAGAAAATTTTCTGGTTTACACTTCTCTCTCACCTCTTTCACTACCATGTGGGCCATACCGCATGGTGGGACCTAGGTGCCAGTCTCACAACGTTCCTCTTTCGGTCCCACACGCCAGAACGTGCGCGCCACGCGAGAGCATGTGTCGGCTGCGTGGCGTGCGAAAGCACGCGTCGGTCGCAGCTGTGCCGATTGGCTCATCCTCTCTTCCACCACCGGCGTTGCCATATAAGCCGACAAGCCGACACGCTCTCTCCCTTTCACCCTTGTCCTGTTCCATGGAGAAACTAGGCAGCCAACCTTGAAATCGCTGGGAACACGCTCGTGAAGTTTTCCACCGATGAGAGAAACCCCGTCGCCGTCGATAACCGGAGAACTCCATCTCTATCTGATCTTTGTTCCACTGGTATACTTTCAACCAGCTCTCTAATGCCACCGAAGGCATCATTTTTGATGCAGCCAAACCCCGGGAATGCGAGCAAGCCAACTCACGAACTCTGACACGCTCAGGACCAACCGCCGCATCACCCCCGCTCATCAACAAGACTCCATGGTGCGTCAATTATTAAACCTTTTTGTCAACGTGTTCACCAGTACCTAACGATGGTTAATCCGAAAGGAATCGACGCGAGGTGCATTGTAGAAGAAACCTCCTTCTCCTTCCCCAATTTCGGCCGCCGACGCCATTTCTCTCTTTCTCCCTCTCTGGTGAGATTCGGCAAGATTCATTCCGTTGAGAGCTACCCTGTGCTTGACTAAACCAAGGCCCGTGCCACCTTTGAACAGTGAAGGCCGAGGAGCCACCGACGACGTTTACCGGTGGAGGGAGCGCTGCAGCTTAAGCTCCGCACAACGTCATAGATGACCAGACCTCACCAACGCCAACCCATCGCTCGGTATGCTTCCTAATAGTCCTAGAGCCTTTACCATATGCATGCACACACGGATATAGCCACCAAGGTGACATGCACCAGCAACCCAAAGCTTAGGGTCGCCCGCAACGTCGCTGATGATGATTCCGGTGACCGCAACAAGCAAGAGAGCCACCGTTAGCTTCACCTTGAGCCCCTCTAGCTTTTCCCTTTTGGCCACGACTCGAGATCGGCAACCATTCGCCGCCGCGCCGCGGCTCGTCGGGCGCCGCTGCCCTATTTCACCTAGCCACATCTCGGCGACGGGTGAGCCCCACAACACTAGGCGCACAGGATTCATAGTTAAAATAACTAGACCCGATAGGTGGACCCCATGTATTTGAATTCAAAAAAAATAAAAAAATCAGCCGAGCAATACTTTCCAAAGGAAAATTATCTTAGATTTGTAAAATCCATATAAAATTGAATCTAGATCATTTTGGAATAAAACCAATTTTGGCAGATTCACAAAATTGTGAACCTTAATGTTAAGGAATAAAAACACCTACTTACAGTAGTAAATTTATTTCTAAAAATTTAGATAAAAACTCGCTAACTTAAAATATGCTTTAGCTTGTAAAATTTGTGGGAAATTCATACTTACTCCAAATAAAGTAAACCAAATTTCTGTAGAACCAGCAAAGTTTGAACTTTATTTTAAGTGTATAAAGTTTTATACCTTCTGTAACATATATATATATATATATCACTAATACATTGAATATGGAAAATAAACATCTCATGTGTACTCTAGCCTCTAAAGATTATAGAAAATTCATCCTAACTCCAAAATTTACAAACTAAAACTTGTCGGAATCCTATTTATCTGCTCTACATGATAAAAATGTTTAACATGACATAAACATAAAGGTTTAAACCTCAAAATTCAGAGATGCATAGAGTTCCATATTTAACATATAAACACTTTGGAAATTTAAAAAATATTAAATAAAAACTGTTAAAAATATAAACTCCTGCACAGGAAACAGCCAATATAAAACAAAACACATTTAACCCATGAAAAGCATTCATTTTACAGCATAATGGATTTTTATGCATGATTGTAATTCAGGTTTTTGCATATATATGTTTAGACGATTGACAGTCGAATCCCGAGGAGACCTATTACTTAGCTCAACAGGAAGAAGAAGAGCAAGGCAAGTTTACACCTGCCTCTTTGATCACATTGAACCTATGTTTTGGAGGTTATTTTTGAAAAGGATTGCAAAATATGCATGTTGATTGTACAATACAACACTAAAATTTTGTAAAACATATTAGCTCAACTCCTTATCTTGCATTCTCACTTAAAATCCACAAAATACCTTAGCCATCATTCCTAGCCCTAGAAACAATTCAGTTTGTCATTTATAAGAATGATGCTTGAGTTCACAAGTACTTGAGAATGCTTAGTATTGCTTAGTGGTATGTTTTCCTTATCATTTGGGCAAATTATATGTAAAATGATTTAATTTGTAATCTGAAACTATGATGATTAAATGCAATAATTGCCAAATAAAATATTGGAAAATGTGGATTTTAGGTCTGGGCCTCATGTGGTACGTCTATGGTGATTAATTGTGTACCGATAGGGGGAGTGTGTTTGCCCAGACTGACTTAAGGACTACACTCGTTGTCTGTTCAATTTGAATACAGTACAACCACATGTGCTAGTATGGGATAGCCCAATCTTCGTAAATTATTTATGGTTTAGCCTTACATTTGCTATGTCGGAGTGTATGAGTTCGGATAACTCGGAGGAACTTCCAATTTGCCCCGACGTGGTAGTATAGGCAACTAAGTACGTCAATATAACGATATTGTGCCACCGTGGTGAGTTCTGTCGTGTCCGTCACCATGGCGTTAAGTTTAAGGCGTGGGCCCACCACTTAACGGTTCTATGTATTACTTCCAGTGTGACTAGGATGGGGAAAACACGTATCGTGCTGGTGTAAGGCTAAATCATGAATCTTGGAAGGGCTTTTGTTGTGTGTAATAAATCAAATACTTATGTATCGCGTGCCATGCTTTGCATGATTATTATTTCATATCATGTGGGTAAAGTGTACGTACTTTGCGAGTTTAAACTAATCGATTAGCCGTGCTCACGGTTATGAGCGACGTATGAATATGTCATGAGTATAGAATTATGTTTTAATTCTTTCAAATGCTGATTTAAACACTCAAATGAGTTGAAAACTTGTGAATTTTGTCCTTGCTGCCATGGAAGGCAATAAGGTGCTATGTTATGTCTACTTATAATCTATTTCGATGCCCATATGCTAAGTGTATGCTTGCTGAAAATTATTTAGAGTGAAATTTGAATTTGGAAGTGCTCTTTGCTAAACAAAACTTGCTTTATGCTAAAAAAAAACCCAATGAAAGCCTTACTTTGAATATGCCTTGCATGTAGCGTGTTAGGTTTGTTTGGTGCTTGCTAGTACAATCTATTGTACTGACACTTGCTTCGTATACATTGTTTTTGTATGCATAGACTTGTCTGTAGGTGAGATTCTTCGTGAGGAGGATGAATTTGCTAGGGATATTTCTTTCTTCCAAGATGGTTCTTACTAGGGTCTACCCTAGTCGGTTGCATGAAAGGTCCTTTGGGTAGGAGATGCTTCCGCGAACTTAAATATTTGGCCAATCGGCCATACGTATCTAAGCTTATGATGTATGAGTTATCTAAGACTTAGAACTTAGAACTTATTATTATGTTAGAGATATCATATGCTTGGATGAAAGTGTTTAGTGTGTTCCTTTTGTTAGGAACATCTTAAACATGAGTATGAGTTAAAGATAATTGAGACAATATAGATCTTTAGCCATTTTGTGTCAAGTCTCCTGGATGTGTAACACATTTGGTCGCCGCCATCGAGTGGTTTGACGGGTACATCCCAGGCTAAAGTTGACTGGAGGCTAAAGGCCTAGCAAGGTCTCATTTATCTTTCTCTTGGAGTGTCGAATGTCCTATTATGTTTGAAGAAAGAAATGAGGTATTCTTTCATCCTTCAAATATAATAAGAGGTTCGGAAGGCGCCCGATAGCATTGGTATCAAAGCTCGGACCGACTGCAGAACCCTTTTAAGAACTGAACGTTAGTAAGGTTTTAAAAGAAAATATTTGGAGGGCAATGTCCTCACTAAAACTATTTTGCAAAACCCAATCTATTCTTACTTCTTAACCTGCTTTCGATAGATTTATTTCCTATGAAATCAAGTTTTGATTTTGAAACCTCACCTTGTTCTAAAGGGCCAAAAAACTTGTATGATTAGAGAAGGTAGTAACTCATAAAGAAGGCTAGGAAAGGAATGAGACAAAGATCCAAATTAGGTTAGCATTGGAAAGGTTTGAAAACTCTTCAGTAAATAATGGTTAACCTCTTCTTTCCCGAAGTTGGATTCAAAATTCAAGTTTGGACGATGACCTAGAAAACGGTAGAAAGGGGCAGGATGGAATTGATTTGTCTTTAGCCCTATATTCTTTGACATATAAAGACCACCAGATGTTGTGAAGCCTGGGCATTAAACCTTTATCATGTCCTAATCTGGGTACAGAACTTTTCACACATGCATTATGTCTTAAAAGATTGCAAAATTCCATGTTGTGGAGACTCTAGAAAACCACTACAGCTAAATATATGTGTCTAAAAATTGAAAATTCTATACCATAATGTGGGGTACAACCAGGGCACCCGTAGGTAAAAAATTAACCAAGGAATTGAGCATCCGCATGCCAAGATAGGACCAACTTGGTAAACTATGGAGTTCAGGACAGACTTTGATCCAATGCCTAACATTATTTCCAGAGTTCTTAATGAGCTCAAAATGACCTGAAGTGGGGCCAAACCATCCAAAATCGCCATAGGGGCCCACATGTCGGTCCCTAATGAAAGGCGGTAGAGAGAGGTGGGGCCTAGTGTTGGCCAAACCGTGTTTAGCTTCCCACATCTCCACCCTACACGTGGCAGCTCCTCCGCCCTTCCTAATGACGGTTATTAGCGCACCGACCTCTCTAACCACATCAACCGTTACTTAGGAGTATAAAAGGAGAAGAGCTTCTCACTTCACAATACACACTCAAGGAGAAATTCTCTCTATCTTACATTGAATTCTCTATAATATTAGTGGAGTTAGGCTTAGAGTAGTCTTCAGTTCTATAGTCTTCTCGAAGATTCTGGTCTGTCTTTAGTACTTTACTTTTCTTGTAAGATTATAGTTCAATTAATAGAATTATGTTCTCTATTTAATTATGTTCATAGTTCATATACTACTTTACTAGTTATGTCTTCTATGAATAGTTTATACTTAAATTATCTACTTCACTTGATTAGGATGGTCGATCTATATTGTAGTAATGATCCAATGATCTTAACAGGTTGCACTAGTTCTAACTTATTCATCCAAAGGATGGGAGTCCCAGGGGAATTAGTGACGTTATTTAGTAACATAAGCATGGTGCTTAAGTTAGTTAAATGTCATTAGATGCGGAGTATGCCCCACGGAAAGTGAGGTAAGCGGCAGTGGTGACGGCCCTATATGTCCTTTGTGTTCCTCCACGTCCGGGTATGACGTAAGAATTTGTAAAATACCATAACCATGCGGTAGACTAGAAAGAAGTGCTCTCTCGGTAGTATTTGGGTGCCTAGAACTAAGGCCTAGCCTTGTAAGCATGTAAGCATTAAGTGTATACGAAACATGATTAATTGTTAACCGTAAAGTAGTACATATAAACCGTAGCTATCTTTTGTCCTTCTCCACTATCCATTCTATTATTATAGAGATGAATCTTCTATGTATCACACTACCCCAATATTATTATTATTGTTAACCATTGTTTAAACTTTGGTATAATAATTTGTTAACGACCAAATTTGGTAAGCTAATTATCATATTTGGAACTAAGACCGAAGCCGATTTGGAGTGAATCGGGATGGTTGGAAGCGATTGTGCGCCAAGTGCGACCGAATCGGCTAAGGTAATCGTCGACCGATCTTGAATCGGACAAGACGAGCCGATGTGGCCGATTTCGGTAAGATAATATTGGAATCATCTTTGGATTTCATTTGAAGTGCTTCACGGGGAGTGCCATACATGGATAGAGTCCAGAAAGGAAATTGTATCTGCTAATTAGGATATTTTAAATAGTTTCCTTATAGATAATGTCGGTAAGAGTTTGTTTTAGGCATTTATCGTAATTTAGATTGTTATAGAGATAGGAATCATATCCGTCAAGGACATATCTTGTATTGGGTGTAAATACGACCCAGGACCTTGTAATTTAATAACAATCGAGTTTAATACAACCTTTGGCGCATCGCCAACCTTTTCCTTTTAGTAATTTCGACAAGTTCTTGCTTATAGTTGGGCTGCATCAAGTTTGATCTCCAGCGAAAGGTAAACTTGTTATGGTGGCTTGCGCTCTCGGGATTAGTGCTTCCATCATTATGATACTCTAATCTGTTTACGTAAATCGTCAAGTTATCATATATGTTGTATAATATAGATCGATAATGCGATCTAACCCTAATCAGCTAGTCTATGTTATTACACAATAGCGATAGGGTTAGGTATCATCATTTGTTCGGATTATATAGTGTATCCACCATCTCGAAAGGTTTTCATGGATTTATTTAGATCTTATGTTTCTCTTTACGCTTAATGCTGCATCGGTTAAGTCTGACCTATTAAGTAATATTTAGAATCATAATATCTATCTTATCTCACGATCACTATTAGAGATAGTATTCGGGTTTCAGCCGATCTTACCTATTTTAGCTATCTTGTTTATTTTATGTTACTTGATATGCTCAAGCTGCCCTTTATATTAAGATCTCACCCTAATGAAATATGTTAAGCGTGTTATCAATCATTAGGTTATCTTAACACTTGGTCGGTTCATGTTTAATGTATTTAATCTGCAATGATATCTTAGTATAAAGTGGTATCGGAGTACTAGCCGATACACATTAGATCTATGACATCGGCTATGCTATAAATATATATAATTTGCATATTAAGGTTCTTTTGGACTTAAGTGGTTTATGCTGTCTTGGTACGCTACCGATCTATCCCAATCACTTAGTTTAAACATATTTTGATATTTAGATTATATATTTTAAATATATACAGCCGATCAATTAAGTTTAATTTCTCTTCGCCAATTCGGTGCATACCGCATCGCTTAACACTGAACGATATGTCATCGGCCACCGCCGATTGGATATCGTTTATAGACTAACACTTGTTCTCTTTCTTTGTTTCTTGTTGGTTGTAGGATCAAACCAACTAGCACGCCTACGAACCTAAGAAGCAATATTTTGGACCTGCACTAGAGTAAAGCAAATCTCTCGAGCCAATGCGTGATTTTACAAGTCAACACATAATTTGGGATCAACACGCTTTTGGCACACCCAGTGGGACTCGATTGCAAGCCGGACGCAATGGTTGACATCAAGACTTCGAGATCAACCAAGAAAACATCATTCTGTCACAATGGACAAGCGACACCGAGCAAAAGGTCGAGATATAGGAGATGATGAACAAGGCTGCAGAGCGAATCTGCACTCCTTTGCCCAAACTCGGTCGGGCACCGTCGTCCAAAGGTACAAGATAAAGTTACTATGTGATGACGAGCCGAGCCAAGCTCCGGCAAAGGTGCCAAGGCCCAGGACACAAAGCGGGAGGAGGGCCGGAGCTCGACAATCTACGGGACGGAATTGATGTGTTGTCCACCATGCCTTGATCAATCAATCTGGAGTGCTGGTCAACACTCTCAACAATATGATCAGCTCTGTTGTCGACTCCAGAATCACTGAGCATCAAGCCAAGGGTCCAATTTTCCTTTCTAATGGCAAATTTCCGCCATAGAGGACCTTGGTTACCGACGGATTGTAGCCTAGTGTGGGCATACCCCTAGAACAGCCAATGGCGCCGACATCGGTTCCTATGAAGCCAATTATATCATCATCAGCCCAAAAGCAGTCAGGTTTCAGTCCTATACTCCTGACTAGGCCGTAACCTCAGCACACGGGACATGACGTCCCCCAAGCCACTCCGGATCAGATTGCAGCCATGTTCGGCTCAAATCAGCCACCGGTGGAGCCGATTCCATGAGTGTCGATAGGGTCATACACGCCAAACTTGCAGCAACATCCAGTCGGTCCCCAGCTCGTTCATCATCAACCGGCTCACGGGGTGCACCAGTCTCCTCAGCATCACGTGGGGGGCAATTTTAATCCTCAATATCAGCCTCGTTCACCTCGGATGCGGTATCGCGGACATCGCTTCAATTTGATCAATTCGAGCCGATATAGCGGCGGTGCAAGGAGCACAGCAACATGAGCCTTGGACGGACATGATTGCGAGATGTGATGAGGGAACAATTTGGCCTCAAGCCCAAGGATACAGGCAACATGTGTCGGTACCCATATCTAGAATACATTGAGAGGGTTCCACTGCCTAGCCGATACAAAATTCCAGACTTCTACAAATTCTCAGGGCAGGACAATGTCTCCACATATGAACATGTTAGCCGATTTTTAGCTCAATGTGGTGAGGCATCGGCTACTGATGCCCTGAGGGTTAGATTATTCCCTCTCTCGTGTATCGGCCTTTACGTGGTTTTCATCTCTACCTTACAATTGTGCAAAGCGAGCCGATCTAGAGAAACGGTTTCACGGATACTTTTATAGCGGTGTTCACAAGATGAAACTGCTCGATTTGTGGCTATCGGGCATAAACATGATGAATCGTCCAAGACTACATCCAAAGATTCGGAGACATGAGGACCGGATGCTATAGCACAGGTTCATCGGACTCCCGACTAGCCGATCTCGCTTTCCGGGCCTGTTGACACCAATAAGGGAAAGGTTTTTGGCTCGGGACTTTGAAAGTTTGGCTCACTTAGCCCGTGTAAACACATGAACAAAGATTCCAAGAGGCCAAGAAAGCTTTCAAGAAGGTTAGCCATATTGCATACACCTCGAATCGAAAGAGGAAAGTGACTCCGAAAGTGGCAGCAACCGATTGGGCTAGGAACAAAAAGTCATCACGTGTCGGTGGGTGAAAAATTCTACTAAGGAAGAAAAGTATGATTTTGACATCACCAAGGCTGACAACATTTTTGATCTGCTGCTTCGGGAGAAGCAAATTCAGCTTCCAGCCAATCACGTGATTCCATCGGCTGAGGAATTAAAGAAGAGAAAGTACTGCAAATGGCACAACACTGGATCTCACAAAGCACTAATGATTGCGAAGTTGTCGCACGCGAGATCCAATTGGCTATCGAGGAGGGCAAGATCAAATTTGAAGACTCGTGGAGATTATGGCAATCGGGTATCTACATGGCAAGCTTATCCGTGGAGATAGGGATAGGTTGTACCTACCAAATATGTAAACCAACTACGACTTGGGTATTACGTTGCCGATTAGATAAGGCAACGGCTCATAGTCATAGTTTGGTAAGATTGAGAAACCGACTTAGAGTAAGATAGGGTTTCCGATTTGTAAGCCCACCTCCCAAGACTATATAAGGGGGGTAAGGGGCGTCCTTGAGGGATATCGGCTTTAGATCATATGCTTCATGAGAAGTTAGATGAGCTTTCAGCTTTAGATACACAAGATCATGAGATCAATAAAGACACTCGGCGGATCGAATCCCGAAACAGAGTAGGGTATTACCTCACGAGAGGGCTGAACCTGTCTAAATCTTCTTTTCCTCCTAACCCATTGTGCTTGGCGATCTTGATGCGACCCCAATTTTCTATTGCCGAAACCAAGTTTCGACGGTTGGCGCGCCGGAGTAGGGGACCGCGCGTCGAGACTTCTTCAACAATCTCGCCGATAAGCGTGATGGGATCTCCTTCCCGGGATTCGGCGACTTCGCCGCCAACTCCTTCGACGACTCCTCCTTCGACTCGGATTCAAACCGGTCGGAGGGAAAGACCCACTCGGCGCCGTTCGGGCTCTCCAATAGCGCCGGGATCTTCGACGACATCTTCAAGATCAAGATGCGATCTGCTCGCTCCAACGAAAGACTTCACTCGGTACCGTTCGGATTAACGAACACCGCCGAAATCTGCGCCAATCTTCTCGCATCCCCGACGGAAGCGATCTACTCAAAGAAGATCTCTTAGTGCCGTTTGGGTTACCAAACGCCGCCGAGGTTTTCGAAAACTTCTCTCCCGAGTCGGCGGCGACCCACTCGGAGGAGCCCACACCCCCAAGCTCTGACTCGAACTGGAACGATCCAGATCCGGGTTACCCAGGATCAAGGGAGGTCGCCGTCATCCTCCCGTCATTCGGCTCTTGCTCATCTTCGGAGCTCAACGGATACCTCGGCTCCGCCGGCCGACAACCTCTACGGCATCCCTTCGACGAAGCCAACAACTCCGGCCGCCGCATGGACTACGAGCCGAAGTGCTTGACGTCCTCATGGCCGAGGCGGACGAGTCCGACTCAGCCATGGCCGAAGGCTTGCTGAAGAAGAGCGAGCTGTGGTGGGCTCGAGCGCAAGACAGTAGAAGAGGAGAAACAACGCAAGGACGAGGGCCGACAAGAGGAAGCAGGATCTACGTGCGGCGGACGATCCGCCCAGAGGCCATACTCCAAACACGGGTTCGCAACACCAATATCTTCCGGACACCACGGGCGAACGCGCCGCCGCACTCACGCTCTTGGACACCGTCATAGAGACGGCTCCGGCCAACGTGACTCCAATACTCGACAAGATCAAGACCATCGTCGCTGCCACGCGAACGGCCATCTCACCACCGGCACGAAGACCGGCGAATCTGTGGCCGAAACGCCGGACAAGAGCGGCTTCCACCTCGAAGTCGGGAGACTATAGGAGGCCCGAGCCGGCTCTGATCGACTGACCAAGCCAAGAGGCCCACCTCTCGAGTCCACGCTGAAGTACCGGGAGCGGACGGTCGACTCCGCGACAAACGACACGGACGTCCACCCGTCCACCACCGAGCACGCCGCAAGCAGGTTCCTGGCTATCCAACCAGCCAACCGAAGACCTGCTTGAGTGATTCGCGGAAGTCCTCAATCGCCGCTACCGGGAGCGCGACCGACGCACTCGGGAAGATCGGAGGGGATCACCCGATAGCGGCGACGACGGAGTACCAGCCTTCACTCGGGAACTTCGCCGAGTGCAGCGGCCGAGTGGCTTCAAGCCTACGGGGATTGAAAAGTACGACGGTAAGATCGACCACCTGAATCTTGGCTAATCTGTATACACCCTCGCCATCCGCACTGCAGTGGCGACAACAAGCTATGGCCACCACTGCCTGTGGCCCTCGCAAACTCGCCGAAATTGGCTCACGAGCTGCCAAGAGGCTCAATCGGCTCGTGGAGCGAGGCTGAGGACCACTTCATCGCCAACTTCCAAGGAACCTTCGAGAGGCCCGACACACACTTTGACCTTTACAACGTCATCCGAAGCCGACGAGCCCCCGAAGGATTATATTCGTCGTTTCTCCGAGAAGCGCAACAAGATCCCGAACATCACCGATGACATCATCATCGTCGCCTTCCGAAGGGAGTCCGTGATGAGCTGCTCATCGGGAAGTTCGGGCGCAAACCACCGAAGACGGTGAAGCAAATGTTCGAGACGGCGAACTCCTACGCCAAGTCCAACGATGCAATCAAGGCGGCACGCCAAGACCGGCGACAAAAGGGATGACAAGCACTCGGAAGGAAGCCGGCATCCGAGGAAGGATAACGGCGGCAAGCAATCGGGCTCGGAAAGATCGCAAGCGCCGGCACGAAGACCTGGTTGCCACAACATCGATTCTCAACACCGTCGCCGAGTTGCGGCTTACGACACGATCATGAACGATCGTGAACGCTCGGTGCACGCATCATCTACAAGCAATTCACGAGCAATATGCGGCACGGTTAAACAAGAAGCCGACTAATGAAACCGGTCCATCGGGAACCAAGAAGAACAACCCGATGGAAATTCGGAGCCTTTTCAAGGCCACGTGGGCGAGCTGAATCACATATTCGGGGCCGTGTAACATCCCGAAAATCGGAGAACCGAAATCGGAACGTAAAATCGGAACTTTCAAAAACTTTGGCTTATTGCTTCTTCTCGGGTTTGTTGTTTCTTATTTGCCACTCAGTTGCATAAATTTAGTCGTGGTCAATTCCCTTTTCGGTGTATTTGGAGTTTTCGGAGTTGACAAAACGGTGGTGCGAAAGCCGCATCGTGGTTTTAAAAAAAGAAAAGAATCAGGGAAAGTGCGGATTTGTGAAACGCATTTCGAGTAATATGAAATAAAAATTTTGGTTGGGAGAAGATAAATTGAGACACAAAATAAATAATAAAATTCTCGGGAGGCGTACTCAAAATTTGGGAAATGTATTTTTTATTAAAAATGGGTAAATTATGAAAATTAGGAAAAGAATTTAAATAAGTATGAAAAATAATTATGGAAAAATGAAAGTCAAGAAAAAGTTTAAAATATAAAGTTAAAAATTATTTTTAGAATATTAGGATTTATTTTGGAATTTTTAGAAGGAAAGAAAATAGAAAATGGGAAAAGAAAATAGAAAATCGGGAAAAAGTGAAAATGCACCGTTCATTGGTCACAAACTGCATTCGACACCGTACCGGCCCGGCCACGCGCGTCGCTCTCGATCCGTACTGCGCGCCGCGCACGCGCGCGCCACGCGCCGCGCCGCGCCCAACCGCACCTCGGCCCTACCCGCGCGCGTGCCACGCGCCGCGCAAGCGACCGCCGCAAGCCGGACCTCAAGGCGCGCGCCGCCAGCGCCCGCCGCGATGCGCCCGCCGTACCAGCCGCGCCGCGCACCGCGCGCGCCACGCGGCCGAGCCACGCCCGGCCCCTACACCGCGCGCGCACGCCTTGCCGGACCCGCCCGCGCCGTGCGCTCGGCCGCCGCGTTTCGCCCGCCGTACCCGGCCCCCCGTGCGCCGCCGCGTGTCACCGCCCGCGCCGCGCCGAGCCGGACCCCCCTCCTTCCACCCCGCGCCCGCACCGAGCCTTTCCCCTTGGCCGCGCTATAAAAGGGGCGGTGCCCGCCGATTTCACCGCACCGCCGCCGCATTTCCGCCGTTCCCGAGCACCGCCACCGAGGCCGCGCCGTTTAGCCGTCGCCGCCGTGCGTAAGTCCATTTCCGTGCCCCTTGCTCCTCCCCGAGCCGCCGTCGCCGTAAGCCCCTTTGCGCCGCCTTGTTCCTCACCGCCGCCTCTGTTTCTCCTCTGCACCGGTCGAACACCTTGCGGGTATTGAAGCTGCGCGAGAGAAAAAAAAAGAAAAAAAGAAGAAAAAGAAAGAAAAAGAAAAAGAAAAATAGGGAAAAATTAGGAAAAATTTTGGAAAATTTGGAAAAATATTTTGGGATGACTTGAGTAAAATTTTGGGCAAAAATAAATTATTTTCTCGCATATTTTCTCAAGTGCAAAGTTTGAAAAATCGGAATCGGACGTTTTCCGAATTTTATTTCGCATCGTTTTTCAATCCGGATTCGCATTTAATTCTTTCCCGCCATCGAAATAGGTTTCGCTTTTGTGCTCAAACCCTCAAATTTCGAGCACGAATTTTCTTCGCTGATATTTTCAAACGTAAATTCCAAATTTAATTGCGATCGCCGACTTTGCGAAAACCCTAGGTCATCAGTTCGATTCCAAAAACCCGGATTTTCCTCGCAACCCTTGTCCTAACTCGAGTAGAATTTTCGGCAAAACTTCTGGAGTTGTTTTCATGGCTTTTGTGGTTCTTTTCGATCGCTCGGTGTTTTGTTGAATTCTAACTGAATTCAATTGATCTTTCGCACGTACGGGTAGCGCCTGAAGAAACCGGCATCGACACCGCTGAAGATCCCACCCCTCAAGTGTGCGAGCAAGGCAAGTCATCACACTCTTTGAACATATTGATCCCAATTGCGAAATGATGTTATTTTAAACTCTAAACATGCATGCTATACAGAGTTACCTATACTTGTTATGCCATACCTTGTCATTGATTACCTTTAGAATTATTCCTTGTAACCCTCGATGTGATCAAATAACCAGAGAATAGCTTCGGCAAACTGCTTAGCCCTGCTAAACTTAGATTATGCATACTCATGACTTTATGAAAAAGCTTTGTGCTTGGGCAACTACCTTAGGGAAGGTAGTTGAGATTCGGCATGTGGAGACATGAGCGCCACATGGCCATGATGAACTAAGTTTGGTGGAAATTGAAAGTACTATACAAATGTTTTAGACTGGGGCGGCCGGATGATTTGGGTGGATTCCGGAAAAGGCAAGTGCCGACCCTGGTCAATTAAGGACCGAGCCATGAGATAGCCGGGAAACGAGCCAGTACAACCGTACTTCTCGAATGGGTATAGACCTAGCTGATTAAATAGCCGAGCGGAGGCAGTATCCTTGCATAGATGGTTCTCTATGAGGTGGTTATGGGACGAGAATGAGGCTGCGGCCTTTGTTATGAATGGTGGGATTAAGCGATGTTAATTAAACTTAAAAAAATTGGAAAGACTTCCCTTACCCGGTGCGCTGAACTCCTCTCACTCGCTAGAAAAGGACGGCTAGAGTGCATGAGGGCTTAAGTTCATGGAGCGGGTGCCAAAGCAAGGTTATCGAAAGGCTTTGCCGTGACCGTCTCATGTGTTGAGGCGTAGGCTCATTTGTTGGGCTGTCGCGAGTACGGGTAAAGTGTACATCCACCTTTGCGGTGTGAGTGAATCAATCTATTCAAATAGCCGTGCTCGCGGATATTGAGCATCGTGACAAGACTTTCGCTTGGCTAGATTTTTAAACTTTAAAACTGCTGGGATGGGTATGCATGATGGTTTCATTCTGGTGGATCAACTTCTCGAGAATGCGAGAAGGGGTGGACTCCCGAGAAAATCATGACGAACCGGAGACGGGAAGCCATCCTTGGAATCACGATGGATGGTAGACGAGCAACGTCGTCGCCGGTTAATGAACTATGAAATTAAAACTTGATTTGGCTAGTCGGTAGGCTTGTGAAAAGAATTGTGAAAATTGGCTTTACGCAAAAATAACTCTAGCCGTGTTCTTTGAATAACCCTATCATATGCATCAATTCTGTGTTGGCTTGCTGAGTACGGTTGGTACTCACCCTTGCTATACGCACAAAACCTCCAAATTCGATGGAAATGAAGAGCGAAGACCCCTACGCGTACTACCGGAGGCGAAGGAACTCGACGGCGCATACTAGACCTTAGCCCCTCGTTGCACTCGTGGCAATTGACGAGCCGCCTCTTTCCGCCGCCTTATCTAAATTCTGTTTTATGTTGTATTCGGACCATAAGGTCCTGTGGGATGAACAATGCCTTCGGGCCTATTAATGTAATAATGGTATTGTAAGACTATTCGTGCATGTGCACTTGATTATCCAAGATCGCTTGATTCGTGGGCACCAACTACTCGATCCAGGGAATTGGTACTATGAACACGAAAGATTCCCGTCTCAAAACGGGGTCCACAGAGCCGGTATCGAGCCATGCGACCGTAGGCTAAGACCAAATGGCGCCCTACCCCTAACTAGATGGCTAAAGGGAAATATCCCTACAATAGGATCAGTTTTAAACTATTATTTCCGAAAATGCAAATATATCTTTTCTACATCTCGTATTTCTTTTACCAAATGATTATGATAGCTCTCTCCCGCTAACCCTAAGTTGCCTGTAAAGGCATGTCAAACCACGACGGAACTTCCAGGAAGTCACTATTCCGCGAGACGAGGGGTTCGTGGTACAACTTCAGTCCCTACTATGGTGTTTGAGGTACCTGAACCACCCACTTATCACACCAAAAGACATGGCTCCGAGATGTATCCAGCTCGGGAGGCAGCCGTATCCATAGAAGCCCGCATGGGGAGTGAGACATCCTACCGCTTCCACACTCGCTACCACCGGGATCTAGTAGAAGCAGCTATTCAGGATGCCGCTCGCGAGGCCTTCCTTCGCCTTAATGCGGAACACCGTGCCGAACTCACAATGACAGAGTTCATGCATCATCCTTACCGCGAAGAGGGCAACCCGTCCCGCACCGTGGAGGCTACCCCTGCTGCTACAACCCGATGGTCACGCGTTTATCGCGTTGGGCGGAGACAGCAGACGATCAGTTACGAGGAGGCCCGCTCGAGATCAACGATCAGCATATCACGCTCAATGATCGGTCAACAGCCACCAAGGCCGTGGAGACCAGATAAGCATGCCGTTGCAGGACTCAGATTGCAGCCAATGGTGCCCAAGACGAGCAACTCTCGGACCGCTACATGGCCCTGGGAAGCTCGTAGAGCTGGAAGAGCAGCTCGGGAAGAGCAAGCAGCGGATCAACCAGCTGGAGGAACAAATGCATACTCATCCCGTCTACGCCGCAGTACTTCCACCGAGCTTGTGCCATCACCTCCCGCCCCCGTGCCCGACCATTATTACCTTATGACTCCAGCATGCTTGGATACCTTTCAAGCCATGATGGAGCAAGCTTTATGTTGAGCACGAGCTCGCACCGTACTGTGGACACCACCGCGCGCGTCCATGGGACCCACCCCGAGCTCCGTACCGTACCCTCCGAGCCGGGATCGGGAGAGGGCTAACCCCATCCGCATCTACACCGACACGGAGTCGAGGCGAGCCCATGGAGATCAAATGGGAGTCTAGCGACACCGACCCAATGGAGGAGGAAGCTCCCCACTCGTCGCCCGACTCACGGGAGGCCCTCACCCGCCGCACCGCTCGCAAGAGTACGCGGCCACCAGTCGGAAGATTCGGCGTGACTCCGAGGCCACCACCTCCGAGCCGTGGGGACTTCGGTTTGCTTCAGCACGGACCACCCACTTCCGGTGCCTCGCTCTTGCGGATGGTTGGATGACTAGGCGGGAAGACCTTCCCACTCGGCGGCACGAACCACTCCCTAATCCCCTTAATTAGTTGATGTAGTTGGACGATATAACTATTGTTGCTATCCCCGCATGAAGGACTGTGTGTACATCCGTGTACCCCTTATGTAACATGATGAACCCGAGCATCGCCTTGCGATGTCTTAATTCGTATGCTTATTATTATTTCACCTTGTCTCGTTGAAGATCATTCGAAAGAACTTGAAGAAAAATTCCCCGTGAACTATAACCTAAACTAGTCCGATCTCTAATTCATCTCCCTTCTTCGCATGGCACATCGTCGCGAGCCGCGGCAACCAACGAAAACCCGCCGGGAACCCAACCCTCCACTCGGCGGAGGTCATGGCTTTGCACCCAGCTACTCCAAGCGATTGCTAATAATCAAGGAGGTCGAGGAGGATCGAGTGCAGGAGAATTCATGAGAGCTAAGCCACCCACTTTTTCCATGGCCGAAGAACCTATGGATGCCGAAGATTGGCTAAGAGTGATAGAAAAGAAGCTAACCCTCGTCGAGTCCGAGAAGCCGATAGAGTTGTCTTCGCTACTAACCACTGGAGGGCCCCGCAAGTGACTTGGTGGGACACCTACAAAGAAACACGAGCCGAAGACGCCTCTGCGAACCAACATGGGAGGAATTCACTGGTTGCGTTCCGTGAGAATTTCGTGCACCGTGCTTATGAGGATGAAGAAAACGAGTACTGCACTGACGGACGGATCGAGAGGACGAATCAAGTGCTAGAAGACATGCTTTGAGAGCTCCGTGCGTTGGATTTCACCAAGGATTGGGAGAAATGTTTGCCGTACGTCGAGTTCTCTTACAACAATAGCTATCAAGCCGGCCTCCAAGATGTCGCCAAACGAAGCTTTATTTGGTCGCCGATGTCGAACCCCATTGATGTGGTCGAAACCGGTGAACGAACCGTATTCTGACCCGACATAATCAAGGAGGCCGAGGAGAAGGTTCGCTTGATCCGGGATCGACTACAAGCTGCTCAATCACGACAAAAGAGCTACGCGGATACTCGACTGAGAGAGAATTGGAATTTAAAGAAGGTGACTACGTGTATCTAAAGGTCTCACCACTACGGGAACTCAGCAGATTCAAGGTCAAAGGGAAACCTCGCACCACGATACGTGGGCCCATTCTTGATAAACGCTAGGAGAGGAGAAGTGGCTTACCAATTGAACTGCCCCGAGAATCTCTCCGATGTCCACCCGCATTCCACGTATCGCACCAAGAAATGTTTGCGGGTACCAAGAGCAAGCTCCTTTGTGAAGCCATCCATGTCCACAGTGATCTTACTACCCTGAGCATCCAATCAAGATACTAGACGAGGCGTAAAAGAAGACACTCCGACTAAGTCATGGCGCATGTACAAGGTACAATGGAGCAATCACACGGAAGAAGAGGCTACCCGGGAGAGCGAAGAGTTCCCGAGGACGTAATACCCGCACCTACTCAAAGAATCGGTAAGAAATCTCTGGGACGAGATTTATTGTTAGGGGGTAGGTTTGTAACATCCTCGAAAATCTGAGAACCGAAATCTAACGTAAAATCGGAACTTTCAAAAACTTTGGCTTATTGCTTCTTCTCAGGTTTGTTGTTTCTTATTTGCCGCTCGCTGCATAAATTTAGTCGTGTCAATTCCCTTTCGGTGTATTTGGAGTTTTCGGAGTTGACAAAACGATGTGGTGCGAAAGCCGCATCGTGGTTTTAAAAAAAAGAAAAGAATCTGGGAAAGCGGATTTGTGAAAACGCATTTCGAGTAATATGAAATAAAAATTTTGGTTGGGAGAAGATAAATTGAGACACAAAATAAATAATAAAATTTCTGGAGGCGTACTGAAATTTGGGAAATGTATTTTTATTAAAAATGGGTAAATTATGAAAATTAGGAAAAGAATTTAAATAAGTATGAAAAATAATTATGGAAAAATGAAAGTCAAGAAAAAGTTTAAAATATAAAGTTAAAAATTATTTTTAGAATATTAGGATTTATTTTGGAATTTTGTAGAAGGAAAGAAAATAGAAAATGGGAAAAGAAAATAGAAAATCGGAAAAAAAGTGAAAATGCACTGCTCATTGGTCACAAACTGTTCGACACCCAGACTGCCTCGCCGCGCGCTGCTAAGCTCGACTGACGCACAAGGCCATAAGCACGCGCGCCACGCGCCGCGCGCGCCCAACCGCACCCGGCCTCTACCTCGCGCGCCACGCGCGCAGCGGCACGCGCAAGGCTCCGCGCGGCTGCCACGCGCCGCGCAAGCGACCGCCCGCGCTGGGACCCTGCGCGCCCGCGCGCCCGCGCCCGCCCGCGATGCGCCCGCTCGTACCAGCTGCGCCGCGCACCGCGCGCCAAGCCGCCACGCGGCCGAGCCACGCCCGGCCCCTACACCGCCGCGCACGCCGCGCCGTGACTCCGCCCGCGCCAGGCGCTCGCCGCCAAGCTGCCCGCCGCACTGCCCCTCCCGTGCGCGCGCAGGTCACCGCCGTGCCGCGCCGAGCCGACCCCCTCCTTCCACCCCGCGCACGCACCGAGCCTTTCCCTTGGCCGCGCCTATAAAAGGGGCGGCTCCCCGCCGATTTCACCGCACCGCCGCCGTTTTTCCGCCGCCCCGAGCACCGCCGCCGAGGCCGCCGCCGCAGTTAGCCGCCGCCGTGCGCAAGTCCATTTCCCGTGCCCCTTGCTCCTCCCCGAGCCGCCGTCGCCGGTAAGCTCCCTGCGCCGCCTTGTTCCTCACCGCCGCCGCCTCGTGCTTCCTTCCTGCACCGTCGAACACCTTGCGGTATCGAATAAAGGCGCAGAGAAAAGAAAAGAAAAAAAAAAAGAAGAAAAAGAAAAGAAAAAGAGAAAAACAAAAATAGGGAAAAATTAGGAAAAATTTTGGAAAATTTGGAAAATATTTTGGGATGACTTGAGTAAAATTTTGGGCAAAAATAAATTATTTTCTCGCATATTTTCTCGGTGCAAAGTTTGAAAAATCGGAATCTGGACGTTTTCCCAATTTTATTTCGCATCGTTTTTCAATCCGATTCCGTTTAATTCTTTCCCGCCATCGAAATAGGTTTCGCTTTTGTGCTCAAACCCTCAAATTTCGAGCACGAATTTTCTTCGCTGATATTTTCAAACGTAAATTCCAAATTTAATTGCGATCGCCGACTTTGCGAAAACCCTAGGTCATCGCCCGATTCCAAAACCCGGATTTTCCTCGCAACCCTTGTCCTAACTCGAGTAGAATTTTGGCAAAACTTCGGAGTTGTTTTCATGGCTTTTGTGGTTCTTTTCGATCGTTGGAATTTTGTTGAATTCTAACTGAATTCAATTGATCTTTCGCACGTACGGGTAGCGCCCTGAAGAAACCGGCATCGACACCGCTGAAGATCCCACCTCAAGTGTGCGAGCAAGGCAAGTCATCACACTCTTTGAACATATTGATCCCAATTGCGAAATGATGTTATTTTTTAAACTCTAAACATGCATGCTATACAGAGTTACCTATACTTGTTATGCCATACTTTGTCATTGATTACCTTTAGAATTATTCCTTGTAACCTCGATGTGATCAAATAACTGTGAGAATAGCTTTGCAAACCGCTTAGCCCCCGCTAAACTTAGATTATGCATACTCATGACTTTATGAAAAGCTTTGGCTTGGGCAACTACCTTAGGGTGAAAGAGATTCGGCATGTGGAGACATGAGCGCCACATGGCCATGATGAACTAAGTTTGGTGGAAATTGAAAGTACTATACAAATGTTTTAGATCGCGGCCGGATGATTTGGGTGGATTCCGGAAAGGCAAGTGCCGACCCTGGTCAATTAAGGACCGAGCCATGAGATAGCCGGAAACGAGCCAAGATAACCGTACTTCTCGAATGGGTATAGACCTAGCTGATTAAATAGCCGAGCGAGGCGTATCCTTGCATAGATGGTTCTCATGAGGTGGTTATGGATCCAGAATGAGGCTGCGGCCTTTGTTATGAATGGTGGGATTAAACTGATGTTAATTAAACTTAAAAAATTGGAAAGATCCTCCCTTACCCCTAAAGCGCTGTGTAACTCCTCTCACCGTTAGAAAAGGACTAGGCTAGAGTGCAATGCAGGGCTTAAGTTCATGGAGCGGGTACTGCTAAAGCAAGGTTATCGAAAGGCTTTGCCGTGACTGCTCCCATGTGTTGAGGCGTAGGCTCACTTGTTGGGCTGTCGCGGAGTATGGGTAAAGCGCATCCACCGCAGCGTGAGTTAACCAATCTATTCAAATAACAATGCTGGGATACTGAGCATCGTGGACAAGACTTTCGCTTGGCTAGATTTTTAAAACTTTAAAACTGCCGGGATGGGTATGCATGATGGTTTCATTCGTTGGTGGATCAACTTCTCGAGAATGCGAGAAGGGGTGGACTCTGGAAAATCATGACGAACCGGAGACGGGAAGCCATCCTTGGAATCACGATGGATGGTAGATAGAACCGCCGCCTAAGTTAATGAACTATGAAATTAAAACTTGATTTGGCTAGTCGGTAGGCTTGTGAAAGAATTGTGAAAATTGGCTTTACGCAAAAAATAACTCTAGCCGTGTTCTTTGAATAACCCTATCATATGCATCAATTTCAGTGTTGGCTTGCCGAGTACGGTTGGTACTCACCCTTGCTATACGCACAAACCTCCAAGTGATGGAAATGAAGAGCCGGAAGACCCTACGCGTACTACCCGGAGGCGAAGGAACGACGGCGCATACTAGACCTTAGCCCGGCCGTTGCCCTGTGTGGCACTTGAGCCGCCGCCTCTTTCCGCCGCCTTATCTAAATTCCTTTTTTATGTTGTATTCGGACCATAAGGTCCTGTGGATGAACAATGCCTTCTCGGCCTATTAATGTAATAATGGTATTGTAAGACTATTCGTGCATGTGCACTTGATTATCCAAGATCGTATTCGTGGGCACCAACTACTCGATCCAGGAATTGGTACTATGAACACGAAAGATTCCCGTCTCAAAACGGGGTCCACAGCCGGGCTTATGAGTCCAAGAGAAGCAAAAGCCGATGGACCGCGCGGTCAACGCAGCACAACCCAAGTCCCACAACATCTACGATGGTCTGAGGTGGCCATCACGTTTAATCGCCGGATCATCTTGACCGAGTGGTTCACCAGGCGATATCCTTGGTACTTGACCCGGTGGTTCGTAACATCAAGCCGAAGCGTGTCCTCATCGATGGGGCGCGGCCTCAATCCACTGTTCGCCAAGACCCTGGATGGGATACAAATCCCGAGAACCGAGTTGAAGGCAAGCTCACCCCTTCCACGGAGTGATCCCGGCTGCGCCCACACCACTGCACATCGCCTTCCGTCACCTCCGGAGTCGCGAGAATTTCCGAACGGAGAATACCACCTTGGGGTGGTCGACTTCAAACACGCCTACCACGCGATCATCGGAACCCGCACTCGCCAAATTCATGGCGATACCACACTACACTTACCTCTCGCATGAAGACGCACGGCCCTAACGGCTGCCATCACCTCGCGCCGACGTCAAACAAGCCTTCACCGCGACGAAGAAAGCGCGATATGGCCCAATCTTGTGAGAGATCACGTGGCAGGAAGAAATCCGACCGGCTACATCAACATCTCAAGAGGGTGAAATTTCTACAAAGAGATAGCCAAGTCGGGACAAGGCGCGCAACAGCCAAAACGAAGAAAATCTTTCTTGATCCGGTCGGCAAGATATCTTCAAGGACTTAGAAGATACCGAGTCGCAATGTTCGGGCGCGAGCTTTCATTGTCGATGATTTGGTTCTACGCAAGATCCAGCATCCAGCAAGGACCATCACAAATTATCTCCACTATGGAAGGACCACAATCGCCGAGGTGACTCCCAGAGCATTTCGACTAAAGCGCGAAGATGGATCTATGGTGGAGAACTCGGAATATTGAACATCTTCGACGATACTATGCTTAAATTGCCGTAAGTTTTATGAGTTTTGACTATCAACCTCAAGCAAGATGACTTCTTGAGTTGACATGATGGGGCCGCATACGTGTCAATAAAGCATGGTTTTCTTTGATAACTTGTTTATATTTAGTTTATCATTGTTTATTGTTTTGATTCGAGTTCAATAGATAAGGATGAGAATTTTTGATGATCTAATCAAGTTTTAGGCTTATGATTCGGACGAAAATTACTTAAGAAATTTTCTATGAAGACTCAGTCAAGGCATCAACATAAATAAGCTAGATACCTACAAGTTCACATCGGAGGCATAAAGAGACCAAGATGATTAGATGAAGTGGCGGGGACGACCTCCAAGCCAAAAGACTTGAGGGTTTTTGCTAAGTCGTTTCGTGATTGGGCCGAGCCCATGAGAGACATGCCGCCTAAGGTGTGGCTTGACACGTGTCCTAGGGACTTAAGTGGATGGACTTAAGCAGCATTTGCCTTGGCAATATGCACGTGTCACATAGCCCAATACCTTTAAAATTCTTTTTCATACCGCGGTTTGCATAACTTCATGAGAAGTTGGCACGATGCAATTTGAAAGGTGACAAACAGCTAAGCTTTTCATGGTCATTCCGATGACGTGGACTGTTTGGTTTCTAAGCATTTGATTAAATGATTATATCAATGCTATTTTTCCACCTTGGTGAAGATCTTTTAGATTAAGACCAATATTATGGCAGGAGCTATTTAATATTTTGGTCATTTTTCGATGACTGAAAATTTGTTTACCCATGAGGGTTGACTAAATTATTTGTCCCGAGATGACTCTGACAAGTTAACTCGGATGAGCATGAGCTCGCCGAGTGTTTTTTACCCACGAGGGTTGACTAAATTATTTGTCCCGAGATGACTCGGACAAGTTAACTGACGAGCATGAGCTTGCCGGTGTTTTTTACCCATGAGGGTTGATTAAATTATTTGTCCCGAGATGACTCTGACAAGTTAATCCTGACGAGCATGAGCTTGCCGAGTGTTTTACCCACGAGGTTGATTAAATTTTTTTGTCCCGAGATGATTCCTGGGAAAATCAACTTGGATAAGTATGAGTTTGCCGAGTGAATTAATTTCACCTATAAGGGTTAATTAAATTGTTTGTTCGAGACGACTCTATGTAATCACTTGACAAGCATGAGCTTGCCAAGTGATGTGATTTTCTA